>OY735200.1:21504177-21616677 GCA_963457665.1 Thysanoteuthis rhombus
ACATAAATAACGCCATGTTTGGAATTGGTGATTCATTTCAACAATTTTCAGAAAGGTCTAAGACATACCTGGAATTTCTCGGAAGAATTACTTTCATCGTTAATTTTGACAAGTTTATCTTTCATTACATTATTGTTTCTTTTTATCGCCACATTCCGGTCGTTTCATTGTACAGCAGATCCTCACTTAACGTTTTTTGATAAGTTCCCGGGAAGTTTTACTTCCAAGTGAAACAATGTAAAGCGAAACCAAGTTCACCATGGGCTCTATGATATAAACCAGACTCAAGTTCCATGGTATGTTCCTAGACACAAAAACTTTGCTCGGGAAACGTCCGACAACGACTGAGTTAAAAACCAAACAATAACAAACACTGTATGACGCACTAGTAATCACGTTTGTAGCAATGGCCAATGCTTAAATGAATTCATTTATAAAAGGGTCACCATTGTTAATGTAAGATGTTTATACTAGAGCTTAAGTATCCAGTACGTCTACGGTCTTGTTAAATTCTTATTGTTGTAAGAAACTATACTCTAGTTCCTGTGGGAAGTATTCTTTACCCATTAGCATTTGTAGGCTGAGCGGTGAAACATCAAAAAGAGAAAGGAGGAATAGTACTAAATACCATGTTAAAACAAACGATTATATGAGATGACATGATTATCATATTATCTTTATTTTATAGTATTTGGTTTCATTGTATTTTTCCTCATCGACATTATAACGGAATGATGTTTAACGAAACAAGTGGGGGTCTATTGTATACGAAAACAGCATTGATCGGACCTGGAGAAGTTGCCTCTGCAAAAATTGGATAGTTCTTAAGGTTGCATTTGATATTTTGTTTACCGTGTACTTAGGTAACTCAGTCGGTAGAACAATTGCCTCACATAGACTGTTTACTTTATTTCGTAGGTTGGCTACCTGAGTGATTGCGCTTTTTGAAGCAGCTGAAACTACAAAGTATATCTCTGTCAACATCATTGTCAGAGGAATTAATTGCACATGGATCCATCCAAACATTGAAATATTTTTTTCTCTAGCCCATTGCCCACCTTTCCTTTTGGTGATATCGTATAGACGTACATACGGATGTATGAAAGAAAAAAAAAATAAAACACGGAAAATATCCCTCGATCAAGAAAGAATTCTGGATCAACCCCGAAAATTTAGTCACCTCTTACATAGCCTACCCTTCAATGAAATTTCATTCAGTACTTTCTGTGATATCGTGTGGACAGACAGATAGAAAGCCTCTACCGAATACATAAACCTCTCCACTTTCATCGACAAACGTGAGTTAGAATTAAAGGGATACTAGTGAAAAATTAATGATGCAAACCTCAGAGTTCATTTTAGTATCTACTGCTCTACAGCAAGCTCTCTTTGACATTCAACATAGTCTGGCAGAGTCTTATAACGGCGGATGAACTAACGAGAATAAAACTCACGAAGAATAGCTTGCGAAAGCAGTTTTAATTGTGGTCAATTTTCTCTGGCTTTCATGAATATCTAAGGGCACCTCCTGTAAAGCGATATTCGAAGGTTATCTTTCTCTGTGAGGATCTAATTGACTATCAATGGTTTACGAGGTTAATCATCACTCTACAGCAGTCGCCCTAGCGTAGAATTTTATATCTCTCGACTGTCGCCGATATACCTTGACCTGCAGTTGTTTATGTTACATTGTTTTAATAATTATCATAAGACGTCAAGATTTCGGGGCGCGAAGCATTCTCCTTTTAATCATATACGTACATTCAGCGCTTGAGAATGAAGCTTCGTGGTGAAAGCAGAGGAATATGGAAATAAGACTGGGCTCCTAATCTTGCTCAGCTCAGCCCAACCTAGTTGCTCCAATGTCACGTGACAGATGGAGCAATCATTATGCCCCCATTTCTCGAACGATATATGAAGACCAAAAGCATTGCTCGTAGCAATTATGGATGTTTACGAGGCCGAAGTGCTAAGCCGAATATTTTGCAATTAAAAAATTTGTGGACTGTGAAATATAGTGAAGATTGCATGACACTAATCAGTACGAGCTGGAAGACTACTTGCCTAGAAGACCAACACTGATGAATCGGTAGATATGTGCGTGCGCGTGCGCGTGCGCGCTACGACACCTGGTCGTCTCTGGTTCGCCTGAGCCATCAGACTCTGACTGTGCGAGCCAAGATTGGGCTGCTGGTGGTCTGTACAGATCCTCCAGCACTGATATCTCTCCTCTTCTACGCAGTTTTTCCCCTTTCTTCTACTTTACTTGAAGAATATAGGACGCCATTGTCGATACCAAACAAACTGCCTCAAGCAAGTGTGTGTGTGCACGTCTGTATATGTGTGAGCGTGTGCGTTTGTGTGGGTGTGTGCACGTGCTTGAGCGCTGTTCTCAATATATGTAGAAAAAAAAATTGGCAACTGGAGAGACAGAAAAAGAGTGGTATTCTGATATGTATTGGCAGAGACAATGATAGATAGATAAATAGATAGATAGATAGATTGATACATAGAACTTCTAAGAAAAAGAGATTATTGAAACGAAATGTAAAGAAGAACGGAAATGGTTAAAGAAGAGAAAAAAAAACCTACTGACAAAGGATTTCCATATGCGACGGACAAAGTATCTTCACATGTTACATCCGTTTCAACCTGTGCCACTCTAAATGATTTAGGCTTGTATCTTTTCGTCTTGTGGGTAGCATTTCATATTTACTACTGGTGACCATCTTTTATACAATGGAAATATTTCAGTGTTGGATCTATATTCTTCTAAAAACAGAAAGACTGGATGTTGGCATCGAGATGAACCGAACCCAAACAAAGATGGGTAATAGAACTCAACAACATGTTTAAAAAAAATCAGCGAGTTCTATTGCTGGGGACAAACACCCCAGAGGAGAAATGGACAATAATTAGAAAACATCACGGACGTACATAAAAACAATCAAAATAATATATAGGATTACACCAAGAGTGAGCATTATGAAAATTTGAGAATTCGTTCAGTTGATAACTGTCTTGCCTGGCCTAAATGCGTTGTGATATTGATTAATCTCAATAATCAATTGAGGACTGTTACTATCAGTCAGCTACTCTTGGAACGTGTTTTCTTATTTTAGAACTTATTCGGGGAGACATGGATTTCTTTAAATATACTTTACGCCCGCATCACAAACGGAGGAGGTAGAAGTTAGTCCCTTCTTAGTTCTGAAACGAAGTGTTTCCATCATTTCATATATTAAGCGAACTGTTGCCTTCATCTTTGGTTTTATTGTTATTCACTCTTTCCACACAAGTCTGAAGTCTAGAAGTCAAGTTGTATTAATAGTAGATCACAGGAATAGACAGATAGCAAAAGCAATCAATAGTAACAATAATAACACACACATACACATACACACACACACACACATATATATATATATAATACACACACACACACACACACACACACACATATATATATGTATTTACATATATGTATATGTATATATATACATATATATATATATATGTAAATACATATATATATATATATATATATATATATATATATATATGTATATATATACATATATATATATCACTTCCATTTGTCTTTGCATTCCATTTACCAACTGATTTCTCTACGAGTTCAATTACGAGATGTCTACAGGGTATCCAAAGATATCAAGACTAAGAGATCGATAAAAGCTCGGGGGTCAAAAAGAGGTTGATAAACGCCAGCGGTAAAATCACTATTCTATTTTAACTTACAGATACATATTTCTAATATATATATATATATATATATATATATATATATATATAGTATTAGTGTTTGTGCAATTGTATTATCACGGTTGTTCAATTGTAATAAGAAGGAGCAACATCAAGACTAAATAGGGCACTGAAATTGACCTCAGCACTTAACGTGCTCAAATTTCGGAATTAATGTCATTTCCTGAACCCAGTTCAGTACTATATACACCGGACAAACAAAGAACAAATTTCGGAAGCGCTTCAATGACCACCACAAGCACTGGAAAATTTCCAACTGGTCTAAACAAAATGAGAGCCTAGCTGAACTTGAACACTATTCAAGTGAACACTTAACTCCCACGTAAGTTCCGCGAAACATTCAAGGATGTAACGACAAACACCTAGACTTGCGCGGAAACCATTGGAATGTCAAGCTAGGATCTCCTATAATCATCATTCGAATGGTATTGTTAGAGGTTGTGGAAATTGAGTTTTGGAAATGTTAGAATTTTTGGCTGCCTTATGGTGTTGATCCGAACCGGTTTCCTTGTCTCGGATTGCTTTTGTTAATACTGACTGATTTAGTGAGCTCCAAAGTGCGTTTTGGGTGAGCATTTGCATTCCGTAGATTTTAACGTACGTTGCGACATGTCTTTGACCCCGACGACTTTGGTTGTTATTTCAAACCTAGCACGTATCTTCGTCGTCTTTTCTAATAAATTTCTAAAGTAATTTCTAACCGATTTTTAAAAGACTCTGGACGTAAACTTAGAATTTGCGTAGACTTTGTAGAGTAAATAAATGGACGTTGTAAATGGCTTGAAAAGCTGAAATATATCCGTTGTCAAAAATATGCTAAGGAGAAAACACGTTTAATTATGTTGAATGTTGCAAACCTAATGTTTTTCAAAAAAATTCATTTTGGTTCTGGTCAGTTTTTATTTCAATTTATCTTATATTTTCTCTAATGGAACATGATGACAATAATATAGTTATCGGAGGTAGTTCAGTTTCGACCAAGGTTCAATTTCCTTGTGCCCACGAATCTTCATTAATCTATATATTTTCGCTTCGTTCTGCCACGAAACGGAAGTTGTTTTGAACGGTTTCGCAGATTTTTTTTTGTTTCATCTTTTTTTTTCATTTTCTATCGATTTAAAAACCGAAATGAGTCGAAACGAATCCACGTCTGAAACTGAATTTCTACTTAATAATAATAATAATAATAATAATAATAATAATAATAATAATAATAATAATAATAATAATAATAATAATAATAATGATAAGAAGAAGAAGAAGAAGAAGAAGAAGAAGAAGAAGAAGAAGAAGAAGGAGAAGGAGAAGAAGAAGAAGAAGAAGAAAAATGCCAACACAGGGTGCAAATAAAGTTGCAAAAAATGCAAAAACTGCTGCTAAGTGACATGAATTATTGATGTCAAGAGAACACTGGGAACAGAAACCCCTGCACTGCCAATACCACTTCGCACCCAAGATGTTGATGTAGATGGTATCGAAACCCATCAGTGGCCACGAAGTTCAGGGTTAAAAGCTGAAACAGAAGGCTTTATCCTTGCTACCCAAGACCAGGGCCATCCTACGAAAAACTACTGCTAATACGTAATAAAAACGGTGCTAACGCCAACTGCAGGTTCTGTGACAGCGCAGCTGAGACTATTGATCACATCGTATCTGGATGTTCTGTTCTAGTCCCCAATGAATACAGACTTAGACAAGATAGAGTGGGCCAGGACATTCACTTGATATTCTAAGCACTATGGCGCGCCAAATACGCTACATTGGTATGAACGCCACACAGACCCTGTAGCTGGAACATAACGTGTGGCAATGTCATGGGATTTTCCTTTGCACACGGATCGAATCATCGAACCACCCTGACATAATTATCGAGGGTAGAAAGGAAAAGAAGCACCAATTAATAAATATGACCATTCCATCAGACAAAACATATCTATATATAAGATTTTGAAAAACTGCTTAAGCGCAAAAATTGGAAATGGAGATCACCAAAATGTAGCAACTTAAGACTGTAACAATATCAATTGCTATAGGAGCCTTTGGGGTCGTAAGAAAGGGTCTTGATAAATATCTGAGTAGAATACCCGGAAACCCATGGATCTATGAGATACAGAAAATTGACTCAACAGGCACCGCTCATATCCTTTGCAAAGCACTGTCCATGTAAATATTTCCTGTTACATAACTATGTACTGTCTCTTGAGTAGCCTTCTCTGTTGACCCACCTTTATACATATGATGATGGTGGTGGGGGGGACCAACAAAAGCGTACAAAGCAATAACATCGTTTCTTACCGCAAGTTCCAAACCGAAACTCGATGGGTAACGAATACTACCAGACATAAAAAAAGGTCAAGGTTGATGAAGTAGGTGATGGTCTATAAGATTTAGAAACTTCTTATACAACCTGTGTTATCAATAGTAGGTCTTATAAAAGGAACATGTCAGCACTTTCATTTACTCCAATGATTATAAATACAGTGTCACATCAGATACTAAAAGTGAGCAGGTTTCCCTTGCTATCCAAAAGTAGAGTGATTCCAATAAAAATTTAATGACGTAAAGTTGGGGTTGGGTGGGGGAATAGGAGACCAGGCTGTAGAAGTGAGACGGGGTGCTGTGTGCTATCTCTATAACGGCTTGCTACAAAACAAATGCTAAATGCTTATCTCATTTTTTTTCGTAAAAGCGAACTAGTAACGTAAAGCGAATTTTCGAAAAGCGAGGCAAACCTGTATGAAGGAAGCAGGCAAAAGCCAGCAACAAGTGACCAGATATCATGAATATAATATCTATAAGCTTAGATGCGGGTCAAACTCCCTTAAAAATCTGAAAAAGAATCCACTATTCTATACAACATTATTCCAAAGCTACGTGTCCCATTTAACTTCTTCATTAGAATTTACTGTAAACTGGATCTGCAAACGTTAACAAAACAAGCCGACCTAGGTTGGGCTTTAGAAGTGGGTGTTAAACCAACATCATTTTTTGCGTACGTCACTGTGTTACCGTCATTGTCATATGACATCTATCTTATATTTCCATACGAAAATAAAGTCGAAGTTCAGTAGTAAGGGTTTGACAAGAAAAAAAGCCTACTCAGTTCAATGGTTAATCCGTCACTGGCCTTGAGAATAAGGAAGGGAGAAAGAATGATAGAAAGAACGAAAATGCTTACTCAGCCAAATGGTTAATCCACCATTTGCATACAAAGCAAGGTAGAAAGATAGAAAGAAAGAAAATGCTTACTCAGCCAAATGGTTAATCCACCATTGACATACAAAGCAAGGTAGAAAGATAGAAAGAAAGAAAATGCTTACTCAGCCAAATGGTTAATCCGCCATTGACATACAAAGCAAGGTAGAAAGATAGAAAGAAAGAAAATGCTTACTTAGCCAAACGGTTAATCTACTTCTCTTAGTGATGTCTTGAAGGCAAAAGTCTGTAATTTCGAAGTATGACTGATTCACAATAATAAAGGCAACTCTAGAAGTTGGTCAATAATTGAAAAAATTGGATAATTGTTTCTATACTTATTGCCTCTTGGAATGCTTGAATTTGGTTTGAATTTATTTTTGATTTGTTACAGTAAGAAAAAACGGATGGCCAGTTGCTAGGAATTATGCCGGGCGCTACCGAAAGAATAGAGCTATTATGTGTCTAATATAAATGCAGTTCTCGTGATTTTACTTCATAAATATATTGAAAATCATGATGAGAGGAAGAAGAATTTCCATCGATTAGGAATAATTGCCAGTGTTATTCACAAAACGAGGCTATTATACATGTAATTCAAGTGTATTGCAAATGAATTTACTTTAAAGCACTGAAGATTGTTTTACGTAGGGGTGTTGAAAAGTTTTCCACCTGACCCATTTTTTAAAGTTCTCAGTCCGACCCGCTTCCCCAAATCTGAGTATGATTTTGTCACTCCAGCAGAAGAGGGTATTCTTTTATATTGTAAAGTGCCAATTTGCAGGATCCTTGCGCTTATTTATTATTTTGTTTCAAATCACATCCTGATCCGTTCCCCTTCTTTGTCGGAACGAGAACTTTTCGACACGGCATCGTATTATAGGAATATCAAAATTAGGTTGGAAAGTATTGTCAGTGGTCAGGAATTAAGGCAAGCGTTATTGACAAAATACGACTATTACATCTTTGATGTAAACGCACTGTAGATGACTTCACTTAAGGAATGCATTGCAAATGATAAAAAAGGGCATTGTTTGTGATTAGGGATGAATGAAACGTTATTGATAGAATAGGGTTATATATATATATATATATATATATATATATATATATATAATATGCAGATGTATAGTGAATGATTTTACAATAGAAAATTGGGATAAAAGGATTGTTGAGGGTCAGGAATTAATGCAAGTATTACTCATAGAATAGGGTTGTTATATATATAATGTAAATGCATTGCTAATGATTTTACGGGTCAAAACTATTGAAAATCAGGAATGAAGGGATTGTTGCGGGTCAGGAATTGAAGCAAACATTACTGACAAATAAGGGATATTATATGTATAATTTATCTTTCGGTTGCCTTTCTCTCTTTTAGTCTTGACATTGTCATGGAGTATCCTTTTACATAGAGCGAAAACATCGTCCTCTATTCAGCAATTTTATTCCCATAGGCTAAGATATAAAATATTATTTACCCAACTACGGATCCTGAATCATAGGCCTCATAGAGTACACACTGAGCTTGCACGAGAAAGTCGACGAGAAGAAAGTAGGTAAATCTATGCAGGAAGTAGTTGTTCCATATTCAAGTTGATGACCTTTTTTAAAGACATTCCTTTCTTAGCCACATATATGTAGAACAAGTGTGAAATATCAGGAGACAAAGCCGGTTTCAACAAGATGACATACGTTTCGAATTTAATCCGAAGAGACACTTGTGTCCTCTTGTTGAAAGTGAATGGTTCAAACTTGAAAATGCAATAACTATTTGCTCCGCTAGTTGTCGTAACTTAATTTCAGTCGAAGGCGATTATCAGAGGAGCGTGACTTGCTAACGAACGGGAAGGATGGAACACTACTACTTTGAAAGCTTCAGAAAGAACAAGGAGATCCCATCAACTTCAACCTACGTGGGTGACGGGCTTTTATTGGTCCCTTTAGTATAAACTCAATTAGTGACAATATATGGATTTTAAAAGCCACCCACTCATTATTTCATAAATTAGAATGTGTAAGGTGTAAATACTTTTTGGTTGGTAGAACTGGTTTCAGTACTGTACGTCCCTCGTTTGAAAAATGGCCGATATTAAAACTCTTAATTTGTTGACTCAAACTGGTACTCACATGCTGTATGTTGATATTTCTCCTTCGGGGCTTCTAGCCACATTCATAAAATTTCTTCTTAAAAAAATATAAAGGGTACAAATATTATCTTTACTAAATTATGCCTATTTCTACAACAGGGAGTAAACAAGCTACAAAAATAAGATGAAAAATCATCCAATGTATTTTTACGAATTTGGGTAAAAACCCTCAAGAAAAAATATCAACGCAAATACAGTGTATGGTAACACGTTTGAGTAAATAAATACAACTTTGAAGAAGGGGGACGTAGTAATTAGAAATGGTTGATACTAAACAAGCGATCGCTATGGATTGTTTTGAGCATGGATACCTCAATAATCCCGTTTATATAATTATATAAACAACACCCCTTTAAATGTTTCAAATCCTAAAACTCAAAAAATTTAGGCGGTATCTACTATGAAAGAAATTGATACATCCTTTATTAATACCACAACAACAAGCTTTGCTATTGTCTGGTGTTCTGAAATGAGTCAATATCATTTATCAACAAACATGTCTGGCTTATACTCTTATTTTTATGTGTTTCATCTTATTTCTGTTGCTTTTCATTACAACTCTCTGTGTCTCATTAAGGTCTTTTTTGTTAGTCCTCACCACACTAAATAATTGTAGCTCTTACAGCACACCGTATGAAAAAAGTGGAGGATATTTCAGCAACGCAGCTATTATTATTTCATCAGGATACTAACCTTGGGTTATAGTTAGAATCATAGTTAGGATTAGTCTGGGCAAATATTTTCAATTATAAAAATGCAACACATCTGCAATACAGCCGAACCACAGCGAAGCTCTTTATAACTAGAGGTACGTTTTCTTATAGAAAATCGCGAGAAATTATGAGATTTATTTAAATCTTACAAATATCTCACTGTTAGCAACAGAAAAGATAATAATATAGCAATTATATATCGTCAAATAGTTTAGCAAAGTTCAAATCAACTACTGTCAACAGTAGTCGGATAAGGGAGACGGCGATTATAAACCAATCAGGATTCAGCTTGGCCTTCACCGTAAAGCATACGAGTGTCGCCAAATTAGTCATTTTCGACACGATCTGGCTGCTCCCCCCCCTCTGCAGCACCAATTTAGACGATAAAAATCCAAACTAGCCAAAACCTGGCCAATCTAAAAAAAAACAAATACAGATTAGTAAATTTGTAAAATTAACCGTATAAATATTTTAATTTAGCAAACGATCGCTTGCTTTATTTATCGTAATTAAAGTAGTTTACCTACGTATTTAGCCACGCTTGATACTCTCGTTCAATTAAAACAATCCAAAGAGAATGATTGGTCAGCAGTGGACTTGTAAAAGCTGATGCTGATGATATATGGCCCGGATCCATAGGCTGTCTCTATTTCATTCTAACTATAATTATTAAGTACGGTGTGGACTAATGGAAAAGACCCGAGATCCTTAGTATTGTGCCGTTAAGTAAGAAGCGTGCATTGGAGTTAAGTAGCGTAGGGGTTTAATCGATGCTTACTTTACAATTGTAGAAAAACGATGTAAGAATAAAAAGCAACAGAAATAAGATAAAGGAAAGACCAGTTGAAAATGTAAAAACTCAGACAATGCTTCACGTAAGAAATTCGTTGACTATTTATCATCATCATCATCATCATCATCATCATCGTCGTCGTCGTCATCGTCATTAGTCTTTTAGCGTCCGTTGCTAGAGATAGACCTTCCCCAAGATTCGTCAAACTTCTTTATCATTGGCGTTGCGGAGCCAGTACTTTCTGTATTCATCAAGATCGTCACGTCATCTTACTTTCTGTCGGCCATATTTTCGCATATGATCGCTGGGGGTCCACGTTTTGGGTCATGATGTCCAGCGGTAGTCTGATATTCTTGCAACATGTCCAGCCCATTGCCATTTGAATTTTCTTATTGTTTCTATGACATATCAGACCCCTGTCTCTTTTCTAATATATTTTGCTATCTTATGATTTCTCCATGTGAGGTTGAACATGATTCTCTCGTGTGCACGTTGTATGTTTCTCAGTTTGAGTGTCAATCTTTTGGTTAGATGCCATCTTTCAGTTCCATGGGTGAGTATCGGGAGGATGTATTGATTGTAGACCCTCCTTTTTAGCACAACTGGAATTTCTGTGTTCTTGGAGGTCCCGCTTGCTTGGTAATCCATCGCTTTATCTATTTTTTTTTTAGCGCGTTGACAATTACATTTATAATAACACTATTAATGAACATCTATAATAATACTATAAATGAATATAAACAAACGAATTCGCGGCGTGTGGAAATTAGAGAAAAAAGAAATATAGCTTATTCAAGCAATGTCTGTCGTTCTATATTCGATAGGGGTGCCGCCACGGAAAGACGGGCTCCCAAGGATAAGGGATGCAGCTTAAAATCTCGCTTGGGGTTCTTTTTTTTTTTCTTCATTTTCCAATTCATGTTGCTCAATTGATGTTCGTAGAAAGACAATTTTAACAGTTGCGTTAGAAGCAATAGAAATGGAGTGAATGATAAACGAGTCCAAATTCAATAATGGCAATGTTTCATGTAAGACATTCAGATTACCTGAAACTATTATGTCTATTTCTACGACACGGAGTAAGCAAGCAACAAAAATAAGATTAAAGAAACGCTAGGAAAAAGTCAATAATTGTGACAATGCTTCATCTGAAATAGTCAAGCAATAAAACCTGATTTACTGAATATTGGTCAAAGGTTAATAATGTTCTAAGAAATTCAAAAACTATCAATTTGAATACCAATCAACCATGTAAACAAGCAACAGGAATAAGTTTAACATAGACTAGTCAAGAATTATTAGTATTAGGGCGAACAAGTTGAAAAAAAATACACCATACAAATTTTAAATCAACCAAATTAAAAGATATGGCAACCAAAATTGAAAAAAAAATACAGCCTTTCATTGTAATTCATTTGTAACTTTTAGAGATATCGTGTGAACAGACAGGAGCAAATACATGCATGTATGAAAAGAATGTAACGATATCTCTCAATCGGAAACAAATAATTGGATTCACCCCAAAATGTAATCACTGCTTCCATAACCCATGGCGCATCCTTCTGCAGAATTTCATTGAAATTCATTTAGAACTTATGAAGATATCGTGTTGACAGGCAACAAAAGACGGAAGGACACTGGGTATTACGTATACCTCTCCAAGTTAGTTGGCAGAAGCAAAAAATATTCATTCATATTCATAGCGTAGATGAATGGCTTTTTTTCGAATCCTGCTAATATCTCCTAATATGATCAGCTTTGAGATTCTACCTAAATATATTATACTCTGACCAGCCTTGACAAGTTGCAAAGAGGTCAAAAATTTGTTTCTTGCAACCCGAGAAAGAGGCTAAAGGCGAGAAACATTCCTTTTCAAGAGCTTGTCGGCATTCGTTACATCAAGGACATCTAAAAAAAGCTATTTAAACAGGGATCGGCGCCTAGCCTTGGGGTAGTGGTTAGCGAACAAGTCTAGCGGACCATTTCTGCTTTGGAGTGAATTCAGTGCTCATTCGATGCCCCCAAATTGTGTCAAGCTTAGTAAATAACTATATCGTGGCCCCTTGTATCAGCTTGAGTATAATAAGTATGATAGTAAAAACACTTATTTTAGGGAAATTCAGACAGAATGGAGGGTCAGAGAGCTCGGCAACGGAAATGATGTGATAAAGGGAAGAAAGGCGAGAAAACTTATCGTAAAAATCAATGAATAATAGTAACAACATTTTGTCTTATGAATTCAGTCTGAAAGAAGGACGGAGAACACACTGACCAAAAAGCTCCTTAGGAGACATCAAGGACAAGGAAGTTTTTTTCTGAATGAATGTATTATAGTAATAAAAGCTCGTCTCTGGCATTCAGATAAAGAGAAGGCTAGAAAACACAGCGACCGAAACGTTATGATAAAGTCAAGAAAGACGAGAAAACTTGTCTGAACAGATCAATGTATTATAATCACAACAGTTGATGTCAGAAATTCTGACAAGAAGAACGTCGTAGAGCAGAGCGGCCGGGATTGTGTGGTAAAGACGAGAAGATTTCTCTGCAAGAACCAAAAAGTAACAACACCTCGTTTGAGAAATTCAAATAAAAACAGCAGTCAAGTTTTATATTACAATAACAGTTTCTTTTTGACTCCTTATCTGTTGTTCTAAAATAAACAAAACGACACTTTGAAATGGCCCTAGACTTACTGACGGGACTTGGAAAGAAATATAAAAAAATATGCTTCTCTCTAAGAGAAAAACAAAAAACAAGAATATACGTACTTCGAGATTTTTGTGGAGCAAATATTCGGACAGAATTTCAGTTTACATTTAACATTTACAAGTTAAGGAGGAATGTACTGCTCTGTTTTTTGGTAATGCTTCCATCAGTTCCTGACCACTGACAATGCCCTTCTTCCAGGTTTTCAATGCATATTTTTAGTAATTGGCACTGCATCCAAGTTATAAATATAATAGTCCTATTCTAATTAAAATGCTTATTATAATTCCTGACAACGCCTTCCTTTTTTTTCTTTTGGATGCATTTCTATAATAAGATCGTTATTAATGCTTTTATATTATAGCCAACCCCGTGAAAGAAATTCACAGACATACAGGTCTCCCCGCTATCCAAAAATACCGCGTTCTAATAAAAGCCTTTTTGTAAGTCGGAATGGTTACGGATAGAGAACAGAATCAAGAAAACCATAGTTCATTATATATATTATCTATAAATAGATCTGACTTATTTTGTCTGTAAGGCTCACCTTAATTTCTGACCACAAACAATTCCTTTCCTTTTAATTTGAATGCATTTTCTATGATAAGAATAGCTGATAATGCATGTACATTATACATATAATAGCTTAGTTCTGTAAGTAGCACTAGGTCGCAGTATTTGGAAATTTGGTTACCGAAGCTTTTTTTGCTTTTGAATTTGGTTGGGAAAGGTATATTACCTGATGATCATTTGAAAGAAAAAAAATACTCTTAAAGAAATAAATATTGGACGATTCTGTACTTTGAGTCCAACAAGATGAAATATACACCTGAAGAAGACGTTGGTTTTCAAGACCAGCAATCACAACAATACTCAAAAGTGTAGTCATTTAACTTTCCAAACTAAGTTAGAAGAGATATATGTATTCACCTGTATTTCTTCGTATGTCCACATAGCATATGCAAGAGTTTTTCTGATATATTTTAATGACTTTTTGTTGAAGGATGGTCCCTGTGCTTTTAAGAACAATTATGTTTGGGTTCAGGGCCAGCATTTATTTATCTATTTATTTATTTTTGATTAAGAGATATCTTTTCCAATTTTCAAGAAAAGTGGTTTTAAACATTCATCTATGTTTGTATGTTTATTCAAACAATATCTCCGAAAGTTGTCAATGAATTTCAGTGAGAATTTTGGGAAGGGTAGTTAAAAAAGAATTGAATAAATTTGGGGGCATACTTAGGGATTCTTTTAGACTGGGAGATTGAGTGGAGGCCTTGGACTATGATAAGGATTCTCAAAGTAAGGGCTGGGGCCTATTCTGGGGTCGCATAAAGATTATTTGGAGTTGCAGAAATATTCGGAAATATTTTTAAAAGAATAACTATGCAACTATTTTTTCATGCAAAAAAAATATTCGTTCTGGGGCTTGTTGAGAAAATAGCTAAATTGTATTCACTATTTTTTAAAGTTTCGTTTTTGTTAGGTTTTCGTAATTAAAGGAATATTCTCTCGTAATAAAACTCAATATGCGCAAAAAGTTAAAAATGAATTCAAAAAATTCTTGCATGAGCCCTCCATCACCTTAGATAATGAGACCACGGGCCGAAGTCTGCTAAGCCCATTCATGAATCCGGCACTGTTTTTCAACTAGTATCTTCGCTTAGTTTCCACCGCTAGGTTTTCCTGCATTATTGACTTTTTTTGTTTTCGATGCTTCGGGGGGGAATCGCCAGCCACTAACGCAAGTCTAAAGAAGAACAATTTCCTCATAGATTTGAGAACAAAATACAGAAATTCTATACCGGTTTACAATAACAACACTTACAAATTAGCTCAGAACATTTTCTTCTTCTGAGTAATTCAGGGAGTATTTTATCAATTTTTTCATATATTAAAATAACAAATTGATACTAGATTTATCAGTAAAACCAGCTTATAATGGATTCATTTTGCGCCAACTTCGTTTACGCTGCGTCCCCTGGGAATGCATCCCCGGCGTGTAAATTCTGTCTGTATGTTTGGACGAACGACAGGATATCATACATCATCTCTGTGCTACGCCTACCTCAAGTTCGGGACGCACTGACCTCAGAAAGTTGTTTTGGGGGTTATTATTATCATCATTTCCTTTCTTTTTTTTTCAGATTAAGTGCCTTCGGTTATCTTCTCCGGGGGGCCAGGCGCGTCCCAGACGAGGATAAATCAGTTCAACGCTATTGTCAACCCCACTTCCAAAAAACAAAAACAAAAAAAAGTAAAAAAAAAATAGAAATAAAAAAAACGAGCCACACTTAGAAGCATGCATACACAAAACTATTAATTTTGTCACAATACAAAAAACAACATTTGATTCGTAAGATGAAGGGTGATATGAAAGACAATTAACGGCGAATATCTAACATATAACCCATTCAAAACGATAACCTTATCCCCAACGATGTTCCAATATTGATATGCTAGCAATTTAAAATTCTTTTGGTTCAGAGGTCAGATTTCAGTTAAAGTACAGATTATGGCTTCCCTACTATCAAACCTCTCATTTCGGATACGAAATCCGAACACGTAGATAGAAGAAATGATTATCTGTTGAGGAAATGGCCGGCGAAAATGAAGGATGTCACGAGACTTCATATTCTAATTCTCTAAGCTCGAACACAGTCGGCAGAGAGAGAGAGAGAGAGAGAGAGAAAGAGAGAGAGAGAAAGAGAGAGAGAGAGAGAGAGAGAGTTAGGGTCTAGAACTGACTATAAGGATACACAAGGTGTTTTATATACAAGGATATTTCAGGCAGATAAAAAACATGCCCAATCGCTTAGAAATACAAGTTGATTTAAGAGACTGGCGCATTACACTTTTCTACCTCCTTATGATCGTCTGCCAATTCAAACTAAGTTTAGCTGAACTCGGGCGTCTACTAGAGTTTATCTTAATTAGTCTTGTAGGCCGATTCAATACTTCTGTGAATCAATACTCACCAGGTGTCTCTCCAGAAACACTTCTACCACCTTGTGCAAGTCAAATCAAAGCGTTACGTGAAAAGGTAGAATATAAGCCACGAAATATTCCATTATCATTGTTGTTACAAGTAAACGCTGTGCTCTGAATGGCGAGTAAGGATATTATAATCTCTTTTCTTTGTTTTTGTTTTATTAGTGCACTTTTGGTTATCTCCTTTGAGTGCAAAGCACGTTTCTGACATAGATAAATCAATTCAACACCTTTTTCGAAAAAAAAAAAATACTCGCTGATGTTCCATACCACAAATGAAAACACGAATAAACAAAAATATAAACACGGGCAGAACTGGATGCTTCAGAGTCAAACTCAGCTCTGGCTGAAGCTTAAGTATGAATATGAGGTCGGGTAAGAATAACTTGCTGTACTAGAGTAATCTGGACAAAAATCACCCAAAAACGCGTGAACAGAACGAGAAATTTCTCTGAAACCCGTAAAAATATGGAAGGAAGATGGAATTTGATGGACAAGAAGTAAAAACACACATATATATATATATATATATATATATATATATATATATATATATATATATGTGTGTGTGTGTGTGTGTGTAGAGAGAGAGAGAGAGAGAGAGAGAGAGCGAGAGAGAGAGAGAGAGAGGGATGTTTTTTAGTTCAGTTTCTCATAAAAGGAAACACTGGCTCCTGTTGGATAAAAAACGTTTTTTTCTTGAACGTCCGAGTGGAGATGAAGTATTAGCCTGTACTTGAAGCGTGCTACTCCAACGAAAAAGAAAACATGGATTAATTGTAATAATACAAGGTAAATGTCCACTTGGTATGTAAATAACTCTATTCATTACAGTCTTAACCAGTTATACATGAGGTAAACATTTCCTCCAGTGAACTCGTGTGTTGAGTGTGATAGATAAGAGCATAAAAAGGCAAGTGTGATATTTATTAGACGTTGACTAATATTTCTCAGCAAGTTAAGCTTCTACAGAGTTCAAGATAATTTAGAACCATGAATAGATTTCCGACACTCAAAAATAGCCTCCATATAATTGTGAATACCGGGGAGCAAGGCGGACGAATGTTTTTCGACAAGCTGGACTTCTACTAATACTATGATAATTTTTATTCCAGCATGATTTTTTTTTCTCAAAGATTGTATTATGTCATCAACGGAACTATAAGATTAAACCCCCCAAATCAATTTCACGGGAGTATACGAGGTGTGTCCGGAAACTATCTAGCTATTCAATATTATTTTTTAAAGATAGCCTACCGAGGATAATGGCACATCGAGCCCTTTCATAGAAGTCCACTTAGAAGATACATATTCCAGCGTCCCTTCTGAAATATCTCTAGGAAAGTCAGAAACTGCATGGAAGCCAAATGCAGATTTTAGCAAAGGGGGTGTTGGAGACTTGAATGATGCAATGTTTCGGCAAGAAACTTCGCACGAGACGTGAATAATGGATAGGATCGATCACTGTGAATGTGACGGTCATACAGAACACAAGCTCACTCAATGGTGTCACACGACTGATTGACCCCATAGATGAGTCTCTGTTCACGCATGCAAAGAAAGGTCCCCTCTGATCAATTGTCAAATCACATCAAAGTTTTAAGGATATTCAAAATAGCGGGATACTTTCTGGACAGATTTTGCATGCTTGAATTTATCTAGTAAATTTCATGTTAAATATAATGCAAATCATGACTGTTTTTTTTTCCCCAGCAGTTTCTAAAAACAAAATAAAAGAAAACAAAACAAGGAATAATTTTCATTGTTCATCTTTGGAGGTATCAGTTTTTCCATAACTCGAACGGCCCTCTCTTTTTCTAGTTGCACGGCCAAAGGCTTCAGAAATTGTCTTGTTATATCAATTTTAAGGGTTTGAGATACGCTCTACTGTCTCTTCTCTGCTAATAATGATCAAATGACAGAATCAAAACAAATGCTCCAAACGTTTTTTTTTCGTTCTTTAAGGCGTAAATCTTAGATAAATGCAAAAAAGATTCAAAAGATTTAAAAAAAAACAACAGAAAATATATTGAAATAAGTATTTTTTTGTCGTCGAATAACGGAAAAAAAAGTTGACAGAAAAAAATGAAAAATTTATCAGGAGAAAGACACGTGCAGTCGACCAAGTAACCACCCGAAGTGCGCAAGAAATAAAAAGAATACTCCACAGGAATAGTACTTCTCATCGCAAACACCTGTTATCATTCTACTCATATTCCACTCATACAAGACTCTTTTAGAAACCCACAAACGAATATATATATATATATATATATATATATATATATATATATATATATATATATATATATATATATACGCATACAATAGACGTAAGCACGCATATGCACCTACAGGCACATATACTTACAAGCAGTCTCCAGATTTCGAACAAGATCTGTTCCTGAGTCTATCGTTAAGTCGAATTTGTAGGTTAGTCGGAACAGATAAGAGAGGCTGGGGGACGGTTGCAACAAGTCTTATTCCTCCAGTCAGAAACATGCCTGAGTAATGACACTCACACTGCACATGTACAGTTAGACCAGGCCGACAGAAGAACAATCCTGCATTTATTGAAAAATAAAAGTGTTTTGGGAATATGAAAGTAATTTCATTCATAGGTTGTATTTTTTTCGTATTATCCTGGCCGTCTGCATGAACTAATCAAAATTTACTTAGTTTGAATCATTGTTTTGTTGACATCTATGTGCCATGATTATCATGTGTCAAAGTTAGTGTGTCTAGCTAGCGTATAATTTTCTATCATGACTGATAGTTTTTAAAAATCAGTTTTAATAAATTTTTCAAGAAAGTTCATCACCTTTATCATTTTTGAATGTCCGAGTTTGGAAAACCAATTTTTTTATCAGTTCATATTTTCAGCAAACTAAGCTCATTGAGACTAAAAGCAAAAGTTGATCGATGAATTTTGATGTATTTTAACATGTTGATGAGTGTTGCGGATGTCCTTAGGGTTGGGGTCAGTTGCAAAATCAGACTTCTCCATTCAAATAAATATTATGAGCGATGTGTCATGTGTAATAATCTTTAAATGGTAAAGGTAATTAGCAGACAGTTGTAAGTTTGATATATTAAAGGTTGGTAGGTCTAGTCCAAATAGTTTCTGAGCAACTAAGAGAAATACAGAAAGTATTGTCCACACGATCGGGGGTGGTCTGTCAATCATGAAAAGAAAGCCTTATTTCTGTTTCTCTGTTTCTCTGTCTCTCTGTCTCTCTCTCTCTCTCTCTCTGAAGCTGTTGTTAAATGGAAAACAGTCAAGTCAGTATTGTGTTTCCGAGAAAGGATCTTACTACTTACTAAAGTAAACCAAGCTTAGTGTATATCCTCCACTAAACTCAGCTTACTTAATACCTTCAATCATTCACCATGGAATAGTGATAAATAAGCTTGTCTCGCAAACGATTAATACTGCTTATTGGTTGTGTTGCACTAAGCTTGGCAAAGTTGATATCAATATGGATGCCTTGCCATGGAGCAGTGGTTAACAAGGTAGTCTCACAGATTGTTACAACTGTAATGAGTTTGATCCTTAAGATATACCCCATACTGCCAGTATTAACTGAATTTAATAGATACCTTTGACCTCCATTATAGAGCAATGAATAGCAAGCTGAATATTTAACTTACTTACAAAGGACGTCCTCCGTACCTATAAACTTAATAGGACGTAATATGAGATGCAGGTGGCCTAACGGTAAACAGAACGGAAAATAGAATCCGCGAACCAATTTCAAACATCAGACGGTTCGCGTTGAATTCACACCTTTGCCATAGAGGCATGAATCCGTCCTTTTTTTTTCGCTAACTCTGGGTAAGTAACAGGGTAGACTTGACGTTTTAGCTTTGGTTGGCCGCCAGTCAAGGAGAATGTTATCTTTGAATTAAAACCGAAAAAATAAAACCCTTCGTAGAGGGTTCTGAGAAGCAGACAACATACAGAGTAAGGAACGTGTTCGGGAAATATATAGTTAAGTGGACTCTGGTGATGCTTCGACGGGCCTAGCTAATCGGAGGTGCTCAAGTAGGATAAAAAAAAGGGCGGACGAAATTACGTGATTGACGTTTCCATCTCCTCCTGACATATCAAATATAAGTGGAAGGATAAACAAAAACTCAGATATAAACATAAAGTAGTTTTGAAGATATTTACTTTTCCCCTTCAACCAGAAGATAAAGGTTTTGAAAAATGAAATAAAAAAAACTTCAAGAGGCTGTTTTTTGTTTTGTTTTGTTGTCCAAATTTCTTCGTTGAGAAGATAGAGTGGAGTGTGTGCGAATGTCTGGCCTTTATATCTGAAACATTTGAAAGGCTTTAGAATGGCGAAAGGCGCTCAAACAAAGAAGATATGGACCTTAGATTGATGCTTCATCTCAGTCTCTCACGCCCCGGATCTGTTTGGCTGGGTCTTCTGGAATAATTATTCACCGAGCATGTCGTCGAACAAGTTTTCTCTCTCTCTTTCTCTCTCTCTCCCTCTCTCACCATTGTTCTCTCTTCATCCATGTCTTTGTCTCTCCCTCCCCATGACTATCGTTATCTATTGACCCCTCTCTCTATCTCCCCCTTTCTCTTCCACCCTATCTCCCTCTTTCTCTCTCCCTCCTTCCTCTCGCTCTCTTGATGTCCATCTGCCACTCCAATCCTTCCCATCTTTCCCTCTGTCTCTCACTCGCATATTCTCTCCCTCCGTCTGCATCATCCGCGCTATCTGTTCTCTCCCTCCCTCTTCATTCTCGATCTCCCTTTCTCCCTCTCTCCTTCCCTCTCTCCTTCCTCTCTCTTAATTCGTTCAATTTATCCTTTAGAAAGGAAAAGTTGTTTATATTTGACAAGTGGGTGCGTGCTATTTGCTCACTCTATCAAAGATAACAGGTGAATTGATGTTGGGTTTCCAGCAGAAATACCACACTAAGCGGGGAGAGGTGAGAGAAGAAATCAAACAGGGAAAAGACAAAGTAGCAAAAAGAAGAGAGAGAGAAAAACATTAATTAAGTGAAAAGACCTCCCCACAATGAGACGTGAGAGTATTATCGAAGTGAACCTTGGCAAAAACACTTATGCATTTCACCCAGTTTGTTCATATCTACCTTGTATCTCAGTTTGTTCATATATATGTATGCATCCATCCATCTATCTCTCAATCATGTCAGTTCATTATCTATGTAAGTTCATAATCTATCTATGTACATATCTATGTCTCTATCTATCTGTGTCAGTTCATTACCAATCTATGTATATATATCTATATTAGTTCATTATCTAGGTATGAGTGCATCTATTTCAGTTCTTTATGTCATTTCATTATCTATGTAATTATCTATATCCATTATCCATCTATGTAGTTATCTACGCCAGTTCATTATCAATGTATCTATCTTTGTTAGTTCATTATCTATGTATATATCTACGTCTGTTCACTATCTATGTATGTATCTATGTCAGTTCAGTATATATCAATGTATCTATCTATCTCTGTTCATATCTGTTCATCAACATATAGATTAGATACGTTCATAAATTATCATGGATGTCTGCCTTGACGTAATGGTAATCAAACTCGTGTCGTGATTGTACTTAGTTCGATCTTCACTGGTGATCCAATATCGTGGTCTTGTGCCAGACTAAGTCAGGCTCAATAAATAGCCACGTACCTAAAGAAGTCGAGCTACCAGATATCAAAGAACATACACACACACACATAACACACACACACACACACACACACAAATACACACACACATATAACACACACACACAAACACACACACATATAAAACGCACACACACACACACACAAATACACACACACACACATTTAACACGCACACACATATAACACACACACACACACACACACGCGTGCGCACACACACATATGTATATATGAGACTAGAGAAGAAAAGGAAGTTTTTGAGTTGACCACAGGAATGACAGGTGACAGGGAAGGTGTTTTAGAGGTGTTTTTATTGTTTTATTTTATGGTGGTGTTCACGAAGTCTTAATTCTTTACATGCCTTTTTGCTACGCCATCATGTTTTTCTAATTCGTTGCCATAAATTCACTTTGGAGGCCTTTGAAACATCCTCATTTACTTTAAGATTGGAGATTAAAAAAAAAGAATGAATAAACTTGACTAATGAAAAATTTGTAACTTGCCAATGTCACATGATTACCCTACGCAGTCTGTTACTACTTCTTCCTCACATCAGCATGAACCTTTCTCTTACACTCACACACACACACACACACACACACACATATATATATATATATATATATATATATATATATATATATATATATATATATATATACAGAACCGTCCATAGATGTCTACATCTCGCTCTCTGTTCTTATCATTTCTAATGGAACATTACACGAGGTCTAATAATGAAGAAATCAAGGCGGTCACATCAGGTATTGATTTTTTTTTCGTAGTCATGCGCTCATTTTTGGTTGATGACATAGTCATATTTTTGGCAAGAGAATCAAATGCTGTAGAAATTGGTCAAAAATAATCTTTGAAAATATCCGTTTTTATTATGTAATTTTCCACTAGAAATACTTATTAAATTCTATGTTTGATTTAGAAGAAAATTCATCATCATCATCACCAGCAAACCTTTAATGTCCGCTGTTCCCCCAGGATTTGCCAGACTTCTCTATCATAGGCACCGTAGAGCCATATTTTCTGAATTTGCCTAGTTCGTCTCTCCATCTTGTTCTGCCGGCCTCAGTTACGCATGTAATCCTTGGAGATCTTTGTTGTAATGTCCACCGGTTGTCTGCCATTCTCGCAACATGACCAGCCCATTGCCATTTGAGTTTTCTAATGGATTCTATGATGTCTTGGATTCTTGTTTTTCACCCTGATATATTGTGCTGTCTTGTGATCTCTTCATGTGAGGTTGAGTATGATACTCTCATATATAAGTTGCATTTTTCTCAGTTTGAGAGTCAGTCTCTTGGTTAGGTTCAATGTTTCAGTTCCGTTAGTGACTATTGGGAAGATGCATTGGCTGAATACTCTTCCTTTTAGGACTGATGGTACTTTCTCCAGTTTGGCATTTTCATCATTGTGTGTTTATTTTCGATGTGATCGTTGCATATGACCTCTGTTTTGCAGAAGTTCATGTGAAGGTTGAATTTCTTGCTTTCTCCATTCAGTTCATCTAGCATTAGTTGGGGGTTCTCTTCGAAAAGGACGACATCGGCTGCAAATCTAGGTTGCTCAGATAATCGCCATCTATTCTGTGTCCCTTATTTTCCTTGAGAGAAGAGTACCAACTTATTATAAAACATTGGTATAGTTGTACTCATTTATGGACTATACTGAACATCCCCATGTATATATTACATTAAGATTGTGAAATTCGTGATGAAACCCTTAGGTTCACTACCAGTGTAGTAATGGTTCCCAAGCTTTTGAGGGTGACCTTTACAACTTTATTGAGTTCGATCCCCTCTGAGTGGCTCATTCGTATCAAACTACGCTAAACCTAGCAATTACCAATCATGGTTCTGTTGCTTATGAATTGCCAAATGCATCAGAAGATATACTTCTAATCTGGTAACAAATGCTGAATTTGAAGATCCTGGGCGTCCGAAGAAATACAGTCCTCCCCATTATAACGCGTCGTGCTAGTTACACACTATAGCATAGTTCGCTTCATAGCATAGGTAGGTAGTAGACCCCAAAAATATTAATCTAGCTCCAAAATAGCTAGACTGAAATTGATAGGGAATAAATAAAAAATGTCTTGTTTAGGAGCAAGTCAGGGTTCAATAATGTCCGGTAGGTCAGGGAATAAATTCATATTTCTGTAAACACTTCTGCAATTGAATCTCCCAGACGTGCCAGTTAGGGTAGGACACCTACAGCTAAAATACTAATTCATTGAAATTGAGAAGGAATAAAAAAAAATGTGCTCGTTAAGATTTAGTCGAGGTTCTGTTGCAAAGATTTGCATTGAAAGATTCTAGACGTAGAAGATTTGGATAGCGTTTGCACTAATATTAGTTCATTCTAAAAATACATTCGCTATAGCTTTTTTTAACAAAATGAGAAACCCGGACAACGTTGTGTATTTCGCTAGTGTTCATAGAATGGAATAAAAATACAATGGAGTGAAATTAGTAATGACAAGGTTGCAAAACACAATTGGTATCCAAACAAAGTCAACAATAACAATGATGAATATAAGAACAAAACAGTTCTTTATTGTTTAAAATAAACGTCAATTAACGTGTCAAGAGACGTAATTTTGTTTATTTAGACGGAACAGCAAATTCTCCGGCTCAGCGATGTGTACTTTCAGCTTATTATAGCTTTATTGATTGCACACAGTCACAAAATTAGATTGCACTATTTATTATAACAATAAACACAAGTGAGAAGAATTTATTTGCCAAAGAAGTTAGGAGAGGTGTATGTATTCACTCATGTTTGTCTGACAGTAAACATAATATCTCCAAAAGTTCTAACTGAATTTTATTGACATTTCGTGGCGCAGTCGGCGGTCGGCTAAGAGAGAAATAATTGAATTTGTGGATAAATCTAAAGTTATAATACAGTTACCTCTACTGCGATGTAGCTATAAGTTTGAGTATACAATATCTCAAAAAGTTCTTCGTGAATTTCATTGATATTTTGTGGAAGGGTGGGACATTGGCCAAGAGAGGATTAATTTAGTTTGAGGTGGATCCACGCTTTTACTTTTCGATTAAGAGAGATTTTTCATTTTTTCTTCCATATATTTATACATATTCACCCGAAATGAGTTGTCGTTTTTTTAATCTCAAAATTAAGAGAAAATGAGTAAAATACCATCCAGTTATTTGTCAATTGACTATGAATTGACGAAGTCTAATATATTAATCATATTAAGTAAGTCTGTGTATGAAATTATGTTTTTCACGTTTATCTGGACAAGTGGACAATATAGGTTAATATTTAGAGATCCATCAATCAACCGCCTTATATTGCGAACTGGGTTGTATCAAACCACAATTTATCAAGGAAATCCTGTATTCTTCATAGTGAAAGCATTCTATGTCCGTTAAATTGAGGGTCAGGTTTTGTCGATTTTCAAACGTGTATTTGTCGTATTGACGTATTGACCTTGTTTGTAGGCGAATATTGTTTGCAATACTAAAAATAAAAAGCTTGTTGGACAACAATTCATTTGCTTTTAGTAAAAGAGAACATGCTTCACCCAATTTTGCTTGGAATGTAATTGGATTCCTAGGAATCCAGGAGAGCACAGTAATTTGTACAGGGTCAGTATGGAAAGTATCCTGCCATTTAATATTAAGCAAAAAATAATAGCCTATCCAGGGCAATGGTACCGTAGTTCCTTTCAAAGTATTCCCCCGTATTCCAGTATATATTCCAATGTTCAAAACAATTTTTAGTCTACTTTCGGGATTACCATTAGCAGCATAGTCGTGTTCTCCTTAAACTCACCCACGATTTGAATTCTCTTTTGGAAAAGACAGAAGATGCATGGGGCCAAAGCTGGACTGTAAGTGAGAATGACAAACCTAGGCAAGGCAATCAACCTGCACCATGAATGCGATGGTCACACAGTGCTGAGTATTCCCACAAGATATTTTTGTTCACGCACGTGCAGAAGGGTCCCCCTGACTGGTCGCTAAGTTACTTCAAAATTGTACGACCGGTTCTCGAGATATTCCAAAGAACTTGGTATTTTCGGGATATCCATCGTGTATGTTCCAGCCTGCCTTATGAATGAGATAATTGTACACTCCTAACGAGTTCGAGTTGTCACTCTTCCAGTCCAAGCAGAAGGCTGGATTTCAAATGCTGATTTTCAAGGTAGAGAACACGGACAAGAATTTGCGACATATTCGGTACAGTAAAGTTATGTGATGAAAGATCGACACGACAAGCACTACTTCATTCCAGTTAGAAGAAAATAAGTATACATTAAGTTAGCACAGATGAGATGTCATTTTTACAGTCGTGAGATAAAGGGTGATATAAACATACAAACGGTAAATATCTAATAAAAATGACTCATTTAAAGCAATAATCTTGCCAACGATTCTCTAATGATATTGAGCTATATATCACAATACATAAAATCTTTAGGTTAAGAGGTCACAAATTTAGTAAAAGTTAGAAATATGAATTCCTTATTATTGAACCTTTACTCGGATATGAAGTTCAAACTGCTTGCAAAGATGATTATTTGTTAGAGGAACACCGGGTAAATACTGCAAAACTTCATATCCCAAATCTATTAGTTGAAATGCGATCAGCAGAGAGGTGCAGGCTAAAACTGACATTGAGCATTTTATTTCATTTTTCATATTTCCAGATCTAAACCTATAGCACCAACGCTGAGCAGTTCACACTGAAATAGAATAGTGCTGACTTCATATGATATGCTGACATTTTCATCGGCTTGAGTAGCATAAGGTCAATGTTTGAATCTAGATTTGAGTCGTGGTCGGTGTTCAAGCCCAAGTGAAAAGCACAGTTTGTTTTGTCTTTTGAGACGTCTCCCCTTGAAGGTGGCTGCAACACAAGCTTGGTATTTCCCATTCTTCTCTATTCAGCTTTGTATTCTACAAAAATCATGTGATCTTTCATACACGTAATCAAATATGGAAAATCGAATCACCTTGTCGAGTTAAGATTCTGTGTGAGGCAGTTGGTTTAATAATGTTCTTTGAAAAAGAATGGACTCATTCCTAACCCGGCTATGCGCCAATAGCCATGGTATCCATCCAGATATGGGTAAACAGTGTGAAAGACCAGGTTCCCTAACCTTGGTTGGCAACATGACTGAGAGACAAGCAACTCTGATTTCCAAAGCAGGACTACTCTTTTGCTGCTAGTAGCATGTAACATAGTACAACATGTCACATGTTATTTGGAGAGGAGATGGGCACCGTCGAGTAACTCCACCTGCCTTGGGGAAGTACTCTGCATGACACCCCAACTATCTTCTACGTCATAGGGTGAACTGAAACTGGATATATATGTTCATGCAGAAATGTGCAATTTTTTTTCAATGAATCAGATGCACACGAGATGTGTATATTCGATCGACTGAACAGGTGTATTTGTACATACCCACTTTAAATGAACGCAAGCAACGAATGGATGCTATCTTTTTTTTTTCAGCCTCCGCCGTGGTTGGTAACATCAGTGTTCATCGCTGAAGAGGGACGTGACCAGATTTTAGATCACTCACAACGAACGTGCATGAACAAGTGGGGTGCGAAAAAAAGATTGTTACACCATGCGGTTATCAAAGAATATTCAAGTCCCAGATTAGTAGCTTTTCGAAAGTTATGTGCGTATGCGTGTGTGCATGTCTGTGTATATTGTGCGAATGGATGTGCGTGTGTGTGCATGTGCATGAACATGTACGTATGTATTTTTGTAGGTGTGTGCGTATGTATGTATGTATGTATGTATGTATGTATGTATGTATGAGGCTAAATCTGAGCACATTCCAATCCTTTTCCGAATTTTGCTCATCCTAATGAGATCATAGTTTGAAAAATTGAATCTAACGAGACTAGTATACGTATTTGATATTTTCTGAAAGATCTCTTCTGGATATAAAGTAAACATGTTACCTGTGGAAAATGCATACCACTGATGGATCCTTGGGTAGAAAGGTGAGTTGTGATCGTAGAATCAATGTGCTTTTAAAATAGTTTAGAAATAGCTATGCATACTGCAGATAGATAGATAGATAGATAGATAGATAGATGAGAATAAAGGTAACTGATTAATCATGATAATGTTTAATCTTACCTATCCCAAACAATTACCAGTTTGGCTTGATTTGACATCGCATCTTGGTGAAGGGTCATGACAAATCGTATTAAAAAATAAGGATAAATTTGGATTAGGGAGATAACTACTATAGACACAATCATATAAGTTGTTACTGCTAACTAATCACGGGATAAATGAAAGCAGAAAACGTGACAATTTATATCAGTATTTTATTGATTTAACTACGGAGGATATTGATATTGGGTTGCAATAAGAAATATGAAATATTCTTTTTATATCTGTAACGCTAAAACAAATGTACAGTTGAAATTAATATCATGGAATAATAAAATAATTTTTTGTCTCTCCTAACAGTATTTCTCCCCATGATCTCGTGTAAATAATAAGCAAACAAGTGCATTTTTATTACAATTCAACCCTTTCGCTCTGAAATATTTCTAAGAAGAAAACTTACTTCCCTACTTTAAGTAAAAGTTAAGTGGTCCCTAAAGAAGACCTGCTGTCACTCATGCAGAAATAGTAGCGATAGTTTATTTTCTGTCCTACACTCCAATGACTGAGGTCCCGAATTGCAAGGAGTAATAATTAATTTATTTTGAAACAATTGTAGGAGTAACAATGAAATTTAGTTCCAGACAATAATTATCAATGTATTTTAATACAATCATACAATTGAGTAAAATGCAACAATATACCCAACTGCAGGATGATCTATTCGTCCAATTTGCTGTCACCACATGAATTCATTTATGTGTGGCGGCAACATAGTAGAATTCACTCGCAACAGAGACTCGGGGTTTTTTTTTGGGGGGGGGGGTCTTTCCAGGTGCATTTGACCGAGTTATTATGATTGTCGGCTAAGCTGACTATGGTTTACAGTTTCACTTCTACTTCAATGACTGTGCCTCTGTGTTTCCCATTGCACAACAAGACTGTCGGCAATCCTGGAGAACGAGATGCAAAAACAAAACGATACTACAAGCTCTATAGGAGGGACTACTCTTCTTTTTAGGAACCACATTACTCAACTTGTAACCCCCATTATCTTCAATGTTTATTGAACCGTCTTCCTTTCCAACTACGATTAAGTTCCACCGTGGCCCGTGGCGAAAACTACATTGAATTTTTCTGTCGTTGTATGGCCACCAACTTATCGTATTGTGATTGAAAGAAAGAAAAGCATAATCGATCAAGAGGTAGTATTTTCTTTGAAAAACTCTGAGCGGAACATTTCGAGTTGCTTTTTAGATTTACAGGAACGGATTTTTCCGTGCTATACGTGGGTATATGTATGCGAAGGTTTGAAATGAACAACTGGTATAGCTATACTAACATGTTGAGAAATAGTTTCAATGATCTATGTAAAATATAAAACGGTTTTTGAAGATTTCGTTTGAAATACTTCATAACATTGACTAACTTTAGTCGTATAGACTTTGGTAATTTTAGAAGACTTCTTTTTAATGTTCTGTATATGAACTTCAGCAAGACGAAGATCACGTGCAACAACCACATTGGAGATAAAAAAACGCTAAGATCAAAATCGAGGACACACAACTGGAGGAAGTAAACCACTACATCTACCTAGGACAATGAATCTCCATGAGACCCTCAAAAGAAGAAGAAATCAAGCGAAGAATCACACTAGGATGGCAAGCTCAACCTTCAAAAATGAGAAGATACCATTAATCCTAAAGAGAAGGGTATATTACCAATGCATCCTCCCAATAGTCACTTTTGGAGCCGAAACATAGAACCTAACCAAGAGGCAGCCCCGTAAATTGAGAACCATGCAACGTGCACATGGAAGAATAATGCTGGGCAGTACATCTGAGAAAAGACAAGAATCAGGAACATCATAGAATCCATTAAAAATCTCAAATGGCGGTGGGCGGGCCATGTTGCAAGAATGGCAGACAACCGATGGACTCACAACATGGATCCTCCGAAATCACATGCGCAACCGAGGCCGGCAGAATATTAGATGGAGAGACGACCTAGACAAGTTCAGGAAGTACTGGCTCCGCGACGCTCATGATAGAGAAGTGTGGCAAATCCTGGGGAAGGTCTATGTCCAACGCCAGACGTTGAAAGACTGATGATGAAAGTTGTGAAAGTAAAGAACTTCTATGTATTTGGTAGAAACAGTCAACCAAAACTGTCACCAAAACTTTGTACAAGATTTTCTTTAGTTTTGAAATTCGTATAGGTAGCTATGTATGTACGTATCCCGCATACAGGTGGTACCAGTGGAGCTAGAAGGCTGAAAATTCAGGCATTTACTCCTTATATCTAGAAAAACCCTCTCCCATTAGATAAGTATTTTTATGGGGGTTCAGTTTACCATGTAAGTTTATGCTTAATTGATTCCTTAGATTGTGTCCAGCATCATTCAGGCTTGCTTCTTGAAAATTAGGACTCCATGATGATCACTGCCCAACAAAGGCGAGAGAAGTAACCCATCATCTTATCATCTTATTTTGCATTTTTTCAATTAATCATTCCTAACATGGCGTGCTACCGAAAGATGTAGGTCACATGACTGTTTCTATTAAGTGACTAACCAGACCTGTCTTTAGATTTCTATTCAAACATGTTCGTTTATTTTAAAATGTTTGATAATTCGGGGGGCTTCTTTGCAATGATCCCGAAGTTTTTAAAAGAACAAAGAACCTCTGTTATGCGTTCCTTAGAACTTCCATTCTAAAATGTTTATTCAGTTTAAAAGAACATTTTCTTTAAAAAGGGGGGGGGCTGGGCTACGCCAGAAAGTTCTACTATTTATAAAAGGCAAAATCTATCACTAACAGGATCGCTGGAACTTGCACAGATCTCTTCCAGTCCTCTATCACAGTTGATTTGTTCATGTCTTCACGGCTTACAAAAAGTATTGAAGTCAGAGACCACAAATGCAAAAATATACTAGCATATTCTGGAATCGTATTAGTAAATTTTATGAAATTCCGAAAGCGTATAGAATATTTTTTAGCAGCGAATAACCCTAATCAGACAGGGCCAAGACCAAACTCCCATTAGAAAAAAACTACCAAGGAGAAATACCCCTTACTTAAATGCAAAGTAGATTAAAACACCTTAGTTGAATGAAAACGGGACATAAAATTAAAGAGTTAACAGTATTGAATTTTTTACCTACTTTATTATCCTTACTTGAGGATTACTTTCACCTGGCCTCATATTCTAATCATGCATTTAAAAACTTGACATGTAGTTAGGGTTATTCATAAACCATAAATAAGAATCGTAGAAATTATCATTTAAATTCTGTATACCATCTTCCTTAATGGGTTTTGATTTTAGGGTGTTGCTTTTGGGGAGGGTTGTTCACTTTTAGTCACATAAACTTTGATAGGAGTCTTCTTTGTAATCATCTGCAGTTATAGACACAACAGACATCTATGTATTTGTCTTCAGACTTCTATTCTAAAACATTAGATCATCTTAAAAGTACATTTATGATATTTTTTATCTGATAAAATAAAAACTTAATGTTTGAGATGCAAGCCCTATTGATTCATTGGACGAGGAAGATACTTCCTTTCAAAGTACAAAATGTAATCTATGTGTTGTTAGACTCTTGAAATCCAAGATAGACCAAGTAGTTCAACTAATACTGAATCTTTAAAAAAAAGTTGTCTCTTATGAGCCCAGATAAGCAGCACAGAATGCATTGCGTATTCATCAGAGGCCGTCTCAGTACTTGGTTAACTTGAGACAATGGCTACAGGACAGGCTTAATATCACATCAGCAAATTTCACACAACGCCTGATGGTTCTACAATAGCCAAAAAAAAGTTCTCTCTTATAATATCGGTCAAGTTTGGAAGTAAATAAGTATTGCGTGTTCATCAGGGTGGTTTTGGTACTCACCTAATTTGAAACAGTGGCAATTTGACAGACTTGATATTACATAAGCATATGGCTTACTTAATAATCGAGCTACGCCTGGTGGTTAAACATGTGCTAAAATAAGAAAAAAAATCACTGATAAGATTGTACAAATTAGGTAGTAGAAATAGAAAGCGTCTTCATTCAAGAAAATTACATACATTGATAGACACATACACTGTAAAAAGAGCATGATCTCACCTCAAAGGTATTTTTTCGTCAAACTCTCCCCAAAATATCATATGTACAAACAAACTTTTTAAAAATTCTAATACTGACTTACTAACTAAATAATGAATAAATATTGCAAAGAAACAGATAAATAGTAAATTAGAATTATTATCTTTAAGTACAAAGCTATCAGCTTCAGTCTGTGATACAAAGTCACCGAATGAAAATACCAATTCACAAATAGTTTAATAAATGACCCACAAAATCAGAGAAGATTTAAACACCAGAAAGATTTATGTTGTGCGTCGTAAATAGTTCTAATGATTTGTGCGAAAATACAAAATATATTTCTGATATCCTTTAAAAGATCTTTTAGCTTTGAATAATTCTATGCACAAAGACTTTTTAGAGTACCCTTCCATAATATTCTTGAAGTTTTAGAAGCAAAGAGGTTTTATGAGTGTCTTCTGATTTATATTTTACGATGTGACTTCATTTAATTTTTATTTACCAATTGGTTAATAGTCCTCGTGAGAACATTTCACGGATATACAGGTTGGCAAAAAATTAGCGGACCATTCTGATTCTTTCGGGCAACTGTCTCTTTTTTGTTTTAAATGTTGTAAGTGAAAAGCTGAACGAGTGATAAAAATAATTGATGAAACATCAATCGACAATGACTTTCAATAACTGGTCAGGTACAATATAAACAGTTTCCGTAATTTTCTCCATTAAAACCTCTTCGAAAAGAAAACAAAACACATGAATTAATCAAAATAGTCAGTTTATTTCGGGCCACCCTGTATTTGGATTTCTTTGAGATGGTTTAAAAAAAAAGAACACTACTGTACTCAATTGGAAGAGTCCATTGGTTTGAATGGAGGATACGATATATTTTTATCAGCAAAATTGTTACCTCTAAGTGGAAAATTCCACTGTTATAGACAGAGGAGCAAAAACAAAACATCTCACCGTTCATTGTATAGATAGATTTTTTATTGTAATAATTCACCGAGGTAGTCGAATGGTACAACGAGTTTGTAATCTGACATGGATCTTGCACTGCTGACGTGAAAGTCCAAATAACATATAAAAATAATTCACCTCGAAACTTTACACAATATAGGAAGGTCGAAAAATATATTGGCAGAAACGTTGTGAAAAAACAACCAAGATGCAAACAGTAATCTGTATCATACGGAATATTGAATAATATTAATCTTAAAGATTTTGTTGGATACTTTTATAGGATTCATTGTAGATATTTCAAAGTTGCAGAAAAAAACTTTACGTAAGCTCCTTTAGTCTTCTATTCTAAAAGGTCAGTTTACGTCAAAAGTACATATGCCATTTCCTTTTAATTATCCATATAATAGCTCTATTCTGTCAGTAACACCTGCATTAGCTCCTCACCACTGACAATTCCTTTCTTCCTAGTTTTCGATGCACATCTATTGTGAAATAAACTTAAGTACTTTCTGAGAATACGATGATTCAGATTGGATTTTTATTATACATAACATATTGGACTTTCATTATATCATTATAAAATGTTACTTTATCTCAAGAGTTTATTTGTCATATTTTCTCTCTCAGAATATAAAAAACCCCGGACGTATACATATGACCCTAAAAAGTTTGAAACATTTACCTTGAAATGTAGGTCGTGGAAAGTCGACAAAAGATTTTTGAAAACGGTGCCAACACTTATTCACGCTTTTTTTTTTTTTTTTTTTTTAGGTCAATCCCTTTGAAACTTTAAACGAAGATAAATTCTCAATGTCTGGGTGGTCCACTCTAAACTTCATTAACTTCTTCCTTGCCCAAAATAGAGGAAAAAGACTTATTGATAAAATAAAGATACTTTAACAAATAGATAAGAGCGTATTTGTATACAACTAACTATGTAAGAATACACCTCTGCACACAAGCTATATTGTAATCATGTACACACAATTGCGTACATAGAAATGTGTGTATGCAGATGTATGTGTATAAATGCATATTGGGCGTTTGCTGAAGACATGTGGTCAGCAGGTTAGTCATGCAAGTATTTTCACTAATTTCTAGGAGTCTGAACTATTGTAGCCTTATGAGATATCTACTGAGCCTAGTAATATATAGTGTGTGGGTAAAAAAATCCCTATCGAAAATTGGTAATAACTTCATCATCAATCGGCCGATTGTAGTCAAGTAAAATTACTTTGGACCATACAATAAAAGAATTCACCTGCTGTGTTGAAATTCACCGTAGTCAACAATTTCAGTGAGCGTTTAGAATTAATTCCGTATCATAATTTGAAACTATGGACTCTCTAACTGAAACAAATTTACTTTTTTTCTTGAAAAATCGTTTCATAGGAATTCAAGTACAGCTTCGATTTTTTTCAAGGGTATTAACTAATGTATAAATAATCTTCGGTGATATTTCATTGCGATGTATTAAAAAGGTGATGAATTTAACGGACACTCATGGGGGATGATCCTGAAGAACCTTTGAAAGAAATTGAGACAACTTAAAACTCGAGTTTGTAGCCATTTAGTTCACGGACACTGTTGAAGTATGCTAAAATACTGAGGAGGCTATCACTGGATCGCCTGTCCAGTAAGTGGTAGCCTCTAGAAAACTTTGGCTTGGAGATGCAATTAGCGAAATGATGTGAACGCTCTATGTATCTCTCTGTCTCTCTCGTATATATATATATATATATATATATATATATATATATATATATATATATATATATATATATGTATATATATATATATATATATCGTGTGCGTATGTATAATATCGATTCTGTTTCATCTGATGGAATCTCCAGAACAGTAAATGTGGCACTAAACTTATTCTAAATTACATTCATTAGCTCCAAGTAAAAACATAGAACACTCTGAAATAGAGAATTATATATATATATATATATATATATATATATATATATATATATATATATATATATATATATATATATATATACATACATATCTTTTCAATGTTTTTCAGATTTTTTGTATCGAGTCCATGAATAAAGCATTATCCGATGGTATTTGTCTCTCGAGAAAGGTCGTGCTCATTCCTGTCGGGTCCTCAATAGAACGTAATTAGAAACTTTATCAATAGGCTTAAAGAATTTGTCTTTTCCGTTGTTTGACTAAATCAAACATTGAATCGTGATGATCGTCAGATCCTTCTTTTTTCCCCCTCCCCTGCATCAAAAATAATATATATATATATATATATATATATATATATATATATATATATATATATATATATATATATATATATATATATATATCTTTTGCTCCTACGCAGTGGTTTACCTCAGGAAGGGGGGTTGCAAGGAAGATCTTACGTCTCTCTATCGGAGGTTGTAGTTTATTCCACAAGAGTCTTTATATCTCTTCTGTGTGCCCTATCCCACTGGTCAGGGACCTTTCCACCAAACAAAATGTTCATTGGAAAACGAGAGTTGTCCACCATCGCAACTTGCAAACATTAGTAAGGAAAACTCGGTTGGCAAACAGAGTACTAATTCTGGCTCAGACTGCTTTTGTCCCTTTAGGACTAATGCCATTGGAAAAGGCATGAATTCACATCTCCCAGCTGATTCATTCCGCCAAATTTCTTAAAAAAGAACATTCTGCCACTGGTTGTTGGAAAAGAGAATGGTTGGGTGTTTACGCAAACCACTTTCCCATAATTACCTCATTGTTCTGCCAGTCATAACTTCAAAACAGGAGCCACTCATTTGAAATTACCAAATAGCTCCCGCTGTCATGGGCACCGACTGATTTTTTGCAAGTCAATTGTTACACCCATTGTCTACCTTGCCGGAAGCTACGTGGTATTATTCTATATCAAATAGGCGCCTGTTGCAGAGTGATTGTTTGCAAGCTTGACCCGTGAGTCGTTGGCTTCGATACTCACCGGATGCCTCATTACAGTGGCCCAGTTCGAGCCAGGATTTCGAATGCAGACAGTTCAGCTTGCGAACTTGAGATATTGGCGCAATACAATCTTCGTCCAATTTTACGTAGCTAATTCCTGTTGATACGAATAAATAATCATGGACGCCTATGTATCAGAATAAAGTAAGCTTAGTAAACATCACAAATTATCTATATAACACTATCGCTGTTATTTGTACAGATATCTGTTACGCTATTTCACACCGATGTATCAGTTTATGAAGCATTAAGGCAACTGCAATTCAATCACCAGGCGTTCACCTTAGTAGACAGAGAGGATACACATGAGCAACTGCTACTGAGAGTAAATGACTAAGGATTTGGTAATGGATTATTGTCATTCAGTCACATTGAGTTTCAAAGCAGCTAAATTTACTAAGCAGACGGCCTAATTGAAAAAAAAAACGAAAATATATCAAATCGCAGATCACTTTGACAAATAGATTGATTAAAAAGCATTCAGTGGGCTACAATTACAAAATATCTATTAATTTAATATTTGATTCCATTAATTTGATTTTTGATATTTATTACCATAACTACTTGAAACTTAAAAACATATAAAACACAAAAACTAAAAAGACTAATTTATCAACTCTAAAACTGGCATGGTTCCTGCTTTTGCCCAGTAACATTTGGTCTTAATTTACCTAAAAATATAAATGTTTTGTATTTGTTACGATACTTGGACAAAAATGCTTTTCTAGGGGTTCTATGCTAGTACACACACACACACACACACACACACACACACACACACACACACACACACACACACATATATATATATATATATATATATATATATCCTCAGATTACTGGAAAAAGTGAAAGGATCACAAGGACGAATGGCCTTGGAAGAATCAGTTGATATGAAATATCCTCCGACTCGCCAAGCAGAATGAAAACGATCTAACCCGGTGTGTTGAATGAGGGGGTAGGGTTGAAATTCCCGGAAGGTAAGTAAATACCAAAGAAAGCTAGAGGACACAGCGACCAAAACGCAGCAACCTCAACAACCAAGATAATGGTTCGAATATATCAGCATAAAACAACACACATACATATCAATGTGGTGCCTGCTGATCAGTAAATCAGTCTTACCGGGTGGTGTACTTAAGCTTCATGAAGTATCCAACTTCTGTAGCCTTGTGTCAGACTTTGGTGTAGAGATAGCAAGCAAGTGTTAAACGTGGTCACTTACTTCCCCTGGCGGAGGTATGCCTGCACTGAGTGTTTTCTAGTCTTGCATTTAGTGAGTTTTGTTCTCACAGGGTGCCCCATAATTGCAGCCTTCTGCCAGACTAAGCTTAAGAAATATCTCAATGCCTTACATATGTTCAATTACTTATTATCTCTGCGACTTATGCATGCAGTTTTGTATTTCGTTTCATTCATTTACTTTATACACTGAAAAAATGGGCGAACGCAAAAAAATTATTCTAATTTATTTCGCCGAAATGAGTTAAGTTTATTTCAACCTGTATATAATTGACTAACGAGTAAATACACTTTGAGACGGACTAATGAATTTAGATGTAACAAATTAGAGCACTTTTTCTAACTTGTTATACACCAGGTTTTTTTTTAATGTAGACTGGCATCTGAATTCACCCTAAACAAAAATGTATTCTATCCGAAAGATGTAGACGTCCATTTTCCTCCATCTTCCATGAATAAATAGATAGATAAAGAAAACTCATCAGCATTAATAATGAAACTAGAAAAAAATAAGCTACAATGGAAAAATTTATCTTCGGACCAAATATTTATCATTTTATGACAAATATTACTTTGAGATAAACTAATGAATTTACGAGTAGCAAATTAGAATAATTCTTTCCAGTTAGTCCAGAGGTACTCTTCTGTCAGTGTGGCAATGTACGAGGCATGTTGATTTTATGCCTTTTCCCTGTTTCTCAGTTTTAGTTGGATTCAATTTTATTCTTTGGATTGTGATATATATATATATATATATATATATATATATATATATATATATATATATATATATATATATATATATATATATATATATATATATATATGGTACAAATCAGGCTAGTAGTATAACATAACATAATATAAGTGCTCGGTACATACAACTTTTTACTCTTGAAGATAAGTTGTTTTAGAATAGAGCTGGAAATAAATAGTAGAATGTGGATTTGCTACATAAACTAGCTCATGTTTCTGTCCTCTTCAGGCCTCATCAAGCAAATGAGGCCCGACGAGGGCAGGAACATGAGCTAGTCTGTGTAGCGAATCCACATTCTACTACATACACACACACACACACACACACACACACACATATATATATATATATATATATATATATATATATATATATATATATATATATATATATATATATATATATATGTGAAAGAAAGAGAATTGCATACTTTTTGGTCTATCACAAATCTACTCGCCACGTATGTCTTTCCCAAATTTAAGATAAGGTTTATATTTTCCTTAAAGAAAGCCTCATTACCCTTAACAATCGATGTAAGATTTTACTGAATATTTACTGAGCTCCGTCGAGTGCAGAAAATATGAAGTACTCGAACCTTTGGCTTTTTTTGGATTCGATATATAGTAAGCTTTGCTTCGTAGGTCACAAGACCAATCAGTTGGAAGATAAAGGTATAGAGAGTATGTTGCATCGATCTTGATTGCATCTGAGGATGTTCTTCCTGCTTTTAAAAAAGCATTTTCCGACCTTGCTCAGTTTGAGAACTCATCCTCACAGCAAGCAATAATAACACAGTCAAGAATCATTTGACTCCTGCCTATGGAAACGTTAGATCACAAAAAAAAGAAATTGAGCATCAATTGCCATTAATGGGGTAACTCCCCCTCCTCCCCCCAAAAAACAACAATGAAATGGTGCATATGAAAAGTCACGAGATTGATTATCAGATTCAGTTTTCTCGTGAACAGTATTGGTGTAAGTATGTGAAATAGCATAAAAGATTAATTAGGCATATATCCATGCTATAAAACGAAAGAGTCCCAGATATGATGTTTAATTTTGTTTTTATAGCAATGAAGATAGGATGTGATTGGCGAACAAAAGCTAGTTATATATTGAAAATATTAGGTTAAATACCCAGCCAGACTTCATTCATTTCTTTCTTTTTTTTTTTTCGAGATATTACACTCAAATTAGTCTATATGCAAAATTTCAGTCAAATATTTTATAAAATGTAATCAATACATATGTCAAAAGTAATTAAAAACATGGATGGTACTGCTGCTTTCAATGAAAACTAAAATATCATTTGCATATGCGCAATAAGAAACTGATATTAGATGATTGAGCGATGACTAAATCCACAAACAAGATGGTGGGTAGTTCGGGAATCTAGGCTGTATCGTTCTAGACATACACTCAGTTGTAATCGTCGAGTGACAAAACATCAGAAGTTTTCACATTTGCGGGAGTTGGGGTCAGAAATAAGGATAAATTAATGGATTAGAGTGAAAATTGGAAAAAAAAACCTTTGCATCGATTGAGACTATACACAACTATGGAAGAAAGTATTTCAACGAAGACAACAAATATAGTGTTTTACTTTTTAACTTAGACAGTGTCCTTGAATAAGTACCTCTCCCAAACCCTAATCGAGTCAATAGGGTAGGCTCTTTCTCCGAGAGTATTTTCTCGTCTGGGTAAAAAAAAAATCGACTGACGAGAAATTTCCTACTCTTGCATCTTTTTACAAAGGCAGTGAATCTGATGATGATTCAAGACAATTCATAGCAATGAACCAAGAGAAAGCAATGATTACCTAGAGGTATTTTGCGAAAAATTTCTTTGTCCCCAGTTTTCTGACTCTGGTAGTAAATCGGATAGTAATTCAAACCAATTCGTGGATGTTGGTGAAGGCAACTGAAAGCAATGATTGTACTCGGTGGGGTTGCCAACTCGGGACTCACAAATTCGAAAAAAAGAAAAAACAAAAAATACAAAAAAAAAGTATAATTTGACGATCTTAGTCCTGGGGCAGCTGACTAGATACATCACAAGAAATATCTTTGTTATGGTTCTGATAATGATTCCATTGTGGATGGCAGTGAAAGCAATGATTGTCCTTGAATGGGTAACGAGATATCTCACGAGAAATGATACAGACGAAGGCAGCTATTTTGGATTATATACAAATGGATGAGTAAGAGTAATTCATGACTCTGTGTGTGTGTGTATGAAACACTTTATATTTCTCGGTGAAACAGAGGGAATAGGACATCAAACGGACGGGTACAGCATTCAAGACGACCGACAAAAACTTGAAGTGTGATGTCTATTGTCGTACTTTTCTGTCAAAGGAAGGCCATATCACATTAAATCCTACTGAAATCTGCAGAAGCAATCTTTTACTTCCTTTTCCCCGAGAATACAACTTGTACAGTATGTGAGAAGGTAAGACGAGCCGTGGACTTCATATGCCTCTTCAAGGAAAAAAAATGCACAAGACAATCAATCCTATGAACAGACTTTTGCCTGTCATGTGTACTTTGAACTCAAGACACCTTAGAGCACATGGGCGTGGTGAGCGAAACATTGGGGCCAGGTAAAGTGGTGGGACGGTTATCATTTAACAAGATGAAGCAATCATCATATTTCTCGAGACTGAGGCTTTTGATAAAATAATGGAGAAAGTAATTTGTTTGACTCCGATGAGATTATGAACTGGATTAATTTCTTTACCTTCCGAAATGTTTCTCCGTGATGGATTTTAAAATAAGGCACCATGAAATTCCATATCATATGCATCTAAAAAATAACCTTAATAAGTTTATACCATATCATATTTTTAAATTTACCGATTTTTAACGCTATTTTATTCATTTATTATGGATATGGCTCGCTAGCGTCAGGAGTTAACAGTTTGAAACATAAGTTCCGTGATATGAATTTTCTTTTGGCCTTCTTCAGAACAGCTGCATTGAATCAAACCAGAATGTCTGCAATAGTAATGTCGCTAGTAACAGAGAAATGTCCATGATGCAAAGGGTCGATACCACGCCCAAAATACAGGGAGATCGTTTATTTATTTTATTTTACAGCCGATGCAACAAAATAGGGTATGTGTAATGTCATACAACCGGCACTTGACGCAACAATCATAGCAAACATATTTAGTTTAGGCGGTATAAAGTATCTTCTCTAGGATTTAATGCAAGACAACAAATTGTTTGAAGATTCTGAGAAGAAACATTTCCCTCAACCCCGACAAGTATTTTTGGTTAGTTATTTTTAATCCACAAAGTTTTTGTTTCTATTACGAGGGTTTTAAGTCGATTTTTTTTCGGGCTGGGTTTAATTCGCGCGCCAAAAGCATCGTAGTAATGTACTTGGGTACTATCTTCATCATGAAACGTATACTCAGGGTCGTTACGACCCTAAGCATACGATTGTCTTACCATGCATACATAACTATAATAGAGTTTAATTTATGCATCAAGCACAATAAGAGCTTAATAACAATATTCTGTTATAAGAGTTATTTGACAGAGAGAAGATTCATTTGCATTATTGTTTTTTACGTCCATATTCAATTGATTGTTGCTTTTTATCACAATTGTTCAAGTCAAAAACAACCACTCTATCAATCAATCGAGCAGCTCGATCTAAGAGTGAAGAAGTGGATTTTTCAGAATTTGGATCATAATTACTTACGATGAAGTATTTTCACTATGAATATTTGGGTAGTTTTTTGTCTATTAAATGAAGTAAAATTAATTAATTGTCCTTTTGTTAGATTGATTGTTCGCGGGTTACTGGAATCGTGTAAAGCGAAACCGTTGAAAGGGAGACACTACTGTGATCTTGGCCAGGACAACGATACTTGATTCTACTTTTTATTTTATGCGTCACACCGTTCGATTAGTCTAGTGGTTTCGGAACTTTGAAACCTGAAGGACCCGAAATACAGAGCAAATATTCTGACAGGCCTCTATTTTCAACGTAGTTTTTAGACCAATCAATGAACAACAAATAAAAGCACAACCACATTGGAGATAACAACTCTAAGATCAAAATCGAAGACACAGAACTGGAGAAAGGAGACCACAACATCTACCTAGGACAACGAATCTGTATGAGACCCTCAAAAGAAGAAGAAATCAAGCGAAGAATAACCCTAGGATGGCAAGCCTTTGGCAGAGCAAGCTCAACCTTGAAAAACAAGATGATACCTTTAATCCTAAAAAGAAGGGTGCACAACCAATGCATCCTCGAAATAGTCACTTATGGAGCTGAAACATGGAACCTGATCAAGAGACAGACCCGCAAATTGAAAACCATGCAATGTGCACTTGAAAGAATCATGATCAGCCTCACATGGAAAGACCACGAGACAGCGCAATACATTTGGGAGAAGACAAGAGTCAGGGACATCATAGAATCCATTAAAAAACTTCAAAAGGCAATGGGCCAGCCATGTTGCAAGAATAGCAGACAACCAATGGACATCATGACTCTCGACATAGATCCCCAGGGTTCACATGCACCACCGAGGCCGGCAGAGTGCTAGATGGAGAGATGAGCTAGACAAATTCAGAAAGTACTGGCTTTGCGATGCCCACGATAGAGGAGAGTGGCGAATCCTGGGGAAGGTCTATATCCAACGACGAACGTTAAGAGACTGACGATGATGATGAAGATGATTATGAAATATAAGCAAGTTTTTACCTTTAAAAATGAAATTTATTTGAGATGAATTGCATTCATTCAAATTCTGATATATGGTACATGACTGCGTGTAATAATTATGTTTTTGATGATTCTACGACGGATAGTAGTGTCTCTTAGCCACAAGATTTGCAATGTCGGTTCAGAGGGAACACTTGTGGTAGACTCCTGAGCATTTTTTGACGGGCCTCGGGGTTCTGCAGATCCCACTTTCGAAAGTGCTGACATTGGAGGAACCATCAACTAAACCAAGATAGCAGAAAGCTACCAGTCGAGTACAACAAAATATACTTTGTCTAACTCAGACTATTTGAATCTATGACTACTTCACGTACAGGTACGGCCCATGATTTTGAGGAAATTATTATCATTCCTGGAGAAGCGGGTGGTTTAACGATTGGCAGTAGGGGAAATGGAATCGTAAAATAGAGTTCAAACTCTTGCTGAGATAATTTTTGAATTCTCACCAATGCCCTTGGGAAGAGCATGTATCCATCTCCCCTCCCTCCGGCTATTGGTAGATAGCAGGGCAGACTGGGTTAATCGGCCTTGGCAGGTGGCCAGGAGACCGACAACGATGAATTCAAGCCGTGAAAGTCCAAACACTTGTTCGGCATTATGAGAGACTGGTAATGGTCAGAGTGGGAAATGATTCCCAGAAACGTACGGTTAACGAGGCACTGGTGATGCCCTGACGGGTCTATCAAGGTTGAAGTGGATTATGATAAATTGCTCGGGTAAAAAAAAAAAAGATTAAAAAACGAACGGACCAAATAATGCAACCGCCGATTCCAACTCCCCAGGACATCTCGGGTACGAATGGAAGATTAAAAAAAATAGTTCAAAGATTAATTCAAAATATTTAGTCTTTGTTGTTTTTGTTCTTACCACAACCGTTCAGTTGATAACGTTCCTTTCTTCAGGGTCGAATACTCTTTGCGTGGGGCAACTCGTCCATTATAAGCTATATAGCAATGCTCTTTCAACTCTGAAATGGAGCACCCTGGAGAATGGAGAATTGTGCGTAAGTAATTATTTTGCTTAAATTCGGTCCTACTGACCGTCCAGTTCTGCGTGAGACAGGGATAAAATGCCAGCCTCTGGATCTGAAGCGAAGGTTTTGATCCTATCTCGTGGTACTGGATAGGATATTAGATAGACTATAGCCACACTGGAGAGTTGTAATACAATGAAACAGCTGTCTGTTATTGATTATATATATATATATATATATATATATATATATATATATATATATATATATGTATAGTACTAATCAGGGATACAATATGATATGACATAATACAATTTCTGATGTGTGATGTGTTGATTTCATAAAGTGTACGGTACTTTCAACACTAAACATTAGAGTAGAGCTTGAAATATGATGAAATAAAGGATTCACTTACACAAACACGTTTATGTTTCTTCCCTGTTTGGGCTTCTCCGGGCGAGAGAATCATCTGCCGGAAGAATCAGAAACATAAACATGTGTAGCGAATCCTGTACTCTATCATATATATATATATATATATATATATATATATATATATATATATATATATATATATATATATATATATATATGTACGTATGTATGTATATATATATATATATTCATTCAGTCTTTTTGCCTTTGTATATATAAGACAGTTACGCGTTCATGCATTCATTGGTGTATGTACGTGTGTTACTCTTGTGTAGGAACATGTTTATTTCTATTTGTATATATGTCCATTCTATATTAATCTGTGGACTCTAATTAGTGTGTATGTGTGTGTGATTCTGTTCTTATTTCTTATTGTGTGTATACGTATGTGTTTTTTCTGTTTTTTCTTTTGTATACATGTGTGCCTGTATTTATGCTTATTTGTATCCCTCTGTATTTTCTCTTATTCTAATAGTATGTGAGCTTCTTTGGTTGTAGTCTTTTCTACTTGTGCGTTTGTTTATCACTGTGTGCATAATTTTCTGTTTTTTTGTATTTGCATATGAGTGCACACCCCTCTCTAAATATATGTACGTGTGTGTGTGTGTATGTTCCTATTTTTGTACGTGTGTATGCGTGTGTGTTCACAGAAATTGCGCAGAAATCGTCCATTTGAACTGTGGGAAAATCAAGATCTTTGATGTCAGAACTTGTTTTGTAATTAAGTGCTCCAATGTCTGCATCACCACAGAACATGCCTACAAATAAAGAGAGATGCTGGAGTAAACGTCTTCATAAGCACACACACACACACACACACACACACACACACACACACACACACACACACACACATACAAGCATTCGGGAATATCTTACACATAAGCACTCACGGAGACATTTATAGATAGAAAAAAAGAGTGAGCTACAAAAGTAAAAAAAATGGATGGATGGATAAAAAAAAAAGACCAAGAAAGATAAATAAACAGAGAGGAGAAACAGACTGGAGATAATTTGTTGTATTTTAATGGTTAGTTTGCTCATCTTGCAAGACGTAGTTAGTGAATCTGTCGTTCCATGAATGGGGTGTTATTCACTGGTGGCATTAGATCCGACTGCATCCCCGCTAGAATTCTTTTCAAGAATTTTGTTTCTTTAGATATTTTACATCATTTTATCTTGGATCAATTACATCATTTTTTTCAATATTTTTTTACTTTATTTTCTTAGATTTCTAAAAAAAAATATTTTCTTTTTTAACTTTTCAGTGTTCCTCAGATATATTTTGCCCAAAAGTTCCAGCAATTATAAAGTTTCTGGAACCCACGCGCTGACTAATTGTTATTATAGTTGATAAATATCGAAATAAAAATGCCCGTTTGTTATGGTGCTTAGAAGTGACACGCTCTGCATTACCAAGCAAGCCATCTTACAAGTAATAAATGATAGGGTCTCCGCTCGCTTATAAGTCAGTAAGGGACAATTACTGTACCAAAATTATAGATATCAATTATTCTCAGTTAGTCACCCCTAATATTAAATAGAAATGATATGGGGTTAGTAGTATGGTGCTTCACTTATGTTTCAAGCAGGAAGAGTCATCTTGCCTTTAAAATCGGTATTTGAAACCCTGTCTTTCACCGTGGCTCGAACACTAAGCACTGGCACGAGTGGAGAAGGTACATCGTTGCAATCCAATAATTGTAAGATATATGACAGAGAGTCACTTTCAGGAGGATCCGTACACGCATCTGATAGAGCACACGGTTCAATGCAGCATTTTGAAGTCAGTTATTCCAAAATTATGTGGATCGTTTGGTTATTGCCGCAGATATCAAGGTGTCCTTGATCCCAATCCCCTCGGGGAGATAAATGCAGTCGGGGGGACAGACACTAGCATATTAGGCTTCGATTAATTTTTTGGGTTCGAGCCACGGTTGGTCGGGAAAACATCAACACAAATGGAAATTGCATGATTATCTCTGTGTTTGTGGCTGGTGTGGTTGCATATTTCCTATCTGTGCCAAAGAAGATTAAACTAATAAATAATGATAAGGATAAATATGATAAGTATGTGGTTTTGTCCGGAAAGTATATTTCGAGAACCGGTTGCGCAGCCTTGATGCACTCTGGCAACCAATCTGAGGGGATTTTACCGAGCATGCATTAACACATACTCTCATGGGGCGACTCAGTCGACATTGAGACGCAATTGAATAAGTGTGTGTACTGGGTGAAAGTTGCATTCAAAAAGTCTGAACGAGTCATATTTCACGTCTCATACTGAGTTTCTTAGTGTAGCGGCCCCTTTATCTTAAGTTATAATCATTTACGAGAATAAATGAATATTAGCTTTAGCTACGAAACCCTGAACTTAATTAAATATACGAAACGTCATTTCTGCCGTCGACTCCTTATAAAAGCCCTAAACGTACGTGTTTACTCGCTCATTGGCGTCACTAGTCGGTTATTCTTCTCTTTCTCGGCTTTTTCTTCTCTTTAAACTAGCGGCCGGTGCAATTTCTATTCTTTAACTGTGACTATATATATATATATATATATATATATATATATATATATATATATATATATATGTCGTCTTTCGTCACGAATCTATCTCGATGCGAGAATTTTCAAGAGCCTCATAGCTACTGAATACAAATACTGCAATTATTTCACTTGACTCATTTTCGGTGACAATGTAAACACTGCGCTTATTATTTCACCCCTTCTATTGGCCCCCTTGCAATCTAGATTGAGCACCATGCATCTTCTGGCTTTCCCCAAACAGACCTCAGACTACAGTATAACTGGCAAAACCATACAAATAGGACAGCAGGAACATTCTTTTAAATAATAATACTGATATAATTTACAAGAGAAAACAAAAAAAAATCACCGGATACCTCAACTTTGCAAATAAAAACTTGGGCGATATTTTTTTAACGATGTTGGGGAAAAGTAGGTCTGATATGCCATCAAATACGGTAAGCATAGCAAATACTTTGGTTGCTTCAGCGTGGAGCTGTGTTGAGCAATCTTAGTCGTAAAGACCTATATTTCTGATGTGAGCGCTATCATCAATGTTTGCTCCATACTATAGTGACATTGTTTCAGCTAAAGCTAAATACTCATTTATACTATTACAAACCTGGAGTGAGAGACACGCTGTTTTATCTTTCTCAGAGTTCGTAGAGTACGTTCAACGCATCCTCTATTTATACTTGACAAGTAACCTGCATTCATTTCTAGTTTTTGGCGACGGGCCTCGCCCTGCAGTGAACTATCAGGATGCAACACTATACCGTCATGCCTCTGGTTCAGTCTGACGCTGGGAACACGCCTTGCTGACCCAATTTAAAGAAGAAAAAAAAAGAAGGAAGGCAGGAAAGAAAGAAGGAAGGAAGGGAGAAAGGAAAAGAACAAAAGAAAAAGAATAACGTTACAAACCAATCAAATCGCCTCGTGACATTTGTCAAATTCCGTTGGCTTCTGAGTCTTTTTTTTTCCTTCTGTTTACCGCTATCTGAAACGGTTCCAATGTGGTGTCGTAAATCTGATGAAAGACTTATAGTAATGAGCGTCACCAACCTTCCTGGCCACCCTCCTGTTTAATTGCAATATACCTTTGGCAACATAACTGTATGTATGTACGTCTATATGTCCACACAATACTTCCAAACGTTCACAATGGATTTCCAAGACATTTGGTGTCTGGGCGATGGGTTAAAAAAAATTATCAAATTTTTTGATGGATTCAGGAATTTTTTACATTTACCTACCCTATATCAGGTAGTTGTCCACACGATATCTATTGAGGTTCATAATGAATTTCATAGGAATTCTCTGGAAGGAGAGGTTATGGGGTAAGGCAAAATTGGCAAAATTTTGGGTAGGGGCCAGCGATGTTTTCGATTGAGAAATATTTTTATCATTTTTAATTTTTGGTGGGCAATGGGCTAACGAAGAATTGACTGAAATTTATGGCATAGCAAATCTTTACATTTATCTTCCCTGCATCGTAGCTCTATATCAACTAATTGTCATTCATTTAGTGACAACAGCATTGGCAGATTTCTGAGTGCTCCTGGTGTGTTTACAAATCTAGTCAAGAGATAATGAAACTTTGTCAACATTTCTGGCATCCTTTCTGTTTAATTTTGACTTCAGATATGAAGCTAAATTTACAGACAGTCACTTATCATAATCACAGATGATTTCATTTGCCATTTATTGGTACCAAACACTCCATATAAAGTGATCTTGATAAGCGGCTTCATCTATATATACTCTGCTTAATATCAACTGTCGGTTATCGTTACCTATATGACCCCGAGCGAAGCGATCACAAGAAGCGACTTCTTCTATATTGAAAAAATGAACGTTACGGCATAATTGATGATTTGAAAGATGAAACGGCGTTGACCAACAAGGCTGGAAAATGAAAGAAAATCGTATGTACGCCGAAAAGAAATAATATATATATATATATATATATATATATATATATATATATATATATATATATATATATATGATACACACACACACACACACACACACATATATATATATATACATATATATGTGTTATTATTATTATCATTATTATTATTATTATTATTATTATCATTATTATTATTATTACTGTGCCACTGAGGATATCATTAAAACAGATAAAATGTACGCTTTCCTTGCTGTGATTGAGGATATATTTTTCTTCAAATTAGATCACTCAGTTCAGTGACTCGTTCCAATTCTATCTCATAGATATTTACTTAGCTTAACTTAATCTGGCACAAGGATCTTCGACTCTGTTAATGCTCTGCAAGACTAACTGTCAACCAGTTGCAAGGATTCTCGAATTTTCTTGATCCATTAATCTCGAATGACTGAAATTTCAGTCATCGCAATAACAGAAATAACAATTACTTTCGCTCCCTGCCGCAGTTAATGGGGGTCCTACGATGATCAAAATCATCTGTTCCGTGAGACTAAATTGTTAACCACTGTACCGAGATGGACGACTCCTAGATATTCACTAAGCTTAGCTATATCAACTTTGCGTGTTTTCAATTTGGCTCTAACTGATGAAATCATCTTCGTATCGCAGTACGTTATTATGTTATGCCAGGAATTATTACAGCATTAAAACTAGTTCAAGGCGTGGTTGTTTTTTAACATCCGTTTCCATGGTGACCGGGGCGTCGACAGGTTTCCCACCCAATCAAGATTCGGATATTAAACATCCTAATCTTCAGGCTGCCACCCGGATGTACCCAGCCGAGAATGTCGCTTACTCATACCTTGCAGTTTGCTCATATTTTGTCAATCTCCAATTTTCTTCGCGTTGTCTGTCCCCATCTTATCTCTAGTTCTTCTTCTCAAAGTGTTTATTATTTTGCTTCCATAGTAACAAGTGGTTGTCCCCTGGGATTAGGGGCTGAGTCTTATCTAATCTCCGGGATTCTCCACAGGAGATTCTAACCTCACGTCTACAATTCCTCTAATCTCTTCCAAAAGACACTTGTCCAGAGCGCCTATTATCAGGTGGTTACATATGGAATTGAACTTGAGAAAAAAAAGGCAATAATACTAAAAAGGTAAGATTTATGAATCTTGCATTCTTCTGCAGATTCAATCTGAATAGTTTGAATTTATTTGTATTGGATGACATTGAGCCCTTAACAGTAACGTCGCCGACCGAGGAATAATGATCAAATGTGATTTCAAAGGGAATTCATGCTGCTCATACTGTTGATAAAGCACCTGGAATGAATACTTCCACGGTGCAAACTGTTCAGCTTGGGTCAATAGGTTCCGGGGTTGAAACATGGATACCATTAATAAGCATAAATGGGGGCCAGATCCCATTCTTAATTGTGAAGAATTACCGACTTCAATGGCCAATAACCCACGAACACTGTCACAGCACTTTGGGGACTTCAGCGGCGACCATATCACAATATGTCAATCCAATGGTAAAGGTTAGAAATTAGAAGAATTATTCCACGTAAGCAGAATGAAATGTTCAATGACAGTATCCTACTCTCTTGCATTAACTGACTGTCTTAGTTTAAATGATTAGGATATGAAGTCTTGCATTATCCCTCATGTTTGCCTGACATTTGTCCGATAGACAACCATGATTCAATAACTCAAAAGTTGGGGTCAGGCCATTGTATTCGACCAAGCCTACAAATGGGAAGCGTCTGTTTCTCTTAAAAAAATATCATGGCTTATACCTGGGATCGAACACTTACCAATGATGCAGGTGGGAAATACGTAGCTGTCTACTCGACCTAATAGGCTTAATTTATAAATCTCATCTCAGTGCGGCACATCCGACGGTAAAGCCATTTTTTTCATTCTTTTTATCAATTTTCTGGATATTATCTATAAGTTTATTCATACTCTTATCCCCATCTCGGTACATCTTTTGAACGCTTTGAGCATTTCGTGTATCGTAAATTGTGATACTTCGGAAAACTGAGACGGGAAGTTGTCACCGTCGAGGCCTGCGGACGGAACGTCCCCGATTCTTCAGATTGTTTTGCTAATTGGTCATTCTTTAGACTCTGACAAGTTGCTCTATCAACCATTATTGATTTTTTAAAACTAATTTCTTTGATATTTTTTTGCATTTTAATCGATCCATTTTACAAGTATAAGTCCTGTAGTCAGACTTTGTCTTCATGGAATTGTTTAGGAAACATGGCAAGGGCTAACTTGTATCAAGATCAAACTCAAAAGAAAGATATCTTCTAAGTTTCTCCATCAAACATAATTGTTATCAAATTTATAGAATGTACAATATCTTCGCGGTTTGAATGACGCTTTTTATACATCGATGAAGTCGACCTCAAGGTTCGTTGTACCTCAACTAAGCTGACTCTCAGCGCCCTCTAAAGTATTTTATTATCTTGTTCATCCATTCATTCATTCATTAATTCTTTTTCTTGCAACTGCACCGCACCCCACTTACCATCCCATCTAGGTCCCAGCTATTGTGAGCATTTAATCTTACCGAACGAGATAAACCTGTGAGTCTGCCGTCGGCCATGAGAAGTTCTTCTGCCAATTGTTTCCCTTAGGTTCCCCACAATAGGGAGAAGTATTTAACAGTCAGATATTTCTCAAAAATCAAACTTTACGTGAGAGAATTTTTCTTTACTTTGACCGTTTTTTTTTTATTGTTCTATGTATTTACTTTCCGATTTGTATTTGAAAGTCCTAATATATCAGAAACTTGAAAGGCCGCCCTGCAGCATTTAGCGCCGTGGGCGACTACTCATGTTGCCGGTAGTTAGGGTCGGTTCGGCAGAGGTTGCTTGCTTCCATTGACAAGCTGTTATCGTTTACTCTTAGAGCTTCTTCCCAACAGCCACTGCTTCAACCTGAGTTAATTGGAAAAATGTTTCCTTTTATTTTGCTTCAGAGAGATTATTCTGTTTTCTCTCCCTTTTTTTTTTTCTTCTCCCAACTGATTTATGTTCCATTCGCCGCTCGAAATAGCCTCGTAGCGCAACCAAAATCAAATAACAAACAACAGATACTGACAACAATGCAATCGCTGCCAGCAACCAAAAAGAACTTTGAAGTACTCCAAGGTGTTTCTCGGGGGAGCAGTTGAGGCTCATCTCGTAAACAGATTAGCTGATCCATCATCATTGTAGCCACTCAAGACTAGTATGACGATACCTGGAGGAGTACACAGCCATTTGCCTTCCATGAGGCAGCTTGTGCTTAAGAAAGAGGCCCAGAGCACAGTCCGAGGTCTGCTTGGCATAAAATTATGTTATTCGGCCATAGAACGATCTTATTGCAGCTAACACCACTTAACTTCGGTAATCGTACAGGAACCAATACATCTAACGTGATTAAACTGCATTCAGAAAATATAAATCTAAGGTTGAAGTTTCTCAATAAATACTATTTCGCAAACATAGAAGATGCAGATGCATGTTTTACTGTAACATTTCGAAGATTAGTGCCCACTAGAATTTATCCGAGACCCATAGATGCCCAATTCGTACTTCAGTAGAACCCCCTAATCATAATACTAGCTCATTGTAATACCTATAAAAAATAATTTAGTTGACTGAGCGTCATGTAATGCTGGCAATTTTAGTAGTTAAAACGGAAATTTCCAACAGATTATCCTCTGCTGGTAGATAAAGCTAAAAGTTACGATAAGGGTCTGAAGATAAAGAGGTATTTCATACAAACAAAGCTGGCATGTTAATTATTATGCTTGGCCAAATACATCACAGAGTGAGGTTCGTGTAGAAACATTGTGTTTGATAAGTGGAGAGGATTTGCCTGCTTTGGAAATCAGCATTCCAAATTCTAGTTTTTGCTGGGGCTCGAGCACAGGTACAGGTTCAAAGACGTAACAATCTCAGCCACCAAGTCGGCTATATTTACTGAACCAAATTAAATACACAAGGGTATGGGAGGAGGTAGAAAGATTGAATTATGCCAGACTTTCAAGCGTGAAGGGTCTGCCTTCCTTGTAAATTAATATTCGAAACCTTGGCTTTTATTTTGGGTATGAATACCCTACCCTCGTCCCACTGGTACCGGTGGGAAGTATGTAAGTATCTCTGCCAAACTATACTGTTAAACGTTAACATATTTTTTTTCTCGTGGGTAGAAAATTAGCTATTACTCTAACACTGAACATATTCTAATATCTTTTCGGCAAAATAATTAACGACTGCCATGAATTTAGGGAACTTATACACGTGTTTTCTATTTTTAAAGTGTCTATTTTTTAATTAGTTGTATGTGTGACGTGATACAGCAGTTATCAGGTAGTATAACGGGTCTGCTTCGTTTCCGTTTTATTTTTTGAAGGCAGGTAAGCCCTCCTTGGTTGGATGATTGGCGCTACACAATATTCCTACCCACTTCTACGTGGAGTCAATGATTCGAGATCGAATTCCTGCTGAAGCTGTTTGTTTACTTACACTTTTACATTAATGCTCTTGGGAAAGGCATTAATCTATCTATCTACCCCAGTTCTCTGTCTCATCTCGGTAAGGGTGTCTTCGCTGGTATGCCGTGATGGTCAACCTACAAGAGAGTGAGGCGTGTCACTCAGGCAGACCACTGTCTACAACTACCTTAACAACCACAAGCAGTCGGGAAAAAGCTGTTGCACCAATTTTCAACCTTGTCACTGACCAATCATCTTCTGTTTATTCTATGTGTATTTTCTACTTATTCATGTCAGCCTACTCGTGTTTTCGTCAAAGTAGAAACGTGTATCCCCTGTCGGATTTGTCGTTGGCGTCAGCGTTCGGTGTTCGAGCCCAGGTATGAATCAAGACTTCACATACAGGTTTTCTTTCAAGACAGACAGTAATATTTGGGAGATTAGTACCCAGCACCCATACTCACACACACTTTGAACTTCTCTGTACTAAACTATGCTAAGCTTAATAAATATCATTTATAGTGCCCAACTCTAGAGCAGGCAATGACAAGCTCCTATCGCGGGCTATAACTGTTCTTATAAGTTTGATCTTTACAGGGTGCCCAACAAGGTTTGAATAAGCACGGTGACACAAAAACGCCATTACGAGGCATACCTACACATAGTGAAGCACAAACGATCAATAATTACTGAAATGGACCAGTCAGTGCTAACCCCTTGATTTAGAAAGCATCATATACTCATTTCAGGGACTGCAATGAGCAGCAGAATAGATAATAGCCTTTCACTGCTAGTGAGGACATTAGAACATACAAAGAAGACAGCAGAGAGATAGAAGAGATCTAAGATATCTTTTATGGATTCAGAACCATTAGATGCAAAAAGTTTCATTTAGTTCTTTATTGGGTGATTGATTCGAAATTTCAGTTAAAACAATATACATTTGTGCCATTAATACAATTTTAGCATTTATTCATTTCCAACAATTGTGACCTTTTATCAGAATATGATAAGTAAATATCCATAGAACATTTCATCATGGGGCAGTGGTTAGCGACAAGGTCTTGTTCTCCAATCCTCCACACGTACTCAATGTGTCGTGTGAAGATGAAGATGACAGACACGTTATTCCGTCTGTCCGTTTCAATTTCCCTCTATTTTAATTAAGCAATTTATTATAATCCACTTCCTGATTACTAAACCCTTCGAAGCTTCAAAGAATCCACATTAACCGACGATGAGTTGGACTTTGTCGGTTTAGACTAGTTGCCAACCAAGGCTAAAGAACTAAATCTGCCCTGCTATTTACCCATAGAAGAAATGGATTGGCGCCTTTCCAAAAATGTATTGATGCTAAATGAACGCAAACTGTTCTGGTCGGAGTTCGAACTCAGTTTGCCGATTCTATTTTCAGTTCTTAAGTAAGCGTAGTAAATATCTCAGATGACTTCTCATCGTGAAGCAAGTCGCCTGACAAAAGATTCCTGCTGTGGTGACTTCGATTGGAAATCAGTGGACCGATTTTTGGCCGAGGCCCGGGGAAAGACACCCACCTGCAGCTATGAGTAAATAGCGGCGCAGAATTAGTTCAACTAGGAGAACGCGATAGAAAAAAAGCCATAGCTTTTCAGTCACCATTGCTAGTGTCAAAAGAGTTAGCAAAGGAGGGACAGATAAGTGTATTCATTCACTCACTTAGCGAAGAATCCAACTATTTGCTTGTAATTGCGAGCAAATTGCTTCATCAGACAACCAAGTAAATACGCCATTTTAGCAAGTCAATTGCTATAATGACCGCTGATTAAAAACAACCTCTTACAACAACTGCAAAAATAAAATAAAAAACACTTTTTGTAAAATAGTAAAAGCAAATTCAAATATAAAAACACACACAGGTTCGTGATGATCAATTAAATGATTTAGGGTTAGGGTTATTCACTGACTAGAGCAATTGTTATTTGCTTTAATGATGTCGTTGCTTCCCATCAACACTTGTATTTTACCACGACCCTATGAACACAGGAAAATATTAGCGCTTGTCGCAGAGCGATGATCAGTCTCAGAGTCCATTGGTAGTAAGTTCCATCTTCACGATGCTATTTTACTGTTTGAGTCAGACTAAAATGAATATCTTCGCTTGCCTCGTGGCTAGAATAGTTGCGTATTTGACTCCAATGTCAGTAGTAATCGTTGTTTAAACCCATTATCCATGCAACAGCACATGAAAGAATCGCGTACAACCTCACGTGGAGAGATCACAAAAATGCACAATATATAAGCGGAAAAACAGGAGTCAGAGACATCATAAAATCCATTAGAAAACTCATTTTGTCGGCCTTGGTTATGCATATGAACTCTTGGGATCCATGCTGTGAGTCGTGATGTCCATCGGTTGTCTGCCATTCTCGCAACATGATCAGCCCATTTTGGTTTCCTTATGAATTCTATGATATATCGGACTCCTTTTTTCCCTGTAATACATTATGCTCTCTCTATGTTATGTTGAGCATGATTCTCTTTCATGCACGTTGAACCAAATGACAAAATTTGATATCATAATCAAACCCAACAAAATAAGAAGAGATAATATTTTCATTAAAAAAAACTCCTTCAATGCGTGTCAAGACTGAAATTCCTCTATAATCTTTGTACGTACCCCCTCCTATTTTCAAATATATGGATCCATTTTTCGTTTTGGAGCTTCTTCGTAATTTGAAATAGTTAGCGTTTGTGTTCACACAAAAAAATACTACGTGACCTTATTTTCTTAAAATTACCCTGAAAAATTCTTTCTACCTATCTTCTTGTTTTTGCTGTAACTTTCCGTGCCCAACAGATACAGATAGTATGAATCAAAAATCATTCCTATGGCGAAATTGAGCGTATTTTGGAACTCCTCGTCTCTGAAAACCCTGATTCAACCTTTTAAAGTATTCAAATAGGTCTGTTGCAAGACAGGATATGAAATTCTGGATTTTTTGATGGCAGCCATTTCGATTTATGCAAATGAAGTTGTATTCTCTCATTTTTTTCTTGGAAATATCTTTTTTCAAAGAGAGGAGATCCTACGGGACAATTTAGTACCTTATCCATAAAGTACTGGTGGCGGTAGGTGCACATGGGATCCTGTTTGTCCCCCGGACTATTTTACCTAATAGTATCACATGTCTTAGATAAATTCACCCCTCGCCAAACGTATCTGCAGATCCCTGTTTACCACCGCATTTCTGGATACGGACATGTATACCTATTTGAAAATGCTAACCCCGATTTTCCGGCCTCGGGTGGTACTTACCTCCACCAGACCCAGGTGTAATATTGTTTCATTTAAAAAAAACAAGGTCGAAAAGTGAAACATAAGTAAATTAAAATTCATTTAAATACTTCTATTTTCCACATTGTCCACTTGATATTAATCATATATATATCTATATCTATATATGCATGGTTTGACAAATAGGGAGTACTAATTATTTTCATATAATAATTTCCAATAACAGATTTCGCTGACTACCAGCAACATCAGATCCGTTTTAAATGACATTTTTCAAACTTGTGATGTCTATCGTCGCCGTGGGGACCCTGCAACGTCACCACGATCCGGTGGTGATATTTGGCAGTCGACATCACATGTTTGAAAAATAACATTTAAAACCAATATGGTTTGTCAATGAAACGTGTTATAGGAAATAAATATGAGAAATTGATTAGTTTTTTTTTCTCCAATTCATCAAACTATATATATATACATATATATATATATATATATATATATATATATATATATATATATATATATATAACAGTTGGAAATAGAAAAAGATCAACATTGATCCGTTAGCAAACCATGGTATAAAGACAGCATACAAGCAATTAAGCAGCAAAAATGGAGATAGCCGTGATACATAGCTAGAAGAAGGGACAAGAGATGGAGCAAAAATCAAACCGATTGGTGCCCGTGGGGTAGTGGGTGCCAATCGGAGTAACCAGATCAGAGATGGAGAGACGAATTGGAAAGTCTGTTGTTTTTTTTCTCGTTAAAACATGGCAGAGATTAGTACAGGCACGCTCTTCACGAGAGAAAACTGACATGGCCTTTGTCCAGCAGTGGACTTACAACGGCTTCAGCTGCTGCTGCTGCTGCTGCTGAAATATATACATATACACGTGTGGCAATGTGCACGCTGTGAAGGTCAGAAACTTAATGGCGAAATTACATTCGTTCAACCGAATTTCTTTTCTTTCGCATCATCGATTAAATATCTCAGAATGGGCGCTTTTTATAAGAGATCGTATTCTTGCCACGAAACAGTTGATATTTTGGGGGTGTCCGTGTCTCTGGGGTGACCTTTTCATACGAGTACACAAATATATTTTTTCGTGTCTCATTTTCGCTTTTTATTATTTCTGGTTGGTTTTGTCACACGCCCATAAATTCCGATTCAAGTCGAAGAAAAAAAATACAGAGCATGTATACGCAAAACTTTGTTTAGCACGGCACAAGGTCACAACCAAGGAGCAGAGGGAATAGAACTCTCTAGAAATTACCAGCGATACAATCTTTCTCGTCATACTCTCTGCCAAATGCTTTTTTACATGGTTTTCAGAGAGAAGCGAACTCATTAACATTAACCACAAGTAACTATACGAACGATCGCACTCTAAAATAGGACCCGAGCACCTTCCGTGCAGACCTCGTAAAAAGCGGATGAGAGATAGTTATCTTTTATTACTAAACACTCAACTGACGTATCTGTTTCAATTGTGAGATAATTTTCTTATGAAAAAATAGCGTATGCTTGAAAACGTCTCCACGGTTTGTCAACTTAAAACTTTGCAAGGCTTTTTGTTCTGGACATTTTGAACTTTTATAAAGTCATTTAAGTATAAACATTGAATGCTACACAAGTGGTTCTCAAACTTTTTGACTTTGGGACACGCTGGGGGTCAAGTGAAAAAATGACGGGCGCACTTCACAAGGAAAGTAAAGAAAACTACCTTTTAAAAGTGCAAACATAAAAATCATAGACATGCCATACTTTTTCTTGTTATAAAATTGTGTACCAATATCTGAGCCAAAATAGGAGTATAGAGGTGGAGCTATACTCAAATGTAGGCATAAAATTTCTTATAAGCTATCAAAATTAAGCTCATTTGGTAAGAGATGACAGCTCTTTACCCCCATTGAGAAATATATTTGACTTGTACAGCTAACTGACTGTAAAGATGAAATGAATTCAATTTAAAGCTCAAAGTATCCCAATTCAATAACATCAATGAAGAAAGGAGTACGAAACAATAAGTTGCCCAAAATTAAAAAGACAATTTAAAAAAATAGCAAAAACGAATATTTTATGCTGCCGAACACATCGTTTATGCGAATTTTGGATAGGAGAATTGCATATTTAACAATTACACACTATTTCATATATGTACATATGTCTACTTATTGGTTGCCACGGGGTGCACTCTACTTCTTAGGGCGTACTGTCTCAGAACCACTGCTCTTTACGGACATTTTCTTCTTTGTTAGGAATGAGTCTAACTCCCAAGTGATCAAAGTCATTGCAATTGTCTTCGGGGCCTGCTTTTCGGAAGGTACCCTATTTATGTGAATATATATATATTACTATAAGAAGAGTATCACAGTCGAGAACAAAGACAAAATAGCTGGGGCACCCATGATTAAATATCGGAGCAGTACAATCAACAATTAACTCCCCTTCCAATAGCTTTCAGTCCACACAGTTTTGTTGATTATAAAACGAGGGTATATAACATTTGATAGTGGATAGCCCAAAATGAGTTGCTCTAAGGCATATAGGTTTTTTGTAAACTTTACTCTACATGAAACTTCCTTTCCAATGATATACAATATGCCCATATTTAATGAAATCTTTTTTTCTGACAAGCAAAATTTCGCCATAATGAAAAATGGCGCTGATTTTTATTTTGCAGCAGATCTGGAATGTCTCCACAAATTATTTTTATTCCCTGAAGGTCCCTCTAGGATGTCCAATTGGTTTCATTTGTCAACTCAAAAATTCCTACGGAGCCCTATTACGGCGCCAGGACTAGAGGATTTGTAAATGAAATCGGCACAAGATAAATTTTATTCTGATAAATATAATATTTATTTTTTATAATCATATATGTTATATAAATCAATTCATTAAGTTAATTACTGAGAAAAAAATGGGGGCAAATTTTAATTCAGCGTTATTGTGAATCATCGTAAATCAAAAGAGCCTGTATTTTGCCAAATTCGCTCGTTGACCTATAACTAACATATACCTATACCAAACATACTCGATATTCACATTTATCTGCTAATGTCATTGGCTTCAGATTATTCTAGAACATATCAAGGACGGCTTTAAAATTGACATTCTACATTTGGTCGGGGAAACACTACCACTTCCCAGTTGTTTCACTGCCCTAACTCACGGTTCATCCGGAAAGTATGGAGCTATTTTGGATATCTCGAGAACCGGTTGCAGGGGCATGATGTAACTTGGCAACTAATAAGAGGATATCTCACCCGTGCATGCTTGGTGGAAACAATCCCGTAAGATTGCTCGGTCAGCAATGAGACATAATTGAATGTTTTTGTATACTGTTTAACCGTTACATCCACATTGACCGAGTGAGTCATTCGTCCAGTCTCATGCAATGTTTCTTTTTAAAGTTTGACTCCTTGCAGATACTGTTTTTTCCAGCGCTAAATCAGGAAAAAAATTCGGATATAAAAGATAACTCTGCGTTGCAGCTGATGACAACCCCGAAAGAGGATTTTTGGAGACTTTTTTGAAAAGTGGAAGGGACCCTAATCTATATGGGCCCCAAAGATTACTCTGAAAGTGAATACAAATGTTTTTTGCTTTTTCTTGTTAATAATAAATCGCTGGATACTTTCTGGGCATACTTAGTATAAGGTGGAAGAGGGATCGTAATATTTTATGACCAAATATCAGCCGATGTATCTCTTATGAATATGCAATAATGTTCTTTTAAAGAAAATGAGATATAAATAAAAACCTCCCCACAGTTTGTCAGCTTGAAACTTTGCAAGACTTTTTGTTCCGAACATTTTGAACTTTTAAAAAGTCATTTAAGCATAAACATTGAATGCTTTTCTTTCTAAACTCTATACTGACATTTTTCTTTGTTAGGAATGAGTTCAACATTCGAGTAATTATAGCTATTATAAACAAAATAAGATGACACCTTGTATGTAAGTGTGTACGTATGTATGCATCAGGTGGGCGGGAGATTATAAGCCTTTGGACCAAACCAGCAATAAATCTTCAGCTGTTCGAAAGAGATAACACAGAAATCGGCCATATTTACGTAACTATTCTCCATAGATTGTATCGATCGAACATCATACAGTGAAAATTCCAGTCAAAATTTAGCTAACAACTGAGAAGCCTACAAACTTATTGATCCATCTGCGCATATATATATACGTATATATCCCAATGTTTATGAGAGAGATATCTTGTGTGTGTGTCCATGAGTGTATGTAATTCCTCGTTGCATTTTATTATACAAACTTTAGATTTTCAACGAACAGAGTGGGAATGCATTTAAGAGAATACCTTCTATGTCAGTCTGTTCGTACGTACGCATCTATCTGTCAGGCGGAAGAGAGATTATGAAAATCTAGGACCAAACTGACAATAAAATTTCAACTACCCAATAAAGATAAGAGTGAAATTTCACATTACCAGAACATTCATTTCCGTCGATAGAAGAGTGCAGATCCTACACACGAGGTAGGCAAGTACTGATGTTATCTAAGAACACGTCTTGATTGAAAAAATGTTTGAAATATGACGCATGCACAATCAAGCAATGCTTTTCTGGTAAATTCCAGAATTGGCAACGACTTTTAAAAGAATATTTCGACAAGTTGAAATAGGCAAATGATGGAGGCTTCCCCTTTTAGACTTCTTATGGAGCATTGGGCCGCTTTACCTTCCCGGTAGCTTTTACGGGATGGAATTGATGATCTCAAGCCTAAGCTGAAGTTTTTATGCTTGGCTAAAAGGCTCCAATTGCCCAGCTATTTAGCTGCAGCTTGAGGAGAAGTTGATTCACGTCTTTTCCAAGGATATCATTGCACTGATTCCGTTTTACATGCTGGTAACCATTAAGCCACTCTGCACCTCTACCAGTGATAGCTTAGGGGTTTAGAAAAAAGAATTTAACTTGTTAGCCCCCAAGCTATAAATATCCATATCAATCAGTCATATTACAACAATTTCTTTTTATCTCCATATCGTAACAGTACTTTCAAGTTTTGTAGATTAATTTGAGACATACGGGACTTGAAAGTCATGTTTTGCTAATTCAATAGAAATCATTGTTTACCGAAATGATTCTTCATCATTCAATGTTAATTGTCTTCACGTGGACTTCAAATATAAATTGAAAATTTGATTGCAACTTTTTTTTTCAGTTTTCAAAATCAGAGCTGAAAGGGTTAAGAGCTCAAAAACTGTTTCTTTATATAAGGCATGAGTCATAGAAGCTGTAAATCTCTTGAGTACATAAGCAACCCAAGGATGGGCTGACTAGGACCTGACAATGGATTTATTACCACTGTCTTTCACGACCCACCCGTGAGACGGCATTTAAAATCTCTCGAGTTTAAGTCAGAAACTTTCATCTAATTCTTCTCTCTCTTTTTCGTTCGGATTTCGTTCAGATAAACGTTTGCATATTTCTGTCATTCATCAAATTTATTTTTTGCTCAATTTCTTTTATATCCACAAGGTTTTATAAGTTAAAATGAGCCCAAGGCAGCAATTAAGGAGAAAATATGAGAAGAGATTATTCTAATGTCCCCAACTATGTCTCACTTGAAGTGATTGCACTGAATAAGCACAATTCACAAGTGAGAGCTGTGCAGAAGACTGATATGACTCACTGGCAGATCTATACACAGGGAATGCATTAAAATATCTTTAAAAGAAATCTAAACCGAGAGAATTTTAAAAGAAAAGTAAGGAAGTCTTTATATCATCTTTAGATTATCATATTACAGCGAATACCAAATACTGTAAGTCTCCTCTATCTCCTCTGAAGTAGTCAATTGCCTTTTGTTAGCAAACTGGCTCACAAAGGGGTACTGCTGACAGAGGGTACCGGCAAAAGTTCTTACGATTTTTGGTTCGTGTGCACTGTTCGAAATCCCTGAACTTTTGAGTAGTGCCTCATATAAACAGTGCCGGATTAACTACACAGAAAAGTGGCTCCACAATCTCGATGGCCCCGCGCTAAATGCTTGGGAGCTTTCACTGCCGATGCAGAGATTCTGTACTTGCTCTATGACTATAGTTCTTCGATGCTTTCAACTTTTATAAACGACTGGGTGTTTAAGGTCAATGATCAGATTATAGCCATTTATCACCTTCAATTGGTGTCATTATTTTAACACAAGATTTCGAAGGAATTTGAAACCGAAGTCATAGCCACTGCGCATTTGTCAAATTATCTGGCTATGGAGAAGTTGAAAAATGACTTTGCTGAGCAAGTAAAACATTCATACGTTTTTATGTTTATGTGCATTCTTTGAAATTTATGACCTCTTCATAACATTTGCAACCGTCCTTGCATTAACCTAATCGTGTCCTGCGTATAAATCATCCTATTTGGTTATAACTGAGCTACATTCCAGAACGTTGCTTTATAACCTAGCTTTGAAGCGGAATTAATTTTCTCTTTCCTCTCCAACTTCCAAGTTTCTGTCCATTGACATAATCATCAAACCGAAACACACCAAAATCTTGCAGCACCAATCTAATGGGCAAGGGGCGCCTAGTTATGGTTTTATGGTTAACAACCTAGTCATTCACATCATTAGTTATAAGTTCGATCCAAATTAAGTACCTCAATACTTGCAGCCTTGGGCCAAACTTGAGTTTAACTTTGTAAATAACTGGGGTGCTGCGTCTTAGTGTAATGATTAGTAAACTGGGCATGCAGATCATTAGTAGAGAGTTCGATTCTAATTGAGCGCTCCCACACTCGTGGCCTTGGACAAAAACTGAGTCTATGCTTGGTGAATAACTAAGGTGCTGATCATGCAGGTCATTAGTAGTGAGTTTGATCTTCATTTGACACCCAATATTTGTGGCCCTGTGCCAAACCTAAGTTATTCTCAGAGAACGGAAACTGTTAAAACCACTTAGACGGTGCATACGTCTGCGAACACCATTGTCACTGGAAACTGGACGAAAGTTCATAAATATTAATAGATACAATGCAGTAACTGTGAAACATTCTTGTATTCAACCCAAAATCTTACCACTTTACCACGTGGCTTGACCTTCAAGAAAATATTGGAATTGATTGAGGAATTTAGGAGATATTGTGTTGATATATAACTACGATGCAAAGGAGGAAACGGTGAACATTTTCTGGATCTGATCAAAACTAAATCTATCCTTTCAAAGCCCGTGGCCCAGCTTCCAACAAAATGTCATTGAAATCCATTGAGAACTTTTGGAGATATTGTGTGGATAAGTGGACAAGAAGTAGTGAATGCATATACCTCTTGCAACATCGTCAAAATGATGGGTCTGTGTGATAGACTAAGCTAAGCTTGGCTCTGCATTTTGTGGTGTAAAGACGCACCGGCATATAAGACGCACAATGTTGTTTTTTTTTTTGACAATACACTATATATATTCATTCTAAAGTTATCTGGGTCGTTTAACTTGGATGATTCGTAGACCCCAAGCTAGGACCCAGGGGCAGACTTTCATAGTGAACACTGGGTAATTTTCAAAGTCTGATTTTAGAAAAGTAAGCGCATCTTATACGCTGCAAAATACGATAAATAACAATTTTAAAGGGTGAAATACAGTGGATTCCCCATATTACGGCACCCTCCGGAATATAGAAGTATCGTTACAACAGATGTGGTTTCATAACAAAAGGGTTTTATACGAAGTGGATCACTAACGAGAAAACGAAACAGACAGACAAAAAGGGGGCGTTATCTCAAGGGTTTACTAATTTTAGTATTAAAAATAATACATCGAGATCTGTGGCTGCGAACCTATCTCCGACGTTAATCTCGCGAGAATATAAAGACAGACGTGTCATTAGGACACGTGTGTCATTTTACAGTGCCGTTAGAACGAGTTCCGTTTCAATGAGAGTTTAAAGTATTCAGAACATAAAGGTCGACCCGAAACTCGGTTGGAGAGGAAATCTAAGCTTTCCGTTTTCAAAAAAAAAAATAAGATATGTGTTTATGCCAGGTCTTCTCTTGGGATGCCTCAGATAAGAAGCACACATGGCCGAATGGAAGTCATAACAAAACTGACTCAAAGAATTTACAGGAAATCGAAGGAGGAGACATCGGGAAGTTTTATCCGGAATAAATGTCACGGCTGTCAGAGGAGAAACTTTCCAGAAACGTTCTTAAAACGCTGTTAATCGATCGCTTATAATTGTGTAAAGTGAGCCAACGAGTTGATCGAAGCGGACTATTGATTTGTGTTGGTGCTCGTAGAGATATCATTGTCATATTAGCTGAGATGAAACTGATGGTATCCAAGTAATGTTAATATATTACCATAACTGATAAAATATCCATTACTTAGTTAACGGTTTACCTAGCGATGGAATATCTAAAGCATTGCAGTATCTGAAGAAGAGAATTCGTGGGAGATGCAGGAAGTGACCATCCCCTGTGCTTAATCAAATCTTCCGCTCACAGAAACACGAAAGCGAAGTATATTCTACCTCATGTCATTTTCTTGTCATTCTTTCTTCGTCTCCCAACCTTCTCAATGGTCTTCGTGTTGCTATTCCATTCCCAACGTATTTTTTTAAGTGTGACTGACGTAGAAACAAACGGACGAATACATTGCTTATTATAATGTTGAACTTTTTCACTCAACCCAACGCTCTACACGGGGGATTCCAGATCAAAAGAAAATTACAGATCAAAAGAGAATGCCAGATCAAAATTCAGCTAGTGTGTTGATTTACGATCCACACTCGTACGTAGTCACATCAAGTTGTTGTTCAATGGTGAAAAAAGCATTTAATTTCACACGTTCAATATTTTTTCAACATAGTCTCCTTCCTTGTCAGTTTGTGTAAACAAACATTTCTCCATTAATCACACTGGTCGAACTTTATGCAGTGAAAACATCAGATCAAAATTCGAGGTTTGGATGAAGTATTGATCAACCACTCGGAAAGGCTGATGAGACAAAATGCAGATGACGATGAAGGCATTGACATCAATGAATGTTCTGGAATGGTTGACGGAACATCTTGAAAGAAATATCCATGTCCTAGGTCAATAATGATGCGCCTTTAACACGTGTGTCAGCTGACACACTGCAGGTTTTTAGGTGACGCATTATAGACTTTGGAAAATAAACTTTTTAAATTTCATTTTATCATCCTAGTTTAATAAGTATGTCTGGACATTTCAAGTGATACTTCATTAAACACCTAGTTTTATAGATATATTACAACAATTAGCTACCTATCTATAAGCACTTACCTAAAACGAAAATATTCTTATACATGAAGTGACACTTCGATGAATGGATCATTAAAAAAAAAATGAAATTTCGACACACCGTACAAAAGAGGTTCGCCATCACAGTAGGTCTTCTATCCAAGCAGTGAATAGGATTGTGATTCGAGACTATTCGTGAATTTAAGGATGAAGGCAGTGAAATTAACGATTGCCCCTGCAGCGGCTGGCGTGATAGTTTGTCGCTATGACGTCAAAGAAAAATATCTTGATCAGAGTTGGTTAACCACTTGAGAAGTAAACTCTTCAACATTTCTGCCTACGGCGACAACTTTAAATCATTCTATATACTATTCTGCTTGTTAGTATGGACAATGCTCTCAGCTCACACCAATAAAACTCGGTGATTTATTTATTTTTTCACATGTTCTTGTGTTTTATTACTCTTTTTCCCCTTTGATCTTCCATAAAGTTGTTGGAGGCATCGCAGGGTCAATCGCTGTCCGCGAGAACTGAGCCATATTTCCTTACAGCAATATAATATAAATTCTCCTCATTTATGTCATTCTTTCTAATCCTCCCCACCACCACCATTTGCAATATAATGAACAAGGGCAAGAGTGGAAGAAGGTGCTTATGATTGAATGGGACTAATAGGGACTCAAGCTTCAATATTACTGTCTCCCTCTACCATCAAACCTAGCGGTAATAATGAACGAGGGTAAGACTGGAAGATGGTGCTCATGCTTGAATATGACTCGGTGGGTGACAGCGTGGAGAATGAAAACAGCGAGCTGAGTTCAAACTCTAGCTGAGACTGTTTGTGTTCACTCCGCACTTATGACCCAAAGAAAGGCATGAATGCACATCACCCTCCCCTCAGCGATGGGTTAATTAGCCCAGGGATAAGTGAATGGCAGCACGAATGCTTGTACCTCCAAGTCTATTTCACATATCGTAAACCAGTAGTAATGTGATATACTGAACAAAAGCAGGGGCACTGTAGCCGTAGCCAGCGTAAAGGAACTACTTATTGTAAATATCAACGTACTTTGTTGACCTAACTTCAATAGTACCAGCGTTAGCTTTTAGGTGTCCTTGAAACAAACAAAAGATTGATGGAATTTTTCCCATCATTCCACTAACATTTAATTATTACCAAAAAGTCAAAAAAGTCTACAGATATCATTTCGCTTACTTTAATACAATGTTTACTTTAAAAACCGATCTTTTAAAATATCGCCTAAAGCGTTTGTCGAAGACAAACTCGATTGACATTTGGAGGCTTGTATTATATATCATGCAATTAGAGTGTGCCTTTTACGAACACAGCTTAGGGCATAATAACAAATTTATTGGACGCTAATATTACTAAAATGAACTTTGAGTACGTGTAGTATATTTTTTTCCATGGCTACTGTGACGAAGTAAATGGCGCCGTAAGTAATGCATTGAGTCTGAGTCCGTGGTCACACACACGGCCGGTGTAGGTAGTGATTATAGGAACTTTTAATCTAATGGCTCTTTCCCAATTTGTTTTTCGGTCTGGCAAGCGTGGGTCATACGTAAGGAACGAAACCGCTACAGTAGCAAAATGGTATACGTTATACGCTTGCTAACCATCTCACCACGGTAGGCGCACTAAATTAGTTACTTCGTAAGCTTGGCTTAGGCTGACACATGGTCACTGAAACAGAGCGCACAACGAGAATCGAACTCACTAAACAAGAGAAATTGATCAAGCTATGGTAGATTCCCTAATAATTTTTGATAGAATAATCATAATGATAGTTATGACAATGAAATCAGTCAAGGCGATAGCTTCTTAGCTAAATTAAGGTAGATAAAAGAAATATTTTGAAGAAGTGACGTAGATAAACTAAAGAAATTAACATTAATCTCACCTACGAGGATGATGATTAAATACAACTATCGACGAGTACTATATTGGCATAACACCGTATCCTGAGGTAGAAATCTGGAAAAATTATAAAATAACTAGTTAATACCGGTGAAAAATTTCACGAATATATTTGATTTTCTACGAAAAAATAGTGATTTGTTTCATTAGAAAGGTCCTTAGTTTAAAACTGTAGGTAGGACGTATTTTTGTCCACAAAATTTCACCTCCCAATTGAAGAATCCAGTGTTGCAGACAGAAAACATAAAAGCCACACTTCTGATTATATAAATATTTATCTACTTCGAATGAGTTGGTATCAGACTATCTATACTAGGAGATCTAAACTCACTAACAACTGCCAGCAAGATTATCTTGCTGATCATTGCTTTGCGATGTACGTCATGGACATTTTCTTTCTTATTATTTGTTAATACAGAAATTTTGTATTAGGCCATCGATAGTGGTAGATCCAGTGAGGATCGAACACAGTAAAGCAGTTTTAGCTTGCTGGTCATTGCTATATGACGTGTGTCCTGGGGCATTTTTTCCACAATTTTTGTTTTGTTTCTTTTTTCTTTTAAAAAAATATTGAATTAATCTATCAAAAGAGCGCATAGTTTGTAAAGTTAGATAAGAAATACAGATCCATTTTTCATATTATTTATTACCACAGAAGTTTAGTTTCAAACAATCAATTATTGGAGATACACTGAAGATCGATCCAGTAACAAGTGCCAACGAAATTAGCTTGCTGATCATTGCTTTAAGAGATTCTATGACAAATTTCACTTGCCCGGCCCCAAATATATCAAATATCAATTTTCTTAGCTTATTCGTTTGATATGAAACTTGGTCCCGATCTTTAAGTGAACAGTCCTCATCTTCCTCCTCCCCTTCCACCTCCTTCATCTCCTCTTGCAACCACAACCACAACTAGTATTATTAGAGATCAATTTTCCCAGCTGTATCATGTTATGGAACTTCGTCCATGCTTTTGGGTGAACCATCCTCATCTTCCTCTTTAACACTCTAATGGAAGAGTGCAGTGTCACGGCCAGCAGATCAGGATGTTCATTATCAGAGTAGATATCAGTGTGGATTCATAAAGTTGATGTTAACAGAACGAGACTCGAAGTTCTTGAAAAATACATAAACGACGATGGTTTCCATAAAAATTAGAAAATGGTGTTTTTTTTAAAAAAAACGTATATTTATGTATTTATTCGTTTATGCTTTGAAAGAAAGCAGATCTTCGTTCTCCGTCCGAACAGAGGCTCCCGGAACTGTGTATTGATTTTAAATAGATTCTTCTGAATTAGCATAATGCAATTTACTGAATTCTTGACTGGTAGCCATGTGTAATAGAAACGTCCAAAAAACAAACTTTTGAGTTTCGTCTTTCATTGGCTAATAATCTTCCATGCAACTGATGGGCATGTGGATAATACTGCCTAATTCGCTTTGGTTCTGGTTGAGATACACTGCTTTATCCAGATCAATACAGCAGAATTGAGATGAGAAGAGTTTCAACAAGAGTTGAAGTTTCTTCTTTTATCAAATCGTCTCGTCCGAGTCGAATATGCAACAAGCTCTCTATGTATTGATATAATAATATGTAATATGAATACATGTGATCAGACATGATTTGGTCTGTTACGACACCAAATAGATAGTATTATCAAATTTTGATTGATATTTCCTTCATTTTAATTTCAGTTACTTTTCATCGCAATAACCCTGACCGTCAGTCTCCGGTCGTCAACAAACAGTGCAGGTCGGAAATAACAAGTGCCTCTGGAAAAATATGCAATAATCTAAGCTAACAAACATTTCGTATAAACAATGTTTATCTTCGCATGATAAATGACCGCTATAATAGGGTAATAAACGAAGACTGAACTCACTACATAAGCAATTTATTCTATGAAATATACTTGCCATTGATCACTCTACGGCAGACCCCCAATTTAAATATCTACTATGTATGGATTAGTCTTGCATCATTGAGGATCGAACTCACTACACCAGCAATTTATTCTATGAAATATACTTGCCATTGATCACTCTACGGCAGACCCCCAATTTAAATATCTACTATGTATGGATTAGTCTTGCATCATTGAGGATCGAACTCACTACACCAGCAAACTGACTGCCCGACTCGAATCCGAACTTCACTCTGTTGCAGTAAATTGCTGTTAGGGATAGAGTTATACCAGAAAGTAAAATTCTTGTGGTTTTGACCACATATCTTTGGGCGTTTGTTGGAATAGAATTTCAAGTATAAGGGTGTTTACGTTTAATTTTGAGTTTTATTTAAGTATTCCATTTTATGCTCAGTAATTTTTGACAGTCAGAACACTAAACAGCTTTTTTAAAAGTACCAATCTGTTATTTTTAGCCATGGAAGAAAGGAAAAACCTTGGAAAAGTTCGTTTAGGAACCATATACTTCAAGTCGTTTGAAGTCGGGTTGTGGTAAAATGCGAAATACGAAACGAAGATTTTCATTACCAGTAAAATAGCGCTAATAAACGAATAGCCTTAACCCTAAATCATCTATCCAATCAGCGCGAACCTCAACATAAAAATGTTTTTTGGAAATACAACCCCTTTGCTACTCGTTACAAGGTACAAAGAGAAGAAAATAGGAGCGAAAAAATATATCATCTATTACCAGAGAACTATTCTAATTATTGAATAATGTAGTCCCTGTCCCTAAACTATTCTATTAATCTCTATATATGTCTGTACAAAAGCTTTCTATTTACAAATTACATTCCCTTTGCTGCTCGTTGCTTCTAGTACTTTACAAGGACTGGTTTGTAATCTAGTGTCCTATTACGTCGCACTTTGTAAGTAACATGTCCGAAACATTGAAGCAAATACCAAAAAGTATCAGACACAATTGAAAAAAAGTAGCCAACAAAAGTGGGGAAGGGGGTCCGTCTTTTTTCTTTTTTTTCTTTTTTATATGTGCGTGTGTTCCAGCGCTCCTGGCAGTACCATTTTGTCTGCAACCTTGAAAATTTGTATCAGTACTTGACTAATCCTTTTCTGAAATACCTTTTTTTTCCTTCAAGAAAACACGCTCTTTTTGCCTTTTGCAGGTCTTATCTTGACGGGTTTATCAATTACATCAAGTTTTTGTTCTATATAGCATCAAATTTTTGTGCTATGGTTGTTCAGTTATTGACTGTGATGGCAAGTCTAATCAGTTCTTTTTTTTTTTTTCATCGGGAAAGGAAATCGTACATGAAACAGTACATTTAATGACACAGCAAAACGGAAGGAACCTTTCTGTTAAATTGTACAACTTTTATGTTTTCTACAGGAAGAAATTTGGCCTTTTCAGAGAAATGGTTACGAATTATCAAGGAAGGAATTCAGCTGTGTGCGATTCCATGTTGATTTCAGAAGCATTACTAGGCTTAGCTTAGTCTGTGCATAAGGTTACAAATATGGGACACCCAGTGAGGAACTAACTCACTATAGTATTAAGAATCTGTAAGACTAGCTTGGTATCTCACAGTTGAGAGACATCCTGTGGAAATCGAACTCGCTACAGAAGTAATTACTTGAAACCTAGCTTTCTAACCACTCTGCAGTGAGGTATCTGTAATACAGGTTAAATTTTCCTTCGCTATCCAAAAGTAGAGCGTTCCTATGAAACCTTTTGCAAGTAGTGAAGGCGTAAAGCGAAAAAGCAATTACATAGATTTATATGTGAAAGATTTTGAGCGTTCACATACCCCCAAATAACAACTGTCAGTTGGACGCCATGCGAAACATCCTTATGAGCCCTCTTAGGTTTTTCTGATATAGGCACTTTTTGCTAAAGGATACACAAAATAAATCGAGATGTAGCGAGCAGATGCCCACAGACACAGTTCAAAGCAATGGTGGCTTAAGGTCTTTTGTAAAACGAAGCGACACACAGCAAACTTTCTTAAGGCAGGTGATACCTGTATTTGCTAAGCTTAGATCAGTCTGACTGAAGGACATTCCGCTAAAAACAAGAACCAAATCCTTAAAATAGTTGTTGTAGTATTCAAAACTAATTTGCTAACGATTGATTCCTGGCGAGGTGGCTAAGGAGCAAGTATTTATCTAACTTCTCTTAGGGCCACAAGAGTGAGGATCCTATTAGGATACGAACTGTACGTCTTCCTGGGCAAATTAACAATTACAGAAAGCGAATCACAGATTACTGCTAACAAATTGAAAATTACTGCGAGAAAATTAAGAACTTCTTTGAGCATATTAGAAAATAAAGCTGACAAACAAAAATACAGCGAGCAAATTGATAACAACGACAAGAAAACTGAATCAATGAACATGAATAATCAAATAACTGTTGACACTGCTTCAATTCGTGCAAATGTTAATTTTTGAGTTAATTTTACAGAAATTTGTCTCTTCGTAAAAATTTGCGGGTCCTTTTTGTTAGTACCCACCAAAAGCTGACGCCCCAATTCTCTTTTGATTTCTTCTCTTTATTTTTTAAATTTCTTTTTGTTATATTTTTTAATTTGCTCGTTGTATTTTTCAGTTTGCTCGCTCCAGTTTTTTTATTTGCTTGTAAAAGATTTTAATTTGCATGCCGTTGGTTTTTGCTTTTTTACTCTTTTTTTTCCTCTCAATTTGCTGCAATTCTTTGCTTAGAAAAAAAGATAAAGTTTTCTTACCACTGTCCCTAAGATAAGCGCTCTTGAAATAGGCATCAACTTGAAATAGCTTAGTTGGACACAATCTCAGCAGTGTGGAAGACCCAAGTTAGGATCGATCTCACTGCAGTAGTAATGGTATTCGATAAAAGCTGGTTAACCACAACTCTATAGCGAGTTCTCCGTAATAAAACTATTGACCAAACGTAAATTCAAGTTAACACAAAGACAACTTAGTGAGACTCGAACTCATCATGGTAGTAATTATTTACTCAATAGTAGTATTGGTCAATGAGGCTAGCTTGTTATCCAGTGCTCCAGGATGAGGCGACTTTTATACAGTTATCTACTTGGTCAGTTCAAAAATAATTGCGGGTTTTCACCATCAACTTAAAATAAAAGTTTAAGAAAAACGAAATAAGAACTTACAGAATCTACACGTTTTCGTTAACAAGAAACAAATGCAGAAGCATTGATTTCTGAGATCCCTGAACTAATGAATTCTGCGAAGACATTTTGAGTAGCAGCTTTGTTATAGAAGACCTTCCCTTGTAGGAAGTGGTCGAAGTGCTTGAAAAAATGTTTGTCAGTGGGAGAGAGGTCTGGTGAGTAAGAAGGGTGAGGTAGTACTTCATATCCTACTTCGTTCACTTTCTGAAGGGCCATTCGCGCGACAGGTCAAGCTGTTTTTGTTTTCTAAAAAAAAACTATTATTGTGCTTCACGCCCTAATTTTTAAAAGGGTTTAAAAAGGTCAAAAACATGTCGGTTTTGATCTCCTAGTCAAAGAGAGCTACTATGATTTACTAGTTCACCTTTGGCGTAAAAATGACGGTATGTATGAAATATATGGATACACATTTTATTTTATTAACGTAGATAGTAGAGATTTACATTGCTGTCAATTAAACGGAATACTGCAGAAATGACAAAAGAAAAAGAAGTTTTATCAGGCTTCATCTAAATAGTTTGGGCTTTTAAAAATCATATTTTGCAGGAAATGAAACTGATACATAAAACACAGCCATTGGCGTGACATCATAACGGAAGGAACCTTTTTGTTCAATTGTACGATTTTAATGTTTTCCACAGGAAGAAATTTGGCCTTTTCATAGAAATGGTTGCAAATTATCAAGAAAGATTGCCATCTGTGTATGGCTCATCGCAAAACTTTACAAAACCATCCCTTTCGTCTTTTGTCCGGTAAAAAAGATGCATTTACCCTTTATAAATGGACAGCATTTATAAATGGACTATGCTTTTGTATCATTAAATCACTTTTTCTTACGTTCTGAGAAACGTATTTCCCCCTTAAGTTGACGTGAATAAATCAATGTGGATTATTTCTCATTGAAAATTTCTTATTTTTCCCGATTTATTAACACGTTCCTAACTACCTTGGATAGTAGAACGTAGAGTCTAATAAAACAAGCACATCCTCCACCCAGTTCTCCAAGTCAGAAACGAGAGTCTTGTGTGTTGTCGTAGCTGTTCGTATTAGCATAAATAAAACTGTGGAAATTGACGCATCAGATGCAATACGCAACATACCACAAGACGCTAAGAGCGAGATTAGATATTCGGGGACCTTTTCACAGTCCCCCACTAATAGTTAACGTCTACAATTTCAAACTACAGAAGCTTAAAAAGGCATTGGGGGGGGGGGAGTTGTAAGCAAAAGATACTTCTCTTATCTAAAAAAAAAAGACATTAAAACTTGGTTTAATCTGGTACATAGGCCAAATTTGAGTGCTAGGAGCCCTGTGCTGCACCAGATTTCCGAGTGAACAGGGCTTTGTCTTGAAAGTCGGCATTTAAAAATCCTAGTTCTTACACCGATCACTGGCGTAAGTAGAAAATACTCCAAAAAATCACGCAGTCAAGAGACAAGCCCAAATATTTTATAAACTTTTTATCGTAAGAAATAAAACCTTCTCGCACACAATTCTAGTCCTCAAAACATATCGTAACCTAAAACCAAGTTATTTATCGAAATGTCTCCATTCCCTGGTGTCAACCAATTAACTTGACGGACTTCTAGAACTATTTTTTAAACGTTACTCCAAACCAGACCATGGAGACGCATTCATTCGTTCTGTAGCAATTGTGGGTTTTTACTGGACTGAGGTGTAAGTCCAGTGACCAGCCATAAAGTCACGGAACTAAAATCGCAATGTATGTGGTCTACCTACAAAACGTAACCGGGCATAAAATCACAGACCAGACTTCAAGTCACAGACTGGAAAAAATTATAAAATAAGTCATATCTTAATTCAAATTAATCAAATTTAGTAATGTATTACATTTTTTTTATTGAAGAATTTGTACGAAAGTCGTTTTGTGATTTGGGGGCGAGAGACTTTATGGACGGGATTCGAAAGCCCGACGTCCAAGATAGACTGCTCTACAATACGAAAGGTTCTTGCTGCCCTGCTATATACCCGAAGTTTAGGCGAGGTGGGGGAGTGCCTTTCCCAAAGAGCACTAGTGTGAAGCAGATGCAAAATTGTCGCAGCCAGAGTTTGAACTCAGTTTGCCGATTTCATTCAACGTATTGTTAACCGTTAAGCCACCTGCACCTACCCAGAGGAAAGCCAGAATATTTTATAAACTCTTTATTTGTAAGAAATAAAACCTTCCTGCCCACAATTCTAGCTCTCTACACAGATGGTAACCTGAAACCAAGTTATTCATCGAAATGTTTTTATTCCTTGGTGTCAACCAATGAACTGGGCCGACTCCTAGAACCTTTCTTGAAAACTTTACCCTGAACCAAATTCTATCTCCAATTCTATTAAAGCAGACAGTAAAATTTTTCGCTTCAGGCCCTAACGCAAAATAGACAGAGGCGTTGTATAACATGGGTGTATAAAGGTTTAAAACGTAATATTTTACGAATTAACTTCATGAACATTCTGTTTGTTTTTTTTACAGTGAAGATCCAATGTCCCGTTTTCATCACGGGACATTGCACAGCAACAGCTGTTCCTTGTCCTGTATTTCCCTAGCTAGTATCTTCAAGAAACAGCCATCTCTCTTTTCATATCTACACCCAAAAGTGAGGCAAAATAATCTTAAAACATCCAAATTCTCCGCGAAAAAATCTAAAATTAATCTGGAAAATAGACAACATATTATAAATCATTCATTCACTGCATCAAATAGCATCAAAAAATTGATTGAATTGTAATCATTTAAATTAATTAGGCTGATTACTTCTATCATGGTTAATCTGTCAGTTACAATCTAGATTAGTGTCAGTTACAAATTTCGTATTTCAAATACTAAATTACCTCCCTTATCTTCTTACCCTCTCAGGGCAATGGTTTGAAAACTTTGAAAACTCAAGAGCCCCTTCTACAAAGAAAATATTCTAGTCGACCCCTATTTTTAGCATTTAGTTTTTACACAGTAGTTAACTAACTACAAAAACGAACAATTTTTCCCCTTTTAGTCAATTATATTTTGAATAGATTATACTCATTCAAATACTTACATTTGGTACAGTTCTGCGCACAATAATTGTTTTTTGATGTTCAGTTATCCTAATGTTAAATTATGATATTGATTTAGATTTTCAGCAGCAGACCCCAAATCGTTATCTGACCGACCTCGAAAACCGCAGACGTAGGATTTGTAAAGTCTTGCATTAGAAACGTGACGAAAATTAGCATCCAAAATCCAATATGATTCATTTTTGTAAAATTATAACAACTATCTAATTCCTGCTAAAACGTCTGGAACAAATTTCGCATAAAAAAATGAAAAATAATCCATTTGTGACCAGCAGGACTCAATCCATACAAAATATCGAGATATTGCCAAAATAATCTAAAAATATCTAAGCCCTATTTCTAAAAAAAAAAAAATATCTGAATTTACGTCCAATGTTCAAATACAATTTCTTACATCTAAAAGCAACCAAAATGATCTTATTTTAGATGTAAAACATCTAAATTGACATCCCTGAACAGCCTGAAAATTCAACTTTCTTATTTTTGTTGGGACGATAATTCATCTCGACGTTCTGAAATCTCTTTTATTTTCCCACCGACAACTGCAAATCCTCCTCTTCTTTATCTTCCTCCTCTTCGCCTTCTTTTTTTATGTGACGGGCGTCACTTGACTCAAAATGAAAGAAAAAAATAAATAAAATTTCAAAAAAAAAAAAATAAAGAACTTGAAATAAAACGGGGCATCTGGTTGCTCGCGTTTTATAGCGAGAAAGCAACTAGCCTGAATGTGTGAGCCAAGTCGATAGGTTGGGAAATATGTCAAATTGAAAGGGAGGTTAAAAAGAAGGGAAAGTGAAGTCTGCTAGCATGGCCCAAGGGAAATGAAACGGAAATTTGGTCTTGTCTTGAGGGTTTGCACTAAAAGACGTTCTTTTATTATTATTTTTTCTTCTTTTTTTTTGCTGTTTCCTCAGACCTTGGACTATATTTTAATTCGACCGACATTTAAATCAGTGTTTTCATTTTATACGAAGAACTCAATTCGTATTCGTTTTTCTCAACCACGAAAAGAAAAACCCTAAACTTAAACCTAACTCTAATCCTAGGGTTATTATCACGATCAATTCTCACTGGCTATGAATTTTCTAGGCTTGGTGGGTGGGGACTAACAAATAGGGTTATCGTTTTCGTGATGAGGACTAAAAAAGATTTATTTTCTTAGGCATAAGGTTAATACATTTTTTTACTAGAATCTGTAGATCTCCAAATTTTGTAAGAAGGTTGTGTTGTGCCAATTTTCAAGTGCAGAGAATAAGTCACTTTTGAAGACCACCATTCTGAATCCAAGCTCCTACTTATGCTTGAATAGATAAATATCGCAGTATATTTATTTATCAAACTCGACTTAAAAAAGTTCCTCCATGGGAAACCAAATGCCTCCCGTTATAAAATCACTGTGCTAGGTATTTACTAAACTTAGGACAACCTGGCATATTGAAGAGTAGGAAGAATGTGTAGCACCTTCCAAGTGAGATGGTGCCTGTTTAAAAAACCAGAATCTGATAACATGTTTTTTACTTGGGCTTGACCATCAACCAATTAAGATGATGCAAATGATTTCAGTCTCTAAATGGACATTATACATATATATATATATATATATATATACATATATATATATATATAATTGTAAGTCGAGTAATACTCTTGTAAAGTTGAAGTTCAGAAGATGAAATAGTGCAACCCTTCGCTTGGAAAATGATAAATATTTTATTCTTACTGCAAACAAATGATGAAATATAGAATATTTACCAAAAGTGTCTAGTTTGGTACTGATGCTGATTTGAAGTCTTCAGACAAAACGGTATGTTTAGGAGCGCAGGAACACACAAAAACGCAAAAAGTCACACAAACCAACGCACGTATAAAGAAAAGGAAAGAAACCTTTGCTACCTTCACGGGTTACGGCTGTTAAATCATTTATTAGAAGACGTGCCATGCCTTGAATAAATAAACTTATGAACTTAAAATTGTGTTGCGTCTCATATAATTTGATGCAATATGACCCACGCACTGTCATTATCGCTCAAATTCTGTATTCGACCTACGCAGAAAGCATACGATGAAGTAAAGATTTCGTGACTAAGAATGAAGAACCAACCAATACATGAGATCGACTTATACAGACACATACTTTAACAAGTGTATCAGTTAGTAAAGACGCAAATGAACAAGTCTCAGATCGAGCGGTTTAAAAACGCGCCTTTGTTGGTTAAAAGTGTTATTGTAAGGAATGGGATATCTCTGTCACTCATGCTATCAGAGCATACAGATTGAAATATAATTATGAGGTCCACTCTGAACTTTCCGCCTTTAGTTAGATTAAACTAAGCTGGGAAAATATAAACAAAACCGGTGTCATCGACGGGTGGCAAACATCCATCTTGCAGGGCAATTATCGTGCAGTGAGCTTGATCCTGAGTCGATTTCTTTCCATATCTATCTCTGTCAACTCTATCTATATCAATATCTATCTATATCAACCAATCTATATCAATCAATCTATACCTATTTCAATCTATCAATGTCTCTCTCTCTCTCTCTCTCTCTCTCTCTCTCCATCTATCTATCTATCTATATATATATATATGTGTGTACGTATGAATGTATTTATCTTTGTCTGTACATAAGTATGCGCAGGTAGTTACTTGTTTTCCTTGAAGACGGATATAGATTCAAGCGGAGATAGATGAGTTGATAAGAACAGGCTGAGATAGATAATGAGGATATCTAACTATCTCTCTCTCTCTCTCTCTCTCTCTCTATATATATATATATATATATATATATATATATATATATTTAGAGAGAGAGAGAGATAGAGAGAGAGAGAGGGAGTGGGGACAGACAAAGGGAAGTAGATCCAGACTAAGTAAGACAGAAAGACAGACAAACCCTTAGACACGGATTTGATTTCATTTCCATGTTTAACAAGTGTCAAAGCCACTAGAAAAACTGGTCAAACTACAACACGGTGTCATTATTATAAATGACGGTAAGTTTGGAAGAAAAAAAAACCCATTACATTCAATATAGTAGAATACATTAGAATTTTACATGACCTTGACACAATGGTCGAGCAAGCGGTTCTATGTATCCCGTATGGCTGTCTTTTTTAATCATAGCTATCCACAACAGACCAGTTTAATCACTGTTGCTGGGTTTAGGTTATTTATCTGTTCGGTCATCTATTCATCTGGGCTTACCTGTTCACAGTTGAAACTTGAAACTTCGCACACACACTCCTCTCTGTGAGTAGGGAAAACTTTTTTTTTCTTAGAAAATTCCGCTCAACTTGTCGCCATTTAAAAAAGGCGAGAGACGTCATTTATTCATTGATTGCCCCTTTTGCCAAATTTCTGATTGATGATCCTCAACACAGTTTATACGGGTATTGGTGATTCATAATCTCCCTATGAATGCAAGTTTTCCTTTTTTTTCTCTCGCTCCTTTTCCAAGGTGTTACTCTCCAAAATACTGGACAATATAAATTTCAACTGAGATGGATAGACACAGATGAATAATGACACCCTGAGATAAATGGATGAATAGATATACACACACGTCACACCAGCCATTGAACGAATCCCCGTGATATGTCTGATAGCACCAATACAATTATGCAACACTTCCAAAAGATTTCTATTTTGCTCCGAAAATCTAAAAAAAAAAAAAAAATTATTCTTTGAAGAAAAATATTCCAAAATATTTCTACGACCTCCGATAATCTTCACGTCCCAGCCCGAAATGTCCTGATCCTAACTTTGAGAAACCCTGGTTTACAATATTTCATTTGATAAAAAATAAATGATAATCGAAAAATTACTATCAATTTTTTTACCTGATTTTGCCTGCCGGAAAATTAGTGTGAGGTACTAGCGTAAATGTATGTCTCAACTACGGCCACCATTTGATTTGAAAAAGCGATACTTGTACCCCCCAAAGCTTCTCATGTATATTTTCAGAAGGTTTCTACAAAGTGTACTCATGCTCATTTTTCTAGACTTGAGAGTATGTCCGGCAGCGCTGCCGGAAAGAGTTCAATAAAAACCTTAGAAGGCAAAAATGTTTTCTGGTGTGGAATACCCATGCAGATTCGCAAGTTACTTGGGCAAACGGTGTGTCTGGTGGATCTGACTTGAGTTTAGAATAATCTAAAATAAAACACAAAAATTTCGACAAATAAAAACAAAAAAAAGCATAAACGAATCTTTAAAAGATGTGTACTGGGATACTGGTGTGAGATTGCAAGGTTTTAGGGCAAATGATGTGTCTGGTAGCGCTAACAAAACATGAACAGCAGAATGAAAATGAATAATACCTCATCACGGCTGATTGTTTGGTTGGGTCAGTGATCGTAACTACGGTGATCCAGTAGATAGATAGTAACACACTGAGATAGATAAGAGCATACCGACATATATATATATATATATATATATATATATATATATATATATATATATATATATATATATATATATATAGAGAGAGAGAGAGAGAGAGAGAGAGGGGGGGAGTAGATAAACAGATTGACAGATAGGAACACACCGGGATTGATCGATAGATACATACCTAGAGAGGGAGGTCAAAATAAACAGATAGATAGATAGAAACACACCAAGATAGATAAAAATACACCAAGATAGATATATTGACAGGTAGGAATACACCAGGATTGATAGATATATAGATATGACACATTAAGATAGATAGATAGACAGATGAGAAAACGCCGAGATTGATAGATCTGTGCAATTGGCTAGTTTGAATGATACATTGGGAGAGAAAAATGTTCTCTAAGCAATAAGCCTACTGATGTATTTTTTTATGGCATGAAATTGCAAATGCGACGCAGTAAACGATCATGGATCATGTTATACCACGGACCACGTTTTCTCCAGCCCTATCACATTTGGATTATCACTTGTTTAGCTTCGTACGAGGCTTATTGTTTAGTAATTGGTTCTAACAAATCCAAGATATCGAAGAAAAAAATCCTCGAATTAAAACCAGGGTCGTTCTTTTGTGATGAATACCCAATCTTGCTAAAAATGATATAAAGTTGGAGAAAATGAAAGAAAACTCACTATAACGGTCAATAACTGAACAACCTTATTGCCAAGTGATTGGTTCTAACAAATCTAAGATATCAAAAAAATCCTTCGAAGATATCATCAAATTAAAACAGGGATCATTTTTTGTGATGGAATACACTATTTTGCTAAAAGAGATGTAAGGTTAAAAAAAAGGTCAAGGGAAAATCGCCATAAGGGTCTATAATTGTTTAGGTGTTGGTTCGAACAAGGTCAAGTTATTGAAAAAATCCTTCGAAGATATCAAATAAAAACAGCAATCGTTTTGGGGGGAAAGTATACAAAATAGAGTAAAATCGCATCTAAATTTTGAATAATCCTGTCAGTCCAGAAAAGGTCAATGAAGGAAATTCGCCAAAACACAAAAAATTATTTACGTAAACATTTCATTTCGAAAAAAATCTCCACACACTCGTTGATGTCGACCTTTGGTTTCTTGTGCGCGCAATCCAATATGGCTACCACCGAAAAGAGTCAATGTTATGTCGCCACTACCGGTTGCCCCAGACTGTGTAATATGTATTCGGCAGTGAGGAACCTATTTTGGGTATAATTTTTACTTTTACAGTCCATTTTTAGGTCAGAAATTACCTTTAAGGTATTTTTTAAAATAAATTATCATAGCACGACACGCGACCACTCTGTCTCGCCATTTTTGACAGAATGTTCATAATATGTGACTGAACAGAGATTAAATGAATTTCAAATCCCGAGCTATGACAATTTCTATAAATCTATCTTGAAAAGTGATTCCTAATCTTAAAATAAACTTGAAAAGTAAAAATAACGCCCATAACGTATTTCGCTCAACACGATATACATATAATCAGTGGTATTAAACCATGATCTGGGTCTACCAGCGTTGGAAACATGACATGGATGCTTTTCAGTGGTAGACATATTGGATTGCGAGCACATGCCACCACGGGTCGACACCAACTTGTTTGGGGTGATCTGGGGAAATTTTACGGTCATACCTCACATTATTGCAAATTGAAAAACTTAGCACAAAATGCACAATTGTCACTAAATATCATGTATTCCCACCCAGCTATATAGTTTTTTTTTTGTGATGAATAACCCAGAGCTGGCGCCATTATGTATTTGTTGTTCTGTGATTTGCATTTGGGTGTGCCTTAATGGATTTGCATGGATACGAAGTTTGATATGAATACCTATTCCTGAGAGTATTAGCGTGGAATAACTCAAAGTTGCGGCTACTTGAGTTGAAACCCTTCCATCAATTTTATTTTCTAGCATCATTATGCATCAACTACTATCAAAGATGAAATCTGCTTGAATATCTTTCATCCGATCGGCCCCTCAGCTTGCGCGCCGATCAGAGCTCCTGATCCTGACAACATTTTGGCAGTCCTTTCATAGTATCAATTGATTCCATCTCATCGAGGCCCATCCTCTCCTCAATTTCTATTCTCTTGAATAACAAACAGTTGTTTGTTATTTCCTCCTATTGTCTGGCATTTGTAATACGTATCTTAGCTTTTACGATCGTCTCTGGTGAACGATGTCTTTTGGTAGCATCTTATTTGGGTTCATTCGATACATGCTCATGGTATGATATATCGGAAATACTTTGATCCATTGCTCTTTAAGTGACTGCTAGGCCTTGCTCTTCAGTTTTTGATAGCGACCGTGTTTTGCAGCAGTACAGCAGCGCTGGTAAAACCTTTCTTTCGAAGATGTGTCCTCATTTTTGAGTTCCTCTGATTTTTCAAAACCCTTTTTATTCTATTGATAGCTATTCATCCAGCCATATCCTTTCAAGTCGTTACTTCGTGTCGTGATTACTATTTATTGTTTGGCTCAAATACACAAAGCACTGGACATCTTCAATCAGAGTCTCCAATTTTTCCACTCACACAAAATACTATTCCATATCGTCTCTGGAATTCGAGATTGAATCGGATCTTTCGGTCTAACTTTCTTCCAGAGGACTTTATGGATTGATAACAAGAAGTGTGAATATTTCTTTTGTTTATTCAAACGCATTAGAACCACAAGAGAAAACATCAGAGCACGAACCACATGAAAAACAAGAAAACACTGAAAAGAGCACATATTTCCGCCAACGTCATAGTCATTAAAAACTCAACTATCAGGTTACAGATCCTAGACTGTGACATGACAAAGACTTGTAATGGTCCACCTTACAGCAAAATGTCATTGAAATTCATAGATAATTTTTGGAGATATTGTGCAGGCAAACAAAGACAGACATGAGGAGTAATCAAGTAAGATGTTTTGCCTCGTGAGCATCAGCCTGGTAATTTCTTTGGTCTATCTTTTTTTTTTTCAAGTTCGTGCCAATCTATGCCTGAAATGAATTCCGTCGGTGCGTTCATTTAATTTGAAGCGACACCTTTCGCCATTCTAGAAAAGAGATTTTAAATTCGATTACCCATAATCTGCGCCGTCATTTTCGTATAAAAGAAATTTCCTAAGCTTACTGAAGCCTGGCACAAGGCTTAATTGGTCTTGTACCGGACCGAGATAATCTTTGGGAATGCCTTTACTACCAAGGTGCTAATAGTTGATTACGATGGTGATTTCCGTCCTTCGTAGTCAAAGATGACCGTGGCTTCGGCTCTGAGTTGCACTGCAGGGTCTAAAGTCATGAATTGTGCCTAATTTGGATTAAACTCTCTTGTCTCAGTCTGTCCGAGTCCAGCGGTAAGACGGCCGGAGACGAACCATGGTGCAATGAATGACCAGGGAGTTCAGTGTATCAAGCCATGCACTTTGCACTCCACAACACGTGGCCGATTGTCACGTCTCAGCTCAATGAACAAACCGTAGATTTACCCTGCGCAGTCTGCCTTGTCCGGTGAGGGTTGAGGTTTTGACCTTCCCGGTTTTGAATTCAGAGTTGTCCGTCTCCTAGACTAGTTGCTAATAGGCCTGCCCTGCAATTCCCCCATAGGGAGATATTAATTCATGCCTTTCCCTCTGTCGCAGTCAGAGTTTGAACTTGGTTTGCTGATTCCATTTCTCACGCTACTAACCATTAGGCCACTAGCTTCTATGCTGATAATTAACAGGGAATCAGATCAATACTTATCAGTATCATTGTTTCTTTCAGATTCATTTGTATTGCCTGATTGGTGCCATGAAGACAAGTTATTAATCATCAGATATTACTCAACCTGAAACCGACGTGGGTGGGTGAGAAAAATCTCATTAATATATTGATTAATTACTCTGTGAATAGTGTTTTCAAGTGTTAAAAGCTTAGAAACAACTGAAATACTTGTGATGAAGTATTGCAGGTTGGTATTACTAATTTTAAAATCGAATTTTTTTAATTTAATGAGGAAGAATCACTACATCAAGATAAATGTAAACCTAACTGTCTATTCGGTACATTTTGAGTGGTGTGGTTCCTGTAAAGAAGTATAGTCTCTTACAGAGCTAGTATTGCTTTATTTTCGCATCCCAGGTGTGCAGTCCCTACTAGAGAATTGTTGATAACTACTTATTGGTGGTCCCTGACACACAGCTAATAATAGATAATTATTTTTTTTATTCATACCGCCATGAAAATAATTAGCATGTCTTGGCATCGTGCCAACCTTTCTGGGGCACGTGGATTTTCAGTGACAACAACTCGAGAGATGGAGAAATAGCAGCGGCCAACGATAATTCATTAAGGTACACTTAGATTTTTTTTCCGTTTCTATTTGATGAAGTATTATAAATCATTATTTTTTTTCATTTCTTATGACTACTTTTTACTGTAATCTTTATTTATTAGTTGCCTTTTTTATCGTAGCTTTTTGCTCAGTTCGATCTCCGGTTGTGGGTAAATAGCGTTGATCGTAAAATGAAGAATGAGCCGTCTGTGGGATTCAAATCCACATCCCTAAAGTTGCGATAAAAAGCTATTGTTAACTCGAGATAGAGATAAAAGAAATCGCAGAAATAAATAAAAATCAGTAATGGTAAACTTGTTTGTGAGATGTGTACTCGAACCGTTACGCTAAGCATTTTCTCGCTGTTGGAGAGTCAGATCACTCCTTGAAGATGTATGAATCATTGGAGAAAAGAAAAGAATCGTCAAGTAAAGGTCTTGTTGTGCCTGGAAGGTGGGTTTTGGGGGCCTGGACACCGTAACCAATATCGGCTCTCTTGCTTCTGTTCCCCTAGATCAGTAATCACGCTCATTATCCTCATTCAGGGGTTGGTTCTTGTTTGAATTCTTGATCCAAAGAGGAATTCTGTGATGTCTCACATTGGAATATTTTTGTCACACGAGGGGAGGGCAGATTAATTCTTTTTGCATTTCATCTCGTCTCATTTCACAAAAGCAAACCATTAATCAAATAACTTTTTAATGATTATTCAAATAAAATGGTACTAGTTTCGTTTCAAAATACTTTTTTTTTAGTAATTGAAAACAAAATAAGCGCTGGTTTCGTTCAAATTTATCAGTTTTTTTTTTTTACTGCCGGTCAGTGAAGAGAATTCTACTTCTCTCAGTTTGTATGACGATATTACATCTTCATGTGACATGAGCGAAATTCCTCTTTAGATCAATAATTTGAATGAGAAACTGTAAACTTCTCTTTGATAGAAACTACAATATATCCCGATAATTAGACACCTTATAACAATACTGTGATAGATATTCTGATTATATCCTCACACAAATCCTGCCCCTATCCCCTGGAAAAAAAGTGGCGTCGGTCGACCATGGACCATTTTACTCAACTTGCAAAGACGCATTATGTAGCCATTTTGATATGGACCATTTTTGTATTGGTAATTTTAAAAGGCTAAAAGTGGTTAGATTATTACTGTTGTAAACTGCCTCAAATTCCCGACCACTAACAATCCTTTTCTTCCTGATTTTCAATGCATTTCTGTAGTAACTAATTACCAGTGCATTTACGTAAAGTATATTGATATGATAGCACTATTTTGTCACTATCGAAGTTTTATTGACCAATTTCTCAAGTAACTAACTACAGCGTGTTGAATATTGCCAATAATAAAATAAATTAGATATAAAATGACTTCTAAACATCGTGATATTCGACTCAATAATTCATGAAAATTTGTCTTTCGTCTCTTTTGATTGAAATTTAGGATTTTCACTTTGTAGAAAAGCCAAGATAAAACTCTAGAACTGATTAATTTCAATTCTGATTCATTTTTGAAACAGCGTATGGATAACTTCTCTGATCATTCGAAAAAAAAATTCGTTTTATGAGACATGGAGTAAGAGGACTGAAGATTTAAACATTTATCCTTTTCTTCCGATGTTTTGATTCAATATGTAAAATAAAATCATTTGCAGAAATTTCATTATTTTTTTTAACCTCTAAGTGGTACATGAAAGTATTCAACGGAAAGACAGTCGGCGAAAAGCCAAGTCAGCGTAACATCACTTCTTCAAAAAGGTGAATCGACTGCCCGGTGAAGTCGGAGATACGGCGTTCGACGAAATAACCGGACCGTTAGCAATACATTTACATAACACATATAACAGCCTTATTCTCTCGATAATGCTTGCATTATTTTATGAATACTGCCAATCCATCATATCCTCATGTACGTACAATGTTTTATTCTTTTTGTTTTTTGTAGTAAAATATTGCCGAACTCCTATCCAAACCTGGTATTGACCTTTTTTTTTTTGCTATTTTTCTACCGCAACAATAACGATCCTTTCCAAGTTTAGTAGAGCATAAAATGTACATTCCTCTCTCCTCGACTGATTGGTAGCTGTGATTCTTACCAACTGAGCTAAATTTATCAGCCTTGCATATCAACTTAATATCTAAATGCATGCGAGAAATACGCAAGGGCTTAATTCTAATGAATAGATGCATTTATACTAAAAAATACACATTTTTATACTTTATTTATTAACAGCACAATGCAAAAGTTGTAATAATCATCTTCCGTTGAAATAGAAGTAGGAGATGTGTTTGGCACTGCAGCAACCAGGCTTGTTGGCGATAAATATTTACAATATAGCCCTATTCTTGCCCTAATTCTTGACAACCTTTCTTCTTGATTTTCAATGCTTTTTTGGTTGTGAGATAATTAGCAATGCATTTAGTATATATATATATATATATATATATATATATATATATATATATATATATATATATATATATATATATATATATCCCTAACCTGACCACTGACAATGTTCTTTATTTTGTATGCCGAACACATGGAATGCAAAAACTTGTGAAATTCGATCCGTATTCCTCGTATTTCCCTACCACCCAGACTATCTTGTAAGAGCTGAAAATTACCAAATCTAAGGGAGAAGTGGAGTAGTGGTAAATTGAGTGGGCAGCAGCGATAAAGTCGAAGCTCTGCCTACTTATTCTAGATTAAAATGTGACCGCATTTTAATCTAGTACAAGTAGGCGAAATGCAGCCGTGATTATGGAACCTTTTTTTTTTCTCTTCCAACAGATTTTAATGTGTCACTTTAATCATCAAAGCGAATGAAAGTTTTAACCTATTTTAAATCTTACCCATGACTTAACGAGTCACATAAACAGTTAGTTCTTTATAACCTAGAGGGAATTGCGTTTCAATTTCAACATCTATGATAATTCCAACTATTGCTAGATGCATGTGGAGTGCAGTGTGTCTGTTGCTATTGAGTTATTTCTCCCTATTGTTTTAGTCATCGAAGTCAATGAAATAAGAGGTTATGGTGGTTCCATCCATTGGTAATTGTATGCACTGATTCTACATGCAATGCAGTGTGCATCTGTAACGTGTAGGATTTGCTGAAAAATTACAACAGTATGGCGATTCGAAGGGAGGTTTGGAGTGGCATAACGGTTATTGGCTCAGAAAACGGAATAAGCGGAACGAGTTCGAGTTTCGGCCGAAGCTGTTTGCATTCACTTTGCTTTAATGCCCTTGAGAAAAGAGGGCGAATGAGTCCACCTCCTGGGTGTGGGTATATAGCCCTATAAGACAGTCCATCTCAGATGATGTCTGACAGAAAAGAGAACATACCAATGTTGGTAAACTCTATCTCATTTTTTCTCAACTCTTTCAACTGAAAAGGTCGCCAGTTGTAGAGCTTCATTTTACCATTGGAAAATGGCCTTGAAAGCTGCAAGAGTGGGATTGTCCCAGGATAACGACCCTCCCACTTGGAAAAACATTCGCGGGTGGGTTGCACTGTAAATCTCCACACAGCCGCACACATCATCAGAATTCATCATCATCAGTCTCTAAACATCCGTAATTGGACGTAGACCTTCCCCAGTATTCGCCACATTTCTCTATCGTGGGCGTCGCTGAACCAGTACTTTCTGAATTTGTCTAGCTCGTCTCTCCATCTACTACGCTGCCGGCCTCGGTTGCGCACGTGATCTCAGGGGATCCAGGATGAATCAATAGGTCGGCAGCCTGCCACATAGTTTTTACTTGAATTTTGATCTAAGATTTTCACATAATGTTCAATCAATGCTACTAATTTCAATACTGAATTTAGCGCATTTACAAGGAAAAAGATCATGTTGAAAAATGAATATTTTTTTGTGTAAAACAAATGCTTTTTTTTTTCATCATCAGGCGATGGACTCACTGATGTATCATACTTGTAGCAAACCTCGTTTCCTTTTATATAAAATTAGAATAAGGAAATTGTGGTTATTTTGCAAGAGATTTAATCAGATGGGAACAATTTTGACCATCCTCTGCTCTGAAAACGATCTTTTCAAGGTCTGTTTAAACTGGTGATGAAAATCTTTAAACTTCGTAGCTTACTGTAATCAGTTTATTTGTGTGCTGTTTAAAAACTCTTTGGAACCGAAAACAAAAAGATATGATTATCCACCTTTCTACGAATTTTTTTATTCAAGCCACTTCACTTTTACGAAAGACGTTAAACCGCTATTGCTTTGTACAGTGTCTGTGAGCATCTGCGATTTATCCGTATATCTGCTAGCAAAATGTGTCCTACAGTACAGAAACCCCCCTTGAGAGAGTTAGTAAGCTTAGTGTAAAACAGGTAGATATAAAAATTTATTTTATGGTCAGAGAACTCTCAAAACATTTTCCCATGTAAATTAATGGTAATTGCTTCTTTGCTTTATGCCATTCCAGATAGCGAGGGAAACTTATACTAATGAGAGTTTTTCATAAAAGTGAAATAGCGTAAAGCAAACTTTCAAAGAGTGGGGGGATACCTTTAATCATCTGGCTTTCTTTGGTTGATTCATAAGTGATAATAACTTTTGAGATCTTAATTTCCCAATGAAGCTTGATGAGCAATTATATCTATGCAGTAAACCTTGACATATTCATTGCTTCCTGAATAGGCGTTGTCCGTGTTTATTAGCTCCAGTTCTTAAATCATCCATGAAATAAATTTAATTGCGCTTTTTATTGGTATCGGAGAGTCAGTAGGCTGGAATTTACCCAACGCATGAGTAGACGAAAATAGAAGCTGTACTAAACGGTACCGTATCGATTATTCCACAACTGCGATAGTTTCTTGGAGAGGCCGTAATCAACAAAAGACTAGTTTTTGAGAGCTGCTGCGACTGGATATTACGACCCACGCATAACTTAGCAACGAGAGAGGTCAAAGTCCATCGCAAAATAGACTGCAGCATAAGGAAAAAAACTACCGTATATGTCGGTGTATAAGACAGATAGTTGATCTATACAATCACGTGACGGTTTATAGCTTTAATAATGGGAGGGAAGATTAATGTGACTGTGTCACTTATGTGACTGAAGTGAGACTGACAGAGGTAGCTGAAACATAGGCTTAGCAAACTTACTAAGTGTTCTGTGTCCGTTCAAGTTTGGTAGGAAAACATGATTTTCATTCTCTTTCTCTCTTTAGAATTGATTGAAGAGAGGGAGACTCATGCGACTGAAAACGATATTTAAGAATAGAAATATTCTAAAATATTAATCTATTCATAGATAGCATAAGAAATCCCATCATTTTTGACGGGACGCTACGTTCAATGCGCTGCTACTTTGACCGAAGATCGATGAGGACATCTATTATGCTTACATGGTTTGCAGTGAGCGATATCCTTTCAGATACCCTTGTAAACCATTATAGTCTTATAGTCTGGTATATACGGCAAGTTTCCTTTAAGTCGGACGCCTACCGTCGTGCGATGGTTGGCAAGGCTCACCTCACGGGTCAAGATGCGGGAGTAGTTAGTTCGATTCTCATGTGATTAATTACAATATTTAACCAGATGAGACAGCTTGTGTTCCATTCGCACTTATTAGACCATGGCAAGTTTGACTAACGGCTTTTCCCGCTACTGCTGTCTGGACAAGGAAGATGGTAATGGGAGAATGGTTGCCCATATACCCTAGTCCAAAATCAGATGATCAAAAAAGAAAAAAGCATGCATTTACAGAACATTGAGCTGGGAGAGAGAATTCAAACTCGAGATAAAGATAAAGTTCATTATAGTAGTAAAGGTCTGAAAGGTGTGAGAGGCTCACTTGCTAACTATAACTCTCTGACGAGGCGCACAAGATATAGATAATAATATGTAAATGATTTTCAAAGATGATGATTTGTTCCTTCTTAATACTATGTTCAGCTAGAAAACCTAGCCAAAATATTAACGTGCGTGGGCGATAGTGTACCAGAAGAATTTGTAATAGCCCTCTTCTTGAATGTTGATTTCGGTGTTAAATGATGATGGGTGTTCACGGAAATGAAAATTGCGATAATAACATTAGCGCTTGAAAGTGAAATTTTTCAACTTCTCATCTAAAATTCGTGTACAAGTTTCAGCACTTGTTCTGTATTTTATGCTAACTAACCATTGCTCAAAATCGATGTGTCCGTGCATTGACGTATTTCGTTATTGTATTCAACAGACGTTTTTGCACCAAATCTAACTTAATACAGGTGTCTCCCACCTTTCAAAGGCTTGCTTTTCACGAAAAAAAGTCGAAAAAATAGTGTTCAGTGTTCATTTTGAAGCGAATCTTTTGGGGGAGCAGCCCGTGTACTCCTACTCTTCCACCCACACTCTAGTCTCCTGTACTTCCCATCACCCAAACTCCTGCAAATTTTGGGGTCGAGGAACGACCAAACATTTTTCCGCATAATTTAATGGCAATTTCTTTGCTTCAAACCATTTTTGCTTACGAAAGGTTATTATAGGAAGTCTACTTTCGGATAGCAGGAGAAACCTTGAGACATACCCAAGAAATTCTCAGGGGGAAGATTGCCTGAAAAATGCACCTCACCACCACCATGGACAGGGTTAGAGACAATTTCAATTCTAGAAGCTCTCAAACAGCTGTTTTAGTGTATTGAGAATTTATCTTAACATAATTTTAAACCGCAAAGTGAAGAAAATTTGATAGGTCTTTAAATAGGGAAACATTTTTTAATGCGAGAGATCCGTGCTAATTTTCTACGTGCAGAGAGAGACAGCACTTGGGTTCAAAATGCAGGAGTCTCTTTTGAAATGCGAGAGACATGGTCGGTCTAGAGCCTGTACGTGTAATAACCCTAGTATTTGACTTGATGATAAATGCAGGAGTCTCCCTTGAAATGCGGGAGACATGGTAGGTCAAGAACCTGTATGTGTAATAAGCCTAGTATTTGACCTGATAATAGGCAGCAAAAGCCGAATTCATTTTCAATCTTGAAAAAATGTTCTTTCTTCCGCTTTGTGAATACATGCCGGAGATATTCCTGAGTTTGTGAATTCGTCTGAGAAGCCAATTTTTAAACTTTAGTAAGTGGCGAGTTTCCGTTTGCAACCGGCTGCACAGTGTGACCAAAAAAGCTGGCGGAAAGAAGTACTTGAACACCGGAAAATCTTGATGAAATCGACAAAACTTATTTGACAATTAAAGATTCTGTTCAACTCTTCAAACAAATATGTCCTCTTTTTTCAAGCGCCCGTTTTCTATCTACCGTAACTACTTGTGTAAAAGTCGATCTTTCATCTTTCATAACTGTTTTTAAGCTAGTTTCTAGACTCCATAATCGTGATAGCGTGGTGTGAGGGTTAGCTAGCCCGTCTAGCGGATCAATTCACGAGTATTGTGAGTTCTATCCGCATGAATGTCCTACAATTTTGGTCTAGCGCTATTATAGACTACGCTTTGCTCATAACTAATCGATAATATTGGAAGCCTAATTGGTTGAGGCGTCCACTAGGAAAGATGAGTAAGTTGTGTGATACAACTTGAAACCTCCGTCAAAGCAACTTCTTTATTTTGAAATCTCAATTTAATTTAACGCCCAAAGAATGGATTAGCTAAAACCGAATTTTTGAAAGTTATAAAAAAAAAAGTGGTAAAGAAGATATATTATTCAATATCAACATTAATAATGCAAAACGAAGGGAGCATTTTCCTAAGCCCTTGTCGACAGCCAAATGTCAACAATTTTAAAGAATGGACACCTAAAAAGTTACGTTTCAAACACAATTCGTAGTGTTAGTTGGGGGTCAAATCTCAACAGTAATTTGATCTTGTAGAATAAAAACATTTCAACCTTTCTGCTGAATAATCAGTTTGGTATATCTTTTTATTTGGGTTCCAGATCGATCATATTTTTGCTGCTCCGATCGAACCCTAACCCTAATGCTGTCAAATTTTTGAGATAAAAAAAGAATTAGCGATATAAGCATGGATTCGGAGGCTTCTTCGTTAGTTTCGACTTGTGGGAATAGATAACTTCAATTTATTTTATATTTTTTCTTGTTACACTTTTTTGACGTTAGCTTTTGGTGGGGACTCACGGAAAATTTCTCTTTCATCTTTCATAACTGTATTTTTAGGCAAGTTAGTTGAAGTCGCTTTCCATAACCATGACAGCTCAGGATGCCTCTCATAGCGTCATAGTAAGCAAGCCCGTCTCGCGAACGGATTCGCTCGTGCCACGAGTACAAGTCACATGGGCAACTGCTATTGTGGCCTTGTGCCAGAGTAAGTTACGCTTAGAAAATCAATCAAGGCGTTAACGAAGAATGATTAGCACCCAGGGTTTGGGATACAAGAAAATGGAACCGCTAAAAAAAGATATACTATTCGACATGATTAAAAATAATGAAAATGCTCCATATCAGAAGCTCAAAATAACTTGAGTACAATTATCAGGAGCACAAAATGATCTGGGCAAACCCCTAAAATCGGATCATTAATGTAGGATATGATTCTGGCGGTAGCAGTGGGCCCATACAGCTGGGATTCGGGGTGCAGTAAGCCACTGAGACAATTCTGAAATTTTAGTAATCACAGAAACATTTTTAGGTCATATGAAATGGATATAATCCTTGACCATATTTCAGTTCGCAATACAATGGTTAACTCAATACAAATGTTGTGCTCCGTTTTTAACGTTGGGTGGGCGTGTGTGTGAAATTTTATGATTTATAATTTGGGTAACCATTTTACTGCCACTTAGAATCGGGGTAGCCATTTTATAGCCAACGAAAATTTGGCCACGTAGAATTACGTACCGAAATGGGTATCAGGATTTATTCTAATGTCATTATCGAGTATTGTTCCATCTTTTAAGCGGGAGTGATTGCTTATGATGTACTCCCAACTCCTGACATTCACGTTCAGTGACAACATGTCTCTCTTTTAGACATCTCTGAACCGAACATAAAGTCGCCCTCGTGCTCTCTTACTGGAGATTAGTATCGCAGGTCCTTCAGGATCCTTCATGTCTAACAGGTAGTGTATGTGGGCCAGTCAATGGAGACGGCATTGCCGGGGTAGGGTGTAAAAGGCTAGGTATCGAGGAGCAGCCAGGACCTCGCCCTTGGTAACTGCGCTCACTCAATCAGGAACTATTAACCGACAAGAATGGTTTTCAGAATTATTCCTCTTTTTTCAACAGTAAAATACAGAAATACGTTGTTTAGTGCTATCCCATAGAAGAGAGCATCACTTAGAGTGTCCGAAGTAAGTGTATGATATCCACTTTGGCTAATGTACCAGGTGGACGAGAAGGAACACACACAGACAAACAAATAGGTAATAATTCATCACGTTGCGATAAGCATCGACACCTAGTATTATTTTACCAGCTTTAGAAAGTAGATACCAGATGACATTAACAGCATTAATCCATTCCATGTTCATGAGGCACAATAACAACATGTAAAAACATTCAAAATTATTACAGACACAATCTCTATTTACTCTATATTGTAATGACTCCTTCTCTTTTTTTTTTCTCGTTTGGTGCTGCCTTTTCAGGGACGTATCTAGAGCGCAAAGTGGGGTGTCACGTTGAGAAATGGGCAGACAACTCCGTTGTAATGTTTGTTGAGATATTATCTAGATTTTATTTCCAATTTGATGAAGCATTGTCAACAATCAACAAAAATCAATCAGACGTATATTATTTTGATTTTACGGTCAATTCTCTCATTAAGTCCTTCCTGGATGACTATTGATTGTCATATAATTATCACATCACAAACATCTTTAATTTTTTATGCACACGAAAAAAATCCTTTTGTAATTTCATTGTTACGAAAAGCTACTTTTTTTTGGAGAGGTCATATAAAGAAGACATCGGCCAACATACTGATCGGCCCTCAGGGATTTTACCCAGTTGCCAAGCGGCCCAATCCGACCTGATAATAACTATATTTTAGGTTTGAGTTTAGATGATGGATAATTACATGGTGTGAGTAGAAGAACCACTTAACAATAAATTTTTGACAAGTCATTTCATCATCTTATTGTCGCTTGAATCGGAAAGCTTCATGTCAAATACTCTCCAACCTTCAAAGTAAAAAGAATAAAGACGTGGCATCTAACGAGACCATCATAATGTCATCTCTCCAATTAAAATCAACACGTCATATTGTTTGTTTTTACTACATAGTAATAGTCTCAAAATATTTCAACTCTGAGATGAATTATTTCCATTACCCCCGAATCCATAGTGAAAATACATTTAGTTTTGGAATTGAGATAAATGAAAACCTACTAGTTGAAAAGTATTGGTCCAAGTCGCTCTCGAGTATCAACTATTACACAGATACAATATTTGAGAGTCGGAAATTTATGTACGAATCAAAATTATCATAGCTATGGAAGAAACCCAACTTGTTGAAAAATAATAGTCGACGTTGTTCTCGGGGTACGAAGATTACATTGATATAACATTTGAAAGTCGTAAATCCATGCTTGAATCGAAATTTTCATCGCACTAGTTTACCTGCGCCGTAAAAAAAATGACGTCATATTTGAAATATATGGATATTCATTGAATTTCATAAACGTAGTTAATTGAGATTTGCATTTCGGTGAGCTTGGATAATAACGTTCAGTTAACCACAAACAGATTGTTTTATTTTTTGTTTTATTCTTTTTCTCATTTTTTGTATTATTCTTAAATTCAGCATTTTTGTAACGTCATTAGAACATGAATGAAATTCTGTTTTACTATGTGAGTTGCATGAATGAAATTCTATTTCACAATGTCAGTTGCGATCCTTTACATGACAGAAGACATCTGCGCATTGTTAATTATTATATGCGTGGATGAGTAGATTGCCAACTAGTTAAAAAATATTACTTGACGTCGCTGTAATAAATATCAAACTTTTACGCTCTTATCTATTGCACTCAACACACGTGTTCACTGAAATAAATATCTACCTCATTTATTACTGGTAGAGACTTAATAAATATCATTTACATCGCTGGCGGACGTTTACCTTGCATTACAACTGAGACTGCGTTTTCTTCGTTGGAGTCCCACGCTTTGAATACGAGATACATTAACTCAGATGTAGTTCGGTAATCATTATGTATGATATGGTCTGACTATCTTCTTCGTCTACACGTTCATTTATTCACAATGTTTTGGTCTTGCTACCCCCCCCCCCCGGTCGTCGACGGGTGTTGTTGGTTCTTGAATGTGGAATTACTACTCAGAGTGCACATAAATATCGGATATGGCGAATCCAGTCCAGTCGAGCATGCGCTCTGAGAAGTGATTCCACACTCAAAAACCAACAACATCTGATGAAAGTCGGAGGGTACACGGAATAGCCCGACCATATCATACATGATGATTTATACACCCTGACTAACAAAAGAATAGTTCTGTTAATCTCGAGAAAAATTATGCGTGATTCAAATTTATTTCAACTTTAGAAAGAGACCAGTGTATGGTGTATGGATCAGCCTACCATAATTGTCAAGTAAAAGAATTTTCTGTCCGCTGTACAAAACTACGTTTTCGAATTATTTCGGTTAGATTTATCTAGTTTTTGCAATTTATACAGAGAGGAAGTAAAATAAAGTCTGGTATAGCTGACCATATATACTGGACTGGTGTCTAGATATTAGGGTGAATAGCATTACTAAAAATAGAGGAAATTGAAGGAAGCGGCATATATTAACCTGAAAGGAAGTCGGACTGGTGTGGATTCCTGCGTAGTAGGTATGTCTCTGATTAGCTAGAGGAACATCCCCATGTATATGGAATCACCTGCGTGACGTGTGTTGCGGAGAATGGGCTGAACTGATCATTGGATTTGCTCTTGTTTCTTCTCTTTTCTACCGGGTGTCATTTTCTAGAAAAAGTGACCCGTGTCTTTCTTTAGGGATTTTACACTTGAAGAAGGTTGTAGAATCGATTAACTGAAACATTATTGTAACAACAAAAGCAACATAAAGGATAAGTTGAATCATCTAAATAACATTTCGAATGATGATGACTCTTCTGAAAGTTATGAAGTGTAAAATTATATGCCTAATTATCAACTATCTTTGGAAATCAGAAGTTTATACGAAAGTTCAAATTGTCACAGACGAAGCCCAACTGGTTGGAAATATATAAGTCCACTTCGCTCTAAGAAATATTACTCTTGCTTTTTTAAAATTTTATCTATTTATATTTTTGGAATTTTTTTTTTCCTGTCTGATTTTTTAAAATGAGGAATTATTATGTGGAAGTGTTTTTATAGGGTTCTAAATAATCCCTTAAAAATATGTTCCTGCAGAACCAACATCGGGCATCAATATGATTATGATTTGACAACATTGTTTTGGTCTAAGAATTGCTTCCACCCGAAACTGAACGACAGAATGAGGATATTCCGTCCTAGAATTCCTTGGCAATCGCTTCAGTCTTCCGAAACACCTCCAATTTACGAAACACACCTGAAAAAAGCCGTAGAGTAAGATGGCTGGAACGTTTTGTTTGAGAGAACTGTTATCAGGCCAACAGTCGGAAAACACTTATATATAATTGCTTTTTCATGTTGTACCACGCACGAAATATGAGCATACAAAATACAAATTTATACTTAATGTGTTATTTCTAGATGTTATCACATATGCTTCTATTGCTGATGGCTTTTTTTAGCTTTTTTTTTTGTTTTTTTTTACTGATTACCTTATTTATTTATTTATTTATTTCAAAAGCATGTTAAGTACAGGCTAGTACCTTACATTTCCTCTGCTATCCGGTATTAGTCTGGGATTAGATCAACTTTCACGTTCAAGATCGAATTTACGGAAAATTTCGATTTTTTTTTTTTCGGAAAACGCGTACTCAAAAGCTTGTGTACTCTTTAACAGCCATATTCCCCTTGACCGACCATCATTATTCACAACTTGTGCAGGGTTTATTTCTTGGCGGAGAGGGGCCAAAACATCGCGTTGCCCAGATCTGTTAGTCTCCCATAAGCTCCAGATTTGACTCCCTACGACATTTCCCTTTTCGCCTTTGAAAGGAAGGTAGATTCAGTCCGTGGACGAGATTAAGGAGAACGTGACGAAGCAAATGATGGTGACCCCGAGAAACGACGTTAGGGACTGCTTTGAAAGCTGTAAGGGGCACAAGGATAAGTGAGTACTTCGAAGCAGACTATGGTCTCATTGCTATATATATATATATATATATATATTGCTTATAATGATAAAATGAATATTTTTCGAACAGACCTCGTATATTAGAAAGTCTGAAATTTATGCATGAATCAAAATGATCATAACATCAGTACGTCCAAATTGCAGCTATTTATCTCAACGCTCTAGGTTGAAGAGTGCGTCTGCCTTGAGCATTGTAATAAATTAAAAGAAAAGCAACAAGTTATAAGCAATTAATCACGTAAATACTTCAACGAAGAATTCAGATAACTCAAACCTATTATCTGAACCATGTTTTTTTGAGATGAGGATTGGTATGGACTGTCCCGGGGGTATATGCTTTCCACAGAAGCAAAACTACTTCTTATTAAACAGCTTATCTACAGAATTATGCTTTGTTCAAATTATCAGCCTTTTTTTGTGGAGAATTGTTCGCTGGTTTTAACCGATAACGTCGGATAGAGACAAGTATCCTGGTCAGTATAACGAATCTATGTCGTCTGATAGATTAGCGTCTGCTGAAACCATTCTCCTCCTCCTCCTCCCTCAAAATGTACAATTGACGATGAAGACAATATCTTGTCTCGTGTTCTGGCATAAGGTATCGAATATCTTTGAAATCCGTTATCAAGAAACCCTTTTCTAGTGGCTGATATGAAGTAAGTTATTGATAGTCTGATTCCCAGTAAGTGCTCCATCGGTGTGGTTATGTATCAGACTGGGTTCGATCAGGATAAATCGTAATCGAATTTTTTTAAGAAAGCATTTCATAAAGTATTCTTACTAGATGAGGTGATACCTAAAGAAGCTCTGTGATCAGAGCAAGGGTTACATCTGCATGGATCTGACATTCTCGATCTGTAATAGAAAGCCAACAAATCCTGATGATATCGTGGGGTATTTCTGGAGTGCTGAGGCCTAATGGTGATGTTTTAGCCCCAAAACCATGTCTGATCGCAAAGCCATAATCTGATAAAATAACAACCACTGTTTTTGAGGTAATTGCGGAGAATTCACTAAAATAGCTCATTCACTCATGCATTCGATTAGGGCTACTGGTTGCATTGCTTTTGATTCAATTTGATCCTCTTCGTCTGGGCTTGGATATAAGGCCGCAATCGTTCCACACTATTGAACCCAGTCTTGTGCTTTCGCCCCATGAGCGACCCATCACTACCAAGTCCGTAATCATTGTCTTTCGTCTAGCGGCCTTTGACTTGCCTCTCTTTCAGCCGGGGTCTACTATGAGGCAACTTGAGATATTCTTTCCAAAGGCGTCGTCAGGACAAAATCAAACCATCGTAACCTCTGATTCTTAATCTGAAGGGACGTATTCCTACTGCCTGTTCTCATCAGGAGTTTCTCGTTGCTGATTTCACAGATTTCATTAAAACTCTGGTTTCCATCCTTTTTCGAGTCAATAAAATTAAACTCTCTCTTCGAAGCCAGAAAGCCGGAACTCTTGCAAGTGGAATAGTCAGGAGAAAGCAGAATAGCTTTGCCGCTAAGTGAAGTGTCCGTTTCATTTGTTTGTACGTTTTTTTTTTAGAACCAACAAATCGTCTAAATTAAATGTCACTGACTCGAATGAATAAAGACCTTTTTCAAAAAGCAGGAATACTCTTTCTTCAATGACCTTTTGTAACTGTGAATAAAATGAACCGTTTAACAGATGTGAGTGTGTGCACTCGAGGGATGGGATGAAATTTAATAATTTCACTGTACTTTAGCTGCATTTTACAAGTGTGGATATATGACCTTGTCTGTATGTGTGAATAGAAGCGCACATACGACCAAATACACACATGCACATACCCCCCCCACACACACATATATATATATATATATATATATATATATATATATATATATATATATATATATATATATATGAGGGTATATATGATTATAAATTGCATTATATCATATCAAAAGTTTTATTTGAAATGATCCCCCGTCATTACACGGTTAACATATCACCTGGCCAAGACAACGTAAATAGAATAAACAATCAAAGAAGATGGGTCTGATGCAGAAATTGAACGTGCAACTGATAGGGTTGCCGCCTCGGCAGAGCGTTGCTCTTGCCATTGAGCTAAACAGCCAATGCATAGTCACAAGTAACTGTCTCCGTCTATTTACGTTGTCTACGCGAAGTGATATATTAACCGTGAATGACGGGAGATCATTTCAAATAAAAGATTCAATATAATATAACGCAATTTATAATCATTTTGTTGGATACATACACACACACATATACATATATATTTCTTTATATATATATATATATATATATATATATATATATATATATATATATATATATATATGCGTATGTACGCTTGCATATATGGGTGCATGTATGTATACATACATTCGTGTATATGTATGAATATATATGTTCGTGTGTATATATTCGTTATCTATCTATCTATTTATCTATCTATCCATCTATATATCTATCTATCCATCTATATATATATATATATATATATATATATATATATATATATATATAATGTACCACTGTACGTATATATATGTTAGTATATATATATAAATATCTCTGTGTTCGTAAATGTACATGATTGAATATATATGTGTGTGTGCATGGTTATAAATATAATTGTATACATATATGTGTGCTTGTGTATATGTATTTATTTGATGGTACATATATGTTTGTGTGTGCATATATATCTGATTGTATATATTTCTATGTAGGTAATATATATATATATGTGTGTGTGGATAAGTGTGAATATATATGACTGTATACTCATACGTTTCTGTATATATATATATATATATATATATATAGATATATATACATATATGTTTGTGTGTATGCATATATACATACATGATTGTATATATATATGTATATATATATATATATATATATATATGTATGTATATGTTTGTGTGTATATATGTGAGTATGTATATATTTTTGAGTCCATGCATATCTATATATATACATAATTTGGTCATATGTATGTGAGTCATATATTTTTGTGTGTATGTAAGTATATATGCATATTTTTGTGTATATGTACGTAAGTATATATATATATATATATATATATATATATATATATATATATATATATATATATATATATATATGTCTGTGTATATATAACAATACATATATATGACAGAAAATTTAATAGGTCGGAGACTATATTTCACGAGTTTCTATACACATATATCTATGCTCCCTAGTTGGCTCCAGTACCTCAAATGATTGAGCGGTAGGGTGTAAACCTGGCTTCCCATGAGGGATGTAAATCTTATCCGAAGTTTTTTCCACAATTCCCATCACCACTGTTCACTTATGGCCAATGGAAGTTAGTCTGAGTATGAGTTACGATAAGAAGCAACTTGAAATTCAAATAAAGTTCAATAGTAGCCATGAAAATCAATAATGATTATTCACTTGTTGCTGATGTTAACTTCGTTTGTACCAAGGATATTGCATTATGACAGTGATAACGGACGTATTGCAATAATTTAAGTACTCAAATTTCAATCTTGGTTTCAATTTGTAGAAAACATAATGAAGTTAGTTGTGAAAGAAAGGAAGATTTATTTTGCGTATTTGAAGAAGGTGTCAGACTGTTTTGATTCAATGATTTATCATGTCAATTTTTGTCATCCTAAATTACTTCCATTACGTCATGATCGATGTCTGCCGACAGAAAAATAAAAACACCACAATCAAAACATGTTAAAAGTAAATTTTCAGTTAAAGGAATAAGATTTGGCAAGAATAAGTGATTTTTATGGTAACTTAACTGGACTTAGAAAAAATATTACTTTTTACTTAAGATATAATGAAAAATACATTTGCTTACAGCGGATGTCTGTTACTTTTCAACGAAGTTAAAAGGTCAAAAGGATGTCGATTCATCTTTCTTTACCCAGAGAGGATAGAAGTCTGCTTATATTCACGAACATATCTTTGATGGCTGAAGTATGGTTTAACAAAATTGATGAAACCAAATATCCCCCACAATGTCAAAAGTATGTTCCAAATATTAAAGCTAATTGTCTAACGGGTAATACCATAATGAACGCTTTTTGTTAATGGCAGTTGTAATTACAACCTAAAAGGCAATTGAATACTTTCATAATGTAAAAAGCACTCATAAAGTACATACATCAGTAAATGCCATTATCGGGGAGGTAATTGTGCATGGATCATCAGTTGTTTACCATGTAACCGTTTCGGGGATTTAAAAAACAAAACAGTTATATTAACATGGCATCCCAGCAGTGTTAGTCAAACACCACCTCACTTTTAGCTATGATTTTAATACATAGCTCATGTCATTCATGTAGTTTGTTATTTTACATAGGATATTATCATAAGGTATTGTATATGGATGTTATTTCATGATTTTTTTAACCTGGTGTAAGTGAGCCCCTACTTATGTCAGTTACCCAATAGCGTAAGTATAACAACAGACTTGACTCGCTGTTTGTGTCCCTTCTATTGAGTGGTTATCCATGAATATCAAATCTGTTGCGTCGGTTTTAATCTCAGACTACATGCAAACCAATTCATGATATATATATATATATATATATATATATATATATATATATATATATATATATATATATATATATATATCATGTATTGGTGTAGATTTTAGTAAATCTAATAATATGGGAGTTAAATGATTATATTGGAAGACTTTTTTTTACAAAATTTTATTTCAATGTTTCCTTCTCTATCTTAACTTCATCAAGAATGAGGAAAATACAGGGAACAGGTGTTTTTGTCAATTACATTATGAATTGTGGAAAGGTAAGGTGGGTGGTTAATCAAGTGGAGGTGTGTTTTGTAAGTCGTTCGTTTGACATATATGTTATGATCTGTGTCTGATGTTATCAGATGAGTGTACGTAGTAGCAGTGTTGATATTAGGAAACTATATGTAGGCAGGGATGGTAGAAAGTTTTCCAATATTGTCATTTCACTTACATCAAAGATAAAAAGAACTTTAAAAAAGGTGTAAGCTAATAAACTTTGGGATATTCCCCCAATTGACTATGTACGTTTACAATAAATTGGTCTCTTATTTTGTGTCCCTCAGCTTTCACGTTTGTTTGTTTGCAAGGATTTGAAATTCTTTAGTGATCACGAGCCTACAAAAGGCGAGAGAAATAATTCATCCATTTCTCAATTTTTTTAATTGATCACCCCTAAAACGACATGCCACCAGAAGACATTGGTTACGTGACGGTTTCAATTGAGTGACTAAACAGATTTGTTAAATTATAAAGTTTATTCGGCTTTATGAATGTATATGATTAACTCTCAGGTAAGAACCATCATCATCAACATCAGTCTTTTATCGTCCGTTGTTGAACATAGACCTTCCTCAGGATTTGCAGCACCTCTCTATCATGGGCGTCGCGGAGCCTATATCATATGAACCTGTCCAGTTCGTCTTGCCATCTCATATTCTGCCGGCCTCTGTTCTGCATTTGATCTCTGGGGACCAATGTCTGTGAGTTGTGATCAACAAATCTTGAATACATTTTTCTGTGGACCCCTAGTATATTGGCTGCTTCTTAAATATAATTGTCTCTCAATGTCAAAAGATGCAATCGTTGATGTTTTACAATTCATTAATGGTTGAACGATGCTACACAACCTGGGCGTAGCAGTGATTTAAAAAAATATAATAAGATTAAAGATAAAGAAGTCTGAACTTAATGAAGAACTCCAAGAAATTGGAGCAACCTGCAACTATCGTGAGCGTCATGGTTTAATGAAAGACGTGACCGATATACATTGATATTAAGTGGAGTTTTCGTTGGTCCATACCAAAAACTATCGTCCATTTAAAAATTTTAAAGAACGGAAGCTTGGAAAAAAAAAAAAAGAAAAAAGATTACGTTGCATTTTCTCTTTCTCGTCGACTAGAAACTCAATTCGTTATGTTCGTATGGGGTCAAATTTTATCAGAAATTTGATCTTGGAGAAAAAAAACATTTCAACCATCTCCCAATCAGTCTTTCTTGTATATCTTTTTAGTTGGTTCCTGCTCAGTCAAGTTGTCAGATCTTTGTATGTTTGCCCAAAGAAAAAGGCAAATGCTGTCAAATAAGTGAAAAAAATTACCGATGTAGAGAATAATGTTTGTTTCTTGTTTTGTTTTTTAAATTTTTATTTGTTCCTACCAGATCAAAATTTTCACAAATGGAAATTGATGTGTTAATCTTAATTCGTTCGATTTGCCCTCCTCCCAGAGTTAAAGTTTCGTTTTTCGTGGCGTAGACTAACGAAAAAGGCTCAGCATTCTGTAATTTTAGGCGATAAAAAAAGCCACTGAATCTGTTTTTCTTCTAAGCATCCTTACTTCAAGATTGTAGACGTTGGGTTTAGATAGTGGACAAACGAAAAAAAAATCTTACTTTTTTTATCCACCATCTCTATTCAACGGTCGTAGAATAGCAATCAGATTTTTGCAACAAAAAGCAACAGAAATAACATGAAATAAAGACTAGTTGAAAATTATTGACAGTGGACTAGGGCACTGGCATACCAACGTACCAACTGGGGGCGACACCATCAGAGAGTTGACACCAGTGCGAAAATCCAACATTTATCGCTACTTTTAGTACTATTTTGCAGCGATTTTAGCCAATATTGAGCTATTTTCTAGCCGTTTAACACGAATCTAGCGATTTTTTTAAAAAGTCGATAGAGCGCAAAAACCTTTTGAATTGGCAACACGGGATAACACTCTGAGTTATCGCCCCGGGTCACACCAACCCTAGGAACGCTAACGGGTTTGGGTTTTCGTTTTTATCGTTGAAGATGCTGGAATTTTTCGCTACTTTGTGGTATTGCTCCAGTCAGGGTGGGTTATTTTGCTGTTTTTGCTGATGCTGTTTTATACGGGATTATGAACGCTATTCGGGAGGGTTGTATTCTCATTGCATGATGTAAATTGCGTCGAAGGGGTTGCCCGTATCCTCGTCGAATTTTGTGAAGGGTTCATGACTGATTTCTCTAATACTGAACACAACTGAAAATGTTTGTTTCAAACATTGGCGAAAGAAGCCGAAATGTACCTGTTTTTTTTTTCTTCCAAATATATGCTGAAGAGAATCATTAATATTAATCCATTAAATTAAGTTGTTGAAAACTTCGCTTTATTATCATTTTTTTATCTAATTTAACTAATCCTGCAATGAATGAAATCTTGAGCTATCCGCCGATAATGGGTTAATGCTAACAAGACAAATTAACTATTTTCTTCTTGGAATAGAAAAAGACTACATACTCTCTCTACTCAAAACTCTACAACCTGTCTCTCAGGACTCACTTCCTTTAACGAGTGTACCCGTAGACACCCCCCATCCGCTCGTGTTCACTGACATGCGCACCCCTACTGGATAAGCGGGAAAGTATTTCTTAAGTAAACATATTACCAGCATTTCCTATTTACTTAAGAACAAGAAAAAACAAAACACAGCAAAAAATCCAAAACCAAAAAAAAACAAAAACGCTCCAATAAGCATTTCTCAACCCGCGGTAATAGCTCAGTAGGAAAGTAGTCAAACTGAAGACCATTTATATCACGGTTCGGTGTATAACACATTGTTGAAACGTAACAGGAAGAAGAATTTTTTCCAAGCTTCCCCCAAAACAGCCTCCCATTCACAGAGGTCAGCCTTGCAAAAATCTGCTGTGCCAGCGATTGCAATGATTGATTGCAAGCGAGGTAATTTCATTCAAAGACTTTTTCAGGTGGGTGGAAATCCAGGCCTATGAAAGAAAGATAAGAAATCTACATTACTCGAATCCTACGTTGTAGCATGGTTATCGTCGGAATATTCTATTAACCAGTATCATTGGCAATTCTGCTTACCATCATCCATTCGGATAGTATACCGGAAAAGGGCCGTAGAATGAATCGGACAAAATGCTGTCACTCATAACAAGAAAGTGCTCAATCCACCGAGTGAATGACCCTTCTTAAAATCTTAGAAACGACACATGGGGCAATGATATCATCTCCATTTCCTGAACGAGGTATGGAAACCCCATCATTTTTCGCCGCAATTATGGGCTGTTACTGGAATGGAGTTGTAGCCCAACGCCTAAGATGGACTGTCTTACTCATTATCATCAGTTTTTTATCGTCCATCGTTGGAAATAGACCTTACCCAGGATACACCAGAATTCTCTATCGTGGGTGTCGCAGAGCAAATACTTTCTAAACTTGTCTAGTCTGTCTCTTCATCTTGTATTTTTCCGGCTTAGGTTTCGAATGTGATCTCCGTGAATCCATGTTGTAAGTCGTGATATCCAGCGGTTGTCTAATATTCTAGCAACATGACCAGCCCATTACCATTTGAGTTTTTTAAAAAAAATTTTTTAATGGATTCTATGATGTCGCAAACGCTTTTTTTTACTCTAAAATCTTGTGCTCTCTCCATATGGTGTTGGGCATGATTCTTTCGTGTGCACGTTGAGAGTCCGTCTCTTGGTTAGGTCCCATGTTCCGTTTCTATAGGGGACTACCAGGAGGATGCATTGGTTGTATATTCTTCTTTTCAGGTCTGGTGGGATCCTCTTATTTTTGAAGAGCTTGCTCAAACGATGGCTTGCTATCACAGAGTGATTCTTCGCTTGATTTATTCTTCTTTTTGAGGATTTCATGGAGATTCGTTGTCCTCGGTAGATTTAGTGGTCGGCCTTCGCATGAACTACCGCAGAACTAAGTTCATGTGCAGCAATCACAGCCTTACAGCTTACTACTAAAGGACTGCTACTTCCCTGCAATTTACTTAGTAAATTCGTGCCTTTCCCCCAAGAGGGTTTGGCAAAATGAACGCAAACTGTCCCAGTCGGAAGTTCACCGATTCCATTCCCCATGTCATTAACCGTTAGGCAACCTGCACCTCCCATTGATCTATGCTTCAGAGGTATTTATGTTCGTCCATTAAATTACAAAGTAAAGTAGGGGCGGGTTTTTACATAATGCCGAGAAATTCTATCAAAAGCTTCGTTTAAACGTCTCCTAGGGCCAGTTTTGGGTAAACTCATTTAGAACAATACGTTGGATCATACAAAGTAAACTCTCATCAATATTTTATGACACACGCGTCATAATGGCACGTTTGCATCAGTATTTTTGCAAGACTGGATATTAGTTTGCAGCAACAAATTCAAGTACATTATTTTATAAACTGGAATTAAAATAGTGAACTCTTAAAACGATGCCTCTTTAAGTAACTTGGGGACTGTGAAAGGGTCATAGAACGTCATTTTTGACAATACATCTAGGTTTCTCATTACTGATACACTCCATATCAAATCCGCCCGTTATAACGGCAAATTCGTTATACCGGCACTCTTAAACTCCCAAGTGTCCCGTAATTACGGGGATCTACTGTACTTAGTCGTCTCGCTGCGGAGCGAAAGTTGGCAAGCTAGTTGTGCAGACCATTAATGCAGCAAGGCTTTGTAAATACCTATAAAATGTCTCGCAGACCATTGCTACTGTCGTGAGCGCGATCCATACTGGGTGTTTCACATTTGTAGTTTTGTGCCAGGCTGAGCAAGGCTTAGTAAATCTCCGCACTTGCTGAACGTGTATATGCTTGCAAACGGACAGCGCACATTAATCAATTAGTTACTAATATTTAATTAATCCTAATTTCATTTGCTTTTCATCGCAACTACATTGACCATCAGTTTACGGCAGTGACTCAGCAGTGTAGATCGTAAAAAGAATAAGATCTCAGCAAAACTCGAACTTGCACCACTTTTTGTCTTGAGAAGTGTGATTTTCCCGTACCAGCTGCTCTACCGCCGTAGCTACAAAAGCCCCACAACTGAAAGATCAAATCTAGTTCAAAATTTGCCCTCTTCATTTTCTTGCAGCAAGAAATGCTAGTCAAAAATAATAACGATGGCAACTTTTCATCTCATAAAGATTCAAGTTGATATTAGGACAACTGATAATTTGAAAATTCTAGAAGGTTGTTTCAGATTCAAAAAGAAAGATTAGAGATCTTTGAAGATTGACGTAACCCAATCTCCAAGTTCTTATTTTCATCCATTTAGTCTCATATTGCACCGATTTAATGCTTTTGTGATCTTGTACCAGACTAAGCTAAATAAATAACGATTATTTTGGGATGCTTTTGAGCAGTAGATAATAAGTTTATCTCGCAGACTTCATTGAGTTTGACCTCACACTTGACACATAGACCAATCTTTGTAAAATATCGTTAGTGCTATACCGTATGTACGTATTCATAGGTTGATCCTTGATTTTACGCCAAGAAATCAATTTGAAAAAATCATGTACAAGTCAGCCCACTCACTATAATTAGTTATATGTTGATCCACGTTGAATATATTAACCAAGTTTTGAATAGTCAGGCACAATTAAGGAGTATCTGGTGTGAAAATCAGTTCCTGAGATTAAGAATTTGGCAAACAAACCAGCATATTTTATGGTATATAAAAAACATTTCACAAAACTCTTACAGCAACAAAATCACTTAGCCGAAATCCTTTGGGCCAGACATTTTTCGGATTTCGAAATAATAGAACAGACACAGTATATAAGATATACTATTAACTTGATTGTTGGAAAATGGCAATGTTTCTGTAGAGGATCTTCAAAAAAATCACACTAAGTGAGGTAAATTTAGACTATAGATGATATTATAGTTTATTTCCTAATGCAAGAGAAGAGTGTAGAAAACTCTTCATAGGACAAAAACCTCTTCCAGCCATTGGTGAAATAGTTGAGCTGATTGAGCTCCCCATCATTGGGAAGGCAACCAGTCTAGGAGACCGACAATTCTGATTCCAAACGTGGGAGTAGAGCCTGTTTAAGGCGGCTTAATGCCCAATTTTATGTCCTGCCGAATCGATACCAGATGTATCACAATATTTTCCAAAGTGGGTTCTGTAAAAAAAAATTTGAGGTTCCACGAGAAAAAGTTTTTTTTTTTTTTATATAAGACATCAACCTGCTTTTATTATTTTTCCACAACAATCACACATTTATAACAAGGCTGAATTTTTTAAAAAATTTCATTCATATGATTTTATACACATAAATTCGCTCTCTAAAACAGGTTCGTTTCATTTAATGTTGTATCAAAATTAGAGCGGGGGGATGAATATGAAAGGTATATCTTCTGCGACTTGTGGATTAGAATTCTGCCCTAGACTATGTCAGCAAGACTGAGATGTGGGTTCTGACGACTGGGCATCCCAGAATCTCCATACGATTTGCCCAGGCATGCCTCCTTTGAGGAAACACTACCGTGTCGTTCCATGGTCAGCAGAGACAAAACGGAAGCCAATCTTATTTTTACAAAGTTGGAATGAAACGAGATAAAGATAGACTGTAAATTTCAGGCTTACTTTTCCATTTTTGATTACTCTTTAAGAGAAAATGTTCAAGTACTTTTTTCCAAAGTAAATAAGCTCCAAAAACCGATCATTTTTCCCGTGGAATTCCGGCTCTTCAAAATTCAGGTAAAAGTCTGGATATGCATAAATGATTTCCCTACTTCCCATTGAACAAACGATCAGTCTAGCCGAAACCCTAAGCACAAAAGGCTCAAGTGGATGCTGTTTGTTTCTTATTACGCAGAATCTTACGGATGCATTTCTGTTGAAAAAGATCTCTTCAACGGTGTTTCGAGACACTTCAGTATGTCGCCGATAATCTCTAGGTGTGTCTCAAAATTAGATATACTTTTGTATAAATTTCAAAAGATACTTTTCCTAAGTCAGTTTAACTGCTTGGATAACATTATATTTTTGGCTTGTATTAAAAAAATTGAGTAATGTGTCGCAAAAAAAAACCCATTCATTTTTAAAAAGTGCGATTCCAGTGCAAAAAGTTTGGAAGGCTCTGTGTTACATTTTTCATTCAAGTCAATCTGTATAGAATATCATAGTAATACGATACGTGTTTCTTTCCCTGTAACCATTGAATATTCATAACTAACAAATCTTCGCTAAAAAAAATTCGCAGATGTAAAGGTTTACCTCACTCACCAAAAGTAGTGTTTCTATAAAAGTCTTCCAAAAGCCGAAATGAAGTAAAACGAAGAAGCAATTACCATTAATTTATATGGGGAGGAATTTTGAACATCTCCAGATTCCCCAAAATGTTTATCATGCTATGTCAGATTAGATTATCGGAGATTGTGGTGAAGAGGGTACTCGAGACTTGGATGTAGGAAACAGGAAGAAAGATGGTGTGCGCTGCCTCTAAGATAGATTTCTGCTTAACAAAAGTTGAGCACTTCTTACTTTTCTTTTCAAAAAGCGAAAAGGTAGCGTGAAGCGAACGTTCGGAAAGCGGGGGTTACCTTTGTTTGAATTCTATAAAATCATTTTTTTGATATACGAAACTAAAATATCTTTTCTGTGGAAGAGTCCAATATTTAGAATGTTGGGTAAAGGATAGTTTTATCAGCAAAATTATTACCAGCAAGAGGAAAAGCCCAGTGTTACGGACAGAGAAGCAAGAAAACAATTAAGTAGATTTTTGAATCTGGGTGTTACCGCTAACTCATCTCATCGTGCATTGATTGAGTCATTAAGAACCCTAATATCTTCATCATTATCATCATGGGGCCACGTGTAATAACGTATTTTTTTCATGAAATATTTGCACTGGATACATCATAAAGTGGTCAGTTACCGGACAGGGACAACGTGTGATCCCATTACATGGATAGATTACGTGACCTGCAATATGAAGTGTTTGAATCCCATGGAAAGTGTGGTCATTATACCCACAGAACGGGTTGGTTATGGAAAACGGTACTTATAATTTCTCGACCATACATTGTAATTTGGTATCAACTGCATACTACACACACAGACACACACACTCACAATTCTACTCAAAGTATGTTCACTTTGTTAATAGTAATCATATTTTTTTTACGTAAAATGACGGGAATTTCCGTCAATGCAATTCCATGGCTAACTCACTAAAATCCCCGTTGTATAGTGATTTATGGCAACTCAGTTCTATCTGGAGGTAAACAAGCTTTTATCTTGCAAAATAAGGCTCATCTTAGGGAGTCGTCAGTCCAGTACCACAGACACGATAACTTGTCTTACGATTGTGTGTTACCCTTCGCAAAATGGCCAAATCCCACTGCTATTCTTCGCCATCTTCCGCATTTAAGAATAAAAAATGAATATTAACGTTTTGAAAGACACACATTCGAAATTTAACCTGTTCGCAGCCACAGACGCGGTAACTCGTCTCAGCGACTAGTCGGTCCTGCGCAACGGATGCCATAACTCGTCTCAGTGAGTCGTCCACTGTCACGGATGCGATATCTAGTCTCAGCCAGTTAGTTGACAGTTGTGTCCCAGATGCGATAACTCAGCGAGTCGTCAGTCCAGTCCCATGGACGCGAGAGCAAGTCGTTGGTCCAGTGCCAAGGACGCGATAACTTGTCACTGTGTGTCGTCAGTCCACTGCCAAGGACCCGATAGCGAGTCGTCAGTCCAGTGTCACGGATGCGATATCTCGTCTCAGCGAGTTGTCAGTAGTGCACCGGACGCGATAACTCGTCGTCGGGAGTCGTCAGTCCAGTGCCACAGACGCGATAGCGAATCGTCAGTCCAGTGACATGAACACGATAATTGGTCTTACGATTGCAGGTTATCCTTCGCAAGACAACCAAATCCCACAAGGAAGTGTTGAGTATATTTACAACATTCAAAACGCCGAGAGGTAAAAATGAATGTACTGAATGTAAGGTGGCCGAACATGTAGGTCCGTGTTCTTAAGATATTTCATATTCGTACATTTTATTTATTTTGACACATTTATGTATACATTACATTTATTAGATATTATGTTGTACATATTAGTCGGTTTGTATGAAAGTAAAACCGTTTAAATATGCAATGAAGACTTTTTATGTCTAAGTTAAAACCTCGAAAAAATTATCGGCTGCGAAGAGGTTAAATGACTCCCCAATATGTTCAAAATATCCTGAAAAAAAAAGAACCTTACTAAACAAGCTGATCAAAATTGGACACATATTAACCTAGTTTTGATTAGTCTGACACAAGGCCTAAACTAAGAAGTATTCGGTGTGAGAACCTGTTTGTGAGATTTCACGTGATGCTCTTCGTTTTCAGAGCATTCCAAGTTAAAAAAAAAAAACAAGAGCCTCACTAAATTATGCGCTGATATAAACAGTGTTGATGTGTTTAGGGTATCAGAGAATTATCGCATTACAAGAGTTGATGTTTTATAATAACATTAGTTGACCTGTGGAAAAAAATCACAGACATGCAAATTTTCCTCGTTATCCAACGGCAGAGCGTTTCTATTGAAGCATTCCGTAAGCCGAAATGGCGAAAAGCAAAGAAGTAATTACCACTAATTTATATTGGAAAAAATTTTGAGCGTCACAAAACCCCCAAAATGGTTAGAATAGTATATCAGGTTGAGTCATCGGAGCTGGTCGTGGTGAGAGGTATAGGAGATAAGGGTGTAGAAGACAGAGAAAGAGGGTATGTGCAGCCTATATAATGGCTTTCTGCAAAACTAAAACTGAAGCTTTTTTTCAGTTTTTCACCTTTTTTCGAAAAAGGGAAAAGTGACAAAAAGCAAACTTTCGATAAGCGGGGAC
>OY735200.1:21621677-21656677 GCA_963457665.1 Thysanoteuthis rhombus
AACATAACAAGTTAGCTTCTTTTTTTTTTTCTTTTTATTAAAGAGTAGTCGACAGGAAATCAAAACCAACCAGTTCGTCCACAATAATGTGTGAGAGTCCGCGCTGGTGCGTGTGTGTGTTAGTAGGTAGGTGTGGCCAGTAAAAGTCTCTCTCTCTCTCTCTCTCTCTCTCTCTCTCTCTCTGCTTGTCTCTGTCTCTGTCCCTCTCTCTTTCTCCGTCTCTCTGTCTGTCTCTCTCTATATCTATCTATCTCTCGCTATCTCTATCTATCTATCTCTATCTCTCTAACAAAAATCATCTCTCTGTATATATCTCTGCTACTACGTGTGAACAGGAAGACAAGTGGGGAAGAGATATAGCAAGAAAAAAAAAATTCAAACAAGACAATTCTTGTAAAGTGGTTGCGCTAAAGAACGAATTATTCTCTTTTATTTCGTGTTGGGCACTTCTGATTTCGATGAATTTTATCAGCATAAGATTGTACTGTACACTTCAATATATATATATATATATAATTTTTTTTTTCTGACATCAGACCTGGAATGGGCGCTCGGCTTTTGAGGCACTGCTCATACATTTACTACAGAACTCGACCACAACTCAGTTTTTCTTAGATAATACAAAATCTATCGTCGAGAAATATATTAGTACACACAGGAAAAAAACACACGTACACACAAATGTAATTAACTCTGTGCGTATCTACAACAGTGGACAAGAAGAAGAGCAGGGAAGAGATGTAGACAAAAATACGACTGAGAGACTTTTTTTAAAGTGGTTGTACTGAAGACCGATTTATTCTTTTTTATTTCATGTTGGGTAATTCCAGTTTCGATGGATTTTACAAGTAAGATGCCGTACACTAGAAGACTTTTTGATTTGATTAACATAAAACTCAGAATGGAACCTCGGGATTGAGATATAATGCCATGTGGTTTAATCCAAAAATCATTCTTTCAAACAAATTTGAAATCTGTTGTTGAATGATATTAGAAAAACACGTACATACGTAAAAACACACGTGTGGATATATATATATATATATATATATATATATATATATATATATATATATATATATATATATATATATATATATATATAATTCTTGTAAAGTGGTTGTGTTGAAGAGTGATCTATCTTTTTTTATTTCGTTAGGTACTCTTGGCCTCCTAATGGGATGGGACCAAAAGCTTGACAGATAGTAGTTTACCTACTGCGTTTCGACTGATAAATCTCACTAAATGCTGCAGGGGGGCAGGACACTCAAGGAGCCAAACCCTGGCCCCCAAATATCCAGCTACTCCTCTACTCCGATTTCGATTTCTTTTTCACAAATACAGTATTGTACACTGGGGGACTTTTCGACTTCATAAACGTCAGTCTTTGGGATTTCTGGATTTTGACCTCGGCTGTCGAAGCTTTACGATAGAGTTAGACAAACTACCCATTTTCCTAGGAGTAATTGAGATCTGTCGTCTGTATTAGTATTAGCATAGTACCCGTCAAAAATGGCGGAATTATTTATGCATGGATCGGCATTTGTGTCTAGGATCAAAGTGTAACACTCCTGCTTATTGCCTTGGGAAAGAGCGAATTATCTGTGCTGCGTGTCTACGGTCAAAGTGTTGCTCCCAATATGTTAGTTAAAATACACCTGTTAACACACACACACACACACACACACACACACACACACACACACACACACACACATATATATATATATACATATATATATATATATATATATATACGTTTCACGCTCACGAATAAAACACCACACACACACACACACACACACACACACACACACACATATATATATATATTTATATATTCTAGAAATATATATTCTAGGAAGATTTACAGCTTTAAACAATATATATGTATACAACTCTATGTTGGCTTGGCTTCGCAAACGAAGAGCCGGGTTACTAGTTTCTACGTCTTCACAGGTCCTAAGCTGTTGGGACCAACGGAGTACACGCACACATGAAATAGTATCATTCGGTAATAAATCAATAAGTCCACAGCCTGATGAAAAAAATGATGAAAACATTTATTTTATTCAAGAAACACCTTTTTTTTTTCTCTCTTTCTTTTAGATCGAGCATTATAAAGCAAAAATTTCAGATCAACATTCAGCTAATTTACCTAGTGTCAGGCTACCAAATTAGTGATCCACTCTCGTATTTGCACACATTAAACACCCTTAATAAGTTCACATGTCATCGTTTTATATAGCCACACATGTATTTACAAAACAGCATTTTATTCGAATACATCTATGGATCTATTTAACATCATGTTACACACACACGTACACTGACGCACGCACACATATATATACTTACACACAAAGGGAACTGCTTATTATAATCACGTTTAATGTTACAAACGGTTATTGTAATCAAAATCAGCAAGTTCCAATACTCATGTGTTTTCCTAAACACAATGAGCGGCTTCCTCTCCGTGTATTTCTCTACTGAATGTTATCGACCTGATACTATTTTATTGAAGACCAGAGGGGGTGAGGGAGCGCTGGTCTTTTGGTGGGCGATATATTTGAGGATTCTTGAAAAATCTAAGGTTGAAAATCTCTGAAAAATCTAAATTTTCGGGGTAGAGGCAATAGTGGCCTAGCACCGCCGCCGAAAAGACCCCCCACCAAGTGAAGATTACAATGAGCCTGTGAGCCAATAAGCGACTCTCTCTCTCTCTCACACTCTCTCTCTCACTCTCTCTCTCTCTCTCTATCTATCTATCTATCTATCTATCTCTATCTATCTATCTATCTATCTATCTATCTATAAACGTTCCCCAGATTCAAGCTTTACCTTGCAAGTTTTTGATATTGGGGCCCCAATGCCTTTGGATAAAAGATTCAGGCGCTCTCAGGGGCCTCCTGGTAGCCACGGGGCCCTATGTAGTTTGGTTCTCTTACGCCTAGAACCGGCTCTGCCTAGATTATATCCTGCAACAAGGTCCCTCATTTTCAACACGATTCTGTATTTTACTGAGCACAGATGGAAACATTTTAAATGATATTTCAACACTTACCAACCATATTTTTTATCGAATAAAGAAAAAAAGGTTTAGGCCAAATGAGCCACTGCCGTATCAATGTGCTTTACGGATAAGCGTGTTTAACCAGCACCAGTTTCTCCTTTCTTTTCTTTTCTACCAGTCTCACCAACAGACGAGGCGACTGCACCGAATGCGTTTGGTTTTGGGTCAGCCTGTGTCTGTGGGGCGAGATATTTTGTTGTTAGTGTTCATCTTGGGGTGTTTTTTGTTCACCCGAGAGACTATGCGCACAGGCTCGGCGTTGTATGTACGCCCTTTTTTTTACTTTTTTTTTTTCTTGTCTAGACTTTTTTCTAGGGTTGGAATACTTCCCTCTTTTCATTCTTGTTGCTAGTGTGCCGGTGCCGTCAAAAATGATGGAATCTTTAAGGTTGATATTCTATTATCTGTCCTTAATATGCCAACTGAGAAAATGAAATGTATTAGAAAACATTTCAGTAGTCTCTGAACGAAATATACACACTCATCACCCCTCTTCCTTTCTTTATTACTTCCCTTTAAAATGTTATAGACGTTATACACACACACATACACACACACATATATATAAGCATATATATATATACATACACATACGCCTGCATACATATATATACACAAACACACACACACACACACACACACACACATATATATATATATATATATATATATATATATATATATATATATATATATATATATATATATATATCAAAGAGGGAACGATATAATTTTTTTTTCAAGCTTAAGTACCCTCATCTACACTCAAATATATACTTATTACTTATACATTAAACCTGACAACACGTAAAGGGTTAGGGACCGGTCTACTTGAGTTATGCTAATCAGTTGAAGATGGGGGACGTTTCATCTATCAAACTTATAAGAACAGATACTACACTTAGCTGTTTGCCACGAGACCGACAAGCCACGATTTATCGTGAACACGGAATAGGCCTAATTGATCACGGTCTATAGAAGTACCTAATTCTCGTAATTGTGATTATTTCTTCATAGAAATAGTCAACATGAATAGTCTTTGATTTCATTGGTATCTCTTTTGAACTACAGTTGATGAGGACAGAGAGCATGATTAACTGTACATTAAATAGACAATAGAAGGGCGCTAAAGGACAAAGGCGAATCCAGGATTTAAAAGGAAAATATCATTCTTCAAAGAGTAACGTAAGAAAAATTGATCAAAGAGATTTATTACAGAACCAATAATTTTTTTTTTATAAAGAATAAGATCGAAGACGTTTTACTATACTAATTTTTTATCTTTCTGTCTGTCGGTTCGTTCCTGCATCTTCCACGCTAAAACTACCGAATATTTCGATCTGCAAAAGATCTTATGATACAGGCTACGTCAGGCTGACCTCAGAGGTCACCCGAAGTCACTAGTCGCCATTTCTATTAAATCTCTGGTTTTAAACATCAGAAACAAATAATTTCTGAACCAGGGTCTTTCGTCAGTCATTCTTCTCGCGATTGGCAGAGCATTTCTTACAATGAATTTGGGTTTTTTAAACAGGTTTTTTGCGTTTTTTCTCACTTATTCACAGAAAATAATCAGCAGTGTGAGTAGTATTAGGATACCCATAGTCAGATCTTATGATCTTTTCCCTTCTCTTTCTCAAACGTCTCAGCCGGGGCTAGGGTCAGATTCTAACTCCCCTTTTCCTTCCACTCCCAACCAGCCTGATAGATAAGGACAGTATAGAAACATAAAGTTGAAAGTAATCATAGTCAACACTCCGATATCACCGGTTTCTATTTAACGGATTTGACTATTCCCAATTTTGTCATCAATAGTTAAATGGGATTTTCAAAAAAAAGTATAAGCTGCTATGAAATGGTACAGATTATTAAAAATAAAGTACAGTTTTGTAAGTCATAGAAGCATGGGGCATAACGAGTACAGTACATAACTAAGTTATACTACCTCACACTTATACATTAATTCACTTACAAAAGACTTTTTTTAATGTCCAAATACAGGTATATATAAACTCTCTCTCTCTCTATTGTTTTATCAATGATGTGGCTATACTACTGAACTTGCTTTTTCGAAAAAACGAAAATCTATCTGTACATAAACAGAAATCAAAATCCCCCCACCACCACTAAAAAAAGGAGTTTCTCGACAGAAGTAAGCGAGGTACTTCAAAGCCGTACTCTCTTACGATTACATGAAGTAAGAGTGTATCAGTTGCCATGTAAATAGAATACAGACTCATAAAATCAAAAGTTTCCTTTCAAAACTGATACTTTCACGTTTATAACGAATATCTTATTGATTGAAACGATTTCTTCTGAGCATCTTTCATATTCCGCTTCAAGATTTCATTGGTCAAGCACCAAACTTTTTCATCATCATCAGTCTTTTAACGTCCGTCGTTGGACATAGACTTTCCACAGGATTCGCCATAAGTCTCTATCATGGGCATCGTGGAGCTAGTATTTCCTGAATCTGTCGAGTTCATCTCTTCATCTTGTGATCTGTCGGTCTCGGTTTCTTATGTGATCTCTGTGGATCCATATTGCGAGACGTGATGTCGTAGGATGTCTTTCATTCTTGCAACATGGCCTGCCCATCTTATGAAATCTATTGAATATCACCTGCTTTCTTTCGAAGTTTTTCACCATGCAACGCCAGGTACATCAGCTAGTACAAGATTAAAAATAAAAACACACAATAAAAATGTTTGTTTTTGTTTTGAAGGTTAGTTTATGATTACTAAGGATTATGTAGGTTTTCTCTGCATGAAATTTATTTATCTAGATGTTTTAAAAACATTAACTGTGCTTTGGCTGAGAAAGGTGAGCCGGCTCCTTAGATTCCCAGGATCCGCGTTTGCGGTAACTGATAGGATTTTATGTTGAGATAACGTCGACGTTTACTACTTCAGGGCGATATTTTGTGTGTGCATTTGTGTATGCGTGTGTGCTCTTAGAGCCACCCTCTCTTTACCTTCAAGTCTTTCTGTATATCTATCATTCAATCCCTCCCTCTCTTTCTCTTACTCTTCATTCTCTTCATCTTCGGCTTCAAACTTCTTCGCTTTTCTTTCTGTCTTTTCGCCTTGTTTTCTTCCTTTCTTCCTTTCTTTAGTCTTTTCCTCCCTCTCCTTCTCCTCTGGGCATCCCCTTCTTTTTCCCCTTTGGCACCCTCCTTTCTCCATTTCTTTGGCTTCTCCCCTCTTCTTTCTCTCTTTGGCTTTCCTCTCCTTCTTCCTCTCTGTGGCTCTCCTCTCATTCTTCTTATTTGCGGCTCCTGCTTTCTTTCTCTGGTTGCCGCTCGTCCTGAGTCTATTTAGGTCTTCCCTATCCTCTCCCTTACTCTTTCTGTCTCTCTGTATCCGTCTCTCTCGCTTTTCTACCTTTTGTCTGTCTGTCTGTCTACCTGTCTGTCCGTCTGTCTGTCTCTCTAACATCCCTTCTCTTTCTACCTTCCTCTGAGGCTTCCCTCATTTTTCTCCGCTTTGCTTTCTCCCCCTCTTCTTTCCCCTCTCCCTATCTCCTCCCCCCTCTCTCTCTCTACCTCGAACTCGTCTGACTCCCAACCGATTCTGTCTAATTGTTGCATTGTTCTTAGCACCTCTCTTTCTCCTTCCACTGTTTACGTCTTCTGTATACCTCCCCCAACATCACCAATCGACTGCCGTTTCACATAAAGACATAGTCTGCTTGGTTTTTGATCCAATTCGAGATTTGTGACGGCATGTTCCGGATTTCGTGATTAATCTTCACACTTATGACTTACTGAGAACAGTTGATATGCTAATTACTGAAGTATATTTTCTTTACATTATTCTTTCTATTGAGCTCTCCCTCTCTCTCTCTCTCTCTCTCTCTCTCTCTTTCTCTTTCTCTCATCCCACTTATCATCTTGTTTTCGTTTTTCTCTCAATAAACACGAGGATAGATCAATAAGTCCTTAGCCTGACACGTAGGAGTGAGCTTAATTTTAATATGATTTCTTTTCACAATGATTGATATTCAAACGCCTTCAACTACGTAAGGTTCCCCTTTTTTTCTTTTAATTCACACCTTTTCATTTCTTCACACTATTGTGAGAAATGCCTGCTTTCCAGCGATGCTATCTACTCTCAGGAGGAATCTCCATTGTCTATTCTTGTCTTGCATACGTCAGCGAAAATAAAAGTGCATCGACAAAAATGAAACTAAGAATAGTTCCAAGTTGACTAGTTTTCAGCAGAGCAAGGTTAATCTTCAAAAACAAAAAAGATCCCTTTAGTTTTTAAAAGAAGGGTCTGCAACCAATGTGTCATTCCGATGATCATCAATGGAAAGATGGAACCTAACCAGAAGACTGGCTCTCAAACTAAGAAGAATGCAACATGAAAGAGAGGATCATGTTTAACAACACATGAAGATATCACAAGACAACACAGTATATTAAAGATTAAACAGGTGTCAGAAATATAATAAAATCCATTAGAAACGCAAATAGCAATCGACAGGCCATGTTGCAAAGATGACAATCGCTGAACATCACGACTCAACGCGGATCCCCAAAGATCATATGCAAAATTGTTGACAACAAAATATAAGATGGTGTGACGATTTGGATAGTTCCAGGAGGTGCCCATTATCGAAGGCTTTGGGAAATCTTGGGGGAAGGTCCATGTTCACCGATGGACGTTAGAAGGCTAAAAATGAAGTATTTGTTTTATAAAATTAATTCTTGTCGTTAGGGTACGGACTTATCCGTTTACGTACGGATTTCTGAACTTCTGGTTGTGCAAATATATGAATATGATTGGAATGAGTGAGCGAACGGGCATTCAGGTTCAGATGTCCAATTTAGTTATAGCGCAACAAGATTAAGAAAAAAAGAACCAATGTCTTTATTTAATGAGCCAGAGCATTTTATTAAGTGGAATGATGCTTTTTTTTACATCATAGAGAATAATACTAAAAGTAGAAGACTTAACAATTTAATCATTTCTGCTCCAGATTTAATGCAAATAAAGATATCATTTGAACTTTTTGAGTCATTAACTGCAGTAGTTTCTACGAAAGAAGTATTCAAGTACGATTTCAAATTAGGACGTAATGCTACTCGAGCTACTGATAATGTCAGCGAAGTATTTGGAATGAATACTTGGTTTAGGTCTGGAAATATAAATACCAATGAGAAAAAATTGGAGGACGCTCAAATCTATTCCTAATGATGAAGAATGGCCAAAAAACATTAGCCAGCAAACTGCCAAATAATGTTTGAAGCACTTTCTGAAAACTTAAGGGGCTTCAACAGTGACCTTATCGTGTCATATCATGGCAACAGTTCCATACTCCACACATCTCTCACCTGACTACTGTAAGGCTTAGGGAACTGGGGTATTGTGTATTTTGAACTTCATATTGGTAATAAAAAGTTCAATAATAGTCCAGAAGTGACACCAAGCCAGATGGACCGGACGTGCTCCTAATGTTATTGATTATGCGCGCGAAAGGAGGCCAGGCGTGTTGGAGGGTCCGTTGAAATAGAGTCTAGAATAAATATAAGTGTGGATACGGCCGCATGGAATTGCAGTTGTATTTTGTGAGTGCTACAAGATAAGCGATCTGAAGATTTGAAGACGTGAATATTGTTGGAGAAATGGTCACACTGTGTGAAATGAGATAACTAAAGCAACTTCATCTGGCAATATAACGTTCTCCCATAAGTAGCAACCCTTTTGTCTCGTGCTTCCATTGTTAGCTATGTGATGCCGAGAAAAACAGTCTGAATCGACTTTCCTTTCCCTTCTAACAGGGGACACTTGATCTCTCTCCCATGAATGCAACTTGGGTTTGATTTTCTGCTAATCCTTTAAAATGGGGCGTGTTTCATACATCTCCATTTGATACATTACTTTCCTCCCTGTCTGAAAACTCTGAATAAATGCTTTTTTAAACTAATTACATTTGCTTCACGTGTTATTCAGGGACTGTAGAAACATTTTGAAAGTGAAAATGCCATGCTTGAAACGAAATCGCCAAGTTTACTTTGACCAACCTTATAGAACCGGGAAACACTTGAACGAGTCTAACTTCAATTCGCTTTCCGATTACATCAATTTAATTATTGTATAGCATTCAACTTAACCGAATTACGAAACTAATATCTATGAAAGCCCAAAGTTATGAGAAAAGCTGAAGGTTTCTGGCTTTCCGAGCGACTGAACGCTGCCAAAATCGTAGTCAATCGGAAGATCTTTCTTTCATGCTGTTCCTTAGAACACTTTCTTTTATGCTTACATCAAAAGGTCGTAAGAACAAACAGACGTATCTAACTTTACATCTGGTTTCGTATACTGTTTTTTCTGCCGTAGAGCTACACCAACTGCCAGACGTCCCGTGGCTCAAAAAAACAACTTGGTCTCGAAATGTGAAACAAAGCATGTATCAAAAGGGTTATAAAAAAAGCAATCTGCACGCACAAAAATGTTGGGAAAAGATGATCTATATAGAATTGATCTGAAAAAAGAATTCCGTGAATTCCACTGAGAATTGTTTGCTGACAATGTCTGGATTTCACCAAAGACCGTGCAAATTACCTGCATTCGTCATAGGGTCGTAGAGAACAAGCGTATGGAGGCTATATGACTTAGGCACACTGTATACCACAGAATAATATGACTTAGAAACACGAATAATATATTTGGGCAAAAGAAAATTCAGGAAAATTTCGTATATATATATATATATATATATATATATGATTGTCACTTTTATCATCATCAGCCATTATGGGTCTGCTGCTGGACAGAAGCCTTTCCCATTTGCAATTGCGCTAACATCTGCCGTGTCTTACCGGCAAACTTCTCTATCCCACCCCTTCATCTGGTGTCTAGTCTTTTCCTACAGCGTTTACTGTCCCATGGGCGCCAATCGTTTAGTCTTTTTGTTCCATCTGTTGTCATACTTTTTTCCCCGTCTATTTCCATTTTCGTTGCTTAATTATTAGTATTATATCCCTCTCTCTCTGTTTTTTCTGCAATCCATGCCGAACTTCTTGTGTCTCTTACAGTCATCCCTAGCATTGCTCTTTCGATAGATCTCTATGCAATTCTGAGTTGTTTTTCATTTCATTCTGTTAACTTTCATGTTTTGCATTCGTAAGCCATTGCTGTTACTAGGTATTCATGGAATACTTTACGCTTTAAGCACATTGGCAAGGTGCTCTTCAATATGTCTCTATTCATAACAAATTTCGCTTTCATGATCTTTCTCTAACTTTATAATCTTACCTAGGTAAAAATATTTGTCAGCTTCTTCTAGATCTTCGCCCTCTATTCTCATGGTTTCTTGGGGGGACTTTATCGTTGAACATTTCTTTTGTCTTTGTCCTGTTCATCTTTAAGCCTACTTTTTTTTTTATTAACCCTATTTAAATCAGTCAACATGTTTGGTAATTCTTCCGATGCTTCTGACGTCATAGAAACGCAATCAGCTAATCTCAAGTGGTTCAGTATTCTCTGTCTATGTTCATTCCCATTCCCTCCCAGTCAGTTTTCCGAAAGATGCTTTCACGGTTCGCTGTAAATAGTTTCGGCGACATTGTATTCAGTTGTCTTACTTCTTTTGCTATCTTTATCTTGTTTATATTTTTATGCACTCTGATTATTGCATTTTCCTAAAGTTCTGAATGACACGTATGTGAATCTCGTTAACACTCTTCTAGCATTGAGTTGAAGACTGCCGTATGTTCTACCGAGTTAAATACTTTCTCATAATCTTTCTTTGACCTTTGTGTGTGTACATACACACACACACACACACACATACACACATATATATATGAATATGCACTCACATATATAAATGAATATATATATGTAAATGTTATGTATATATATATAAATATATATATATAAAATATGCATGAATATGTATATATAATTATATATAATATATATATAAATGTACATGAAATATATAAGTATAAATATATGTATTAATATATATATACGAATGAATATCTCTCTATACATGAATATACATAAATATGTACGGATATATATGTGTGTGTGCGTGTGTGTGTGAGCTTACACACATATACGTACATTCATATACATACACATATATTCAAAGACATATATATGCCCATATATATATATATATATATATATATATATATATATATATATATATATATATATACACACACACATATATACATATAAATGTGTGTGTGTGTGTGTATATATATATACATATGTGTGCATGTGTGTGTATGAATACATATTTATATATAGGGATATTTTGAAAAATGTTCATATAAAAATATATGTATGAAAATATATGTGAATATACATGCATATTTATGTAAATGTATATATACAGATGTGAAGACATAGATATAGATAAATATAAATATACATGTACTTGAGTATATATAGGTATATATAAATACATATATATATTTATACAAATATACATACATGTATATAAATAACTGCGTATATGAATGTATATATATAAAATATGCATGAATATGTATATATAATTATATATAATATGTATATAAATGTACATGAAATATATAAGTATAAATATATGTATTAATATATATATACGAATGAATATCTCTCTATACATGAATATACATAAATATGTACAGATATATATGTGTGTGTGCGTGTGTGTGTGTGCTTACACACATATACGTACATTTATATTCATACACATATATTCAAAGACATATATATGCCCATATATATATATATATAAATATATATATATATATATATATATATATATATATATATATATATACACACACACACATATATACATATAAATGTGAGTGTGTGTGTGTATATATATATACATATGTGTGCATGTGTGTGTATGAATACATATTTATATATAGGGATATTTTGAAAAATGTTCATATAAAAATATATGTATGAAAATATATGTGAATATACATGCATATTTATGTAAATGTATATATACAGATGTGAAGACATAGATATAGATATATATAAATATACATGTATAAATATATGTATGTATAAATATACATACATAAATGTATATGTATATATTTATATATACGTATATATATATATATACATATACATATGTAAGTATATGTATATGTATCAGTATAAATCAGGAACATAATATAATATAAAATAATGTAATGCAATATCCGATTTTTTTTCGTGAAGAATGTGTTACATTCAACATTATTTGAATATTGAAACCCCATGTTACCTAATCTTAAATGAAAAATTCAAAATTCTTGTGGCTCTCAATAAAACAAAATGAAGTATCATTAAAATGTCGGCACCATTCAAAATTTCCATCAAAAGGGATGATTTATCACTCCGCATACAGGTATAAAGATTTATCCACTATAGCTAATTCATTTTTTCTGGTTATTAACGATAGCAGTATTAGTAGCATTACTATTCACGTTAACATTATTAATTTTTTTTATACCAGAGGCCACTTTAAAAACAACCCAATCATCTTTACATGATTTTCTTCGATATAAAGAAACAAACCCAACCTAAAACCTATGAAAGAAAATTGAACATAAACAAATGAGATCATGTAAAAGTGAACCCCAACGCTAAGGCAGATAAATGAAAGAATCGAATACTTCCTGAGAGGAAGCATACTACAAAAAACCGATGGTTTAGCCACAAATACTGATGAAGAATCCCCTGTTAATTCATAACAGTAATTTATCTTCACTACGGAGAACAAAGCAAGCAGTGAGAAACAACTAAACAGAAAAAGAGACAAGAAAAAACAATATATGAAAAGGAGAAGAAGAAAGTTCTCCACCCAGAAAAATAGACACACTCCCAATAACATTCTGAAGAGGGATCCAAAATAAATTTGATCATTCGCCGGAAAAAAAACCCAAACAGGGCAGAAGCGTAAACTTGTTTGTTTAGTGGATCCTTCATTTCACAATATATATATATGTATGTATACTTATATAGAAATACATCTATAAATGTATATAAATGAATATCTAAGGATACGTATGAATTCATACATAAATACACACACACACACACATATATATATCTAAATACATATACATTGATATGAAAATATATAGAAATATTTATATATATATATATATATATATATATATATATATATATATATATATGATTATGAATTGTGTTATATCATGTAAGAACTTATTTGAGATGATCTCCTTACATTACACGGTTAATGTATCACTCAACCTAGACAACGTAGATAGAATAAACAAACGAAGGTAATGGGGCTACAACAGGAATCGAACTGCATTAGTTATTAACAATGTCTTAGTCGAGTGATACATCAACCATGCAATGATGGGAGATCATCTCAAATAAGTTTCTATATAACATAACGCAATTTATAATCATTCTGTCGGATCTCATATATCGATTTTTCAATACACACACACACACACACACACACACACATACAGACACAGACACAGACACTCACACACACACACACACACACACACACATATATATATATATATATATATATATATATATATATATATATAAGTAAATATATATATATGTACCTCAGTGTGTGTGTGCGTTTTTTAATCTTTATTCTCTTGCGATCCTTAGAGAAAGACCATTTTCACAATTACCCTCGACTCCATTCCGGGTGATTTTATACCTTGAAGAAAATGAGCCTTGTCAATCTTTCCAGTTATTTTTGACATGTCAGTTTGTCTGTCACATAACAAACGGAAGGAGAGGAAGGTGGTAATTCCTATACACAATCACAAACTAGCCTGGTGCTAAGCGAATACGGCTGTGTGTGTACGTGTGTTCGCTTGCTGCTAGTAATATAACTACCGCTGCTGCAGCTGGTCAATTGTGTTCAACCGATTCACGTGAAAGTTAAACTAGATACTCAGAGGGTTTGGGACTGAAAAAAAAGAGAGAAAAGGAGTATTTTTTTTCTTCAGATATTACATTGCTTCATTTTTCCACACTTAGGTATGCCGGCAGCAAAACAACGGTTATTTACGACTTCAAACAATTAGCAGACGACATAATTTTTAACTTTGTCCGTTAAAAAATGATTATGAAAAACAAAAGTCAGCTTCCATTCCTTTGAGAATTTTTTTTTCGGATATTATCCAGGAAAGAAGTCGTCTGCAGCTTGTGGCGTCTCAGCAAACACTCACATAACACATTGAGTCATTTGGGTGGCTCCAAGGAGATCCTATTACCAATGTCGCATTTGATTGTGTCTTCTCATAGCAAATGGAAGAGAGTAACTTTCTAAATATTGTATTTCTATACGAAAAGCATTATGTATGTATCAGCTACGTGACCCCCAGATTTGGCCTGAAGGGGGAATAATCCGAGCTTCATCTCAGAGACTTAGCCACAAATTCAATTTCTATTCCCATGTATGTGATAGATAAGTCACAAGGATAACGCTCGGATTATCTCCCTTTGTGGCCAAATCTGGCATCCCTCACCAGCTTTCTACATCAGTTGATTCATGTAAGTCTTACATCTTTTAATAATAATGGGTGAGAGTGGCCTAATGGTTAGTGACTCAGACAATGAGTCGAGTTCAAATTCCGCCTGAGACTGTTTGCGTTCACTTCGCTAAAATGCATTTGGGGAAAAGCATGAATCCATTTATTTCCCCTCCAGCTATGGATAAATAGCGGAGCAGACTGAGCTCTCTAACCATAGTTGGTGGCCCGTGTAGGGAACTAACAACTCTGATTCCAAACCAGTTGAGTGTCCCAATCCCCACGTATGTCTGAAATGTATCATGGAGCACGAAGAGCATTGCGTTCTTTTAAAGCCAACGGATGAGAAATTTTATAATCTTCGTTTTTTCTCAATGTTGTACGTAGTGTTTTTGCATAAAATCATTACGATTTGAGCCTATATCAAAACAAATCCGTTACTTGAATTGCTTGAAGCATTTCATTATATTACTTGCTCCATTTGATATTGTGCTACACTTAATTGAGCTTTGTAAAGAAGTGGTCAATTGCTGACTGAGATCGTTTTATACTTTCCATTATGGTCAGTTATAATTCGTGTCCAAATGATAAGGTCAGAAATTGGAGTGCTGATGTCTTAACACAAACAGACTCTCCTCACATGGAAGATTATTGCAACACAATCTTCTCTAGCTTATCAAGAGGCCTGATTGGTGTGTCAGATATTTGTGTCTTTTTCAACAATGTTAGTGATTGGTATCGGAGTTAAGTAAAAAGTCAGGATTTGAAATACTGGTTAATAAAGTAATCTGACCCTCCTCATATGGAAAATTGGCGCAACACAATCATATTTTGCTTATTAAGAGTTCTACTTTTGGTACTTCCAAGCAATACTAGTGGTCGGTGTTTAAGGAGTTAGAATTCTGGTTTTAGATTGGAAGACTGGCATTACACGATCTTCCTACGCTTGTTGCCTGTCATTCTGCCTTGTGCCTCACTAAATTAGATTTAATAAATATTTAGTTCACGTTCTAGTAATGTCTAGGAGGTCAAAGTGACGATTCGTTTAATCCCATTAACAATTATATATTTGCTGATCCATTATGTATCAGGAGAGATAGCCAGGGCCAGTCCAAGGTACCAGTGACACAAGCAAGTCACCCAGGGTACCAAAGGCTTGGAGGTACCTGTCATGTGTCTGAGACAGTATGACTTTACGAATACAAATAAAATAATGAATAAATTAGATTGAATAAAAAGTCAGAAAGAAAAAATTCCCAAGAGCGAAGTTGGACTTCTCAGGAATGTCTCTCAGTTAAATACTCTCTGCTGTGATGAAATTAAAAAAAAAATAACAAAGGGAATTCTCATGACCGACGACAAGCTTGGTTCAGCTTGCCCAGGGCACCAGAAACTCCGGGAATAGTCTGCTAGTTTGGATATAAGGCGCATTTTTAGTTGTGGACAATGTATTATGGAAGTTGTTGTGAAGTTTTCATTCTCTTGTTAAATTGACTTAACGTTTTGTTTTCTTATCCCTGGGGGATTTCAGTCAAAATAGAGTGTTTACACGGCATGGGTGCAATATGATAGCGTCTGGGAGTTTCCTTAACATTTACACTCCATATATTTTAGTTTCATTTGTTTTCTCAAAATTCAGTTCATATTTGCTCTTATTCGGCACATATACAACATATGACTATCTAAGCTCATTATCAATGCTTGGCAAGTTTTATTCTCATCTTTTTTTTTCTCTGTTGCTTTTTATTGCAACGCTCAGTTGTCAGTAAAATGCTATCTATGTCAGACAGGCTCGAAAAAATACTGGATGCGAGCTCGAATCGCGTCAGGATTCAACTCCCCACCTCCGATTTGTACTACTCATCTAACAGTCGTTGAATGCAAAATCAATCCGAACGCTGGAACCAAATTTTGGGGTAGATATCCACATAAAAAAAAAAGATCGTGTGTTGTTATCATTGGTTTCAACTTGTTTTTCTTTCATTTTCTCTTGTTTTTCTTTTCTTCCATTCAGATTTTGTTGATTTTCATTTCAGCCTGCAGTAATTGGTAAGAAGCTATCCATGTCAGACAGGCTCCAAATGACACATGATGCAACGAACAAAAACAAAAAAAGATGGAATACTCCCCGCTAATCTTTAATCATTTTCTGCACGAAGAAACTATATGATCCTAACAGTCGTGACTAAGTTAATCAAACACAGAATTTTGCATTTTTTTCTTGTAAAATCTGTCAGAACACATTCCGGTGTCCAATCTATACTTCGTAAATTGAAAATCAGATAGAAAAGCATTGTCAGTAGTGAGGTATTAATATAAGTATTATTGACACACGTACGTATGTGTGGGTGTGCATGCATGCGTGCGTGCGTGTGCAATTTGCTTTTAGTTTTGGCTCTCCAGACAGCTAGCGCCACAAACATGGTAGCCATGTTGCAAAAGGCTCATCTGCGCTTGGTAGGCCATGTTGCGTAAGATGGAAAACTGTCGTCTTCTAAAGACCCTCCTGTCCAGTGAACTGGTCTCTGGTTGACGGAATAGAGGGGCATCAAAAAAAAAAAAAAAGATACAGGAACCTACTTAAAAGGAAGAACTCTCATTTCTTGTCGGATTGGCTACTTCCAATTGACAACGGTGGAAATGAGGTATGGAGATCTTCCAGGCCCCCTCCCCCTCTTTCTCTCTCTCCCCCCTCTCACTCTATCTCTCTCTCTTAATGTAACTAAATATCTTAATCAGAAGAAATGTTTCAACGCCGTAAGATCAAAGCTCCTTCCAGTTGCCACATCGTCCTCTGCAGCCGATGTGGAATGTCTCGACTATCCCGTATGAATCTCAGCAGCCATTGGCAAACTCTTGATAGACGTTGATCCCAAATCAACTCTTCTTTTGCGAAACCAAGACATTATGATGTATTTAATCACTAATCAAGCCAGCGGGAATGTAAAATATACAGATCAAAATAATCATTCGAAGAATAAAACATTCAATACTCACCCAAGAGATGAATACAAAACAAGAAAAACAATACGTATAAATATATAGATAATTACTTTATTCAATTTTAAAAGATTTCTTACAACATATCAATTCTATCTTTTTTTTTTAATGTATTGATACATGGTAGAAGTAACGTACAGATAGACAAAAAACAAACGGGAAAATATACACCCGGGGAGCTTTTCGATTGAACTTCTTCGGGTGTATTATCAGAATACGGAGGTAGTAAAAAAATTTTATCTGTGTTGCTACTACTCAAGAGAAAAAAAGATTCGTCTCATCACCATCACATTCCAATAGTACGACTGAAAAAAGCCGCAGAATGGATCGGCTGAAATGTGTTGACCACACCAACAACAAGAAGGAGTTCAATCGTCTGAAAAAATCTTTGAATGTTGATGACTCTCATCTTAACTATAGACAAAAAATCCCACTGTAAATAAATTATGGCGAATGAAAATTTTGTAATTGTCTAATTTACCCATCAATGATATCACAAGCCACATTGTTCGTTGCAAATAATATTCTTCTTGCTGCTAAATCACATGAATTCATTTTCTTTTCTTTTTTTATCCCAACGTGACTTGTGTTAAATTCAAGTGTACACTTCGAGTAAAATAAAAATCGACACGGTGAATGTTTACCCTAAATTATTTGCAGCTAAAGGGAAATCACTCTTGTAATATGAACTTCATGATTCAAGGGAAGTAACTATTGTGTTACTCGCTAATGTCTTTTATCAATACTAAATGACGGTTTGAAGTTATTTTGATTTCTTATATGAAACATTTGCAATATCAAAATTGACCAGAGTATTTTCTATCTTATTATTTTTGCTTTAACAAATACCCAGGACTAACTGGGGGGGGGGGGAGTTCAAATCTAGTTACATAGCAACATATTATTCCATCCGATTTTCTCCTTGATACATTGTTTATTTACTATGTTCTAATAGTAGTGGTAGACATGATTATTTTAAATTCTCTGTTTTTTTAGATGAAGCATTTTCAACAAATTTCTCCTCAATTTCCATTCATATAAAGAGTCCCTGACTTTGAAATAAATCGAAAATCAATTTAAAATCCCAATTAATTTAGGGAGAACCCATGCCTGACATTCTTCCTCTCTTAATCGTTGGATTAAAGATACAAGGCTGTAAGCAGACGTTTTTTTTTCAAGACAACCAACAAGTTCAAATTTAAGTAGATTGATGACTGCACCATTATTCAGTTTGCTTCAGTCTACGTTTGTTAGTTTCCATGTATGCAGGTTACGCTTTCAGTGTGCACTTCGTACTGGGCATGAATCCATCAACCCGATAGGTCAAGTTAGGGATTATCCCCGTCTATTGGTGACATGTAACCCAATACAAATTTTCACTTTGAAAAATGAAAGACACTGCCTATTAACCGCCATTACCCCGAGAAATTTCACTAAGAATCCGTTACAGTCCCTTATCGATTTTCTGGGATTATTTGATTTGATTTCCAAGGGCAACTACCCAAACAGTGCACTAAGAGAACATCTGTCCCTGCTGGGTCATCAGACCCAAAAGGCCCAGCCACATCACATGCCTTGGGTGGGGATGATGTGCTCCAAAAGCGACTACTCAAACTCTTCACCAAGAAACCACCCGTTCCTACCGGGTCAACGGTTCACTGCCTAAACGGAGCCGACAAACCAACATCAAAAAGACATTGTATATTGGCATCTACAACGTCAGAACACTGTCAACTGACATGCACCTAACCTTTTTAGGAAGTGATATCGAAAATGTCACATGGGATATTATGAACATTAGCGAGATGAGAAGACCCGGAGAAGAACTAATCGAACCGAAGAGCAAACATATTCTTTACAATTACAAAAAAAGAGAAAGTAAAACAGGGTTTAGTAGGCTTTCTAATCAATAAGGACCTCAAAGATAATATAGCTGGCTTCAGCGTCTCCATACAACTTCCAAAAAGGTACAAACTGAATATCATCCAAGTCTACGCTCCCACTTCGCAATCAACCCAAGAGAAAATAGATAAATATGCGACTAGAACTCCCTATTCCAGACACCAGAAAATATTTCATCATAGAAGACTTCAATGCATAGGTAGGTCAGGGAAACGAAGATTGCGTCGGCAAATTTGGATATAAAGTATGGAACGATAGAAGAGAAGATCTCGTAAATTTCGCCACAGCTAACGGGTTCAAAATCGAGAAGGGAACCAAACGGAAAGGGACTTGGAAGAATCCCAACCACGAAGCAAAGAACGAAATAGACTGCATCCTAACAGACAACAGCAATATCGTCGAAGACATCCAAGTCCTAAATCAAGTCAACGTAGGAAAAGAAGCGACCACAGAATGGTAAGATATAAAATGCAAGTAAATACCAACAAAGAACGTAGAAAAATGTTCCACATCAAACCGCAACCACTAAACATACCAAAAGAGCACACTCGATCGTTCAAGCTTGAAATGAAAAACAGATTTAGAATTCTGACTGAACAAGACGACGCCAACATTAACGGGCTAAACAACAAAGTGACAACATCTGTAATGGAAGCCGCAATCATATTTAAACCAACGAGCACACAGATGAAATTTAAGAATCTCGTGAAAAAAAAAACGCAGAAACCTCAAGTCACCGACAACAACGAGAGAGAAAATTGAAGAGACCGAAATAAAATAATCAGGAAGAAACGAAGGAAATATAGAAAAAGATACACGACGGGAGTCATCGAATCGACTCCTGAAAAAGGTTGGGGCTTCAAAGCTATAAACAAAGACCTCAATTCAGGACAAAAGCAAATTACCAGTGTGCAACAGATGGACAGGGCTATCAAACACGCCAAACAATGTTATCAAAAACTCTATCCATCCAATCAACGGCTGATGTTAAATCAAGGCTTAAAATAAAAGGCAAACCTTGAACGGAGCGTGATGGGGCCATTTGAGATAGGTTTAATTCTATGAATGGAATTGTTGGTGGGTTATATTTACAGAGCTTGCGAACTGGTGAGTCACCAATAAATTTTTCAATTATGAATTTTTTTCATTGACGTTCTTCAATCGACTCAGATGCTTGAGAAAGTCAGAGATCAGGAGGTTGTGGTTCTGTCAAGATATTACAGATCAGAACAAAAAAATGCTCTCCCCATCGTTCGAGAAAATTCAGCAAAAAGGTAAGAGTAAATAATTTGTTGGACAAAAATCAGAGTTATTTCCCTTTAAATTTTTTCCATAATTATATTAATGAGCTGCTTACGACCCTTACAACTTAATTCATTCTTCTTATATCTTTCAGATTTTGTTTTCTCCCATCCTTTCCACGATTGCAATGTAATGAACAAGAGCAAGGATGGTAGAGGGTGCTTATGCTTGAATAAGAGTAAAAGAGGCTCAACCTTCACTATGTGTCATCAATTAATTACTCCTCCCTAACAAGTCTAAAGCCGAAGGATTATATGTTATTGTAGCAATATGATGATAACAGATTCTCACCAATACAGTCAATAATTGATCAACCGTTGCATCAAAAATTGAAGTCATGTGAAAATAAATTCCATTAAAAGATAAATATAATCAAAATAAGTTTGATTCATAACCTTACTTGCGTTTCCCACCGAGAAATATCTAGAATAGAGTAAAAGATACATCTAAATTCTGGAGGATTCAGATATTATTAATGAATCCGTCAAGATAAGGCTTCCAGAAAGATAAGAATCAAATTAACCATTTTTAGAATGGGTTTAGTGCGGTAGTGATGCGAATCTTTAAGTTATGTAGACAAAACGCTATAGCCAGGAGCACTAGAACACACATACACATGAACAAACACACAAACACACCCAAGCATAAAAAAGAATAAAATCGTCTGCCATCTTTGATGGCTACGATTGTTCTTCATCACTTTCATTCCCCTACACATGTTTTCATAGTTAATATAGAGGTATTACATCGGTAATAAATTACTTTGACAAACTCGGCAAGAGTTTCAAACCCATTGAACGGCCTAAACGAAAAGACCCTCACACCAGGGAATATCAATATTTAAAAAGATAATCTTCATTCTAATATCGGTCAAAATAGATTTACCTTCCAATTTTCTTATTAGTTTAATCAACTAAACTGAAACTGACTTAATAAGGTAATTACCAAGAAAGTCTACTTCAAGTGTTATCAAGTACATTCAAATTAAGGGCGACGGTACGTTCAAGCGGCTACCTTATCGGTCGCAAGTTCGATTCCTACAGCAGCTCCATTTTTTTTCTTTAATTGCTTATCCTGTTTACCCTGTCTAGGCGGAGTGACACATTTTTCTGTATGACGACGGGAAGTCATTCCAAATAGTTTCAAAAAATATAAGGTATTTATAAATATTCCGTCGGATCATATATCCATTTCTCAATAATCAAACATACATGCAATGATCGTACTTTAGTTGTGAATGCCCATGGAATTTCCTCGAGTCCAGCTAGTAAACTATTAAAGTGCTTATCCGAAACCCTTGAGACCAAACATGTTTGAGATATTAGGTAATATATACGTGCTATATATTCTAAAACTAAAACTGTAGTTTCCAAGAGGCCAAGTCCTATACCAGCTTCGTACTACATTTATGAGTAATGTCCAACGCATTAGTATTTCTGCAGTGAACCTTCTGAATGTTCGCATTGAGTGGGATAAATAAAGACTATAAATGGTATTACTATTCATATCTATAGCGGTGAATGAACTAAGCGAAGACGGACCATAAAATCAGTACTAACGTACTTTTTATTTCTATATAAAACATCGTTTTCATGATGACCGTTGTCTTTAGCGTGGCTCAAAATACGAAAAAACAGGTCTGATTAGTCACATGGTCATTATCGATGTCTTTTGGCAGAATGCTGTATTAGGGATGATCAATTGGAAAAAATTGAAATAGGGGTAATCAATGAATCGCCTTTTGCTGGGTCGTAATCAGAAAAAAGGTTCCATTTTCAAAAATCAAAAACAGAAAAAAACAAAAACAAAACAAACAAGCTAGAATGGTGCCAGACATGAACTACGTGACCAATTTAGCTAAAAGTTACATTACAAATTGAACCTCCTATTAGAGACATTTTTTTAATATTCTAGACATAATCAGGTGTTAATATTTCAATTTTCATCCCTCTAGCTTCATTGGTGCGATCGGTACGTTTGAAAATTACATAGCTAGTATGATTGACTTGAAAACTGAAGAAACCAGTTTTGAAAGTATCATTTACAGTTTTGATTGACGATTTATAATATCAGCAGGCAACAGTCAAATTTGACGGGGATGGGGCGCTGGGACATGACAATTGGTCAAACGAGGGTCGCATCAATTTTTTGCGCCAAACACAGGGGTTGACACGCACACGCCCTCCACGAAAAATTTTTCGAATTTTCAAAATTTGAGATTGAGAGCTTGTGGACCTATATTTTTCTTTTTTTAATTAATCAAAATTACAAAAATATTCACAAGATGAATACGTTGGTACTACTATAGCGTGCAGTATATTTATGAGTGGTCCTGGTAAACCACGTCCTCCAAGAGGAAGAAGAGATTTAGGGCGAGGAAATAACCGTTTTTAGAATGGGTTTAGTGCAGTAGTAGATGCCAATCTTCAAGTTATGTAGACAAAACGCTATGACCAGGAGCGCTGGAACACACAAACACATGAAAAGGGAAGCAAGGGGGGGTGCCTCACTCACAAAAGGTCGCGTGCCACAGGTGCCACCGAAGAGATGCCCTTCAGCTTCCCTAGCCACGTCAACAGACATTCATTGAGGCTTGGAGACGATGTCTGCAAGATAGATGAAGGAATCCTTAAGAGGGGTCTTCCGAACTATCAGAAGACCTCTTTGAAGACCTTCTCTCGACTAAAAACGGTTAGGAATTTCCTAGATGCGCCTTGGATCACCACGCACAATACAATCAGAAAAGGTGGCTGATACCGGGAGTAGGTAGTGCTGGAGACTGCCGTCGAAGCCTTTCCTGACATAGAACTTTATAATGAGACGAAAATCAACCTGTTATAGATACAAATCAAATGCACTGACAGAGTCTCCATCTCTGTACACCCTATACAGGGTCCTAAGACTCAACTATTATCACTCCTATTTTACACCCTGGCGCTGGTACTTTTGCTGCACCGGCTAAGGAACAGGGGAGCCAGAATCATTGACTTTCAGCCCTCTCTCATGGTTCGGCCCCGACCTCCAGCAGGAAAAAATGATCGGGGAGACAGGCAAAGGTCAGAGCCACAGTAAATAGATCGTTCCGAAAGAACTTGTTTTTGAAGGGCTGGGCAGAGATATGTTGCGCATACATTTTCTGCCTGATCCCTTACCAACTAACAGTCCTTCCCCTACTATCCCCCCCTTCTCTGGAAACAGGGTAAGCCGATGGAATCAGACCAGGTCTCCATCAAACGACCGAACAATGGAAGTCTAAGAAGACTAAACCATTCAACGACATACATCGAGGCTGGCCTTCCTGTGCCGGACGCTGAGGAACTGGTTAATGAGCAGACCGTAAGAGAAACCTTCCCGAAGCTTATGCCCACTTCAATCCCAATGGGCTGTCGTCGCAGTCCCAAGGGTAAGAAACCATTCCTAAGCGAATGTCGGAAGGCCCTGACCACATATATAACAGCTTCGCAAGTCCTCGTAAGACACTATGTCGGGAGTTAGTGTCAACGGGCGCAAGATGTTGGCAATAGGACTCCGATTTATGTGGTCCTGGGCTCCAGACGCAGATCACCTGAACAACTCCAGTTTTCCCCCATCTGGAGACCTACCCAAATATTCTCAGTGCAACAGTGGGATGGAGGAAACAATCGAGCTCGCTTCCGTCTACTGCGAGAAGGTCCGCTTCCTGGAAGCACGTTAATATCTCTCCTGGCCCTTGACAACGATTAAATTTGAGATAACATGGTACCCTCTTGGTCTCCAACGAACGTAGTTGTTTTTTGCACGTAGCTGACCAAGAATGGTAGTGTTGCAGATGCAACTGAAGGAAGTTTTTGAAAGCAAATCATCTTCTTACAACCAACTGATCTAATGTTTTAAGCACCAGCTTAGAGTAAAGATCAGGAGCGAAGAAATAAAGATTGGACCCTATAATCTTCGGTGAAAGATAGGTGAAAGTAGTAAGCATATTAAACGATCTGGACTCGATTGGCATTTTTAGTAGCTTCATGTCGGGAGTGGGGGAATCCGTTTGGGACACCTAATCCTCCCTAATATAGTTAGTTTGCGATAAGTAGATACCCTAGCTAGGTGAGTGAATGTAGCTCACCCTCGATCCCTAACCCTACGACCCCAGAAACTTTCTCGTCCCAAATACTACCTTTTTGACGAACTGTCACTGATTTCTGGCATAAGAGAGTCCGGCTGTCAGGACCCCCAGAAGTTGATGGCCATCCCCCTCCTGGTTTTCTCCCAACCCGTACCATAATCTCTATCTCTACACCTTCCGATCATCTTCACCTGTAAATATCTCACCCTCATTTATCTGATGGGAAAAATTACCCAAAAAGTGTACGGAATAAGAAAATCTATGGACGACCGGACCAACATGAATGAAAATTGTCAAACGAATGGATTATGATCGAGATTAGCAAAGACCAACACCCTTTGACTTCGTGGCACGCTAATGTCATGAATTTATCCTGTGATTTTACCTGATGTGAATTTTACCCTTTGTATTTGGAATATTATTATTTTTTTTACTTTTACGTGTCATTTTTTTATTGTGTGATTTTGCCAGTCACCTTGTTTTATACATCTTGGATGAATGAACTCGGGCTTCAGTTGAATTCCTAAAATCTGTGGATTATCAGTTCAGGCCCTCATGGGGCTTAGTTCAGATGAGCACTGCCCAGGATTCGTTCTAAGACCTTAACTCCAAGTCAAGACTGCCCTAATGCCAAAGTGTAGTATCTGTTATTATCAAAGATATTGTTGATCTTTCCAAATTTTATTCTTGGATGAAGTATTGCAACATTATTATCGGCAACCGTTTAACTATAAAGCCAGTGGCTGAATGGTTAAAAGCAGCCAGGCGTAGCTGGACCCCCATCTGGCTAGAGGGTGTGAGTCGAGTTCTCATCGTGGGCTTGCTCGTTATTCTCTGATTATGCTGTCTTATCGTTGCCGTAAGATTACGGTCCGATTCCAAATTGTGATAAAAAAAATGAAACAACTGAAAAATAGGATAAAAGTGAAAACCAGTCAAAATTGATAACATTGTTGTTATCAGCTAAATGATAATATATACGATACGCCCCGATATTTTATGACTTGAATTGGTGTTGTTGAGTAGAGAAAAACAATTTTCTTAGCTAAGTTCATTGAACGTACTGAATGGCTGCATATCCAATGGTATAATGTCTCGTTCCAAGAGATTCAATCCCCCTGGTTGGACTTTTCCAATTCTCTTGAAGTGGTAAGAACAGGGTCAATTCCAAAGGGGACTGCCGAGGGAACTTGATAATTTTTATTTCTATGCACATGAAAGAGTGTGGGCCCCATATTAAACCTTGATAACATTAAACGACAATTTTGCCCTTTTTAATGCTGGCAATAGCATGGGGCTGAAATGATTCCGTGACTCTCCACTAGCAAACATCTTCTGATTTTCTAGTTACCTATCCAGGGGATTTACTGCTACAATTGGGCTTTTTTCCAACTTCACAGAAGACAAACCAAAAAAGAAAACTAAAAGCCTGGCGATTGAGAGAACAACCCCATTGAAATAAAAAAAGATGTCTGAGGCAATGACCCATCATAAAATGCGACCTTTGGTCGTGGGCCATGATGAGTAGGTCTACGGATACCCCACCCCTAAAAATTGATAAATAAATGCATTCAGCACCAGCGGTTAGGGTGCAAGCCCAAGTAATAATACCAGTATAATACTAATAAGATTCCAATTACTGATTTTCAAAATGGACAGACCCGCCCCTGTTGAAATCTTCCAAGTTTAATGTCCCTCTGATGACCTTATACCGTACTAAGTTTGGCTTAGTAAATATCATTTAAAATGTGTGATAGAGAGGTTATATTGGATTACAGTGATTGGCGTGCTAGTCTCAAAAGCAATTGAGTGCTACTTCAATCATTCAAAGTGTCTAAGAAACGGAATCTTACATTAAAGCTAGTCTCCTGAAACAATTATTAAAAATTGAGTCAAATGAATTGAAAAAAGCAATTTTCATGATTGGAAAATACTAGCGATTTTTGTTATACATCTTTAATGCCTTAAAAGAACGCCAGAATTATCCTGATATCAACAAGCATGCAAATCTTCTGCAGTAACAATGGCTATGCATAAAGTCATGCCGTTTGTCCATAGTTACGTACATTATATATATATATATATATATATATATATATATATATATATATATATATGAAATAACAGCTGTGTTTGTAATACCAAGTATTCGTAGCATCCATCTGTCCCTTTCCCTTCCAACCCTCTCATTAAGCAAAGTAACTTTTGTTTATCTTCTTTCCCTTCCTGCTAGATCAGTCACACTCATAGTATCAGTAGCAGCCACCTGCTGCACCTGTTGCTGTACGCTTACAATAACCGTCAGTGGAGTAACAGGTCATAGACGAGGACCTATATTATGTGTAACATTTATTCCCCCACTACCAAAGACACGTTGATTCTCTCGTTAAAAGCCACTTCACTGACAATGGATCCATTAATGATCCAAATGTGGTGAAAAACATAAATTTATTATGATTATTTGAAGTGTACTTCGGAGGAGAAATATTTTCATTATTTCATGCAATTTTCATCAAACTAATATCTTCACCTTTGTTATTTCTGTAAGCTGAAAACCTTCCCTGTGGTTGTGTTTCAGACCTACTTCCTGTGGAAGAGCTAAATGTGGCGTTTAGTCCTAATGAGAGATCAAAACTGTCTTGTTTTGTTTTCAGAATCACCGTGATTTTGTAATACTGGCTACAATGTACCATTTTGACTACTTTGACGTCATATAATCATATATGGATTGAAACTTCCAGTATTATTTAGTAAAATAGATACCTGGGAATCAGATCAATAAAGGGAAATCGCGACCACAGACCCCTGCAATTTTTATACCTGTTTTCAGAGACTATTATGCAGAATAAAAACATGCTCCGAGGTTCTGTTAGAAAGCACAGAAAATTTGATGGTCATGATTGTGGCATAGTTGTTGGGTTTTGCTTAAACATCCAGACATCTTATCCTTCCCTTATAGTGCAATGGGAGTGTACTGCCCTGGGGCTTACTGACCCCCCGATACTTGATGGGAAAGGTAATCTTTTTTAAGGCTACGGTACGAATCCTAAGCCTCTGATCTTGGCAATACGGAGCCTCAGTAAGCCATCATCAGATACAGGATTATGGTAGCGCAAGGTTACTGCATTCACATATATCCTATATAAAATGCATAATAATGAGTTACAGTTTTCAGAAATACCAAAATACCCAGGTTAAACATGATTTCGTATGAAGTCAACAATCATGAACGATTTTTTGATCTGAAATATGTTAGTAGAGAGGATTAATGAAAAAAAAATGTCGACAAATAAATCATCATTCATTTTACCACAAAATACAAATCCCACGAGAATGGATGAGGCATCCAATTATCAGCAGCAGTTTTGGTTACGCCTCACATTTGGAGCATTAGTAGTAAAGATATCTAGCTGAATTTAGGTATCCCTGTAGTTTTTTGCATATCATTTCTGGCTTTATTTTATTTCTGTTTTCAGTGGTTTTTGAATAATAGATTTTCAAAGTAGGAAAATGGCTAGAGTCAGCTAAATTTGAGGCCAGTCGCAGTAACAGAACTAACGGCGTTAAAAACAATTTTTGGATTGTTTTCATCTGATGTACTGACTTGTGTAAGCCTTTATGATACAGTTTTAAGGCATTCAATACAGTTAGAACTCGAACTTTTTTCGTTTCGTGCTCTTTGAAAGTTTGTAAAGTAACGTAGACAATTCCACTGAGCTGAAGTGTTAACCTCGTAAATAGTTTTTCAAAATGTTATCAGCTTAGCTCTCGAACATTTTTTTCAGGAAAAGATATCGAGGAAGCCATTTTAAGTATTGTATAACACGGAAGCCCACCTAATTCATGAAGTCTGTCTGGCAAGATAGAAAGTAGTATCAATGTACTTCAAAATATCTCTACTTGAATCTTTTTAGCTTTTCTAGATCCATACATATAATATGTCAAAATATATAAGATATCAAAATTCCATATAGCCTGTAATTGTTCAAATTTCAAAGTTTTGCCTCCCCACCTCCGAATCTGAGCTGCCTAGTCTTCACAAGAAGCACGGTCAACATCAGTGGTCCCCGTTACCAGTAACCCCTTTTATCTAACTGAATTTCTCACGGACCGGAGGGTTTTGAAAGGAAAGTGTTTCTACTCTACAAGCTCAGAGATCCCACACCATTTGAAAGATTTACCTACTCCAGAAGCTCGCAGGCCCTCAGTAATACCTTTATGAAACTTCTCCCCTGAGGGAGATGGTCTGCAAACACAGGTTGGCAACCACTGGCATACATTAATTGGCCGATTTTTTGTTTGCCTGGACTGTTTTTGGATCCCAATCTGCCATATATATATATATATATATATATATATATATATATATATATATATATATATATATATATATATATAATCCTAATACCGGTAGACGAAAGTATTTCTCATTTCCTTACATGACTAGCGTGATTGCGCTAATCTTTTCTATCTAGTCTCTCTATTTTGTGCCTGGTCTTTTCCTGGAACGTTTTCTGTCCCATGGACACAAATCAGTTAGCTTATTGCTCTATCTGCTGTCCTTTATCCTCACTACGTGCCCCGCCCATCTTCATTTTTATCACTTAATTATGTGTACGATATCCTCCGCCCTGGCCCTCTCCCAGATCCATGTTGGTCTTTTCTATTGCCATTGTTTATTCCTAACATTGCAATTTCCGTTCCCCTTTATTTTATTCTGAGTTTGTTTTCGGATGGTTTTGGCAAGTTTCTAGGTATCGTAACCGTTTCGCTTAAGCCTCAAGCCTATTGGCAATTCACTTTTCCGTATGCTTCCATGTACACTAAATGCTTTATAGCCACTCGTTATGTGCCGTCTTATTTTATTCCCATGATCTTTCTCTGGCTTTATCGCCAGACCTGCGAAATGTATTTCTTGATTTCTTTCAAGGACTACATCGCCTTTTCTTATTGGTCTTCTCCGGGCATTTGGTCATCGAACATTACTTTATCTCTGTTTTGTTCATCTTCACTCCAATTGTTTCGCTTCCACCATTTGAATCGCTTAACATGCTTTGTAAATCTTCAGCAGATTATTATAATGTATCATCATAATAGTACTTTGATTCTCAAATCATCATCATCATCATCATCATCATGATCATCATCATCCATTTAACGTCCGTCATTGGACTTAGACCTTCTCCAAGGTCCGCTACATTCCTTTTCATGGGCGTCGCAGAGCCAGTATTTTCTGAATTAGTCTAGTTCATCTCTCCATCTTGTATTCTGTCGGCCTCTGTTTCGCATGTGATCTCTGGGGATCCATGTTGTGAGTCGTGATGTCCATCAGTTGTCAGTCATTCTTGCAACATGGCCTGCCCATTTCTATTTAAGTTTTCTAATAGATTCTATGATGTCACAGACTCCTGTTTTCTTCCTTATATACTGAGCTGTCATGTGATCTCTCCGTGTAAGGTGGACCATGATTCTCTCATGTATGCAATGCATGCTTCTCAGTTTGCGAGTCTGTCTCTGGGTTAGGTTCTATGTTTCAGCTTCATAAGTGACTATTGGGAGGATGCGTTGAGTCACCTTTAAAACCTGTCTGTTAGCGCAGTTGGTTTTCATCTTAAGTGTTTGGTAATCTATTCGTGAGAATTTCCTAGAATAGTCTGTGAATGTTGGTTAATTAACTCATTGGTAATTGTCAAAGTCTTTATTGTCTCCATTCTTTTATAGTGGGAATACTATTCCTAGACAGAAGTTTTGGTGCACTTTCTTTTTTTGTAAGCATTGAGTAAGTAGTAGCACTAGTCCTTTGTGATGGGCCTCTCCAGCGTCTTCTAAAAAAATCTATCATTGAGCTATTTTTGCTTCTTATATTTTGTATCGCAAAAGCTACTCCGCCCGTTGTTATGTCTGGAACACGACTGTTCTTTACCAAAGTGTCGGTTGGTTTATAGTAAAGACAAGATATCAAGAAAAACTGAAAAACACTATTTCTATGCCCTGAAAATAAAATTATATATAGTCTAGAAGGCTTTATAGCTTCAAACAGATTAAGGAACCTTTTCAAAAAATGTTTTGTGTCACTTCAGTTATTTATTTTCCAAGTTTTTTTTAAATGTTTTACTTATACTTATTATGGTATTATGCGTAAATTTCCCCTTACTTGGATCATCACAAAACAGTTATATTAACACGGCACTCCAGCAGTGTTGATCAAACACCACCTCCCTTTCAGCTATGATTTTTGATACGGAGCTCATGATATACATGTAGTTTATTATTTGATAAAGGGTAATATAACGCATTGCGTATATATATATATATATATATATATATATATATGTGTGTGTGTGTGTGTGTGTGTATGCGTGTGTGTGTGTGTGTGATACTTTTCAATGAGTTCAAAGATACTACTCTATGATCCTAGGCATAGATTCTCTAATCCAAACAAAAGTACCGATCCCTACATAAGTGATCGTTTTTTTATTCTTATTTTATTTTATTTCATCATTATTCCACCACTACTACTACTACGACGACGACGACGACGACAACGACGACGACAACGACGACGACGGGGTACTATGCTATAAGTCATATATTTCATTGTAGCAGGAACAGGTGCTGGTTTCATCAGCATTAGTCCTTTGTGATAGACCTCTCAAGTGAGTTTTAGTAATCTAGCCACATTTTCATTTATTCTATCTTCATTCCATCTTAATATGGGGTCATGGAAATTTCTCGTAGTGTCGCTGACTTTTATTTTGGATAGAAATTAAAACCTTTCAACATCCAGGCGTCTGTTCGAAGTCTTAAAAAATACCCATATACCAAGTCGTAAGTTGTTGTGATAGTACTCATTCTCAACCATTTGGGGGGCCCATGCCCCCCTCTTTACGAGCTCTTCTAAGTTTCCAGCCCCATTACAATCAAATAAGAATACAATACGAACAGAGAGACATAATTTCAATTATCTAATTATTTATTTTTTATTATCAAAAGCTGATTATTTTCTCCCATTTTAATTATTCAGCTGATTTTTATCGTAACTTCACTCAGGCCGTCAACCTATGATAGTGAGTAAATAGGGCTGATCAGATATGAAGAATCTGCTTTTGGTGAGATTCGAACTCACGCCCGCTTATGCCGAAAGGAAGCCAGATGAACGTCCAAGCTTATTCTTCATTTCCTATTAGCGCTCTTCACTCACTGTCGTGTATTAACAGCTTGACTGAAGTTGTGATGAAAAACAACAGAATAATTAAGCTAAATACTAGATAAAAATAAGTAATAAAGACAGAAATTAATTTATCTTTCCAGTCCAAAGCCCCCTTCAGATGTGTCAGGATTCCCAAAGAACTATTTAGCCCCCGGTGAGAATGGCTTTAGTCCGTTGAGAACTCTACTCTTATTTAGTTCTCTTAAATAAACTTTAGTTAGTGTTATTGACCGAGCTTTTTGAGGGGAAATGAAGACCTTCAGAATTTAATACCTATGCTCTAACCATTGAGATATGTCTCTTGTTTGGTTGGAGCAAAATAATTGCTACTACTTCGATATCGCCTCATTTTTCTATTTTATAATCCGTATTGGTTACATTCAATTGTTTTAGTCTTTTGTTTAGAACTATACAAACCAGCTGTTGTAAGTCCATTATCTTTTGTCTTATCAACTTATGTATTCAGAGTCAAATAAAATAAACTATCAACTCCAACTGTAAACATTCTGGAAAATTCTGGAACACTACTGAGAGCTCCTCGAAAGTAAGTGAAATTATTTCCAAATATTAGTGTATATTGTTGGCATATAAATCCTCTTTTGGGGGTGGGGCAAAGAATATGAAGAGAGAAAAACCTTCCCCTGGATTATTCTCATTTATTACCACATTTTTTTGAAAATCCAACTCAAGTTTTGGATACTGTAGGACTGGACAACGAAAGGTATGTTTACCTTTTCAGTCAGTTTGAGAGAAAAGAGGGCAAGGTCTCTTATATATTGTCAACACGATATTTTTTATTACCTGCCACTTTTTGTCTTGAAATCTCACCTTATGGTTGTCTTTTTTTCTATATAAGTTGGCTTACTCCTGGCCATATGGGTCGTTATATTGGTCTTATGGTATGTTTGTATGCTAAAAATAACCATTGCAACATTTATGATTCATACCATCTTAACTTACATAATGTTGACACTCCTCTGAAAAGGGACTACAGCATTTGATAAAATATAAGTCCCCCACCTTTTCTTATGTTCAACAGGGAATATAAAAAAATCTGCCTGAATCATTCTAATTTATCATCCAGGTATTTTTGACTCCTCAAGTTTTGACCAATGTAAAACTGGACTATGAAGGTTGTGATTATCATTCATGGCAATTTATAGCTTGATAGCAAATGAATTAATTAAAAGAATTCTCCTTAAAAAAAAATACATCAACTACCGTATTTGACGGTAGGTAGAAATATGGGACATTTTTCTAAAAAAAAAATAGCTCCAAAGGTAAACGTAACCTTTGTTATCAAACCCCACATTGATTTAAACTTGAAGTTAAAAAAAACTGGGTGATAAATGAGAGGAATTCAGGGGTATACGTTTTTTGTTTGCAAATATTCTTGGGCGGGTCTTGACTTTCGTCAGGTACGATAAGTATATTTGTATTCAATTTTTACTCCTACGAATTATCTATAAATACGAGACTAACTACAGGCAGTAAAGACACTTCAAATTTGACTTGAGTTTTTTTACCAAGTGTCCTGAGATGAACCATCGTCATTATTCTATGAATTGATAGGTTATTAGTTTTTAAATGATTTTTTAATTGTTAGGTGAAGGATTATATAAACAAGAAAAAACAGGATGTATTTAATCGAAACAACCAATTTGAAGCATTGCCCTTTTCGCATTGATCTACTAGTGAAATGCCATCTCTATAAAATTCTTCAAGCTAAGTCGTCACAAATTAATAAAGCATTATTTATTATGTCCCTATTATTGAACCTCTCATTACGGATATGATATTCAAATTGATAGAAAAGATTCGAATCCGTAGTAGAAATGTTAGGTGAATGTGGAGGATTCTGTAAAACTTCATATCCTAATTCTTTAAGCTTATGCACAAGTCATCTGAAATGTGAGGGAAATGTATCCAATTTTGATGTCATTTTTTTCGAGAGGTGGGGAGTGGGGTGGATCTTGTTTTGGCGTTTTAGATTTTTTTTTTCTACTTTGTGAACTAGGAAGCAATTTTCAGAATTGAGATATTGAAAAAAAACAACACAAAAACATCTATATTGGCAACACAGGGAGTGGAATTGGCCACTGTCATGGAGCACTTCATTAATTTCCTTTGGAATTCGTTCTTTCCAAATTCTTACCTTCTTTATTACTTTGAGGGCGACATGGTATGTTTGCTGTTGAATTCCTAGTCTCCAGAAAGTGCTCCTACCGTTGTTTGTAGGCCTTTAGCCATTGCTTTCGATAATTCTTCATCATTAAGAGTTGGCACTGGCTGGGGTGCCGGAAGAATGGGGATCGCTGGCACCCAGCTTTCTTGGTCTAGAGGTAGCACAGACCGAATTATATATTTATTTCGAATCATCAACTGGATAAACCTTTTTCTCATGATAGCAAAAACGTTTTCAAAATGAATTAAGATATTCTCTGAATTATTCAAGTGAAAAAGATCTTGCTTATTATGGTTGAACATTTTCAAGTTCTCTGGCATGAGTTTCTTTGCATTCAACGCTTTAAACGGATATTTAAAAATAAATTTAGCTTATTGTATGAAAGATTTTAGGTGTTGATGAGCTATAGAATACGACAAATTATATACCTGTATGAGCCCAAGTCACGTGTTCCGTTGTAGACAAACCATTACACAGTGGCTTTTCCGTGGCCAAAATAGTTTTCTTTTTAAAACATAAGGTTTTACTTAATCTGAATAATATATGAATATTACATCTTGATTGATATTAAGAATGGTAAAGTTTTTAGCGGAAAACTTCTTATCTATCCCATTTTAACAGCAGTTAATTCATAGTGCAGAAAAATTACGTAAACAATTTGAAATACTTTCTTTACTTCAAATTATATAAGATCCATTTGACGAATAAAGTTTTATTTATTTTTATAATTATGCT
>OY735200.1:21664177-21714177 GCA_963457665.1 Thysanoteuthis rhombus
GCTCCTTTGATGCGAATTGGGTGTGCGATAGATAGCCAGACAGACAGACGGACTTAAAAACTGTAGAAACTTATGCTGACGGTTTTGGTTGTTGGTTTCTAATTGAAGATTGATATGCATGTTGTTGTTCCAGGTGTTGCCCTTGCAGTTAGAAGGTTTGTCTGACAAGAAGAGAAGATGCCGAGGGGAAACAGAAAGAAGAAACCGAAGACTCTGAGAGCAAAAATCGAAGAAATTAAGAACCCTTCGCGGGAGCAACAATTGAAACTCTTCATGAAAGCCTTCAAGAGATTAACAGGGAAGAAAGAAAGCTTTTCAATCTGGAACCGTGAGTACCAAAAGACAAAAAAAAAACTAAATGATACTTGTTACCTATGATAGATATTAAACCATTAACTGCGGAAGGCGGTGAAGAGTAATAGTTATACATTGCCAGCTAAAAGTCCTCCTCCATTGGAAGATAAAAGCCCTGGCGAGTTGTCATCAATCACAATGGAACAGAAATTGAATTGAGTCAGTCATAGGGTTACAGCAACAGAAATTCCCCCCAATCGCAGTAATGATTTATATTTAAAGTTTAGTTTGGCAAAAACCCTTAATAAAAATCCTTGTTCATAGCAATTGTGTGTTTTTACAAGACTGAAGTACCAACCCTGTGCCCAAGATGGACTGCCTATCAGAACTTCTGGGCTCCAATTGACCTTATATTTACTCATAGCTGGAGCAAAAGTGGATTTTTGCCTTTCCCATGGGCATCAGTCAGAAGTGAACACAAACTCTCCCAGTCAGAGTTTGAACTCTGTTCACCGATTCTATTCTACGTGCCATTAATAGTAAAAGCAACCACAACTCCCCAGTGAGAATCAGACAATTGATAATATCAAGCAAGTTCAACTAATTCACCATTACTGAGCAGGTGCCAAAGTAGGTATTTACTAAGCTTAGCTTAGTGTGACCTAGAATCACAAAACTAGAGCAACTAGTGAGGATCAAAACCCGAATAATAATGGAAGACCTACTAGAGTAGATTACTAACCACATGTTTAGGGCAGGCAAACCACTCCCCACTACCTGTACACTACTTGAGGAGCATAGAGCCACACTGCAGTCTCAGTAGCCAGGGGGTTTTACGGGGTGTCGTTGCTAGCTCCACGCCAAAGATTGACTGCTTTACAGGGCCAAAGTGCTTCAACTGCATCGCTGTCTATCAATAGCTGTAGGGAAAAGTGGATTCATGCTTTCCCAGATAAGGAGGACAGCCACACAACACATCAACCATAATATAAGAGATAAACAACATGAATGAGGATACTAGTCTGAACAACTCACATGAACATAAATATCCTTATATCCTAATCCACAGTTATTCGGGGAATGGTAATTAGTAAAATGAAACTGACAAAGAGATTAAGGTCATATTTAGAAATCGGATTTTCCTCAAATGGTGTAATGCTGCAATAGTTGGAGACTAGGCGAGGATCGAACTCTCTTGCAATTGCTTGCATGACTAACTCGTAAACCATTTATACGGAAGGTGTCCTAGACCTTTCTCTAAACATTCGGTCTGATGTTTGTAGAACTAATCTCTGTCTGTCTTGGGACTGGCAGAGGATCCAGTTACAATCTATGCAGCAATGACTTGTGTGGCTAGCTTGCTCACTACTCTCAACAGTATCCATGTATTCCAGACAGAGCTGAATTTTGCTGATAACATAGCTGTAATGGCAAGTAACACTCAAGACCTTCTGTTACTTGCAGATATTATCAGCGCTTATTCGGGAAACCTCAGCTTTATTATCAGTACCAAAAATACCAAGAACATGTCGAGCAGGGGAACACCAAGTGGCAGCAGATGTCTTCATTGACCAGAAGAAGTTGAGGAACTAAATAACATAGTATATCTAATAGTTAATTCTTGGTATATTACGGTTATATTTGGATTTCTATGAGATTATTTTTAAGAAAAATAATGAGTTCATTTCAGTGTAAGATGTTCTATATTTTGAACGTGATATCTGCGATGTTCTTTGGCTTCGAAACCTTCAGACGTAGAAGAAGGCTCAATAATTCATCGGCCTAGAAGTAGTGATAAAAACAGCGAGGATGAGGATAATAGTCTGAATACACACCAAATAATGACAATATATTTTCTAAAAATTAGATGGGCTAAAGATACGTAGACAATAAGGAAGGCCAAGGAATATACAATATGGACGAAGATACTAATATATTAGATAGGGCACAGATGTCTTTACTGACCAGAAAAAGGTTAAGGGGCCAGGGGAATTTCACGTGTCTTTATAGTTCCATCTACAATACCAGTGATCTTGACTACGAACTAAAATGCCTGATTGGAAAGGCAGCAGTTGTATTGAACCTGCTGTGTAAAGTATCGAACAGCAGAATTCTTTCCTTTGAATCGAATTGCGGTTCTAAAATTCAAACGTGATTCTCACGCTATTCTACGGCTGCAAAACCTGGTAATTTAAGACCATTCAATTGAAGGAATCGGATGACTTTGACTTGTCAGACTTTTTTTTTCTGGAACCGCTTGTCACAAAGGAAAAAAACGAATCTTGACCGGTTTTTGTTTATTTTCAAAGAGTTTTTCGGACGATTGGATTCTGGGTTGCTTATATTGTTAAGACGACGTTTCGGCCAATTCATTCTACGACCTTCTTCAAGTATACTATCCACATCTGATAGTCATAAACAAAATTTTCGTTTCTTTTGTAGAATGTATCAATCGAAACACAAACAACAAAAGGTTCAATCGTCCGAAAAAATCTGAATGGTTTAACCCTTCTCAAGCCTATGTTTTGAAAATCACTTTCTTTATCGTTACAGTTATTTGCCCCATCAAATTTTAAAAATGGAAGCTGCCGTCCGTCTGAGCAATTTAATTATGGTCAGTTTGGGTTTCTTCAAAGCACTACATCAAGGAAACGTAAGTATGCAAGTAGAGTTTCAAACCTGCCCAACGGCATTTGAAGTCCTCTAGCCTTGCCCTTATTGCGCAAACTGGGAGATAACTTGCTCGTCATAAGATCTTTAAGATGGTGAACTCAGTGAACCAGCTGAAGATTGTTCTCACACACACACACACACACACACACACACACACACTTACACACTTATATACATGTACAACGGGTGCAGAAAAGTTTTTGACCTTTCTCCATAACTCCGAATCTGGACTTTATTCTTCAAAGTAGCTGGAAGGACAGTTCTTTTATATTGTTAAGTGCCAATTTGCCTGATTATTGCCCTTGTTTTGAAATTGTTTCTAGGCCAATCCCTTCTTGGTCGCGCCGAGAACTTTTCAACATCCTCTCGTATATATACCGTATTTTCTAGCATAAGAGACGCATGCGTTCACAGCTATTAAATCCCATAGCTACCCATTTTGAGCATCAATGAACTCTGGTCATAATTCCAGCGTATTGAACGCAGCATAATGTTTTCAAGTTTCAAGATTTGCGTCTAATTTGGCGGCAAATGCGACATATTTAAATTAAAAGTAACCAACAGTTTCACAAGAGTTAATCCAAGAATATCCTGCTGGTCATACAGACATATTTGAGATTAGGAATTACTAATGTCGATTAACTTTACTGCTAGTGAATTCAAATTTCAGCACTTATAGATAAGGATTTAGTGAACAGAGGCTAATATTCATGTCTTATCTTGTCGACAGAATTAATACAGCTCTAAGTCATTGAACCTCACATGATTAGAAAGTGACATTTTTCCAGTCAATGTTCAAGGGTATAATTTATATTCAACAATCATAATACACACAGTCTGGAAATGTCTCAATGACGAACGCTCAATTCAAGATAGATTTACAAAATACTTCCATCTGATTCAAGTAGAAAATGCTAATTTTGACGGACAGAAAACATAGCCAATTACGTGACGAATTATAGAAGTAGATTTTAAATAATACCACGGTATCATGAATCAATGGTTGGTGTATATTGTAAGCAGACCACAAGTCGAGATTTTACAATTATTTAATTTAGGGTGTAGCATGAACTTCACACACACAGTTATATATACGACCGGAAAAGTTCTCGACTCGAAGTTGCAAAAATAATTGCTTTTTCGTTATTTTAAACTTTGATACTTATTATTAAAACTATCATTTGACTATGTTCATGGAATATAACATTTTATAGCGTTAATTTTGCTTAATCTATTAAAGCTGAAGTTTTTTTCCACTATTCTGTTTCAAATGAAGCTTTCAGATTAAAGATGGAAAGAAGCAAATTCGAGCAATTGTGTTGTATGTGTTCATAAAGAGGGTGTAAATCACGGGGAAATGCTTGCAATATCGACCAAGTATTTGGTCTGTTGACAATCAACGAACGTAAATCTCATCATTGGTTCCAAAGGTTTTGAAACGGAGACGAGAGCCTTGAATATCAGAGGGGTCATAGACGTCCTTCTGTGATTGATGACATTCAATTGAGGGTTATTACTTAGGTGGATATGTAACAAAAAATGGATTCTGCTCAGCAATCAACGGTGTTTCGCGCAGTGGCAGGACAGAAGTGAAGCATCAGAACACTTCATCAAAAGATAATTATGGTTACTGTTTGATAGTCAGCAAATTAAATAATTCACTGCAACTTCTTGAATCTTAGCGAAACCCTTACAACACAGGAGCATTGCACAGAAATAAAAAAAAAACATCATTAACTACAACGATTACAACTAATTTGTACATCGAGAAGAACCAATTCCTTTCCATGACAATGCCCAGCCAGAAATTGAACGGGCTAGACTTACTTCGATTAACTACTACTTTTTCGAGCATTTCCATCACTCCCTGCAAAGGAAAGTCTTCAATAACCAAGCAGCAGCTTAAAACACCTTCGATTATTAATTGGTCCCAGGGCCCCAAAATTCAATGCTTCCATTTTAAATGGACTTGTTGGCAAAAATGTAGGGACGTTGAAGGTTCTCTTCTCGATCAATATCTTTTATTCTTAGCTGAAATATACTGCTTTGAATTTGGTGAAAAAGCATAATTATTATTTTTGCACTAACCAAATAACTTGGTCTTAGACGTGAAGAAAGCATTTCTACTATCTTGGATGTTGATACATTTTCTAATATTATATTTTCTTGAAATACAAAAAAAAATTATAGTAACCCGATGATTCCTTTGAAAATGAAATGGCAAATTTAGAGATTTCATTTCCAAATACAGTTATGTCAATTAGCCTTTTATTTCATTAATGAAAGTAAATAACCTACTTCAAGTCAAGTCATCAAATCTTTAGTGTCCAGGCTACTGATAATGTGTTTTGAAGCAGTACTTTGTTCTACTGGAAGAGGGAACTGCCCTAGCCTCTCATTTCATTTACCCCATGGACCACTCTCCAATCGAAAACAGCACACTATAATGTATGTAGCCAAGAACATCTCGTTTAAAACAAAATATCCTTTATTTTTGGGAATAAAGACAATTCTTAGTCACTGAATTTCCGTAGACCATTATTGGTTCATTAAGAGAGTAAGTCTTCAATATTTAATGTCTTAATCATTAGTTCTTTTTTTGCTCCTATTAACCTTCATCTTAATTGTTGTTGCTTTTTTACGGCAGCTAAAGTCAGGTCATTTGCCCTCCAGTAGTGAGTAAATGAGTCAACAACGCGGATCTTATTCTATATTCCAATACGCATTATTATTTTTATTTCACTCACAGCTTAAGGGAAATTATTAAGTTTAGAAAATTTAGTCGTGATAAAAATCAATAGCAATTGAAATGAAGGTAAATTTAAGCAAAAAATTAATATTGATTTACAATAATAAAAAATAGATGAAGAAAAAAATGGAATTATTGTCTAATGTTTTTCGTCTTCTTTTTTTCAGGTTTTTCTTTACATAAATCTATCCTGTGTAAACTCTTCAGCTGAATCTACCTCTGTAAAAAAGATTCCACTCATGACATTCTTGATTCCAGATTACTCATTTTAGATTGTAACTTAAAAATAAAAATGTAAAAATAATTTTATTTTCGTTTTTATTCCTGGTGTCTCTTTCTTTTAATAGAACGAAAGTTCATGCTACACCCTAAATTGAATATTTTAAAACCTCAATGAAATTCTGAACTTGTGGCCTGCTTGCAATATATACCAACTATTCATTCGTGATACCGTGGTATTATTTAAAATCTACTTCTATAATTCGTCACGTAATAAGCTATGTTTTCTGCCGGTAGCATGTAAGGAGATATAACTATTAAATGCTAATCAGAGTAATCTCCCTTACTATGTTTAAATTTTTTTTTTACAAATTCGTTTGGGCCGGAACAATAGAATGCAAAGCAACATATTTTGGATATTTTCTGAGAATGATGCAATTGTAAAATTATACAAATACTGCCATCAATTTTTGACGGTTTGAGTAAGCTAGTTGATTGTAATGATAATAATAATAATTACCGCTTTACAGTTAAAACATTGGAAGATACGATGTACACTGGAGCCGAAGGAGTAGGGTAAATAATAGCAGTACGAATATTCAAACATGAAATCCTCAGGGGAATCATTTAAAAAAGAAAAAAAAAAGACGTATTTTGAGAATCAACCAAATTACCTGATTAATACACAAGGCATATAGTTCAGTGAACAACGAATGAGACTGTATTGAGATAGGGTCTGCTGGGTGGGCAAAACAGTTGTGTATTTAATACTAACACCAGTGGTCAATGTTTGAGCCCAGATAAAAACCAAGAAGTTTAATGCTGATTTCCAAGGCAAACAAGACGAGCTCTCCACAATACTCAGGTCCCAATTCCATAATATTTGGCCTCATGTTGGGTTAAGCTAAGCTTGGTGGATATTAAGATTGTATAATACGGACTCAAACGAGGAACAAGAACATAGAATAATGCTTTGAATATTACAGAATCCTGTCTATTGCTTCGGGGATTAGAGAGTAAAAACTAAAGATGAAAGCATAAAGTACAAAAACAGGAACAAATGAAGTCAAGCAGAAGAATATGGATGATCATTTGAGTATTACACAAACCATAACATAGATAGAATAAAGCAAAGAACAAGCTGTATGATATAGATTATCTTCTTTTACTTATATTTGAGAAAGTTTGTGACTATATATTCGCTTTCTCTTCCCAAACGGTGTATCGTAGCCGGAACTAATGATTTAAGGTACCCCTGAAATGTGCATCTGCATGCAAAATATCTGAGGTGATTTGCTAGATTTTAAGGGGTTTTGATGGGGGGTTGTATTTACTACATGGCTATAATACTGATCCGTCTAGTTCAGCATCATAGTCATCTGGAAAACGTTTAATCGGAACACATTTATTCTTGGAAATATTTTCTTTCACATGACTTTATATTCAGCTGACAATACCTGCAGGTTTTTTGTTTAATTTTACATGTTAATCATTTTTCCAGAACACAAAATTCGGTGGGGGTTAGAGGAGAACTCTTTCTATTTTAGGGATCAAAATCGAAGAGAAGATTTTTTCTCTTTTGTGGGTCAGAATCTAAGAGGAATTTTTTTCCATTTCTAATGGTCCGAATCAAGGAAATATTTTTTTTTTCGTTTTTAGGTGCCAAAATCTATGGGGATTTTCTTCTTTACTTTTGAGAGTCAAAATCGAAAGGGGTCTTTTTCTCAATTTAAGAGTCAAAATAGGGATGGGGGACTTTCCTTTCACTTCTAGGGATCAAAGTCAGGTGGAACCTTTCTTCCACTTAAAGGGTGAAACTCGGGATACGGGAACTTTTTTTTTCTTCTCTTTCGGGATAAAAATCGAAGGGGGGCATTAATTTCAGGAGTAAAAATCAAAAGGGACTATTTTTTCACTTTTAAGGCTCAAAATATGAGTGGGGAATTTCTTTCTCTATCAAGGCTTAGAATCAAGGGGAATTTTTTGTTCACTTCTAGGGATTAACATCTGGGGGAACTTTTTTTTTTTACTTTTAGGGGTCGAAATCAGGGTGGAGGATTTTCTCTTTTAGGGATCATTATCGAAGGGGAACTTTTTCTATTTTTCAAGAGTCAAAAGCGAGGGGTAACTTTTTTCTACATCTATTTTTTTAGGAGTCTAAAGGAAATGGAAACAATGTTGTCATATTTGCAATTATTTCCCCCTTGTAACACCGGATGTTATTGCTAGTGTAAATATAAAGTAATGCTCAAATTAGATGAAATGAAAGGTTAACGTTAATACGCAGTAATGAAAGAAAGATGGAATACTGATATTATTATTATTATACTATTCCATCATTTAAATATAGAAATGCTTAGAATATCATACAATCTTTGTAGAAGATAAGACAAAAGAAAGTACTGTGAACGAGCAACATAGTTTGCAGGAAGGGTTGAAATTTGAAGCAAAGAAAAATATTCAAGATTATGAACTGAATGTCCTTCCATTCATAAGTATGTACTCGTTGCCTCGAAAACGACACAACTTGAACTTATGAAATTTACTGTGTGTACCAATATGACACCGGGGAACATTTTCAGTGAATTAGTTTTTGAAGATCACCCAGTGATATGTTTTAGGGACGGAATGTTCGATTTATCGTGTTAATACATCCTGAAATAGACACATTTTTTTTGCCTGCAATTCGTGACATAGCTAGCGTCCGTGAGTGTTTTTCTATAATAGAATTGTATGTGAGAAAGGGAGAGATAGAAATACAGAAAGCAGGGTGGGGGGAGGAGATAGACACACGGATTTTTTTTTGCGGGAATAGATTTCAAAATCTCTACAGCTGAATATCATTTTAAATAAAAATATATTTGTATATACTAACGGACATTTGAAAAAAGATTTTTTTTAAAATTTTAAATCTTTGACGTCGTTTCTATGGAGACAAAAGAGGCGGAGAAAATCAAAATGAAATAAAAGGCCAACTTACTCAGAATATTCGGAGTTTATTTTCTTGGTTTAATTTGGCCTTTTTCCGAAGGTTTATCGATGATATTTCAATTTCATAATTATCAATAATAAAAATATAACTAATACTGAATTTTCCTTTTATGAATTTTTCTCAATAATGCTTCTTTAAAATTATAAATAGTAATGAGATTTTCATTGTTCTTGATCTGCTTATTTTCGATGAAAAAGTATTTCTCTTTGAAATTAAAAGAATGTAAGAAAAAAAAAAAAACGTGTGATGCTTAAAAACCAAAAGAAAGGTTAAGATTCGTTTGAGCAAACGTACGAAGGAAATTTCAAAAAAATATTCTGTCGTTTTTATTCATATATCAAGAAACGATCGCGCGTTTTAGATCTAATTCAATGGCATACCAAATAAGAGTTACTTTTTTCTCAAAATCGAAAGGTTTCCAGAAGAAACGAACTTCATATTCAGTCAAAGCAGTTTCAACTATACAAGAAAATACTTTTTCAAATTTTATTTATGAATGTCTGCACAAGCGAATCTTAATCAGTGTTTATGTACATTCAACATTTTTATTGAAATCGCGAAAAATCGAATAGTTAGTTACAAATATCACTGTAAACCGTTAAATTTCTCACGTTCTATTTCTCAATTTCAATAATTCTTTTTTGTTGCTGTTACAACAGCCCTTAAACTGCCCGTTTGGGCTGGTATTTTGTCAAAAATTTTGGACAAGATAATGTTCTAAGTATGATATCATCCATCAACCATTCAGTTGTGTTGTACTGAGGTAAGCTAAACTGAGGGCGAAGAATATAGACTGATGTTCTGAATATCTCATTACGGCTTTGGAGATCAGAAGATTCAATAATATACAGGAACTGATGCAATATAGGGGAAGAGGCGGAATAATGATAATACGAACATTTTGATACGAAGGATATTCAGAATATTGGAGATTATACGATGAAAGCATACCATACTCACGAAGAATCAAAGGGAGAACCAAAAAGAAGAAGAAAACTATAGATCATTGTAGATTGAGTAATCACATTCATTCATTGGTGGGGGGTTACACCTAATAGATCTCTTTGTTCTAGATACATGTAATTTTAATCAGGTTTGATTACCGTAAAAAACAATTTGGATTAATTTTGGTCCGTAACCCCATTTTTTTTTTTTTTTTTTTTTTTTTTTTTGTTTAAAAAAAAAATTGATTTGGGGGTATTTTTGAGTGAATATATTTAGAACTTCGGTAAATGACAAAGATTTGAAATTTGAATATATTATTCTGACATATGTGTACATCATTTTCCTAGGGAAAGTTTATATGAAAAATAAAAAATGATATTGATGGGGGCTCTTAAAAGAAAAGAAAAAATGAAAATAAACACCAGAATTTTGAATTTTTTCCAAAGATTTTCCAAAAAGAACCTCTCAAAGTGTCAACACATTTCCCTACAAAATGGCGTTTGTTTGATGAAACTCAGTTCGTAAATAAGGGATGAGAGCTCACTTAATTTTGAAAAATATAATTTCAGGAAAAAAAAAAAAATCCGAAGTTGAAGTTTTTATAACCAAAAGATCTCACATGATACATTTATTTATCTACATTATTATACAAAATATTTACATTATTCATATTTCGCATACAGTATTTATAGGATATAGACAAAAAATTTTAATAAAAGATATTATTGCTGTCGGCGTCTCACTGTTATACCCGATATATAAACAGTGCCAAGCAGAAGATATCTTTCCCAAATGCCTAATGGTTAAATACCATTATGTATTTTCACTCCTTCATGTTTAAAAAAGGAAAAAAAAGAAATGAAAAAAAAAGAAAGAAGAATGCCAAAATTTGACCAATTTAGATGTGAGTCCCCGCTCCTGATTTAGACCTTTGTTTGATTTCCCCACAATAAATAGATTTCATAACAGCATTTTTTTATTTTCAATTCTTCATATTGCTCTAGAATTCTCAAAGTGGGCGCTACCGCACCCGTACAGGGACTTCGAAGACTCAAAGGGCGGCGGCGGAAAGGAGGCAGCGGTAATCAAGGGGTGAAGAATTTAAATCGATACTTCCTTTACGTAAAGTCATGTCTAAAAAGCTGGTTTAATAGGAGAGCTGTTTGAAGATCGATTATCAAAAATGTCATTGAAATTTGATTTTCAATGTTTCATTTTTGACTGGCTTTACAGCGCTGGGGGGGTCTGATGAAATAGATGCTCTAAAAGGAGACGGTTGTCCTTTTGTCTCAACGTTTCTCAACCGGGGTTCTGCAGAACACTAGGGTTCCATAAGAGGTGGAGAAGGGACTCGGGAAAATGTGATACATGCATGGAAAAAAAGCACCTCATGTTGGCTTCATTCAAGTTTTTAAAATTTTTTTTATAACAAGTAGTGACCCTAGTCTTGATTACAGTCGACACTACAAACACCAGAATTTTCACCTACTGTAAGAGAATGACGGCTGTTAATTTTATTAATAGCTTTTTGAAGGAAGCATTTCTAAAAAGTAACGATCTCTGATGATATTAAAAATACTTGTAATTGGGGTTCCAGGTTTTTGATATTGATCAATCGTCATCCATTTATATTATCCATAGTTTATAATACATAATATATAATTCATACATTTTTTTGAAAACACTCAAGTGTCGTTAGCGGTAAATGAAAATTCAGAAAATAATACCAGAACTGACAAAAACAACGATAAATTCGTCATCGGCTATTTTATTTTGGGGGGAATTCATTTGCAATTTCAGCAGTGATTAAAGGGAAGTAATTGAATGTTTGTGAAGGGAATGGGGTTTTTAATATTACCTCCCTTATTTAGATTAGACCATAGTTATGTGTAAGTATTTATATGCCTCTGGGTATCTTTTTTCTTCTTCTAAGTACTCGTTAATCTGTGTGCATACAGAACGTCAGTACATCCATGAGTCTGCAGCTTAATGCCGGAAAAAGGTATTCATTTGTACAACTACAATTTATTCTTCAGTATAACCTCCTTTCTTATCAATGTACTTAATTCATGATTAATTCAGATCAAAATTCACCAAAATACTACCAATCAGGCAACAGACTTACTGATGCACCTTCATACTTCTGTGTATACTTACGCTTACGGGTATCAATTTGTACATGTGTACGTATATTTACATATCTGTGAACATATGTATATACATCTGTGTCTGTGTGTGTACAATTCAACACATGAATGACGGCCTTTGCACGGGACTCTACAATCAATGTGTAACCAACTCGAAATGAACGACTCAGTTGACAAAGTTTCAACCCAAACTCAACAGATATTTAAAACGCCTCTCACAAGCAGGGTTACCGGATTTAGATACAAAGGGAGATTATCAGAACTTTATCTCCAAGACATACCCAACACAGTCATTGGAATTGTATCAAATCTAGAAATTGAGTGACTGCCGGGGGCAGAAGTTCAATACCAGCCTCTCCAGACTAACTCGCTTACAAAATTCCATTGCCAGTGTCGGTTAAGTCTTGAAGATAAACTTCAGATTACTCCTCTCTGTAATCCAATCTAGCAATACAACGATAAAGCACTGAGTGAATATATCTGTCATTACAATAAACTAAAAACTGAGAAAAGATCAGTTCATACATAACTGCTACATAGGGGAGGTAACTGTGAGTTTCAACTTCCATATTTCAGACTTATCTTGATACATGAAAAAATTACTCTCAATCAAAAAATAATTCCTTGATCCACTCAAAATTCAAACAATTCTTCTCTAGTTCAAGGCGTGTCTGTCCACGAAATGCCATAATTGAGAACTTTTCAAGATAGTTTGTGTACAAACAGGAGTGAATTCTGTATTTCACAATGTATAATCTTCTTTTCTGAAAATTCTGAGCTAGAAGATCCAGTTGGTAACATCACTGTAGCCTTGGGGTTGAGCATTCTCCATTAAAAATTGAAACTCAATTCGAGTGAGTGGATTATATATGGTTGCAGATTATCCATGGTGAAATACGTACATTAAGTTATAAATTAGAAAAAAAATCTCTCTCAGATGGAAGAGAAATTTCTTCCCTAGTACTCCTTTCCACAAAATTCTCATTGCAATTGACTGAGAACTTTTGGAGATACCGTATAGACAGACAGACAGACAAACAAATGTGTGAATACATATACCTCTTCCATCTTTGTTGGTAGAGGTAAAAAAAAAAAAAGAAAATATTCAAATCAAATAAAAAGAAAACAGAAAAGAAAAAAAAAAATCAATTTTTTGGTTCAATTTGTTTTATGTATATATATTTTTTTTTCAAGGCAGCTTTTACAAAAGTTAACCAACATTGTTGGCTATTTCCATCATCTTTTTTTTTTTAAATTTTATTTAAAATTGTCTTTTTTGTTTGATTTTTTAAACAGTTTCATTTGTTAAATTTTTTTTTTTTCCAAATTTTAATTTCATTTCAGTCTTTGTTTTTTCCCTCCCTTCCCTCTTACCCAGGTTTTCTTTTTTTTTTTTTTTTTAGCATTACAAAAATACAGACAGCATTTCTTCCTACTTCAAGAATCGCTGTGAAAGTCTTGAAAGAAATTCTTGTTGTCTCATGTTCAACACGAGAAAAGGAATTGGTGGCTGGTTTAGGTAATCTTTTGGACAAAACAGCTGTACAGGAGAAAGATGTACAAGATAAGGGTTGGGGTTTTTTTTTTTGTTTTTTTGTTTAAATTTTTGGTGATTGTTTTTGTAAATCATCTCATATACTAAAAAAAATCATTTTTCAACTATTTCTCCCTTAGTATTTTTTAAAAAAGAGAAAAAAAAGAGAAAAAAAAAAGAAGAAAAGTTTAATATCTTCCACCGCTCATTGTAGTGTAGTGTCAAAGCAAAGGTTGCCAGACATCTTTTGCTGCACAAGACCAAATTTGTATGGTTTTGGGACCAAATCGAATAACTCTTTAGTACCAGAAGATTCAAATAGCTTAAAATTCATCATAAGACTATACTTGCAAGAAAAAATTGATTGAAATACATTTTTTTTTTTCAATCTAATATTCATATTGTATCCCATCATTCATCTGGATAACCATCTTTTGTAAATTTTCCCTTAGTATACCAAATCTTCATTCTCAGAACCAAATAGCTTTGTTCAGTACCAAATTTACTCAATTTTGATCTTGAAAAATACCATATGGTAATGCTGACAAGAGAAAGTATTTTCTTTTTTTTGCTCATAGCGATTGTTGCTGTAAATTATCTCATACTAAAAAGATAATTTTTCAAAAACAATTTCTCGCTCAGAATTTTTGAAAAATGAGCAGGAAATGAAATTAAAGATTCGTGTCAAAGACACTTTTAAAATAGTTATAAAAAATAAAAGCAGTTTTAAACCACTGTATCTAGAAAAATTAGGAAGTGCAAGTGGCATAATGGTTACTGACACAGAAAACGTAATTGGCAAATCAAGTTCAAGTTTGGGCCAAGGATGCTTGCCATCATTAATGCTATGGGTAAATAGCAGAATCCATCCTGCCGGTACCAAGCCCAGGTGAAAGAAGAGGGATGAGCATTGGGTTAGCAACTCCAACCCATAAAAATCTACTTGCTACTGAAATCACAGCAACATTACCAAGCATGGAGTGGTTGCAACCCTCTGATCCACAAGAAGGGAAAAAAATACATAGGGAGAGTGACTTGAGCATAAACTACTATATTGAATAATTCTTTGATTTGAAAAAAAAATTAAGGGGGGGGGGCAGTCAATTATGAACTGGTCCCCCAACTGATTTTTATTAATTGTCCAAGAATTAATAACGAATAGCACCGAAAAGTCTCTATAGAACTGTTACTGGCTTTATCCTTGCACTACCTCAGTTTCCATCAAGAAAAGGTTCTGCAATATTTTGATCTATTATTTTCCAGATGCTACCATTGTCATATAGGTCAAGTCCGAGATCACTCCTTGCTACTACCACCATGTAACCCAGTACAACCTGTCACATATTACTTGGAGAGGAGATGGGCACCGGCAAGTGATTCCATTGCCATGAAAAGGGAGTACTTCTGACAATCTACTTGGATTGTACTGGGACTAGATCATTGTCATAGCTTTTATTTTCTTGTGTAAGCACATCAGTATATAATAATTAAAACCTACTTGCCACTGAATGTGTGAATGGTGTGGTTGTGGCCCTATGCTCCAAAAGGAGTTGAGAGAAATAAATGTGAAAAAAAAATTGATCTAAAGAATGAGTCAGATCTTCGTCACCAAATAATGTCTCTGTAATTTAAGCAGTCAAATTTCAATTGATTATTACACTACTAAAAGATATGAACAAACAGTGAACTATTTTGATTCAGGCATTAAGCGACTTAACTGTTCAAATTCATGATTCGCTTCATTGTCATTCATAAACATTATGGTACTCTTCAATGAATAGAATTTTAAGAAATGGAATTCTTTTGTGAATTGAATGAAAAATTAAAAAAAAAAATTACCTAATGGTGCAAGGGATGTAACTTTGATCAGAAATTATACCCTCTGATTCAACATTTAGCATTTTTATAAGAGTTTCAGAGTCAATAAGTTAGTTGTGAAAGGGTTAAAAGATATGGTAGGTGTTGTCGGTCAGAAGTGTTTTGTCAAGTCTTAATGGTTTATCTAAACTTGTGACCTATATATATATATATTTCTTTTCTCTTTTTTTTTGCCAAATAATAAGGGAGTCTCATAGTAAATGGGATGTTTTACATAAGTTATGGAAGAAATATTTTTGGTTACTTTAAAACTCTGGAGATATTCCGAGTTTTTTTTTTTTTTTTTTTTGTCAGGGGCGCCTCAATAATGAAAGTAATTCAGCAGATTAGGGATTACTTTTTTTTTTTTTTTTTCAAATCTGAGAAAATTGTTTTTTTTGAGGATTATACCAATTTTGGCATTTAAAAAAAAGTTCCATTTTGATTTCAGGCAAGTTCAATAATTTCTCTTTTTTTTTTTTTTTTTTCAAAAAATGTTTTTTGCCATTTCCAAAACACCAAGATCTTTGTCCCCCCACCCCATTTAATACAAATAAAACTGAAACAAACAAAAATATCAAAATTACTTATTACCCTTTAACTGAAGAAATATCCTTAAAGCCATTTTTAATGAAAAAAGAAAAAAAAAAATAAGTGAGAGAATGACTCATAGATATAGATAGATTCACCGTGTTATCTTCATCTTTGTTGTTTTTTAGCACAGCGTTTTTAGTCAATACATTCAGGTCTTCCTCAAATGCTTATTGTTCATGGAGGGAGAATGTATTGTCCAGAACTTTGTGTTTATGAAACGAGAAAGATGAAGCTGATAGCCCGAAAAAAATATAAATGGAACAAAGAGATTTCCCTCTCTGAAATAAATAATTCAGTTCTAATGAACTACTCTCAATTGTAGCCAAGTTCTTCAGACAATTCAGATTTGAAAAAAATGACAAAAAATAGATATATAAAAATAACCTTAAATCTAATAGAGAGAATTTAGAGAGCATTGTTTTAATATAATTATTGTTTCCTAACAATAACTAATTTTTTTACTTCCATCAGAATTCCTCCCATCTTGCCTTTCGTCACAACTACACATAACGGCAGTCTACGTCAGTGAGCAAACAGTGCAGATCAGAAATAAAGAATAAGCTCTAGGCAAAACTAGAACTCACATCCCTTTTATCATTGGAAGCTTGCCTATATACGGCGACAACTGCTCTACGGCATGAGCAACTAAAATAGTTTTTACTCACAGTCGTTGAGTGACAGCTTGAGTAGATGTGATGAGTAACAGCTCAAATTGGGATGAAGGAAATACAGTAAACTTGTTTCAACAACATCATTTAATATTGTTTTTCATATTCTCACAAGTATTGTTGATAATTATACCTTTTTTCAAGCAAATCAGGAAGTAAATAATTCGCTTGCCATAATTTTCTATTTGCTTGCTATATTTTATAATCCAACTGTCATAGTGGCACACCCTGAGGGTGCTGTGATTACTCGAGTCAACTGTATTAGTTAAAAATTAATAATGGTTGACAGCGCTTCATCTAACGGAAAATAAATTAAGAAAAAGGATTTTCCTAACATCTCCCTGTCACCCCAAAACTTATGTCTGGTTCTGGGGATCCTCCAGGCTGCATCTCCCCATTATCTGAAGAGGGGTAAGGTTAGAGCTGTTCACTGATACCTGTGGCATGCCAAGAGACAAGACTGAGATAAGTTGACAAATTCACATGAACCAGACCTTGTGCCAAATCTACCCTCGTGGTGAAGCAAATAAATACAATTTGATTATAACCTAGTTTTTTGCGTTTATGATTATTTTGACCAAAATGTAATTAATGTTTTCATTTATTTCATAGAATGTTTAAACATCATATAGGTGTGAGTAACTTGATAGTTACAAGCATGGAAAACAGAATCAGCAAACTGTCTTTGAGTTTCTGTTGGAGTGGCTTGTGTTCACTTCACACTTATAGCCTTGGGTAAGGCATGAATCCATATTTTCCCTCCAGCTATTGGGAAATAGCAAAGAGAATGCCATTCTTCCGGTCCAATTCATGGGTAAGTTGTGAGGATTTGTCATGTGGCTCGCAACTCCACCCAGTAGAACCTACTTGCTACTGGAACAAGATTAACAAGTGTCGTGTGGTTGCAGTCCTAAACTCCACATGGAGTGTACAGAGAAAGATTGTTCAAATAGCTTCACCACAAAATATTTAATTTTTTCTTTTTGAAAAAGGAATTGCTTTTTTCAAGCTTAAAAATCAAATCGATTACTTCATTGAGATTTACATTGAGTCAAGTTCATAGATACTTTGCTCTAATGCCCTTGGGAAAGTCATTAATCCCCCCCCCCCACTAAGGGTAAATAGTAAGGCAGACTGGGCTCTCAGGCTGTAATGGCAGCGATTTTAGGAGAGTTGAACAACTCTGATTCAAATCCAAACTGAAGAAGGATAGGGTCTGTCAGGCTATCTCACCTTAGACGCACCCATGATGAAATCATCCGTAGTACCCCAAAGACCATGCACTAAGTTTCCCGAGGGGGGGAAAAAATCATTCAAATTAGCAGCATGTAGATTATAATAATCTAGCAAAGTGATTCTGAATGTGGGGCCTGGAAACTGCATGAGGAAGTAATTTAAATATATTGGGGGCCAATTCGGAATTCGGGCATGGAGAGCGGAAAGTGTTCAGCTCACGACTGAAGCTAACTAAATTTTAGCCTGATATCAAGACCCTTCATAAACCGGAAAACATGAATTAGTTACATTTTCAGATGATATAGTAAATTCAAAGTGGTATAAATACAGCATTTCATATTTAATGAAAATCTTTAGAAACTTGGTTAAGTTTTTTTTGTTGTTGAAAATATTTCTCATTGGTTAAAATATTTCTCCCCATGATTTAAAACTCTAAATTTTGGTAAATTTTAAAATTTAACATGTATTATTACAGTGAGGGGGACATCGAATCTCTTGAGCTGTCAAGGTGGGGCATGGAGAAAAAAGATTGAGAACTACTGATCTAACAGTATATAATACTAAGTTTTCCAATACTGTTGAGGCAAGAGAAATTCATCTTGAGAAACAAAATAAAAAAAATAGCAATAATAACAACTTATGTTGTCAGAGGCACAGCTAGAGATCTGGGGGGTCCTCGGTTTTATGTGAGGGGGACTTGACTTTTTTTTGAGGGGCCCCTCCTACATTCAGTGAGATTAGTCAGTAGAAATGCAATGAGTGGCCTACAATTAACAAAGCTGTTGCGTCCCTTCCCCCGCCTGCATTGGTGGCCTGGGGGGGATGCTTTGTCAAATAGCATCCCTCCTTCTCAGCTAAGCCTCTGAACTAACTCTGGGCAGAACCAGAGTGGAAAAAATCTTTGCTTAGAGCATTTGTTGACTTCTTTTTGTTTTTTAATTATGATTTTTTTTTTTCTTTTTTCAAATCGAGGAAGAAAAAAAAGAAAGATGTTTTCAGATCATCCACTGTTGGTTTTTTAAAAAAAACAGATTGTTGGCATTTTTTTTTTTTCATATTTTTTTTCTTCAGTCTTTTTTTTTTAAAGTTTAAAGATGGGATTTAAAAAAAAAAATTTAATACAGGGTGTCCGAAAATAACTCCCGATTTAAAGCTGATCTTTTATATATCTTGATAGTCTTATTGAAAATATTACGTCATTTGATGCTTTTTCCTTTATTTTAGTAATTTATTTCATTGACCTGTGAAATAATACGGTATGTAATTGATGAAATATTTATTCCATTTTAGATCATGGCTACTGAACGTCTGACAACAGAATAACGGATAGCAGCAAATGGGGCATTACTTTTGGGACACCCTGTATGACGTCATCAAACCGACGCATTGCACATCTCTTTTGAGAAGAGATTTCCCTCGACTCCCCCAGGTCAGTTATAGACAATCGATTGAGGTTAGGGGAGTAAAGAAAAAAAAACAAACATTTTTCTTTTTACAGAATTAACACATTCTACTTGCTGTTTCGACCTCATACATATTCTTCATCAGATTTTGTCCCAACATTTGATACAACCTCCTCCTGCGTCTTTGGACTATATTCACTATCCGGCAATAAAGCAATGTCCTTGAAAACACCAACTAGCTTTTCAAAATTTGGCCCCCAAGTAAGCAAATAGTCCAGGTCGAACGAGCCGACTGTGCCACGGTTCTTCGACTTATCCTCATCGGAGGACACTAGTGTGCTGTAAGACTCGCCTGCGGAGTCCAACCCGTCATAGTCAAACGTTCTGTTATCGACAGGGCTGTCGTCTTCGTCATTTTCATTCTCTACCTCCGTCAACTTGGAGTAGATCATGGCTCCTGGTTCAAAATCGCTACGTGCCCGCTCATTGTCATACTCAAATTCAGAGCAGGTGAATGAATCATTGGCACTTTCGTTTGAGCTTGTGTCTTGAGCGTCAAGAATGCTGCATGTATTCGGCTTAACATTGAGTCTCCCCCGCAAATGTGGGTTATCTTCACTGGATGTCACTGCGTCTAGCATGCTCTCTGGGTTTGCGGAGGCTGGACGAGCGTTCAGCCGGTTCACTTCATCGACTGTCAGCCCTTTGAGGTTTGCTGCGGCACCCCCTCTCGGGGCTGGCTGCGGCTTTGGCGCTTTTTGTTTAGACTTGCCTGGCTTACCCATACAGTTTTCAGCAGATGCAGAGTGCGGGCTCCAGTGGGTATTTGCGTTTTGTACCATGAGGCTTGGACTCTGGCGTGTTGCCAGGGTCATCGGGCCCTGGTGCGGGCCTGGAGGGGCTGGACTACTGCGGGCCAAGTTACTCAGATGCATCGGACTACTACGTGCTGGCACTGATAAAGGCCCGTTATAGTTCAGCATGTTTGCTGCCGGGCTATTCGAGGGCCAGGGGGAAGTACTGTGATCCGGGTTGATCATGTACGGACTATTCCGCGGATGTCGGACCGGAACGTTTGATCCAGGTTTATATTTATTAACCTTCCCGTCCCTGAAACCCTTGTAGTGGGTTACAATGTCTATGTCTGATGGTGCTATACTGCTTGCGTTTTCCAGATCATAGTGTTCAGGTATGTCTTCGTTCATATGGTTTCCCTGGGAATGGTCACCATTCTCTATGATCACAGTGCCATCTTCCATCTCCAGGGGTATTACAGAGCGGCTCTCAGACTCAATAATGTCCGGCTTAGGCATGCAGCTGCTTTCGTGAGCTTTCTGGGCAAGCTCACCTAAAATGTGGTTCCGAATGATTATCTCGTCTGGAAGAGCATTGCAGTCCTCGTACTCGGCCTCGCTATAGTTCGGTCCAACTACTCCATGGCTACCGTTCTTCATTGTACCATTGTTGCGAGTCTGTTTGCAGAGTGACCCCAGCACACTTTTCTTCTTTAACCACTTGTTCTTCCGATGCCTCCAGATGAGGATCCAGACGACGACCAGCACAATAATGAGGATGATCAGCAGAGGGACAACGATCATGATGATAAGCTTCGAGCCCGAGGTCAGGGCGCTACTTGGAACGCATCTGTAACCGTTGGTCAGTTCTTCACAGGTCATGTCACCCGAACATGGACCGGTCGCACATACACTTGGACAAGCTGAACTGACGTTTCCGACAACCTTGACGTCGAATCGGTCTGTCGAACCTCCGAATGGTAATTTTTTGCCATCAAGTAAAAAGTCTTCCAGGCAACCATCAAAACCTGAGATGAAAAGAGAAAAAAATGTTTTAATAATTGGAAAAGCGGTTATGATTGATTAGGCATCAAAACAGATATTGTCACTGACTAAGAGTCTCTTCATTCTAGTTCGCATATCTAAATGTATTTTTTTCCTTAAAAACTATCACATAAAAAATTCATAAAAATCTTGTGAACTTTTCATGAATGCTTATTTTCGAGGTAGGGCCTCCCCATTTGGAAAAATGGTCCTAGCCAATCTCCCTTCACCTGTCTTCTAGCGCTATATCAGACTAGGATAACCAAAGCTTAGTAAATATCAATAAGCCTCAGTTAGTTGCATATGTCCCACCTGCACATATTTCAAATGCTGAGTTTCAGGGCAAGATGATTTTACCCACTTCAGTACAACACAATCTTCCTCTATCCAGCTACATGTTTGATTAGCCTATGCTTAGTAAGTATCTAAAGGCTTGCTAGGTGGTTGAGAGAGTTGTGTAGTTACACCAGTAGGGTTCAATCCAAGGTAAAAAAAAAAGTCAGGATTCGAAATGCCGTTTTTCAAGGCAGATATGCCCTCTCAATTAGGAAGACTGGTGCAATGATAATTTTGCTGGACCCTTATTTAATTCCTTGCCATTTGGATCTGGGCAGGACACAACTGAGCTTAGAAAATCTAAACAAGTAAATAAATACTCAGTATCATTTTCTTTTGAGCTACTATTGCTTCAGCATAGCAAAAGCTTTCTACTAAGCATAAGGATGCATATACTGACACCTGGTGAGGATCAAACTCACTACAGGCACAATAGTCTATAACAGAGCTTTCCAAACTTTTCTTTAATTTTCAAGATACATTACTTGGTTTTTCTTAGCCAAACCAAATATAATGTCATCCCAGCAGTTCAACTGACTCAGGAAAATATACAAATTATTCTCATTTTTGTGGCATACCTAAAGATTATCGCAGACACATCTAAGTGTAGTGACAAATAGTTTGGAGAGCTCTGGTTCACAAGATCAGTTAATGAACCATAACTCCATAGTGAAGCGTTCGAAAACTTGTTTTTTTTTCAACTTACTAATTATTCTATTATGAACATGAGTCTCAAGAGGACAAAAGCTAAAAATAACCTTTGTACACCAAGCTAACTTTCAAATTAGATTAGGGTTAAGTGTACTAGACATCCTGTTGAACATGGAAACTGTCTTTTAATGTGTAACCAATATCAGATTGAATAGATGTGGGGTAACAATACATTCCAACTTCTCACTTTCCAGGTTTTTTGTATGTTCAATGTCTACTAATAAAGACATTACCATATATCTTGTTCCCAAAATCCATTTCCATCCGTGCCCCTGAACACACTCAAGCATGAAATGGAATAAAACTTACTACTTTATTGTTGCATAGTGCTGCTTCTCTTTTCGCATAGATTAAAAGAGTTTTTGAAAATTTTTACAAAATCAACAGCATTTTTCCATATTGTATAAGCATGAAAAACATTTTTGTTTAAAATAATAGATCTAAATATTTAAATCATAAGCCAAAAATCAAAAATCATATTAAATAAAAAGACTATGTCAGATTTTGAAATACTCGCTCAAATTTCAACTTCGTTGGCCATTAAACTAAATGTCAAGTCATATCTTATTATTTATATAATTTATATCATAATTATTTTTAGAGAGATAAATGAGGGAAACTACTCTATAATTACCATTCAATATACTTGAAGTCATCTCCATCGAGAAATCAGATCATAATAGAAATTAGTGGGAAGAGCATGAATCCAAAACCCACAATAATATCAAATTGCAAATTGTCCAGGAAATTGTCTAATTTTCTGAGTAACAGTTGTTTAATGGTATTGCGCTAACAAAAATCACCCTACAATGTACCACTTTTGCTAACTTATGATTAAAAAGATCCAATCATTATATTAAGTCATTTTGTAAAAGAATGTTGAAAAATTATCTTTGCAAAAAGCCTCTAAAACTGAAATTACCTTGGATGTTTTCTCCTTCAATAGACAAAGAGAATTTTGTATTTGCCAAGAACAAAATTTCAACATCTGGAGCTGACAGAAATAATGGTTCTTTAATGATCCCTTGTTTCTTGGAATCGTCTCCTTCAAGAGTAACATTGTTGCCTGAAAATGACAAGAAAATCAATTTCATCAAAACTTGAATGCTTTTAAAACCAAAAACAAAAAAAATCAGGAGAGATTATTTGAGTTTAATTCAGTGGAAAATACATATGATTTGAACTGGGTATATTGGGCAGTTGCATAAGGGTCCTGTGATTTCGAGGGGTGTGAAATGAAATTTGAAAAATAAAAACCTAATTCCAATGAGGATCAATGGCCCCAGTATACACTGAGTAGGATTCACCAAACTCTTCAGACCAGCGACCCCTTCATGGAATCTAGTTGTATGCTCATGCAAATCTTCAGTGTTGTAGCCCTAAAAATGATCAGGACCCCTTTGAAACTCATACAGACACACAAACACTCAGAGAGAGAAGAATTAGTAGCCCCCTCAGCTGTTTGTTGGGCTACAGTGATTCAAAGAGCCTGATGTATATTATCAAGCTGTAATGAAAAACCATTGCCATCAAAGACGGCGAAGGATTTTATCCTTTTTTAGATTTGCATATGTTTGTTTGTGTGTTCCCATTCGAATGGTCCTGGCCATAACGTTTTGTCTACAGACTAGGAAGTTGGATTCAATTTTCGACTAGATCCCCTGATAAAAATATTTGTTTTTTTTTAACTCCTTTTTGGGGTTTTATTTTGAAGGGATTAAAAAGAACATACCTAGATGTATTCATCCTTTCTACTGTTTTCCACCAGGGATGTCATAAATAGAATTTATTCCAACCATATTTATTCTTCAATTAGAATTTCTCTACAAGACTTAGGAATTTGATGCTATGGTTATTCAATTATTGACTGTGGTGGCAAGTTTTATCTATCTTGATTTTCATCAAAATCTTCCATTCAAGTAAACTTTGATATTTGCTTATCAAAGTATTTTCTGACTTCCTACGACCTCAAAATACGTTTCAGTTATATTGCATAATCGATCACTAAAGAACAATCCAGGTTTTGATTCAATGAGATCTTGAAAGAATTTTCATTGATTTGAACTATTTGAAACTGCTCACCAGATGACGAGTGCTGCATAGAGCAAGATAAATAATGGTTTGAGGATAACAGATCTGGAGAATAAGATTTGTAACCAGAAAGGCTATTAAAAAATTAATGAAAAATAAGAAAATTTAGACAATGTTGTTGCTTTTTATTGGTAATCCACTTGGGTAATATCGGTAGTGTAGAACATTTGTCTTTAGTAACATACAAGGTTGATACTTATATAAGTCAATGTTCTGTCCTCATTTTTGTTGACAATTCTGCTCGAGACAGATTATCAAATGTTGTATTAAATGATGTCAAAGAGGTACACAGTCCTTTCTTTAAATATATTTATATATATTTAAGTTCATATTTCATGAATAGAATTTCTGTCCAACATAGAAAGACAATAATAGCTTTATACAGTAAATACCCACGAGAGGAATAATGCTTGCATTAATTCTATCTTACCCTCAAAAAATATCCCAAGGGTGAATCAAAAGTCAGTAGAAACATTAAAAGGCAAAGTCTTATGAAATGAATAATAATTGCACCAATTCTATCTTACCTTCAAATAATACACCCACTGTGTACCAAAAGCCGTTAGAGACGTTGAGAGGTAAAGTTATTATGGTTTCCTGCCTTCCAGATTTTTGACCTGCAACAAACACTGGCTGTTGTCCTTTAATCTAAAAAAGAATTGAAAAAAAATATAAAAGGTATGAAAATATTAACAACTGGAGGCAATCAAAGATCTTCCTTTTTATTTTTCTAATTATCCTGAACAGAGAGAACAGTTAGGGATTAACAAGTAAACAAAATAAACAGGTTCTTGGGGCGCCAATGGGAGTAGAGACATCTTTTTGTCCTCCAATCTATTATACCAGCCTTGAATCTCTCATTGTCCCAGCTGGTTTGAATTCTTTCTGATCATACTGAAATGCTATGTATAACTTCACTCCACACTTGAAAGATATCCCATAAAACCTTCTCAGAGGCAAGGGTTTTAAGAATTTTGATAAGTCATTCAAATATTAAATCTATCTAGTTCTAATAACGTGAGAATTTAAAAAGGTATATCTTGTTATACTCTAATTGTGGCTACTTGATAGTTGTATCAGATTGATGACCATTCATGATTTGGTGCTAATAGATGTTTAGAATTAGTAGAACTTGACAGATTAACAGGGAGTATAAGGCCATACATATACTGGAGAAGTAAATAGAAATATTTCAGAGTTATGTAGTGCTTTCAACAGATGTAAATAATTTTAAAAAGAATTATGATGTTTCTTATATCATTGCAAATTTCAATGTCCTAGATATTCTGTAAATATGATTATGATATGTTCTTATATATACAATTCATGCACTTTTTCTTCTCACTAAAATGGATAATTTAGATGCATGTCATATTGCATTAGGTTTCAATAAATCTGGCCATTCTACTTTTGTACCTTACTTTTTAGGTGAAGGATGTTCAAATGGCCACTCCAGGGGTGAAGATGTTGAAGTGATTCAAAAACTATTCATTACTCTATAAGTTCTTTTTTTTTTTTTTTAATAATCAAGCATAGAAAAATACATGTATACAATTGAGAAAAAATTCAATAAATCAAGAGAGTGACTTTTAGCCCAGCCTGCAGTTGGCAATGTCCCTGAATTTATTCTTTAATAATTGCGTAGATGTCTTAAGTAAAAAGAAGAATGTCCCAGGCTCGATTCCTGGTACGAGAAGAGTGACTGGAAAAATCCTCATTCGGACAAATTTTCCTGTAATTGGGTACATTTAACCTGTGTGATTAGGGTGAAAGTATCCCTTTAGTGAACTTACGTCAAAAAGGATTGTTAAGAAAACTTGTGAGAATAAAATCCTGGTCTCGGCTGGATAAGTAACTTGCAAGGATCACTAAGCTGAAGTAAGCAATTGAAACTGGGATTATGTCACCGGCCAATCATATTCCAATGGGAATTGTCTCTTGAGAGATGGACTCCTTACTTTGTTGACAAGAGAAAAGCTCTAGTATCACAGCATCCAAGAGAATTGTAAAATTTTTGCAAAATTGTAAAGTACTTACTGCTAGCAGGCTGAATTTATTCTCACTTGATGCATACCACAAAAGACCAGAGTCTTTTTGGGTTCGGAATCGGATGCTCACGGAATTCTGATTATGTTGAAGACTTCTCTTCTGACGGCTCACTGACTTTTCTCCAAGGACATTATTCCTGTGATAGGTTTCACGTCTGATAAATTCCAAATGTCCTCCTCCACTAAAGGAGAACGGTTTCCATTCTGAAAATCAAAATTAAAATAATTGATGAATTTAAAAAGGAATACGAATAAAAAGAACAAAAAAAATGGAAGATTTTTTAAGCAAAACGACAAATAAAATCATCAAATATATATGCACATATATATTTATATATGTATACATACATATGTGTGTGTGTGTATGCATGTATGTATGTATACACAGAGGAGCTGCTTATTGTAATCCTTCTAGATAACAATAGCCTGCAGATAACATTAAGCAGAGGATATAAAAATTGAAACAATTTCCATTCATTGTTATAAATTCATAATGTTATTAAATTCATTGTTATAAACAACTTTCAATTATAAAAAAATTGATACAAAAAATATAATCATTTCTAATTAAATTTTCAATCAAGTTTTTGGGGCTAACTGATAATAATTATAATAATAATAATAATAATAATAATAATAATCATTACATTATTCGCGATTAAAATAAACAGATTCCTCTGTACTTAGTATTATATAAATATCATCATAAAAGAGAAATAAATAATGAAATAGGACTTGGAGAAATCACGTTCAAATTTACCGCTAATACATATTATCCAGTATTGTCTCCTTCATCTTCAACAAAATGTTATTCTCCTCCTTCAAGTATGATCCACTTTTACAAAACTTTCAATATAATTTCAAGGGAGATAACTATACTTGATGATAAGGGAGGTAACTATCTTTTGATACAATCATGATGAAAATATACTATCAGATACAATTATTATCATCTTTCAATCATACCAGGCAGTAATTTAAAATTTGTTTTAGATTTGACAGTGAACATGGAAATAACCACTCACCTTTTTCACAACGATCTCCCATAAATTTATCAGGACAGATGCAGTGAAAAGTGCTCCATTTATCTTGACAAGTACCACCGTTTTCACATGGATTCGAGCTGCAAGATCCCGTTTCATCTCTACGGACACATTTTTTGCTAACAGTGCGAGAAGCCAATGGTTGAAGTCGGATCATATCCACTCCATTCACAATAAAACTCTGCATGCAACCAATAAAATCATGTGATCGGACTTGGTTGATTTGTATGACATCAATGTTAGGGATACCACCGAGGTATAAGTGACCACCATAGAGCCGTAAACTCCTTCAGAAAAGAAAGAAAGAAAGAAAAAAAATGGATTAACCTTTAAAATAATCGGGATCATTTCAACATCATACCCCTCAAATTTTGAGAATTGAAAATCCTCCCCACTGAAGCAGTCTAAGGAGAAAGATGTTTAATCGTAAACCATTGTGATTTAGAGAATTTAATCAGTAAGATCACCTATATTCTGGTAGATATTCCTTTAAAAAGAGTTTTGGGGGTTAGAGTTTTAGAAAAACTTCGAAGCCTGTTTCGCTGAAACCAAAGAATAACTGTCAAAGGTCTTCCACAAGCAGAGGAAGAATGACAGCTTGGAACATGTTGTAAATCATGGGTTGATCAAAGGTAACATCCTTTCCCCTAAATGGGATCACTTTGATATTCTTCGACCTGAACCAGTATCGGGGTTAATACGCTAAAATGATCAAATATTCCTTCTAATGAACTTGTATTCAAGACAAAAAAATATTCTAAGTTCTATTTCTGAGATGATTTTTCATGCTGGTTAACAAGCAATAAATACCATCATTTTTCGGTGTTCCTTAATTGATTATCGAATGATTTCACATGAAATGATTACAGTAATTACCTAGTTAGCACTACCACATTTAGCCCTTGACAACATACTACAATTAATTAATTCTCCTCTTATTTTTCTTCAAGTTCACATGATTCTGCAGCATCTTCCCTGAAAATCTTTTTCCAGCCCCAGTTACACATCAAGTTCAATCAGTGTGTCCTAAAGCTGAGCTTTCCAAACTATAGCCCATAAGCCATAAATGGCCTGCAACAAGATTTTATCCAGCCCACAACAACCTAAAACATTTATAAAAGGACAGTCGGCTTTTCTCATCTGTAGGTAAATAATCATAAAACTTATTCATTCATTCGAATTTTAGTCATTCATAAAACATCTTTTGTTAGGCCCAATAAAACATGTAAAATATATGATGTGGCCCTCATACTCAACAGTTAGAAAGCTGTTGTGGGAAAGTGGGATTTTCAGAAGACTGCAGACCAAAGAACTATGAAAAATCTTTAAAAGTTTGTTTCACGTACTCATATTGTAATTGTCCTTCGCTGGAACAGGTTTTATTGTAGTCTGTGCAGGCACTACATGCCCCACCGGGAGAGCATTTGTTGACAGAAATATGCACATCCTATAAAAATGGATGAAAATAAAAATCATGTCACTTGATTGAGTAAAACATAATTAAATTGAGAGAAAACACACATTAGTTTGTTGCATATGAAATGTCACTTTTTTTTGTTCACAAAATAGAGAATAATACCACAAACGAGAATTTTATTAATGTAAATTTTTTTTTCTGATTCAATGTGAATAAAGACATGATTTGTTATTATCAGAAGTTTTGAACCCTTAATAGTGATGAAATCTACCTGAAAAATTGGACTGATTTTTTTAGTATGATTCCAAATTAAGACATAATACAGCTCAAGCTGCTAATAATGTCAAGCAAGTGCATGAACACTACTTTAGTACAACCAACTCAGCATCAATTCAATAGGTATAAGTCTGGAAATATGGATACCAATAATTGACTTTTAGGAAGGATCAAACCAGTTCTTAATGATGAATAATTGATAGTAGTGGTCAATAGTAGTGACATATGAACAACGGTTCAAGAACTTTCTAGAGACTTTAAAATTTCAACAGTGACCATATCACTTCATTTCGAGGCAATAGGAAAGGTCAAAAAGTAGCTAAAAAGGAACCAAGTAAATCATATACATTAAAACTTCAACAATTACAATAATGCTATAAAGGTTAAATCGTCTTAATTCAGTTAGATTAAGTAAAGTTCCTTGGTGATATACCGTTAATTTTAATTATGTTTTTATATATATATATAAGCAATCGATCTTACCCGGTGAATGCGTAGTACTTGTACTTTATACCACGAACCGTCAGTCACTTTGTACGGTACGTTCAGCTGTAGAATAGGTGTCCTCTGTGTCAGAATTGAGAAGTGGACCATCCCGTCAACGATTTCAAGAGCGACAAAATTTTCCGCTGGGCGACCAATTGCTGGCTGGGCAGGATTGTAGAGTAAAAGTGCGTTTGTCATCTTCGTGGCCAGATAGACTGTGATGTTGTTCACGTTGTCTGCTATTGTTGGGAATTCAAGGTAGGACAGCTCCCCGAAACTGTAAGTCATTTTAGAGCAGAACTTGCCCCATTTGTCATATGGACACTGGCAGGTAAAGCCATCCAAATCGTTAACACAGGTACTTCCATCTTTGCAGAAATTGGGTTTGCAGTGGTCAACCCCCGTTTCGCAGTAACGTCCAGAAAATCCTTTCTTGCATGTGCAGGTGAACGAGCCCGGTGTGTTGTGACATGTACCTTGCTGGCACGGGTTTCTGTCACACTCGTTGAGATCCTCGGTGCAACTTGGTCCCGTCCACCCATCCAAGCACATGCAGAATGAATCTCCGTTCGGTTTGGCAGTACAGGTGCCCCCATTGTGACAATATACCTGACCGCAGCGCATTTCCTGTATGTCACAGTTCGTGCCCCCGTAGCCAACAGAACACTTGCAGATGTAGTCCGTAATGTTAGGACTGCTCATAATCACGCTGTCTGTGTCAACGATTTGCCACTTGCCATTTATTGTCAACTGACTGGTACAGGTTCCCCCGTTCTGGCACGGATTTAAAATGCAAGACGAAAAATCCAGGACAAGATTATTTACTGCCAGCAAACTTTGAATGTTACTTTTGACATCCTGCATTTTTTGAACAAGAATCTCTTTGGGGACGATTTCGTTATTTCTGTCTAGTGCCATCAGAAACACCAACAAATTACTTTCGACTTGCTTCAAGCCAAACACCTTGATTTTCCACATGACACCTACTTCCTTTTCAAGATACCCGATGAATTTCTGGTATTTTTTGCTGACAAACCTTTCTCCTTTCATGTTAAAGAGTTTCAGGGTAACAGAATTCGCTAAAGTTTCATTGGTTAGGCTGGAAATATACACAGTGGTGTTGTAAGTAACAGCACTGTGAATACCATCCTGACCGCTTATAAGAAGGTTCTGTACACCGGAGCTAGGTAATCGCAGAATTTGTAAATGGCACGTGTGTGGAATGGAGAAAACATCGGTGCTAGCGGAGCTCTGGAGAATCTTGCAAGAGTAATCACCTGATGCGTCTTCATCCAATGGTTGAACGTTGGCTATGTACTCACTGGGAACCTTTCCTTGAAAGAGATAGAGAAAGATTGTCACGGTCCGAGGCTTTGAAGGCATGTCGTTGATATCGCGTACGATGATGCTAAAGGTTAAACTTGAGGTCATGGATGGTGATCCGTTGTCCGTGACCGTAACGACAACAGGAAATTTGGCAATTTCCTCTCTGTCCAACAAGACCTTGGTGGTGACTAATCCATTTGTATCAACTTGAACATAATTACTGAAAGGACCAGGAGTCGGATAAAAATGGTACGGACCCTGATTGGGTGGTAAATCACAATCGGTTGTGTATTCGCTTAGGGAGATGACATTGAAGCCTGGCGACAAGTTTTCTGTGACGTAGGCCACCAAAGGTTTGCTCGTGAAGGCAGGAGAGCAGTCGTTTACATCGTTGATGTAAAGTCGAACCGTAGCCTTACCTGCAAAGAAAGAATAAATCATTAATTTACCATTTTTTTTGGTTCCAAGTCTGAAAAATCGAAGAAAATGGGCATCAAGAAAATGTTTTTATTTTTTACAGATGTAATCAAAACGTAATTAGTTGTTTATCTATCTGTAATTTATTCGGAATAGATCAGGTCTTACTATCTAAGAAAACAGTCCATTCATCATCGTTCGACATAGACTTTCCCCAAGATCCACCACACTTCTCTATCATGGGCGTCGCAGAGCCAGTACTTTCAGAATTTGTCTAGCTCGTCTCCCCATCTAATATTCTGCCGGCCCAGGTTGCGCATGTGATCTCGGCAGATCCATGTCGTGAGTCACAATGTCCATCGGTTGTCCGCCATTCTTGCAACATGGCCAGCCCACTGCCATTTGAGATTTTTTAATGGATTCTATGATGTGACTGACTCTTATTTTTTCCCGGATGTACTGTGCTGCCCGGATGTAATCAAAAAGGTTACATGCAGTGAATAAGTGTAGGACTGCACTGCGTTTATTCACTACTGTAGACAGACTGTGTAAGTAAGTTGCGCTTAAGGCATCTAAGAAATTTGAGATCTAAAAAAATCCTAATTAAAGATTTAAGAAAATGTAGGTACATTTGTTTCTGATTGAGAGAGAGAGAGAGAGAGAGAGAGAGAGAGAGAGAGAAGACTATCCACTTACCGGTTTGGGGTGGAGAACCTTTATCAGCAGCACCGACTGTGAGATTGTATACCGCTACCTTTTCCCTATCTAGTTTGGAATGGGTGTAGATTTGTCCGGAAGCACTATCAACCTGGAAAGCATTTCCAATATTTCCAGCAAGGATGGTGTAGGTGAACTGGTGGTCCTTGCGCCGTAGATCGTTATCATGAGCGGCCACTTGGATGACTGGCGTACCACTCGACACGTCCTCAGAGACAGACTCATTATAGACAGCCTTGGTGAACACAGGCGGGTCATTGGCGTCGGTCACCGTGATGTGAACACGGCACTGATCAGTGTCGTTGCCCTTCACGCTGCCCCAATTTTTAGCCATGACGTCCAAAGTGAGCCGAGGATGTGACTCGTAATCTGGTTTCCCGGAAACAATGATGTCACCAGACAGGGCATTTACCTTATACCCCCGCAGATTGCTGGAACCCATTAGAAAGTAATAGACAACCCCGTCCACACCAGCGTCGAGATCGGTTGCCAGGACAGTACCCACCGTGGTACCCTTTTTCACCGATTCACTGATACTGAAATTATAAACTTTTTTCAAAAAGGTCGGGTAGAATTCGTTGACACTCGTCAAGTGCACATTGACCACGGCAGTGTTCTGCAAATTAGTGCCAGGATTTTTGGCCAAGATGTGTAAGCTGTAGGTCTGCTGGAGTTCAAAGTCCAGTTTTGAACTCGAGTTTACGGTCAAAGTCCGAGTGTCCAAAAGGAACATTGTTTTAGCAAGGGCATCACCCACAATACGGTATTCAATGTATCCATAACTGCCAGAGTCTGCATCTTTAGCATCTAATTTGAAGACCGATGTGCCTATAGGAGAATTCTCCGGTATGTAAACGTCGAATTCATCTTTTTCAAAAACGGGTGGGTTGTCATTGACATCTGTTAGAATGATAGTAAATATGATTGAAGTTTCTTTGTAATAGAGTCCGTGATCTCTGGCAGTGATATTAATGCGGTGTCCGGTCATCTTTTCGTAGTCCAAAGGTTTATTGACCGACAGGTTTCCATGCTTTTCATGTATAGCAAACAATTTGTGTGGGTCACCTCCGGTAATATAGTAGCTGATTTCACTATTCGGACCGTAATCGTGGTCTTCCGCCTGCACAGTATCAAAGATACTGCCCACTGGAAGACCTTCGGAAATTTCCTTGTCAAAGACTATACGACGGAAACCAGGGGCATATTTGTTGATATCGGTTATCTTGAGGTGTACTGTTGCAATATCGGAGGATTGGGGAGGCTGCCCTTTATCCACAGCTTGGACCTTCAGCTCAAATTCTTTATCCATAATCTGACTTAAACTGGAAGATACATGAATTGTACCTAGGGGGAGAAAAAAAGATCGAAGATTAGGCATGTCTTGTCGGAATTGATTTAGATGAGATGTTTTAATCATTGCATATAGGTTGGTTCAGACTGATTTGCTCGTTTTTTTGAAAAAAAATTCTCATTAGGCAGGAGGAAAAGGGGTTGATTGATGCGGTGTGACGAAACAAAACAATGAAGTCAAGGAAGTTAGTCCAGACTTGATGCGCAGGAAAAATGAAGCGCATTCACCCTCAGAGCAAGATTCAACTTTCTAGAACGTAATTGTCACACGGGGAAGTCTGGAAGGTATGCTACCAGAAAGACATAATAAAAGAAAACAACAAGGACGAGTAATCAATCCACACTAACCTACGTACAATGATTAATCATTCCGTGACTGCATATAGACAAGAGATAAAAGATTGATTGGATTTCTATTGTATAAACTTTCAACATTCTCAAGTACGTCTTCCTTCAGCTTGGTTTAGAATAGCATGGTCAAAAATTAATTATGGAAATGCTCTATCTAAGAAATCGAAACACGAGTAAACATTATAGAATCAAATTATAGTATATGAGAACCTGAGTATAATGATTAAAAAAAAGCATCCATTTGACACAACTAGTATTTATTTTCCAACAATATCTTTTGTCAATGCACTTAATTCAGTGTCGAATATTGATCACTCATATTGAACATTATACAGTGAAAATGTCAGGTCAAAATTCACTTGATAACAACATGTCAGGCTACAGACTTATTGATCCAGTTTATATATATATATATATATATATATATATATAAGTACATGTATATAACTGTGGATTTATAAGTACATGTATATAACTGTGGATTTATAAGTACATTATACATATATTTATATATATATATATATATATATATATATATATATATATATATATATATATATATATATATATTAAATACGTGTGTGTGTGTGTCTTTCATTGCCAAAACATCTCGACAAACTCACTGGCATGCCGGGATGATTCATGGAGAAGTAATAGAAAAAAGTGGTAACACCTATTGTCAATTTTAACAGGGGCCACTAACACACACACACCCATATATATATATATATATATATATATATATATATATATATATATATATATATATATGTGTGTGTGTGTGTGTGTGTGTGTATGAGAGTTTCACCTGTTCCTCCCATCAAACCTTTTTTATATCATGTATTGCTTCAACCACGCCGGTACGACCTCATCAATTTCTCTGATACTCACCCTGTGTTTTATTTATATGGAAATAATTTGTCCCGTTTCCTGCAACGACAATGTATTCCACTTTGGCATTCATTCCATAGTCCTTGTCATCTCTGGAAAGAAAAAAGAAACAAATTTCCTCAAAAAATTTCAATGAAACAAGGTTTATTTTTGTAAGCAGAAGAAAGATATTTCAATTTAAATTCCAGCCCCACAACTTTATGGAACAATGTTTCACCGGAAATGCAAGATTCACACCACATACTCGTATTCGTGCATGCACGAACAGCCCATAAACGCATACTCACTTATTCACATATACCATATACACACATGTATATGAATTATAAATTCCGTTATATAATATATGAACTTACGTGGAATGATCTACTGCCATTACACGGTTAATGAATCACTCAGTTTAGACAACGTAAATAAAATAAACAATTGAAGAGAATGGGGCTGCTGCAGGAATCGACCCAGCGATCAATTAATTCTTTTTATTAGGCAGGAGGGGCGATCAATGAGGTAGCTGCTTCAACGTAGTGTTGTTCTTACCATTGAGCCAAGTGGCCGCCGAATACATAACTGCAGTGTAGGAAGAAACAAATTGAGCGAGAATAAACGAGATGAGAACTCGGGGTGAAAACAGTTATTTGGATTACCGTGGGCTGTTTAGCTCAATGGTAGAACATCGTTACATTGAAGTGGCAACTCCATCGGTCGTAGGTTTGATTCCAGCAGCAGCCCCGTTTCCTTCAATTGTTTATTCTATTTACGTTGTTTAAGGTGAGTGATATATTTATCATGTAATGACTGGAGATCATTTCAAATAAGAGTTTCTATATAACACAATTTATAATTTATTTCGTAGGATCATACACATCTATTTCTCAATACACACATGTATATGTGTGAGTTTGTGTACGGGTGTGTGTATTTTGCAATTTCAATTTTGTGCTATGTTGAATTCCGTACGTGGTAAATAACAAAAAAGGAAAAAACCCAGTTGAAAAAATTGATTCAATTAGCAATATTGCAAAAAGGATGATTCTTATCGATTAATTAGTTTATTGAAGGGTTTTATCAATTTCTTTCGCACAATGGCAGAAAATAAGAATTTAGATTATTTCCCCCCTCAATTAAGGGTGTCACCTTTGATGAACCAATCAGTGGAGAGTCGAGAAAATAATCTCATTTGAAAACTTCTGACACCCACAAGCATTTGTTTGCAAGAAGGTTTTCCTACACGAGTTTTCCATCTGCTTCTGAAACAGTTTTCTTAATCTATTAATCATTCATCACATAACTTTAAATATGACAATAACAAAGCAAGAAAACAGTTTTCCAATTCGATTAATCATTCATCACATAACTTAGGATATAACAAAAAAAACAAAACAAAAAAAAAAACAATACAGTTTTCTTTCATAAATTTCTTATTCTGGCACAAGGCCATATGGGAGCGCTAAAAGGTCATGCTACACCAGTATTCTAAATAGGGAGGGTTTATTTGTCTTTTTCTCAAATACAGATTTTTACTAAGCTTAGCTTAGTTTTACACAATGGCAAATGAGAGGGTAGGATGATTGGTGCCACAGTCTTCCAAATTAGGAAGATCTATCTGCCTTTAAAATTTGGATTTAAATGAATAATTAGATTTTTGCTTTCTAAGACTATGACGATACAAACTTTTTTTTCAACTGTCAGAGATCTTTTTGAACCTAAGCTTTGTTAGTCACAAAAGCAAATGTTAGAGTATAAAGATTGTTGCGTAGCGATTGTCGTAAGAGAGAAAGTAAGTCTCCTAGGTATAAAGCAGGGTAGGAGGAGCATTTCAGTCCTGTAACACAGTCTATCTTGGGCGTGGGGCTTGCAACTTAAACCCAGAAAACCTTCTTGCAACTCAAACCCGTGGTCCAAAGCTTCAGAATAAGTCTGAAAGTTTCGTAATAATTTTAAATTCAAAGTGAATTGATCTGGTATGGGATTAAAATAAAATTAAAATATCTTTAATTTTTTAAAAAATCATTATTTTTTGACTAAGAGAACTGAATAGGAAATTTTAAATAACTTTTCCCACTGAACCAAGCAAAATATTGTCATCGATTCCTGATTTTGAACTCTGATCAAAAGCAATTGCTTTTCTTTGAAATCAAATAACACAAAAGACTCGTTGAGTTATAAGGAAAACTTTGGATTGAGAAAAATGATTCATTAAACTCTTAAATCAACCAGTGGTTTCTGTCCAAATGGTAAAACATGGCTTCCAGCGTTGAAAGTTATCAAAATTTCTTGACGGTTCAACACTTTACAAATTAACTCATTCAAATAAAAGTTCTTTTTTTTTGTTTTGATTCATTCATGGGATTGAAATAAATTTCATTCTTCTCTTTTTACTTTCATCACAGTTTGCCTCAATAGACAATTTAATAAAAATATTCTAAGATTTTTAAGAATTTAAGCTAAAGAACAAGAGAAAATCCCTAAATCCCCGTCAAAGGATATCAAGCAAGCTTGTGTCGTCGACCATCATTATTGTGTTGCCCAACACTGGTGTCCTTGTACCAGACTAAGCTACGTTTAGCAAATGTTGATTAGAACCTAACCATCGAGCAAAAGCCAGCAAGTAAGGCATGGAGACCATCGCTATTGTAGTGAATTTGATCTTCTTGTGTCAGCTTAAGCACAGCTTACTAAATGGCTTAAATATTTGTTCTTGAGAAACATGACTCAATCAAAATTATTTTGAATTTCAAATAATCTGAACAGCCACCAAAATCGAACTTACCTCGCAACCACTCGAAGTATTGTATCTCCAACGGTAACATTGTAAGGAACTGCAGAAAAATAGAATCTTTTCTCGAAGCGCGGAGGATTATCGTTTGCGTCTATGACATTCACAGTGACCAAGGCCTCAGACGAACGAGAAGGGACACCCAAATCGACAGCCTGTACGACCAGCTCATGATGGTTGTACAGACTGGTGTTGTCATAGTGTAGCTGCTGAATGGCGTAGATGATGCCAGTTTTGTCTGTGATATTAAATAGTTTAGACGGCATCTTTAGTGAGAAATACAATTGATTGCTGGGGGAAGTCTTATCTTTGTCAGATGCCGACACTCTGCCAACTTTTATTGGAGGTACCTGCAGTTCAGAGACCTCAAATATGTACGCCGGTAAAGAGAAAACCGGGGCGTTATCATTGACGTCAGTTACTTCAATGGTCACATCAGTGCGAGTATTATACGAGCTAGCTTTGGCTGCCACTGGTAACCTATAGTACTGCTTGGTCTCGACGTCGAGGGGTTCATTGACTGTGATGTTTCCACTGGTTGGATCCAAAGCAAATTTATTTGAAGGGTTATCGAGGAGCTCATAAGTGACGGCTGCATTCTTCCCAATATCGGGGTCCTTTGTCGAGAGTTGAAGAACGAAAGAACCAACTTCGGCATTTTCCGGAATGCTTGCAGTGAGCAAGCGTGTAAAACGTGGAGCATTGTCATCAACATCAAGAATATGGATATCTACAGTGGTCGTTCCTGTGAGTTGATTTGATCCCTGAAAATAAATGAGTTATGAAAGGTCAATAAATTCCAAACGATTTGATAAATAGAAATTTACAAAATAGTGGTTAGCTAGTTAGTCTCGGAAACCATTATCGCTGTCACGAGTTCAAACGACAAAAGGTATTCCACTCTGAAATTATAAGGACAACTACTGTGGCTGAGATGACTAGCAATCTCATCTTATAGACTAATTCACAAGTGTAATCAATTCAATCCCCACTAGGTACACGAAGATTTTGGCCTGTGCCAGACGAGGCTAATTCTACCTTTTGTAATTTTGAGGAGGGTCAGTATCATTTCAAGAGTTGTTTAAACTATTGAACTCATTCTTTCCTCTTTCGTTGTTTTATCACCATATTTTGTTCATGTTTTCATTTCTTTACTAGATCACAATAGAAGCTCCAGAATTCCACCTGTTCTGTGTATCTGAATACACACCACTTACTTTACTTAGCCTGCCTGTACGTTCTCAAGGGCGTTTGCACTCACTGCCAACTATGCAAGTGCTGACTAATCAACCTGCTGAACTCATTCTGACTTCAATGAAATTAAATCCATCAAAAAAAAAAAAAAAAAAAGGGTGAAAGATATGTTATCAAATATGATAATGATTCACACAAAAAAAGAATTAGATATGAATTGCACTTTGATGTACATAAGCAGTAATCAGCATACATAAAATGCAATGTTCATCCATGAATATATTCATATTATATTGAAATTCTTATTTTGAAATAATCTCCTGTTATTATACGTTGAATGTACCATTCGGCGTAGACAACGTAAATAGAATAAACAATCGATTGTAGTCTAGGGCCATATGATACATTCACTATGTAACAACAGGAGATCATTTCAAATAAGATTATCAATATAACGCAATTTATAATCATTCTGTCGGATCATATATCCATTCTTTAATAACACAAACACACTCATATATATATATATATATATATATATATATATATATATATATATATATATGTATGTATATTTCTCTGTGAAACGTTTTTCTACTCCTAAGCAGAAATGCCACTTTGATCCAAGGCAGGGCACACAAATACTGTGATTTTAGGCTAAAAACTAACACATACATGAATGATCCAGTCATTTTTTTTATGGGTAGTATGGTAATATAAAATACAATCAAGCAAAAACATTATGACTTGTGGAAATGTGATTTTAGATTTAAAAAAAAAGATAATATATATTCTTGAAGGAATCTATATTTCAAGTTATTCTCACACAAGTGCTTCAAAGTTAATTCACATAATAATTGATTTTATTATGAGAGGGGTCATTTCAATCAAGCACTCAATTTTTTAAAGTCAAGACTGGATCGTCTTCCTTGCAACTAACATTCTATCAATTCCAAATCTGGAGACTTAATATTAGAATATTATTTCATTAAAATGAAATAGCAGCCAGGTTTTTAAAAAATACCATAATACTAACACAGTTATTTTCGGTGTAATGGAGGAGAAAATTGAAATTTAATTGGTTTTAATCTAATTTTCTCCACCATAAATCACAAGAACATTAATTAAATCCTTAGTGGGTGATATAAAGTTCGTTTAGGTACACCATAATCCCAAAATATTTTCCACATGTGAATTTCTAAAATTCTCTACATCATACAATACTTGGAATTTATTTCCAATGAGGTTACAGTGAAGAACAAATTTCCGACAAAATTCAGTCAGACTAACACAAGTATGGTAATATACAGTGTATACAGAATAAGCAAAAAATTATCATATAAATTCAATGAATCGGTCGAGACTTGACAACGAGATTGAAGGTTGCCAAAGGTGGCTTTTAAGAGATTGAAATTGGAAAAGACTTACCTGATCGACTGCTTCGACAATCAGATGATAATAATCAATGTTTTCTCGATCGATCGGGTTCTTTGTCTTTATTAAACCTTTCCGATCAATATCAAATGCATCTTTTGTATTTCCATCAGTTATATGATAAATTATCTTGCCGTTATTACCAGAATCGGCATCCTTTGCCAAGACGCGGATGACACTTGTACCCACTGTGTTTGTCTCATAGACAGTCGTATTGTACATAATCTTTTGAAAGTGTGGAGCATTATCATTGATATCCACTATGATTACATTTAGCTTACAGTAAGCCGAGAGCGGATCGCTGCTGGTGTCTTGGGCCTCAATCCAAAGTGCATAGTCTTGGGTGTCCTCAAAATCCAGAGGGTTGGCAATTGAAACGATCCCCAGATGGTGATCAATACGGAAGGCATTGTTCACATTACCCCCAGCGATATAGTACCTGACTCTGGCCCCCTTCGGGGAGTGAGCTGCTACCGTGGTTACATTCATGTTTATTATAGAGTTCTCATTCAGCACATACTCTGTCAGAGGTTGGAAGACAGGAACGTTGTTGGTATCTTTTTGAACCATGTTGATAGTCACTGGCACTCGACTCGAGAAAGGGTTTTGATTCTGGAAGGAGACCGAATAAAAATTATTAGTTCTCTAGTTATTTTTGTATACCACTAGATGAAAATCCGTCGTATAGGTGGTATTTTCAGCAAGTTCTTGTGGAAGACTTTCAGTTATGTGATGAGATACAGAGAGATAGACAACTGATGAATTATAGTAAGATTAAGGTTGGGTTTGCAAGATTTAGTAAAGGGATCCACATTTGTTTCAGGTTTGATTATAACCACTGAGATCATCACAGCTCTCATGTCAGTGCTAAAAAGCATCAAAGTGGAATACGACTCACATGCTATATACTCCACCTTTTAAACCTTTGGTTTACTCACACACACACACACACACACACATATATTTCTTAATACTAAATTGGTGCAGAGGTACTTGGTTCCCAAGGGAAGGATTACGGTCAGGAGAAGAATACATAATTGAAAGTACAATAGTTAAAAGATTATTAGATGACAACTTAAAATTGAGGAATGTGACTGAGAACCACTGGTCTTGTCGTATAAAAAATTCATCCCCCGATTTGCAGGACATCATCTAAGTGCCAGAACCATGACAAAATAAAGTTACCCATTTAGATGTTAATATGCCAAAGAAACATTTTCATAGTCATATTTCTTTTGATAGAACTAATTATTGCCGCTGATGCAACTGTCACTGACATTGGGGTTATTCACTGCTCACAATCCAATCTACAGTTCCACTACGTGACCTGTTGGCACAATTTTGAATTTGTATTGACTTTCCAGCTTCTCCTGTACTTTCGGCTGCAGACAAAACTCCCAGATTGACGATGCGGGGAAAGAAAAAGTGAACCTGGGTTTGACTTTCGTAGCAAAGCTAGAAAGAGAATGCGAAAGTTGAAATGAAAAGTTCATGCCACACCAATATACTCAATTCCTGTAAGTCTTTGGAGTGGCAGAATGCTGCCAACAAAATTCTTGGCCTTCATTGTCAAATGCCAAGAAGTCTTTGAACTGTAATCATCTCAAACCAAGCAGACAGCCGGCAAGAAAGGCTCTGTGCATTTCTATAGACTGTTTCTTTCACCAGAACAACAATTCACAAGTTTTGTTCAGGTGCTATGATGTGTGATTTTGTGATGTGGAAATTTTAAATTATCAGCGGAGATCAAAAGAAGGGTCTGCTGCTTCCTACCTTAAATTCAACTTGGAAATAAAGTAATTTTGACTAGCCAGGTTACCTGATATTGTCCAGGAAAATTATTTCAGAATTCATAGACATCAATAACAAAAACGATTACCTATGTTATTCAAAAGAAATGTGAACTTGATTTTCTGGCACATTAACATATACACGAATAGTTTCGTACCCAGCATTATTTTCCCATAACTGAGTTCTTTAAAATGCAAATGAAGCAATAATGTTTTTTTATGTTTGGTTTCTTGAATGGTAATTAACCAATTACGGACAGCTGACGGAATATTTCACAATACACACCTTTGTTCGTGTGATGAAGGTACGTATCATTCGATAGAAAGGCACAAAGAATAAAAAAAATAGATACAGTTTGGGAGGCTACTGAAGAACTTGAAAGGAAAAAAAGAATTAACCCTACGATCAGGTATTTTTTTTCAATACTACGTCAAATTTAAGTCGAATCATTTCAGAAATGAAAAGGATATTAAACTAAAAGTGACTTACTTGATCAGATGCCGTGACATAAACAGTAAACTTGCTTCCAGTCGTTCTATAAAGGTTCTGATTGGCCTTAACAACACCAGTAGTGGAATTGATTATGAATTTTCCCTTGTCGGGACCGGTCAGTGAATAAATTAGTTTACCGTTCGGTCCTATGTCTGAATCAATTGCAGTAAGGCCAAACACGAAGTGCCCTGAAAAGTGAAAAGAAAAAAAAGAAAAGAAGCTTTTAGTACTTGCTTGCTTCAAATCAAATATGTGATATCATTTGAGTAAAATTCCTAATCATTAAACATCGAAATTCGTTTTTTTCGTATACAATCGTCCGTGGGGTGATCCCTTGATTGATTCCCAGAGTATCCAACTTTTCTGACCTTCATTGAATTAAGAAATTTTCCATCTAAGATTTGTTCTAGGTATCGGTACTTAATCTGTGTGTTGTGCATGGAAATTTAGAAAGAAAACGAGTGCCATTATTCAAGAATTAATGCAAACATTACAGACAGAATAAGGCTATTCATGACACCTTACTATTAAGCTGCTTTGGTCTCTTTTTCAGCTATTTTTTTCTCAATAGAAATCGTGTGTAAGCTTAAACAAAAAGAAAGGAATAAAGACACGTTTTGCTATTTTCCAGAATAAAAAACGAAAGTACATTTGCAATCGGAATGAAAAGAAAGAAAGAATACTCAAATGAAATAAAAATGAAAAGCTACTGACAGTTCTAATTAAATATCTCCCAGAATCTTGAAAGCGTTTTACTCTGAACAGAACTAGAAAAAAAAAAATAATAATAACAGAGACCTGATCCAACCTAAGAAATGGCAGATAGATGAAAGGAGAGATTAAAAAAAAAAACTAACAGAAAGAGAGTTGAAACTTTCAAGTTGAACGAGGAAAGCTTGGAGAGTGACGAATGAAAAGTAAGCGGTGCCCTTACGCTGGCTACGGCTTCAGCCATACCTGCTTGGGCTCCACATATCACAAAACTACTTACAAGGCCCGTTCGCAATGTGTGAACTGAACACAAAGACAAGCGACAAGCATCCAAAATGGTGTCGCTAACTACTTACTTACTTCATCCCAAGCTATTCCACTCAGAGAGAGAGAGAGAGGGGGAGGGAGAGAGAGAGGGAGAGGGAGAGAGAGATAGATAGATATCCATACGTTTTCCCAAACTATCCTGTGTGGAGTTTGAACTCAATTCGCCGAGTTTATTCTCCAGACTGACAGATATAAAGAGGAGAAAAAGAAAGAAAATTATAAAAAAACACACAGAAATGAGAAAAGACTAACCGGAATTTTTATAAGTGGTTTGTCTGAGTTACTATAAAATGCAATTTATAATCATATATGTATATGAGATAGGGAGGGAAAAGGAGGAGAGAGAGAGAACAGAGAGAAGGGGAGAGAGAACAGAGAGAAGGGGAGAGAGAACAGAGAGAAGGAGGGAGAGAACAGAGAGAAGGAGGGAGAGAACAGAGAGAAGGAGGGAGAGAACAGAGAGAAGGAGGGAGAGAACAGAGAGAAGGAGGGAGAGAACAGAGAGAAGGAGGGAGAGAACAGAGAGAAGGAGGGAGAGAACAGAGAGAAGGAGGGAGAGAACAGAGAGAAGGAGGGAGAGAACAGAGAGAAGGAGGGAGAGAACAGAGAGAAGGAGGGAGAGAACAGAGAGAAGGAGGGAGAGAACAGAGAGAAGGAGGGAGAGAACAGAGAGAAGGAGGGAGAGAACAGAGAGAAGGAGGGAGAGAACAGAGAGAAGGAGGGAGAGAACAGAGAGAAGGAGGGAGAGAACAGAGAGAAGGAGGGAGAGAACAGAGAGAAGGAGGGAGAGAACAGAGAGAAGGAGGGAGAGAACAGAGAGAAGGAGGGAGAGAACAGAGAGAAGGAGGGAGAGAACAGAGAGAAGGAGAGAGAGAGAACAGAGAGAAGGAGAGAGAGAGAACAGAGAGAAGGAGAGAGAAAGAACAGAGAGAAGGAGAGAGAAAGAACAGAGAGAAGGAGAGAGAAAGAACAGAGAAGGAGAGAGAAAGAACAGAGAGAAGGAGAGAGAAAGAACAGAGAAGGGGAGAGAAAGAACAGAGAAGGGGAGAGAAAGAACAGAGAAGGGGAGAGAAAGAACAGAGAGAAGGAGAGAGAAAGAACAGAGAGAAGGAGAGAGAAAGAACAGAGAGAAGGAGAGAGAAAGAACAGAGAGAAGGAGAGAGAAAGAACAGAGAGAAGGAGAGAGAAAGAACAGAGAGAAGGAGAGAGAAAGAACAGAGAGAAGGAGAGAGAAAGAACAGAGAGAAGGAGAGAGAAAGAACAGAGAGAAGGAGAGAGAAAGAACAGAGAGAAGGAGAGAGAAAGAACAGAGAGAAGGAGAGAGAAAGAACAGAGAGAAGGAGAGAGAAAGAACAGAGAGAAGGAGAGAGAAAGAACAGAGAGAAGGAGAGAGAAAGAACAGAGAGAAGGAGAGAGAGAGAACAGAGAGAAGGAGAGAGAAAGAACAGAGAGAAGGAGAGAGAAAGAACAGAGAGAAGGAGAGAGAAAGAACAGAGAGAAGGAGAGAGAGAGAACAGAGAGAAGGAGAGAGAGAACAGAGAGAAGGAGAGAGAGAGAACAGAGAGAAGGAGAGAGAGAGAACAGAGAGAAGGAGAGAGAGAACAGAGAGAAGGAGAGAGAGAGAACAGAGAGAAGGAGAGAGAGAGAACAGAGAGAAGGAGAGAGAGAGAACAGAGAGAAGGAGAGAGAGAGAACAGAGAGAAGGAGAGAGAGAGAACAGAGAGAAGGAGAGAGAGAGAACAGAGAGAAGGAGAGAGAAAGAACAGAGAGAAGGAGAGAGAAAGAACAGAGAGAAGGAGAGAGAAAGAACAGAGAGAAGGAGAGAGAAGGAAAGAGAAAGAACAGAGAGAAGGAGAGAGAAAGAACAGAGAGAAGGAGAGAGAAAGAACAGAGAGAAGGAGAGAGAAAGAACAGAGAGAAGGAGAGAGAAAGAACAGAGAGAAGGAGAGAGAGAACAGAGAGAAGGAGAGAGAGAACAGAGAGAAGGAGAGAAAGAACAGAAGATGTGTATATATCGTTGCAACGTGAGATCTCTTCTAATCCTCATTAGAGGATTATCTTACTAGTTAGTAATTTAGTGACTGAACTTTCATTACTGACAGAATTAAATATAGAAAGGGAAACAAAAAGAAAAAAAAGGAATCCCTTGAACAGTTTTTTTCTATGCGAGAATTCAAAGAAAGTCTGAGGAAATCAAGAAAATTTAATTTGAACTTTAAAGAAAAGATCGGTATATATTTTTGAGTTAGAAATGTAAGTACAAAAAACGTTACTCCCTGGGAAATATTTTTGGAAAGGAATGTCTTCTAAGTAGAGACTTTTAAAAAATACTTATTTTAGCTTTAACATTTTCTCAGTTTTTGAATTTTGTTCTCGTTTGTTTCACTATCTCTGTTTGTTTAATTATTATCTTTGTTATCTTCATTCTTATTTTTAACATTCAGTTCCGACTGCTAAAATTCCATTTGTTCTCTAACCTTATTCTTTTACATTTCTCTTGAGTTCCTGTTTATTTACTTGGAATTTCTTTTTTTGTCTCTGATCTATGGCTGTAGCTTTGTCTCTCTTGGGAGCTCTTGTAAGTCAGGCCATAAAAAGAATAGGCTTTTTACAATAGGCCCCACTTTCTCTTGTCACAGGAAACGACTTTATTTCCCCTATGACAACTTCATGGGTCATTTAAAAATACTTTCTTCTAATAACATGTTTGAATTTTTCTTGTTTTCTTGGGTTTTTTTTCCATCCAAATCTGGTAAGAAGAATTCATCTCTATATAAACATAACTCCTCCAATTTCAGTTTTGTTTCTCTGACTTGGACGCCACAAAAATAATTCAACACGCGTATCCTGAGTGAATTACGATGTTTTTTTTTTAATGCTCATCTTTTGGATCTCGGGGTACAAACGTACCAATGTTGCTGAGCTGATTCACTCCCTCATAGCTATCACTTCTATCAAGCACTTGTGAAGGTGACAGCGCTATCGATACGAGATCTTTTTGGGGAAGAAATGTTTTTGTTTTATTAACAGATGTTTGCACTAGACTTGCTCTTATTCTCCAAGATCAACATCTATCAACAAATTTTATGAGTATCAGCAATTGTTTTGGTTTTTTTTGTGGGGGGGGGGGAGAGGTAAAGGGCTTGACATGGAAGACCGACTGAGACAATTGGACTAGTATTCAAGGTATTACAGCAAAGGTGCTGAAGTCGAAATTAGTCTGTTTCTCTTCTCTATAATCGTTTTTTTTTTTCGAAAAGTCTTTTTTTCTATAGCAATGTCCTACTTGTGGATACCAGGAATAATCTGAACTGGTACGCTTCGCTCCAAGAGATTTCGTTTTACACCACTTCACACTTACATAAAAACGTTAAGCTACCATAACTTTGAAATATGTCTATGGCCATCTGTACTTCATCTCGAATCATTTTGTGCATCCGTTAGCATGACGTGTCCCAAGAAGAAGTTTATTTTGGGGATCTGGGAACCGTAAAAAAATTCTTCCTGTATAAATCAATGGTAGCAGCTTCAACGCCTAACGTCATTTCGGCTTACGAATTTTTTTTGGGGGGGTGTTTATTATAGGAACGCTTTACTTTCGGATATCGGGGAACACCTGTATCAATATTCCCGAACTGATTAACATCGTAATGGTTGTTGGTTCCATCACTTATACCAAGCATTTGAAGGGTGATGGTACTATCAAAAGAAGATCTTTTCTTGGAGGACAAAGCTCTGTTATTTCAACAGGTGTTTGTACTCGTCTTGCACTTATCCTCTAATTTCCATTCGCATGAACAGACATAATCTTAACAGTTTCAAAACAACTCTTAACTACTTCCTTCGGTAAAGGAAGAAAATATTGTCAAACTTGTTGATTTAATTCATTTCAGTATTTACACACAATTTGGAATCGAGCCCGACACAAGAAACGTTTATTCTTCCTTTTTATTTATTAGATTTGCCGAATTTATTTTAATTTGCAGCAAGAAAATTACATGTAAACAAAGTTGAAAGATAGAAGCAATCCCTCGGAAGCAGACTTTGTACGCCATTAGTTGCAAACTGATTAATACCAGGTGTTAATGAGTATTCAATAGTAAGGAAAGGAAAAAGAGAAGAGATGAAGCGCAGGCTTTTTTTTTTTTTTGCTTTCGTCGATAAAGATCTATGGAAAAAAATTGTAGAAATATCTCCATGAATTAGATGTCGGAAATTTTATTTTGGAAAAAACAAGAAAATAGTTTATACATGTACGTGATATAAATGAATCACCATAGCCTGCATATTTACCAGAACTAATCATTTAAAAAACAAAACAAAAAAAAACAGACCTTTCATCTAAAAAATACCAGCTCATTATTTAGACATTGTTGGTTCAAAACGACCAGGGAGGCCACCAACAGTACCTCTTGGGAAAAAACGGTTTCAAATGGTACTTAATGGTCAAATGTGTCAAGGAGCGCCCAGAGACACACATAGACAGGTGGATAGTGAGGGTGACACTCTGGGAGAGCAGAATTTGTAGCTTACTTGGCCGAGGCCCATTTATGGGGCTATGATGATTCGAGGGGAAAGTTAATATCGAATATTGTAGCGGGAAAAAAAGAGGCTAAAGCCAGGACGAAGTGAAAGATTGGCTCAATACATTCTTTCTACCCGATTGACCCGAATTATCCATGAGTCATATCAAGATAATAATGACAGATTGTTTTTAGCAAGTGCTGTTTCTCTTGCAACGAATCCATGATTTTTTTTTGGGGGGGGGTGATTCAGGGATGCCCAGGGATGAGGAGTGAAAGGGCGGTCGATAACTTACGGATATAAGACAGTGTTAAATATGCATGGCGAAATTTCTTCCGTTTTTACCATTGTTGTAAAGCAAATATAACTCAAATAGCGACTTAATGGACCACAATTCTTGGAAGGGAGAGCACAAGACAAAGACAATGAGAGAGCAAGGAAGAGAACGGATGTGACAGAGAAGGCGAGAGAGAGAGAAAGAGAGTTTGACGGTGAGGGCAAGAGAGAGAGAGAGAGAGTGTGTGTGTAACAGAGAGGACAAGAAAGCGTGACAGAGAGGGGGGGGGTGAAAGAGAAAAGAACAGGTGTTCTTTTATGCTCCGTTCATCTCACCGTTCGCTCACACACGAATAATAAATATGAATCTCGTACGTGTTTATAATTTTACTTCGGTTTTTTCAAAGCTGAATCATAATTGGAAATATGCATTCCGTCTGGTGGCTGGGGGTGGGGGTGGGTGTAGGTGATGTGGGGGGGGAGTTGAGAGGAAGAGCTGCACTGGGTAAAGCTGTGGCAAATTTGTGATTAAACTAAACTCATCACGTACAGGTGCAAGAGATAGAAACCAAAAGCGATTTAAAAAAAAAAAAAAAAGAAGAAAATCCCAAGTCAGAAAATTCTGATTGTTAAGATAACAAGCATTAAATAACGGCACATTGACGCCACTATAGCAGTCACTACGGTTGACGCCTGAAGCAGATCGATGGCAGGCAGGCAAGCACGTCTTTCAGAGAAATATACGCACTGCACAACATAAGATACTATGACGCATACATATTTACCTAGACCTCTATACTGTAGATACGTCATTCTTGCATTCCTCGAGAAGGAAGACCAAATGACATCCATTACATATCTTTCACTTTCAAAGTCATTAGCTGAACCCAGCAGAGTGTCAGCTCTTTTACCTTCCCCTAACCTCCGTTGTCTGGAGAACGCGAAACAAACATGACGTATTCTCTTTAGCAAACATAATAATAGATTTTCCTAATTCATACTGGAGCCATGGAAATGCAATGACTAAAATTCCTGTCATCCGTAGTTAATGAGGTGTAAGTTCTCACGGGGACGTATCTACGATCAGATAGTAACATACCAGTCGAATTTCAAATTTGAGACTGATGGGTGAGAATCCTGCACCCCCGCCCGCAAAAAAGAAAAAGAAATCCTGGGTGCGGGGGAGGAAAATTTGGAGGGCATTCTGTGGAATTCTGAGGCACGACATTAGGTGTTGGCTAGAAGTCTATTTAAAACATGCTTCAAAATTTTCGTGCGTGATCTTTTAAAATAATGCCAGTTCTAATGTTCTATAAAAAAATTAAAACTTTATAAAATGCGTGAGAATTTCCTTTTCGTGCGTGAGACTTGGAAGGTCTGTAGTAACACGGAATGAAGGATTTAAATCTAAGTCTCCAAGACAAGAAAATGGCTAAGAATAATATGGGGAATACAACGAGAAAGAAATAGTGTAAATGAAAAAAAAAAGTAAGCTTTGTTTTTGGCATGAGGCCAAAAGTTTGCTTCACAGAACTTTGGAAAGTAATTTGAAATGTAAATATTTAAAAAACTGACTCACAAATATAATTTTTTCACTTCGGAGTTTGTTTTTTTTTTTGTTTTTTTTTCATAAAGTTTTGTTTTACATCAGAAGACTTCTATTCTTTCTCTTGGCATGATGCCCTTTAGTGTCCATTGAACTACAAGGTCAAAAATGTACAAAGAAATACATGTTCCAAGAAGGAAAAAGGAATTGAGAAGAAAAGTAGAGGGGGGGATAAAAAACGAAGATTCGGAGAAGTACAAAAGAAAGAGAAGCATGAGAGAGAGAGAGAGAGGGGGGAGGGGAAGAAAACTTTGGGGAAA
>OY735200.1:21719177-21744177 GCA_963457665.1 Thysanoteuthis rhombus
CACCTCAACCAATCCAACCACTGATGCCTCAATTAATTTAGCAAACCACACATCAGTTTTAATTCTGCAATGGCTTTATCTCAGATTCTCTAAGATATATTCATTTTACCCCCTAAAAAAGCAGTTATTTTTTCAATGTTTACATTAACCGTAGCCATTATTATCATCATCATCATAATTAACTTTCGTAACAACTAAGAGTTGCTATTTGCTTTTGCGATCAGAGAGGTTCAACACAGTGTTTTGCTTCATGAATCAAATCTATCTTAAGGTAAATATATATATATATATATATATATATATATATATATATATATGAAATTGCGAACATATATTTACAACATCATCCATTTTGACAAGCTTTTTCCCTTCATCCTAACTTTCAGTTGCCTTTTATCTCAACTTTGAATCGGACTGTATTTCTACGGCAACGATTGAACATCCCAATCGGAAAATGAATTGCAAAAATAATGTTGCAATACTTCCTCCAAGAATAAATTAGAAAACAAATAAAAAATATCGATACATTTCCAAGTGAGAAAAAAAAAGAAAGATAAGGAGAAATTATTCAAAATTAAATTAGAGTTGTTAATATTGGGTCCTCCTCATTCGCCAGCTATTATTGATAGGAAGTTCAGGGTTTTGGTGTGGTGGGAACTAGGTACTTTACATAAAGGACCCCTGTCTGTCGTGCTCTTCTTGCCAGAAATAGCCGGGGACTTGAACATAGAGCACGAAGAGTCGTCAGTCTTTCTTGTACGCCCAGGGCTGGATAGAAGAGTTGGACAGAAGGTCAGAGATCATTGAATAAACAATTCTGTTGGGTGGAAACAACGTAATTATATTTCAACGAAGACCTCCAGCCAGAATACCGAATAAGTGATCTCGAGACAATATCTGTTATGGTCAGGTAGGAAAAAAATATGACCTGGATATCCAAAAAGTGATCCGTCTTAAATATGAGATGATGTTAGAAGTTTTGAAGTATCTGAAAAACATTGATTTTCTTTTTTTCGAGATGGTTTTAACATAACACGGATCTAAATGTCCTCGCAGGCTGTCCAACATGACTTGAACTTTCACCAGACTACGCTAATCTAAACTTGGCAACCCTTGTCGGGGTCATAAAGGACGTGTACGTTCGATACGGACAAACTGAGACAAGCTCAGTAAATATCTAAGAGTCAATAATAATTTTAATTATAAAATCTTTTTTAAAGAGGATAAAATTGGATACAAAAAAGTCAAGTCATACGTTTTTTTGTTCAGTTTTCAACGTTTTTACTATGACTCTACCAGAGGAACATTTATTATTCAGTTTTATAAGTCAACTGTCTGTTCTCAAGAAGTTTATTTGAAAAAAAAAGAATTATTCTACCAAAGTTCGTGGGGGAAAAGAGAAAGATGACTAGTTTGCTCATTCAAGTATTTACCAAGTTTACCTTAGCCTGACACAAAAGCAAAAATCGTGGAATACCAAGTGAGAATAAAACTCCCACAGTGAGATTAACTTGTTAACCATCTCTCTCCAGCATACCTGATTAGATATTCATTAAAAAAAACTCATGTTTACTAATCTCAGTTTACATTGACACAAGAAAAAAAGAATCAGGTACAGTGTGAGTATTAAACTCACTACTATGGAAAACGTCTACATCAGGCAGCGAAATCGATTTTTGCTTCAGGTGTTGAGATTCAATGCTCTCAAAAGTTCCGATTAAGATGTCTTGTTATAGCTACATACATCAGGTAATTCCTCTGAACCCGAATCTTTAGGCGCTGTCTGTGGTTCCAAAGCTGAAAAAGATATTTCTATTCCTGATCCAAAGACAATGGAGGTGTGAAGTAGCCTTATGATTATCAGCAGGAAAACAGAATCAGAGGAAAGTTCGAACATCAACAGACTTCTTGCGTTCAAATCATTAATAATCTCGGGGAAGGCATGAATCCATATTTCCATACCTTGTCCCATTGCTGGATATCTTGACAGAAAAGTCTCGTCTCTGGCATGCAAATGGCTGACGGAGAAGAAAGTTGCTGAGTGGCTAAACACTTTATGGTAAATGCCTTACTGCCTAAGCAATAGTAAAAGTAAGAAGCTGTTACACCCTTTGTCACACTCAACGGAAGACAGTGAAAGAAGTCAAGTTTAGGACAAAAGTCGAAAAAGAGCGAGTGTCAATCTCGTTTAAAAAAAGTTTAAGCAACTGGTAATTTATAAAAAAGGGATCAGCAAAGGGTCCTTTTTCCTTCTTTTTTTCCCTTCAGGTACTTTTCTTTTTAAAATAGATTTTCAACTCCAACTCGACGGATTTAGTTCACTGTCTGACAAGTCCCTCAAAGCCCTATGATTAAATCCGATCCCCTTTCGAAGATGGATGAACTTAATGTACACCTTGGGAATTGATTTTAGATTACTGGAATGTAGAAAATAAAGCAAATAGCTTATTATCTCCATTTCAGTGTGTGTTCCGAAATAGGAATTCGGTGACAAAATACCCAGAAAATTTACAGCTATAATGACCAGCTCAGTCATTTTTCACTTGATCAAGTGTAAATATTTACACATTCAGACACACAAATCCACAGGGACATCTGATCAAGCAGTTTCTCATAGCACGATGTTTAGCGAAGTTAATTCACCCTTTTAGTGAGTTAAATCCTCAACAGGATACTCCACTGTCGTGGCATTGTGTAAATCAAAGTTGAGTGGATATCTATTGGTAAGATATCTGAGAGAAATCTTATAAGGCAGAGAAAGGCTATTTTCTTCGCTTGAGCTATGATTTTAATACATAGTTTCATTTAATGTAATATATGTAGGTTGTTATTCTATGTAGGGTATTATCATAATGTATTGTATATGGATGTTATTTTAAACTATACATCATTTAATTTTTGGTAACGAAGGGTTTACTTAAGCAGGTAACAAAGATACGTATCTGACGATGTGGCATTAATAAGTATTACAATAGTCGTGATTCGTTGTTCATGTCACTGTTATTGAGTGTTCATCCATGTGAATATCAATTTTGGCGGTTTTAACTTTGAACTCATGATTTCACCTTTAAGAATAGTAGTTAGTCAGAAAACTTTTTCGAGTTGATTCTCTACCAACATATTCAACCGAATGATTTGACGAAATACTTCAAGATCACTAACCTTGGACTGAATTATTCACATCTTATGCCATCTCATTTCCATCAGAGTTGTAATTTCTTTTAACTAAAATAGCCTTTCATATATGTTTAATAAACTATATAAGAACTTGGATGTCTCTGAGAGAAAACAGCTGGCATTTTGGGAGAAGATCGGTGTATTTTTAGACAAGCAAACTGTCTCCATCAACTTTAGTTAATGTAGAATACGAAAAAGAACTTGTTTTTTTAAAATCAAAATTAACAAAAAAAAAAAAAATGATCGATTTATTGAAATTTATAATTAAGCATATCTTCTCTTCGAAATAAAACATGAATATCAATAAATTAAACCAAAAAAAGGAGATAATGTAAGAAGCAGAATAACTATCAAAACAAGTTAAAAAGTTGAGAAAAATCAAAGAGGATGTCTGTGTTGCAAACAAAATTAGTCCAAAACCAAGCGAGAAAAATAAATTAGAAATATTGGAGACTAAAATAAATAAGTTTTAAAAAAATAGTTTAATGAATTTCTCAAATATAGTGATGCAAAACTTAATGGAAAAGAAAATTATAAAATTAAAAAAAAAAAAATCAAAAAATATATAAGGAAATTACCACTTCAAAAACGGAATGTTTCGGTTAAACTAAAAAAGTTTAAAAGGGCCTTGGGAAACGATACAACTAAAGAACTATATTAATAAACAACAAAATCCAAATTTCACAAGATTTGATCGAAGCAGATATTGAAGTCGGGGATGCGGAGAGGCGTAGCGCTTACCGGCAAAGAAAACCTATTCGGTGAACCAAGATAGAGTTTCGACCGAGACTGCTTGCATTCACTTCGCAGTAATATTCTTGGGAAAGGCAGCAATCTACTTCCCTATTGAAAAACAACAGTGCAGGTGGAGCCCCTTAGCCCTGTAAGGCAGTTCAGTCCAGCTTGGGCGTGGGGCTAGCATTTCCACTCCGTAAAAACAATTTGTTATTGAAACCGCAATGCAGCCCTGTGCTCCACAAGGCGTCAATAGGAATAAGTAACAAATAGATATTAAAGAGAGCTTCATCAAATTTATCAGAAACCATTTTGTGGTCAAGATTCGTGAAAAAGAAATTATCATCTTCCCTATACAGAATGAACAGAATGAAAAGGTGTGGTTTCTTTTTAGGGCAGGCAAGTGATCGATTTATAATGTACGTATAATGTAAAATTGGACCCGGACCCTGACCCTGTGTTCGTCTCTGCGACATCTAATATTCAATTTTCAATTTTAATATCCCCTAAACTGGACTGACCTTCTGATCGCAATCTTAAAAATGTATTACAGTTCGGGCACAATCTTAGCATATTCAGAACATTGACGACTCTCGACGCATTTCACGTTTTATCCATGATTTGTATTTAAATAGTTTGGTTCAAAGCAAGTCGGACATAATTGTTGTATATAGCAGTATGCATCTTCACTCGTACGTTAAGTAATAGTTTTCAGAGCTGACACTCCCTTTTACTATGAATGGAATAGGCCGTCGGGTGTATCCATAGGTAGCTATGGGTGGCTTGATCCGTTTGATATATGAAAGGTGAAGTGAATCATTACAGCGTTCCGATTTCTGGAGTGGTTAACCAGTATTAGCACGTCATCTTTTGTCGGTAAATCGAGAGAATGTGACTTAGTCTTCGCTTCTTTTATACTTATTTAGTTCTGCAGTCAGTCACTCAGTGACGCCATGTTAAATAATCCTTTGACATCAAGGAGGATAACAACAAAACAAGTCGTCTATACTATCTTCATGACAGTAGCAGCTTAGCAGGGAACACTCAACCTTTTTAATAATGTTTTGTTTTTAAAAGAACACAAACTGTATCGAATGGGCAAATATCCAAAAACCAGCACATGGGAACGAATAGGAACCAACCAATTACGTCGGACAGTGCCTCACCCAAAATGTCTTCACACTTAGTATGATATCATACATGCTTTCTGACATTAATTAATTTTTTATGACCATATTGCAAAAATAAAGGAAGAATTCAGTCTTTCTCTCTTTCGTATTGTAGTTATTAAAAAATGTCTCCCATTATTTGCGTTTGTGTAAGCTGACATAGTAGAGATGGTATTAACTTATTTCACCTCCCGGCATAATCAACTTTCTTCTGATTAAAAAGACGTTTTGCTGAAGTAATCAGATTAAAGTTATCAAACGTAGTAGAAGTAAGTCAGAAGAACAAGCAAACCATTCTTTATGTTTAGTCTCTCACTGTGATGGTTTGTTCACACTCTTTAACACGTTATCTTCTAGAGATTTTTTTAAGGAAGTTCCTGCCCACACATTCGCGATCGAGAATGTGATATCATTAACTCTTCTTCTGCTTCAAGTATTTAACCTCTTCAATGATGCCGTATTGTTTAAAAAAAAGAAAACGGTAGTTAGTGGGCTCATGGGAACAAACAAGCCAACCAAGCGACCAATTTATTAAACCATAATAGCTAGCAATAACCATTTATTACAGGCCTGTCCTTCTTGCTGATGGACAATGGGCAATAGAAAGCCAAATAAACAATTTCTTGTGGCCCCCAATTAGAAAAGGTGCCAAACGTTCAAACATCTAAGAGAAGATTTTGCACAAAACATCTTAGGAGATAACAGCTTTTCTTCTGCACAGATGTGCACAGTCTTTATTTCACCTAACTTATCTGAAATTCATTCTCACCAGAATCTTCATCCTTATTGTTTATATTACAACTTTTTCCAGCTGATAGGCTAACTTAATTTTATACCACTCTTTCGCGAGGAGGCGAAAATAGCGTCCAGGGTCTGTTTTGCCGCAAGCAGTTATAAAGGCATCACTCACTCTCTCCTCTCTCCTACATCCATATCTCCCGTTCCTGCCACCCTATCCCTCCGACGACTCAGCCTAACATAGATCCGTCTCTATTTTTTTGAATCTGGGAACGCTAAACAGATAAAATATGTACAGCCTATTTGTGACCTATCGGAACTGTTTTAAGCACTGGACAGAGTCAGAAGATTAAAAGAGAAGTGGTTCAACTAAACATCAGCCATTGCTAAATAATATATATTGCTCCTTTACTTTCCGCCATTCCGGCTTGAAGATTTTATAAGAACGTTTTACTTTGGAGAAAACCTGCTCTGTCGAAAGCTCGCAATGTTGGCCTTTACTACTGTAATAAACTAAATCCCAACTCGGTGCCCCAATACTTTGACCTTGTGCTAAACTTGATAAATATCAAGAATATTCTGCTTCCCTTTTCACAACGTATGTATAGTTTGACACAAGGCCCTAGTATTGGGGACATCGTGTGAGAATCGAACTCGTTACAGTGGTAATGGTCAGCATCACAAGTTTGTTAACTATTCCTACAATGATTGTGAAATTAGGGATTTCGTGAAATTACTGAAATGATCAGTATTTCACAAAATCCCTAGGGAGTTCACGATATCGCTACTTTCACAATCTCACGGTAACAAAGCTACCCAACCCAAAAACACTATCAGGCTTTACAAAATAGAATAAGAATTAATGATAGACACTAATAAATTAAACCCGATCACGATGACTGACCAGGTTTTGTATAGAAGATTTATGTTGATGTAAATTGCCAACACCACAACGATCGCTTATGAATAACCCATTTGAACAGCAGTCCATGAGAAATGAGTCATTTATTTTTCTCGTATGGAGAAATTAATATAAAGCATCAGAGTGATGATATAATGATTTAATTACAGGATGAGAATTTTATTAAACTGGATTCGTCCAATAATAAAGGAATTCCATTATAGGAATTCTAATTGCTCTAATATAAATCTCTTTCCACTCGCATCACGGTGTTGTTGTTATCATTATTATTATTAGGGTCATTAATGATTGTCAGGAGAGAAATTTAGTGGTGATTGAGCTTGGCGTGTTTGGAAAGATTTTAATTATATTTAAATGTCAGGTTTGTCTCCGAGCTAAGGACAAGTTTGGGTGACGTTTTTGATTATCACAGTCTTTGGATAAATATGGGTTTTTGATTGACTCAATTTAGAATTTAATTAGATTTCAAGATCCGAAGAATGTATGAGCCATACAATGTCGCAAAAGAAAGAGCCAGAATCAATGAAAATGCTAATCTAAAGAAAAGAAAATATCTGACTGTTTTTGAATTGTTCGCCATCTATGAAATAATTATTACCGTGCTTTGATCTGGTCCATTAAATTGAGGTATGTACAAATTGAATAACCGTAGCTAGAGAAGGGTTCTGTTCTATTTTTGTGTATGGTTATGGTTTCCTGTATTCCTGGCCTTACTGTTTTGTCTACAGATTAGGGAATTGGCATCAATACTTCAGTGAACTCCTAAATCTTCATTTTTTTTCATTTAAGGGAAAAAACATTTTTTTTACCTTCTCGGGATCTTATTTTGACGGGTTTATTCATAGCACTTGGATTCCCCAGAATGTAAATGTTGCTAGATGTTTTTTCACTCTATTTTAAACGTTTTTTTCCAGCAGAAAACGCCACTGATGTCATAAATAGGATCTATTCTGATCATCTTCATTCTTTGCTGGAATTTATAGTGGCGCAGCAAAAACGGCACGGAGTATCAAAATTTTGGTTTGCACAATATCATTGAAATACACCAACTTGGAGAATGAAGCCATTTCCAGTCTAATCCGCAACTTAATAATAATAATGTAGTGTCCGCGGACGCGCCCACTCCGTAATCTACATTGTAATGATCCTTTTCAAAGGAAGGTAACTCTTGGTATATCAAATGCTAATTGTAGAGTTGCTCCCTTATTTATTTATTCATTCATTCACTTACAAATTATTATGATATAAATTCTCTGAATAGGTCTTTGTGGCCAGTGAATGCACCAAATCTATAAAGCTTATTCAATTCTTTTCTTCCAACCCACGGCTATAAATGATTTAAATAAAAACAGAAAACAATGAATAACAAAGAAAGAAAATTATTGATTTGAAAAATAATTTGAATTGAAACAGAGATAACAGAAGCTGCTTACCTTTAAGAGTCGGACTGTAGATTGTTTTGTTGTATGATTTCTGGTCAAACTGAGGTTTGTTATCATTCCTGTCTTTGACAATGATGGTCACCGGTACAGCTGTACTCCGAGACGTATAGCCAGCATCCTGTGCAACCACTTCAAATTGGTATCGATCTTTTTGCTCACGGTCAAGAACGGCCGTGGTCAAGATTGTCCCGAGGGCGGGATCAACAGTGAACTTGTTCTCTAAGTCACCTGGTAGTGAATACCTGGCAGAAGAAAGCAGGGAGAGAATCATTAAATATAATTTTTATCATCTGTCCAATCTGTTGAGTAAGAGCATTTCATTATTAATTTTTGACTGGTTCATCCTAATATCCAGTTGCTTCTTACAAAAGGCTTGGCTCGGACCGTAACTCTGATTAAACCGCGTAATCGGAAATGAATAGTAAGCCTTCAGTGAGAATCGAACACACACCTTTTAGTCGGAGGAAGTCCACTATACGCCTGGCTCCTTTGAACGTTCGGTCAAGAAGTTTCTTCGTAGAACAGAATCTGATATTACCCCTTCAACTTGATTACATAGAACCGATATTTGAGTCTTGTTGATGTAAAATATTAACGGTCAAAGTTGTGATGAAAAGCAACTGAAAGTTAGTATGACAGTACAAACTAGTCAAAAATTAATACTAATGTTACAATACTTCAACCAATGATAAGAAATTGATTTTTCAAATCATTGTATGGAAAGCTACTGGATCTAAAGGGGATTTTAGTAAAGTATTCATTCCTAGTTTTCAATTGGCGCTGTCTACTCATTATTGTAGACAGACAGCCTGAATGAAGAAGCGATAAAAAGAAACTAGAATTCAAATTGGAAGAAAATGAGTCAAAAATTGATAATGGTAGACAATGCTTCATCTGATGCAAAATAAATCAGGATAATCTTACTACTACTACTACTACTACAACTAGCGTATATAAAAATAATAACAAGTATGGCGCCGAATGATCGGAGGAAAATGGAGGATGGGTTCAAAGTGGGGTGGGGGAGATATCTTGTAGCTCAGTCCATTAGAACTGTCCAGTACATAAGCAGCTTCCAGAGGTGGGAGGGTTGCTAGTTCGAATCTTGCCTTGGGCTTATTCTTTATTGCCGACCTGTGCGGTTTACTCACTGTCGTAAACTGACGGTCTGAATAAGTAACGATCAAGAGACACAAGAAAAAATTAAGATGAAAGAAAATACAAGTAAAAAATGAACGGTTAGTAATGCTTCAAAAAAAGAAAAATTAGGACAATGATTTTATAAGCTAAATGTGTTCTATGTATGAATGAAAATATAGAAATTCTATATTGGATGAGCCAATGTAGAAATTTGATATGGAAAGAATGCGACAGTCTTATGACAGCGCAGCATTATACGGAGTTATGGTTCAGGAGCCATCACAGACAAGTTGCTGCTGCTTGGGGTTGGAAATTAGCCGTCTCTGAATGAGTTGGCAATTAAATAAGATCCTTCAAAATAACAGGAAAAAAAAACAACTTATTTTCAAGAATGAGATCTTAAATATCAACCTGAAGATCACAATTTTCCCCATTATTAAAGTAATAATCGGGGTAATGAAAAACACAACATTTAATAACTAAGGAATCTATTTAAATTCTAGAATTATTAAAATGTCAAATTTTGAATAGAAAAATGGCTGATTATTGAATTATTAATTTTATTTAGAGAAAATTACTCGGATAATTCTTTAGAAATAATAGAATTGTTTTCATAATATTGGAGACTTCTTTTCCCCCTTTTGATAGCCACATATGTCGAACATGTTGAGAACACCACAATTCCTTTTGTGCAATAATGCCAAAAAAGTACATTTAAGTAAGCATGAAATAAGTGTAAGGAATAAAATGTAAATAACAGAGTCTTGAATGTCGAAGATAAGTGTTGCATGTACTGTCAACATTTTTTGTCTTGGTTATTTGTTAAGGACGTCAATCGAAGCGTCAACTATGAATGAGCAAAGGTTTCCCTTCTTGTTTCGTTTCTTCCCCACTTACAAAGACAAGCGATTCCCTTTACAGCGGAGCAGAAAAATTAATAGGCAAGAGAAAATTAAACAAACTCTGCAGATTCTTGAGCAGTCTCATGAAAACACACACACTCGCTATGAACAATGATCGAGTCTCCGTGGATCGTACGAGAAACCGAGACAAAATCATTGTATCCTGTGTCACGGGAAGCAATTTCGCTTATTTTGTTTTTCAAAATTCTCCATATACAAACATTCACACACACGCTTAAGACATATGTAAACATGCATGCGCGCACGCACACACACACACACATGGACATCTACATATAAATATATAAACATACTTACACAAGTACTACACACAGAGAGAAATATATATATATATATATATATATATATATATATATATATATATATACACTCACACACTATACATAGATACGTTTTTCCTTTATGGAGACACACACAATACATGTAGAGAGACACACACTACTTATATATATATATAGGCAGAGAGATACACACTTATATATACAGAGAGAGAGACACACACAACCCATATGCAGAGAGAGACACACACTATATATATAGAGAGAGAGATAGATAGAGAAAGAAAGAGAGAGAGAGACTCACTACTCATATATATATATATATATATATATATATATATATATATATATATAGAGAGAGAGAGAGAGAGAGATAAACACACACACTACTCATATCTATAAATATACATATATATATATATATATATATATATATATATATATATATATAAAGAGAGATACACACATATGAACACGCATACACACGACATGTTTATATACATACACACACTCTACATGCGTATGTGCATACAGTCTACATGTGTATACACACACACTCTACATATGTACACATACACACTATATATGTATACATACACGCACATATAAAACCAACTAAAACAAAGCAACTAATTCATTAAACAGAAACCTCTAGAGAGTAGTTTATATCCAAGTACGAAGTTTAAAAATCGGTTACACCCACCATTCATAAATGCAGACACCCTTAAAATTGACATTGTTTGCACAAGACATCCCCACTTTGCTTACGCAACAGATACTCAGTCATGGGAGATGTGGAGAACCTGATAGTGGTCTACACGGGAGGGTCTCATTCTCCAAGGAACAGCTAGACCCTACTTGCTTGTATCCCACTCCCAGAAGGGGTTGTTTACAATTTTCAAAGGCCAAACAGAGGCCGGCTGTTAGAGAAAGCATATGCAACGCTAATGGCAAGGTTTTGGTAAGGGGGTGGTTTACCCAAGGGAGGTACGGGTTTCTTTGCTCATCCCCAGTGTCATAACTAACGTAGAGGATGGTTTGCTGTGACCCAAGACGTGTATGAAACCCACGACGATTATTAAACACCAGAATCAAGGTTCGCCTGACCCCGTTTCGAAAGTTCTTTTTTTTCTTGAAGATTCAAAGATCTTGGTAGTCACCCATGCTTATTATGATAATAGCCCCATATTGAGCAACAAGAATATCTTGGTTACGTTTTTTTTTTTTTAAAACAGAGAATAAATATTTGTATGTGCACTGATCTGAATCAAGTGGAAAGGGGCATCCAGGAGGTTTCATATCTGTAAGATATAATTTCAGTCATTAAATTGTCTGATTTTGTTGGATGAAACATTTCCATTAGTAAGTTTCGGATGGTTTATATTTCTTCATCTTCTAACCGTTTTTTTTTATTGCAACACTTACGTTGTCTAACATTCTACGTAATATTACATTACTTAGTAATAGCAGACGTAATTGTTTGAAAGTCTTAGATAAAGCCTTTTCATTGCTCTTTTTTTTTTCTCCTTTCATCTCACTTTTATTGCTTGTTTATATCAAGTACTAGCAGTAATAGATACAACAGTCTGAATATATCATAGATTAAACATTTGTGTTACTGATATTGAACTAGTTTTTCTTTCATCTAATTTTTGTTGCCTGTTTACACCTTATAGGGATACACGAAGTCAACTGAATTTCTCGGATGAAGCATTTTCATCACTAATTTTTTTACTTGTTTTTCTCTAAACTTATCTGGCAAGGAAAAGTATATTTTTTAAGCTGCCAAATATGCTAGTCTGAAATTGATGTGTTTTGTAGGTAGACTAGAGCTGGGACTCATGTTTTCATTACTTTCCTCCCAAAACAAGAATGCTTATGAATCGCCCAGAAATTGGAATATTTTATGTCACCTATGTGAATTGCTTAACTAATGTATAATGTAATAGCTGTAGTAATGGCGATATACTATTGTAGTTACAATGTTCCAACTTCTATAGAATTATTATTTCTGTCGTTGTCTCTTCCACGTATCATTTCAAGGCTTTTTTCAGACTTACCTAATAAGGGCGTTGATTCTTTCATCTTTATCTTCAGCCTTCACAGTAAGCACCGGAGAATTCACTGGTAGATTTTCTTCAATATAACCGGTGTATTTTGTTTGCAAAAACGTTGGTCTGTTGTCATTGACATCTTGAACTTCAATGTTGACAGTCCCAGTGCCTGTCATAGGAGGTGAACCTAGAATGAAGAGAACATGTCTGGTTAATCTCTTTATCAAGAAACCGTCACACAGCATGCTGTTTCGGGGTGATCAATAACAAAATTTAAATGAGGGCTGATCAATGAATAAGTTTCTCCTCTCGTCTTTTGTTGGGCAGTTACCCCACCCCATCCCCTACCCCCTAAAAGTCCACATTTCTGAAAAAAACAAAAACAAAAGTGGATCCTGGTGGACACTAACTATGCATAAAATTACATTATAAATTGATAATTTAGCATGAACTCACACTGTATATTGGATACCCACTAGAACATATTGGGAGTTTTAAAACAAAAAAAGGTTCTTCCTTAACATAATATGGAGTAAATGTTTAAAAATTTCAGCCCTTTACCTCAATTAGTGCTGCCGGTACGCGTGACACAGACCCATCCACTTGAATACTCGAGAAACCTATGCTGAAAGTTTTATTTTGATTGACGATTTTCATCCGTAAAGTTTATGGTGAGCGTTCGGTTGAAAAAAAAGTATTTCGATAAATCACGGTCCATTTTCTCTCTACTTTTTATTAGTCAGGGTGCGCACAAATCTTATGCTTTGCAAAATCTTTTCCTGCGACAAAAGGATGTGCGCAATGAATACTTGTGCAAATATAAAATTGAAATGGTTTCAAGATAATTTTGGCACAATCTCTATCTCCGCAAATAGAAACATTCTGGTATGTTTTAAGATAGTACAAGTATGAGTGCATCAGTTAAAATTTCATTCGATACTTTGAACTACTTCCTTCAGAAATTAATGGGATACAAATTATTTCCAACAGATATAATCATGATATATCTTATTATAAATATAGACTTCTACATAAATTCGAGTAACCTACATTTTGTGCACACATCAATTTCCTTTGTGCACTGGTGCTCAAGCTCACTACCGCACAGCTGAGAGAGAACTATAATCTCAGCCACCCCCAAGGTGGCCAAACAAATAATACACATATTCTTGAGATCAACTTGAAATCATGTATTCAAAACTCATGCAAACAGCGCATAGTTTGGTGAATAGAAAAAGTCTCATTTTGCTGCATGGTAACTCCCACATCTATGCCGCAAAAGGGGCGTTATTGAATCAGTCGGAGATTGTGCTCTCCTTATTCAACCGACCCCTTTCCAACAAATCAAGTCCTTTTGTGGGCATGTATCTTTTTTCTTTTCAGAGAATTCACAGCAAACTTAAATGTATCAACTGGAACAATTCCAAATCATTTAAAATCGAGTGGATCGATAAATCGGTTTCATTTGCATTGAATTAGGTAGCAAAGTCACAGATTTATTGAGGTCTACATTACGTTCAACAGCAGGACATATATATCTTCTTTTATACGGTATCCTGACTTGATTAAAAACGAAATTTTCTATAGAAAACACAAGAAGATCTGAACAATAGTCGGATGCAGATGCGAAGCCAAAACATCAAATAAAAAGGCTCTATCATCTCTGGAATGGTGAGTCTTTGGTTGAATCAAAAGTGGTTTATTACACCATGACTTCCCTCAAAATAGATCAATTTGAAATTGTGCATTCAAACCTCAAGCAGCATCAAGGTTGGTAAAAAAAAATATCATTTGATAACATCCCCACTCATGTTAGAAAGATAATGTTACTCTTGTTATATCAGTCGAAACCAAAGAACCTACTGAAACCTTTCTATCCGTCCAACCTCTAACAGATTATTATTTTTCAAGCTTTTACGATTATCAACTATTATTACTGACAATTGTGACTCTCTAGGCAAGATAATTCACAAGATATATATATATATATATATATATATATATATATATATATATATATATATATATATATATATATTACTTCATTGCACATTTATTAAAATAAGCTCAGTTTATGACTGCTACCGATATTATAGACATGATATACACAATAGGAAGGCCAAAGTGAGAAAAGAGACTTAGGTAGTTTAATGAGAGGATAGGCAAAGAGAGGGGAGAAAAGAAAGTTAGGAAGTTTAAAAAAAGGGATAGGGAGGGAAAGGGGCTGATACTAGGAGTGTGAAAGACATAGCTCTTAGATAAATAGCTTTGAAGATCTGAAAGAATTACAGAAGAATTGATTATGGCCCTTACTCAGAACCCAATTATCGGAACCAATGAGTGCAGATGAACGAGAAAAAAATTCAGCAGGAACAAGAGCCCCAAAAAGCAACAGAGTTTTGACATGAAACAATATTCGTTGAGTTGCGCAAATAAACACACAAACAAAAGAACCAGTATAAACAGACTTCCACTAAAACTTCTTGTACTCACACGAAATTAATGGTTTTACTCATACAAAGCTATATTTTGTAGTTAACGTCACCAAGACAAAAAGAAAAAAAATCTAACAACGCCTCCTTGGAGTTTTAGCCTTTAATTTCATCTCACTACCTCCTTTGAGATTTTGAAATATTGTTTCTGTTATTCGGTTTTCTCACTACTGGACAATTAAAGACGACAGCAGATCTGAAGACATAAATCTATAAGTCACTGCCAATATATATATATATATGTATATATAAGGTGTTCTTTAAAAGGAAAAAGGAAAATTGAAACAAGTATACAAGTTTCCTTTGTAGAAAAAAAATTAAGTGGATGATGGATATAAAGATTTATAAAGTCAACATGGATTATGATGATGTTAAGATTTACATTGTAGGAATTAAAAAAAGATGACTAACTAGAAGTAAGCGAAACCACTGAGAGATACGTGAAGGAGGGGAAGGGGAGAGAGGGAATGGGTGGAGGGAGATGGGGAGGGACAGGGAGAGATGAGAGGGAAGCAATAGAGGGAAGGAACTGAAGGGAGATCAAGGGAGAGAGGGGGACCTGAAGGTAGGGAAAGAAAGAAGGAAAAGAAAGTATGCAAAGGGTGAGAGAGAAATATAAAAGAAGGACGACAAAGGGAGACAGCAAAAGGAAAAGTATAAAAAGGGAGAGGGGAGAACGGTGAGCGACAGGAAAGAGGGCCTAGTGTGAAGAAGAGAAAGGGGACAGACTGAAAGGACAGAGTGGAAGGAGACAGAAGGACGGGAAGAACGGAGAGCAAAGGGAAGCACAGCGAGTGGACAGAGACAGACAAAGGAGACACAAAATGGGTTCGAAGGCAGGGAAGAAGAGACACTCATCGGGGCCAAAGCTAAGCAAAAGAAGACACGGTGAGGAGGCAGCTGACTGAAGGAGGGAGACATCAAAAGAAAAAGGAAAGAGTGTCGAAAAAGACTATGCATGTGAAGACAGAAAGTAAATGTAGTAAAGCCGAGAGAGACAGGGACGAATAGCTAACCAAAACAGAAAAGGATAGGAGACAGGGGAATTGAAAAAAAGACGTGTGTAAAGCATCCGCTGATAAATTTCAAAGAGCAATTAAATTTTAGTAATCGTAAAACAGAACACGAAAAAGAATCCCTATTGTATTTGCGAACTGTCAGTATCTTTGTGATATAAACAAAAAGAATGGAAGGGCTATTGTGAACCCACGGACTCAATGTTCTGCTGTGTGTGTTTTAATTAGCTGACTGCTGATAATATAACTAAAAATACCACCTCTGCTGCTGTGTCATTTTTTACCCAAAACGACTACAGGAATTTCAGTTAACAATACCTTGCATTAACTTTTCAATTTTCTGTCTGAACAGACTGACACAGAGCTCAGCTTTAGGCAAAACGTTAGCAAAGTAACGAACGTTTATTAGTATTTTTAAAATTCATGAACACAAAACTAAAAAAATACATCCATTCACGCTGAAATTCCAGCAATGTGACGAAAAGTTTCCAGTGAAAAGTGTTGTCAGGTCAATTGCCCAATACAGTAGTTCAACCAAACCCTGAAGTCATCCAGTGAAAGACACTCTTTGATGGATTTATTTCAAACAGTATTCCGGCCAACATAAACGTCTATCAATCGCAAGACCAACATGTAACACTTATTTACAGACCATATTCACCATCATTTACAGTCATCAATAAAACTGGTGTTGTCAATAGGGCCATTCTTTCCACAGGCCACACCTTCGTGTTCCAAGAATGCCAGAAGCCAATAACCCCAAAAGTAGGAATTTCTTTAAAACCAGACTCTTGGCACTTGATATTGTTGGCGAACCTTGGCAGAACATTGATTCATGGGATACTAAATTATTGGTTCTATCACTGCACCAGGGTCAGAGGCATTCATTACCACAGTATTTTTTGCTAGAGAAGAACATTGATTTTCCATTTGCAGTCAGTCAAGTACTAAGGAAATCCATCTCAGGAGAAGTCAGCAGGTCAAAGTTCTGATGTTCTGTTTCGAAGATTAGGTTAGCGAAGCTTATTATAAATTCACTTGACAGGGAGGTAGTTTCCAACAAAAACAAACGAAAAATTATTTCCAGAAGGGTACATTATTCTTGTAAAATCCATGATGCAAACTGAACATGCGAAATAGATACACAAGGAATTTTAGAATGCGCATTCCATTTGATAAGTATCAACTCTTACTCGTCATATCTACAGAAACACACACACACACACACACACACACACACACATATATATATATATATATATATATATATGTGTGTGTGTGTGTGTGTGTGTGTGTGAATGAGTGAGTGAGTGATACTTTGAGGATGTCTCCATTTAAAGAGAATTAAATTTGATATTTTCTTACATTGACTCTTACATATAAGTAAATTACATTTAACTATTCTTTGATATGTCAAAAAAGCTTTTTCAAATAATCTTGCTCACTAAATAAAGGTTCAAATTAAACAGGTGCAATCCATTAATTGAAAGTACCAACTCATATTCTATGAGCTCAATAACTACTCCTTTTCATCTACCCCGGGTAAAGGATAGAAAAAAGAAAAAGGAAGAAAAAGACTCATCATTGACGAGATTAGATTGAAGGTGAAACAGGAAGTTATATCGTAACATTACCCTTATTACCAAAACCCAGGACTAACTTTTCCTTATTGTTGCTTTTTACTGCAGCTTATCAAGTCAAATAACCTTCGACCATTTAATGAGAAGCATGAAGTCGGAATAAAGAACTAGTTACTGACGGGACTTAAACTCACATCCTATTTCCTGCATCATTTGAACTCAGAGAATTCTATATTGTTGTTTCGTTAATAATCTCTGGGTGTGTCACAAAGTTGAGTAATTTTTTTTCTTGTATATCTATCAAAAAATACTTTTTCCAAGTCTGTTGAACTGCACTGGGATCGCATTGAATATTTGGCTTCATAAACAAACTCAAGTAATGTGTAAGAATAAATATTTCAAAGAATCGTGTCTCCCATGCAAAAGTTTGGGGAGCTCTGCCTTAACCAATTTAGCCTTAGATGCATACAGATATCTCCTGCTTTTCAAATGTTTACTCATGCAAATGTTTACTTCATACAAAAAAAAAACACAAAAAAAAAAAAAACAAAAAAAAAAACAAAAACAAAAGAACACAAAAAAACACAAAAGCTCTTTTGGTATGGGATGTAAGTTCAAGTTTTGTTCAGAGCTATTTCCAAATTACAAATGTCCGTTGTTTAATGTGTGCAATTCAATTGATTATGTTAGCTTGATGATAGTGGTAGTATGGAGAGTTTCAAGCCATTATTTTTTTCAATTCTGAGTTTAAGTGTTTCAATTTTTACACACATTAAAGAATAGTTGTATCTATGTTACTTAAGTTACCCTGATCCGTCAGGTAGAGTTCTCATCAATAGTTATTCGGCCACTGTCTCTCCTCATATGTTATATCGGATTCCCAAAATATAATCTGAGAGTTGCTTGAGTAAATATTCTATAAAATCAAACTAAATGAAAAAAAAAAACTAGTCAGAATATATATATATATATATATATATATATATATATATATATATATATATATATATAGCATTTATATATGAAAACTATTATATCCAAAAGATAATGTCTGAAGTAGATTCAATAGGAACACCATCGTCCACATGTAAAATTTGTTTGTAAAATCCCCGAAACGATCACATGGTAATCAACTGTGTGCGTGTGAGTGTGTGTGTGTGCAATTCTAAATTTTGACAGAGAATAAATAAATACGTAGTTTTAATTTGAACATGGGTTTATTTCATCAAAACAAAGATATAAATAAGTATTTTTATGATCAGAAGTTGATATAATCATAGTGGAATAAAACTTTTTTACTACAAAAAATAAGAGAATTTTGCCAATTAAGCAACTTCTCCGATTCGGCGTAACACGCATATATATATATATATATATATATATATATATATATATATATATATATATATATATATATATGATAAATTAATTTCCCTGCAAACAGCTTCATGAAAAAAAAAAAACTCGAACAAGAAGATCTGATCTTAATCATTAATTACGAAAACCGGAAAGAAAATAAATGAAAGATGTGAAGCTGAGGTCTGCCACAGAGATTTTGAAGCTCCACCCAGCCTTTAAAGAATTGCCTCCAGAAATACATATGTGGAGGTAAATGAACCTTACACGTTGGGGAGATATGTGGGATCTTTGTTTTTGTTGTTTTTGATTTAATTCAATTTATTTATTTTATTCTGTTGGGTCATATTGGAGAAAGGTTACTTCGATAGAGGATCTTTCTCTCTCAAACTTTTTGCGTATACGCATATACTTCAACTAGTGAAGTGTTCATTATATATACAAACATACACGCCTATATATATATATATGTATGTACACACACACACACAAATATAGATCACATTGACACATACATCATATAAATACGCGTCAATAACTTTATATTTTACAAATTATGTATTATACACACACATCATATATATATATATATATATATATATACACGTATTATACGTTATATATATATATATATATATATATATATATATATATATATATATATATATATATATATATATACGTATTATACGTTGTATATATATATACGCACATATCTATATCTTTGTCAATCCATTTTTCCCATTCCTTTGATGGCAGGGGGAAAAAAGTTCTAGGGGCAATTCCGGCATTCATTCTTGGCCCCCTGCAATTCACGTTTGATGAATTGCTTTATACCTTGAAGCCATATTTTCTGCACATGGCTGAATCTTCCCACCCAACAGGAACTTAAAAAAAAAGGCCAACAAAAATCATTTAACAAGCTCATCTCACATTAATTCATTTCATGTTTCATTTCCATCCGTCATCTGAGAGACGACTTTTTTTTTCCTTCCTGAATAACAAATTTCATTATATAATTGATTGTCCGTAAGAGGAAAAAATATGGATGTACAAGGGAAGGAGAAGCAATGGATTCGAGGCTATATGTACAAAGCGTGGGGGCAAAAGAGGGGGGATAAAAAAGGCGACGCTGGTGGACCAAAAAGGGGACCAAAAATGAAACAGGGGGAGGTAAACACAATGGACCAGAAGGGCATCGGAGGAAGTGACCCCTGGTAGACAAGAAGAGGTGCAAAAAGTGAACGTAATTGACCACGAGAGCACTGAAAGAAGTGACCCCGATTGATCAGGAAAGGATCGTAGGGGAGGGGAGCAAAAGTGAATGGAATGGACCACAAGGGCATGGAAGGAAGTGATCCTGATTGACCTTGGGAGGGGGAGCAAAGAAATGAACAAATTGGATCCCGCGAGGATATAAGGAAGCGAACATAATGGGAAGATCGGATGAGAAAAATTTAGTAGCGAAAGGAGACGTTCGTAAAGGAATGAAGAAGGACAAAAAGCCAGAGAAATGTGATCTTACTTGAGGGCCAGTGGTCGAGATTAAAACTTCCAATAGAAAAAAAAAAATGCTGAAGAACGGTGGTTCTCCATGTATCCTTGATTACAAAACCCCCTTGCGATTTTAAGATTCTTCAATTCCTCATCCATTCAGGGTGGTAATCTTTCTTTCCGTTACTTTAGTTTTCATCATACGTTCTTCTCCTAACTGAATATCCATCCTCAACAAGTGTTGCAGATTTATCCCTCATTTTCGGTTTTGAGGGTCCAGTGTTGCCAATTTAGATGTTTGTTGTTTTTCCCCAATTAATGAGCCTAGTATTGCCAGTTCACATGTTTGTTGTTTTGTTTTTTTTAAATCTGAAATTAGGAGTAGATCCTATGTTTGAAAAAAATTATAGAAAAGAGCTTAATTGGTAACAATGTCCCCAATTCCTTCCCTGGCAATATTCTCCCCTATTTCTAAAATCAAATTTCGGGAATCCGGTATAACATATGATGAGAGTGGCAGAATAACTACAAATGTGAGCTTTACCTGAACGATCAGGATAGCTTCAGCAACTTTCTTCCCTTGGGTCCAAATAGAATAAAGGATTAAAGGGATGAATAGATATAGAAAAAAAAAGGTCCCACAAAAACTCACCTGAATCCGTCGCAATAACGGTCAGTCTGTAGTGATTCTCTCTCTCCCGATCCAACTTTTGTTTGGCATAAATTTCCCCCGTGGTCGAATTGATCTTAAATATCTTCCTGTTTCCATCTCGGATGGCATAACTAATCCGACTGAAGGAATACGAATCATCGTCTCGAGCCGACAGCTGCACAACATGTACAGGAAATTTTTCCATGTTTTCCTGTACGAAAGCCAGGTAAGGAGAGTCAACAAACACTGGCGCATTGTCGTTGACATCCACAATTGAGATGTATACAGCTGCCGTGTCATAACGAGGTTTGGCACCACCGTCTTCACATTGGACAATTACATGGTAGGACTTCTTTCTCTCGTAATCCAAATTCTTCTGTACACGCAGTAGTCCACTGCTCTGGTCCATACTGAGATCTTGATTATCATCACCTTCAATTATAAAGTACCTAGAGAGGAGAAAAAAAGCAGAAACGTGTCATTCTAAATTAAAGTTGTGTGGTTTCTATTACAGATCTTCGGTCGAGTTTATTCAGTTGTTAAATTTCTACAAGAAATTTCTACACGTGAGTCCCATTTTCGTTCTTGTTGCAATTACAATTCCAAACTTAAACTTCATTAACCAGGACTATATTTAGGAAACCCTTTTTCTTTGTATTAATCTATCTGTTTTATATTTTCTTTATAAGCTTGCCTTCTGGGTTCCCGTTTTTGTATAAGTATGAAATAAACATGTTTTGTTTGCTGTATATAATATATTTTGGGCAGGGTTTTTTTTCCTTTTTTCAGATGTGAAAGCTATTTCAAGACTGGAAATCTGTATAGAGTCGGGATTTGGAACCAGAGAATTTCAGACTTACCTGATCATTCCATTTACACCAATGTCAGCATCAGTGGCAGTGACCTGAAGGAGTATGGTACCCACACTAGTACTTTCACTGATGTTGGCTTGGTACTGCTTGGGATGAAAGACTGGATCATTATCATTCTGGTCTTTCACATGGACGGTAATCTGCATGGTGGAACTCTTTGGTGGTATCCCTTTATCTTGGGCCTTTACAGTCAGTTGATAAGTATCTTGGTGCTCTCTGTCTAAAACGGAGAGCATTTTCAGACTTCCGTTATTGGGACTGATGGAAAACGGTTCATAGTCAGACAGGATAGAATACGTGATGTCCTGGTTAGGGCCGATATCGTCTTCGTCTGTTGCAGTGATGTTGTAAACAATGGCACCGATAGGGGCGTTCTCCTCGACCCATATCTCAGCCGGAGTAGTGAATTTGGGGGCGCAATCGTTGACATCACCGACGATGACCATAATCTGTCAAGTTTATATTTTTCAAGCGGGAAAAAACAAAAATTAGAAAGAGGTGCAAAAAATTCTGTAAAAAGTATACATTATACGTTTTTATACATACAGTAGATTCCTGTTGGGAACATGAAATGATTATACGTTAAAAAACTGTATATATATATATATATATATATATATATATATATATATATATATATATATATATGCAATTTATCCAAATTAGTTGTATCGCACATTTCCATTTATTTCTTATACGAGTGTCAACTTTCGACCCCACAAAAGTTCAATTGACATTCCCTGGCGTTTGTCGACTCCCTTTTGATCCCCCTGGTATTAATCGATCTCTGGGTAAGTCCCATCAACCCAGGTCCATCTTTAGAATATTTGAGCCCCCTAGGTAAAGCAATGTACTGGATTTGGCCCACAGATCGTAGTGCCGACCCCGATTTAATACATGGATTCAATAAAGAATCAAAAACTGATTTATACATGAATGAAAACAAAGATTTAGAGACGATTCTCAATGTCTGCTATTTAGTAATGTGAACCTTAATTTTTTTTTTTCTTCAAATTTCTTGGTCCATAATATCGCAGGTCTTCGGGCAACTGCCCGTTATGCAGATTTGATAAGACGGTCCGGCATTAACCCCAGGCGTCAATGTCCACCACTTTAGAGACCCCTACTCTGAAATTTGATTTTCCCCCAAATCTTACCTGTGTTATAGCAGAATGTCGGCGCCAGACTGGAGTTACTGTATCAGTGGCTGTCACTGTAAGGGTGTAGAAGGGTAGTTTTTCTCTGTCAAGAGAATGGTTCGTGAAAATACCTCCCGTTTTCTCGTTGATCTTAAAGTGGCCCAGTTTGTTCCCGCCTGTAATCTCATACATTAAATCACTGTTGGGACCTGAAAAGAGAAAGAGAAAAAAAATCATAACCAGGGGATAAATATTGGTAATGCAGTTTAAGGGAGTGTCGGTGGCCAAGAAGAATCGACGAGCTGAGGGTCAAACAGACTGTAATCTACGTTCACTTCGTATAAATGCCCTTTGTAAATGTATGAATCCATCCCTTCTACCCCATCCCTAGCAATGGGTAAAATAGCTCGTGGTGAACTGAGTGGCGCCAGTTCAGGTGCTTGTTGGATTTTGGTCAATTTCACACATCGCAAACCTCGAAAAACTGGTGATAAGTGGAACCCAGGCAGGGGTGACTGAAGCCGTGGCCAGCGTAAGTATATCACTTTGTCTCTTAATGGTGATTTAAAAGATCCTGGTTCTCCTCCGATCAGCGCCGGCGTCGATTAAATTCTTATTCCGAAAATATGATCATTTAGATATTTTCAAGTTAAGGGAGTCCCGAAATTTCGTTCAAATAAGGCGATAACTACAATAGTAAAAAATACGACCCACAGCAGCAACACCCTATCTCTCTCTGAACCCTCTCTATTTTCCGTAAGTTCCCTACTGAACGTTCGACTCTCACGACAAGCCCCCTTCTCCAGGACATTAACAGATTATTACGGCAACACACAGCCATAAGTACCGACATAAAAGTCAAGAAATCTCAAGAGGCATTCAAGATACAAGCTATTAAATGATACATAAGGCTTTATCTACCCCCGGGCATAATTGGCATAATTTCCTTTCTCTGACTTCCCAAGTGGATGAAGTAAGAGCGTTAATCGTCTCAAGTCAACACTATAGAGAGGAAAAGAGGAGGAAAACTAACAGGAGAGGAACAAGCATAGGATGGTTAAAACGTTACATGTTGAGGGGAGGTGAGTGTTTCCCAGGGAATCATCCGTGCCCAGGTGAATAACTACCTATCTATCCATAAAAAACGGGGAAAAATGGTCCACTTAGTGTTAGATGTACTGGAAACAAAGAAAACCAGGATCTTTGGCACACTGACATCTTCATGGAAATGAAAATATTTATGTTCTTTTTAGATGTTAAAGAGGCGTGAAGTGGCGTACTGATTATCAGCGTGCGCAGGACTGATGAGGGAAGGTCTTGGGACATACATAGTATCCAGGCCTAGATGTTTCGGGTGGGGCAAAATGGACCCAAGAGCTCCTGGCATAAAAACGTAGTGGATAAAACCTTAATAAGACTAATTGAAAACGTAAAGGGGACTTAAAGAAACCTTGAGAATGGGAAACGGAATCAGATCGAATTTCAACTGACAGTGTGAGTGGTCACTTTCCACTAATGCTCTCTGTAAATGCATTTATCTACCTGCCCAGACCAATCACCAGTTGTGTTCATGAAGGTCTTGTCTCTACCATGCCACGATAGTTCATACGGAACGAGGTAGTCAGATCAGGGATTCTTGCCCTCAACTGATACCATGAGAGTACAGTACTGATGCTACTTCGAGAGTACATGGGTTACATCATAAAATTGCTCCTGAAGATGCCATTGACCAACCATGGCATTCTCAACGATCTTACGATCTTTCCAATCAGGTCAGATATATCTAAATAATATTTCAAAGCACAACAATTTGAAAACAAT
>OY735200.1:21749177-21829177 GCA_963457665.1 Thysanoteuthis rhombus
ATATATATACACACATGCACACATATAGATATATATATATATACACACATATAGATATATATATATATACACACATGCACACATATATATATATATATATATATATATATATATATCACGCACACATATATATATATATATATATATATATATCACGCACACATATATATATATATATATATATATATATCACGCACACATATAGATATATATATATATATATATATCACGCACACATATAGATATATATATATATCACACACACATATAGATATATATATATACACACGCACACATATATAGATAGATATCTACACGGACACGGACACATATATAGATAGATATCTACACACACACGCACTCGTAAGGATATACACACACACACGCACACAAATAGATATATATCTACACACACATGCACACATATAGATATATATCTACACACACATGCACACATATATAGATATATATCTTCACAAACGCACACATATATAGATATATATCTTCACAAACGCACACATATATAGATATATATATCTACACAGACGCACACATATATATTGTGCACACATATATAGATATATACATATACACACACATGCATACATACATTGATATATATATTTATATACACACATGCACACATACAGTGTTATATATATATATATACACACATGCACACATACAGATATATATATATACACACTTGCACACATACAGATATATATATATGTACATACATGCACACATACAGATATATATATATGTACATACATGCACACATACAGAGATATATATATATACACACATGCACACATACAGAGATATATATATATACACACATGCACACATACAAATATATATATATATATATATATACACATACAGATATATATATATATACACACATACACAGATATATATATATATACTCATACACACAGATATATATATATACTCATACACACAGATATATATATATACTCATACACAGATATATATATATATATATATATATATACACATACACAGATATATATATATATATACACATACACACATGCATATATATATATATATACACATACACACATGCATATATATATATATATATATACACATACACACATGCAGATATATATATATATATATATACACATACACACATGCAGATATATATATATATATATATATATATACACATACACACATGCAGATATATATATATATATATATACACATACACACATGCAGATATATATATATATATATATACACATACACACAAGCAGATATATATATATATATATATATACACATACACACAAGCAGATATATATATATATATATATATACACATACACACATGCACGTATATATATAGACATATATACACATATATATATACACATCAATATGTATACATCACACACACACAAATCAATATGTATCCATCGCACACACACACATCAATATGTATCCATCGCACACACACACACATCAATATGTATTCAGCGCACACACACACACATCAATATGTATATTTATCGCACACACACACACATCAATATGTATTCATCGCACACACACACACATCAATATGTATTCATCGCACACACACATCAACATGTATTCATCACTAACATACACATCAATACATATATTTATCGCACACACATCAATATGTATATTTATCGCACACACACATCAATATGTATATTTATCTCACACACACATCAATACATATTTATCGTGCACCCATATCAATATTCGTATTAATCACACACACATTCACAAAATGTAAAAACATTTCATTTATATACATACATATATATATATATATATATATATATATATATATATATATACTAAATTTTATTCGTCATTTTTCATTCATTATTATTGTCAGTGTTTATTTTTTCTTTTCCTCTGATGAAATTACTTATTCTCATGTTGTCTCTCTTCATCAGTGTTAGTTTTATTTTCCATTAATCACTTTCATTTCTTCCAAGATTTAGATAAAAATAAATCTCCTCCCCGATGTTCAATTTGTATTTAGGATTGTAAAGTTTTTCCCCCCACATCCACCTCATCCTTCCCAGTTTTTGCTTCTCGAAGCGAAAAGGAAGAATTTTGAAAATCTGGCATTGCTTCCAACAGTTGCCAAATTTGAAATGGCATCGGCTTGAAACAAATATTGAAAAGTGCCAAATCCGATTTTCTCTTCTTAGATTTTCAGAAACAAAAGAATGGAAGAAAGCCGGAAATCTTAAAAAGAAAATTATTTTTAGGTTTTTCTTTTCAGGATTATGGAATGAAAGTTTGAAACTGATTTATGAGGAGAAAAAATGCTATTGAAATGAAGCCAACAAGAAAATCATATACTATATTGTATCATACGCACACACAGTGAAATACACTCCCTTACAGATACACATAAGATATAGGGATGCATATATATATATATATATATATATATATATATATATATATATATATATATATATATATGCACACACAAGCACAGATGTATAAGTATATATATATATATATATATATACATACACTCACACACATCTAAAAATATATATGTATATATATATATGTATATATATATATTATATAAATACATATACACACAAAGATACATTTACATACACACACACTTACTTATAGATAAATATATGCACACCCATATATATATATATATATATATATATGCTGATGAAAATGACAATTGGAAGGTGAAGAGATAAACTAAAAAAATAGCAGGTGTTTCATCTAAAAAATTCTTTATTAACATGTGGGAATGTTTTGATGCATTTTAACAGGTGCCAGCCATCTTTTTCGGAGCAAAAACTTGCAGTGTTACACAGAAAAAAATGCTGTTTACATATAGGTTGAGAAAAGAAATGGGAATATTTCTGTGTTGTTCGGTTGGTTGGTTGGTTAGTAGGAGTGGGAGGGGAGGTGTTTGTATCAGAGTAGGTGAGAGTGGAGTCAAACCACCAGATGCATATAAATATATAATAGATAAACAAACTTCTTCATATAATCATACACACACACACACACATATATATATATATATATATATATATATATATAAATATGCACACCTTATAGAAGTACATAAATATATAAATACACATATCCATACTTCTCTATAGATGCTTATGAATATATCTAGACACACGGTTGCATATATACATATATACACACATTTAAATGCTTGTCTTTCTCTCTTCATAAATACACACATCCACTCATATCTTTGAATACATACTAACACATTTATTCACAGACAATATATATATATGTCTATATATATATATATATATATATATATATATCCCCCTATCTATATATAAGTATATAGATACATATATACGCACACATTCTCACACATGCAATCATTCATATATGCAAAGAAATAAATGCAGGTTCATGTATACAAAACGGTTGACAATTCTCTTTTCTGCAACAAAAGGCAGGCCAGAAAGGATATCAACCAAAATGTCTTGCTAAAAACAAGAAAAATGATGATTGTAGTTTGAGCATTTGAGCAAGTAATAACCTCATTTCAATTCACAGCTATGAATAATGAATACTATTTCTGTTAAAGCATGTAGTCAAACGTGGAATAGTATTGAGAGAGCACAACATTCTAACACAATTGTTACTACAAAACTTCAGACTTCACATATATAGATACGATGCATGAGAGGTAACTGAAAAACTTTTTTAGATCTCCCCCAAAATTTCATCAATCATTTCTTAGCCAATGACCAACCCTTCCACAAACTGTTATTGAAATTCATTCAGAACTTGGAGATTATATTGGGATGAACATGAATGAATACAAGGAATTAACATTTCTCACTTGGGAGATAAATTCTTTGATCCACCTAAAAATTTAACCAATCCTCCCTTACCCAATTGTCAACTCTTCCAGAAGATTTAAATGAAATCTATTTGAAATTCCCAGAGATATTGCATGAATATATCGCTACACTAGAAATAAAATAATTCCTGTGTAGGCCCCAAAATTTGAGCAATTCTTTGTTAAGCCATTACCTATCCTTCCATGAAATGCCATTGAAATTCATCGAGTACTTTTGAAGATATTGTGCGGACAGACAGGCAAATACCCCTCCAAACTTTGTAGACCGGGGTAAATGAAAAGAGGGAAAATAGTCTGGGCAGTCCACAGATGAGCAGAGAATGTCAGAAGCCCCTTAATTCCATCAACAATCATTTTGCCAAAATCCTGATTATATTTTAATGTTCACTCATACATCAAACACCAAATAAATTTGCCTTTATTGGAACACAAACCCATGATTACCTAAACCAGTGCCCTGCATAATTCATTCTCGAAGGTTTTATAATCTTTATGTACCCAAATGATCCGAGGCCTGGGTTTTAATATACATTCACAACTGTACAATTACACTGCTTAAAATTTACTGGAAATAAAACCTAGGGTCTGGCTCCAAGGGTGCTAAAAGCTTTAGAGATTTCTTGGCGAAAGGTGATTAATCAGAGCTTGAATGAATAGATACATTTTTTTCTCAAACTCTCTTAAAAAACAAGAATTAAACACCAGTGTTACCCAGCATAATCACCCTAGTAACATCTGTTTGCTTTTCCTTTCATTCTTCAAAGCAAGGACTTTTTTCAGCCGACTTCCCCTTGGAGAAAAAAATGATTAAAAAATGCCAACTCACACATGAGCCAAAACATTATGACCTCCATGTGCCTGTTGAACAGCTTTTACTGGATCGATCAGGCATGAACTCTACAAGACCTCAGAAAGTTTCCTCTTGGATCTGATGCCAGAATGTTGTTAGCATGTCCTTCAACCTACATGGTGGAGGTTCTTCATAGCCAACTGGTTGTTTAAGATCCAATGATGACTTGATCGGAGGTGAAGTTTTATTTATGCTCCTGAAACCATTCCTGTATAACTAATGCAATGTGATAGGAAGCATAGTCTTGCTGATAGTAAGAAGATAATTGTCATGAAGCGATGTATGAGGTCTTCCATGATTAAGGGTAAGAGGTGAACAGGGTAACTTCCACATGAATGATAATAAGACCTAGTGATCCCCAGCACCCAAATCATCACACTGCCTCTACCAGCTAATTGTCTTCCCACAATGCATCCTGGTGCCACCACTTCCTCTACCATAAATGTGCTTTCATACCCTCCTGTCCACCTTACTCTGACATTGATCCAAGTTTCAGTTCCAATGCTTGTGTGTCCACTCAAGATGCTTTTGTTGATGGACATTGGTTAGCATTGATACTCAGAGTGCCCTGAGACTATGCTGCCCTATAAATATAAGTATTGATGTACAATATGTTGGGATGCATTCCTTTCTTCTCCTTGAAGAAATCTATCTGCAATTATTGCAACATAAGCTCTTTGCTTGGCTTATACTTGGATGAAAGTCTCTGTTCACCTTTCCCGTCAAGGAGTCTTGGCCACCTGATCCCTTGTATGCATTTGGTGATTTTTCCTTTCTCAGACTATGGCTGATAAATACTCAGCATAACTTGAACTGAACAGATCACTAGCTGTTCCACATGAGAAGTGTTCTGATCTAGTCTTCTGGTTATAACAATTCGGTTTTTATCACCAAGATTCAGATCTTTCTTGTTCCCCCATAACTGTGGCATTCAATTCATCAGAATAACCTCAATATGCACAGTTGTTGCAAGATACTGACTGTCATTCTTACCATATGTCACAGGTCATAATGTTTTGGCTCATCAGTGTACGTTGGAGGCAGTGAAGGAGGAAAATATATGAATTGGTAGAAAGGTATGGTTTTGGGTGTGTTTTGCTTGTTCTCTCGCAAGCCTTTCTGCATCTCCTCACTGCCATCTGCACTCTACACCAAGGTGGCTTTTCCTATACCGAATGATGAAAAAAAACAAAACAAATAAAAAAACCCTCTCAATAGTCCGAATGTCTGCCTTGGGATTTTATTTTTATGTTTTTTGGGAATGTCTTGCGGTGCAGAAGTTGGGTTCTATTTTTTTTTTCTTTCTGTCCTTTGAAAATTGCCAAGCATAAAGGAAATCTATTGAAATCCCAGACGTAACTCCCAGGCAGTGAATTTCAACAGCACCAGCAGATACCGTTCCACTCTCTGCAAGAAACTTAAATCCAAAACACAAACTATCTTGGGGAAGGTGAGGTGGCTGGGGGTTAGGAAAGAACATACTGCGCAATTGGCTTCAGAGTGAAATGCCACATTTTATTGTCTGCCCAAGACTTATATATGCACTGCTACTAACTCTACTTATATAATGAATAGTGTCATCTTTTCGGTTTGCTTCTCTGGAGATAACAATGTACTCTTCCCCTTGACTACAATTTTGCTAATGAAAATATCTCATATGCACCATTTGGTACAATGGACTCTACCACTGAAATGATTCAATAGTTTCTTTTCGAAAATATCATCTCCTATAAATTCAAATATATCTAAATTTTTCAAAGAGATTGACTATTGTGTGTGTATACATATATATATATATATTTAGATATGTATGCATCATGCATGTACATCTGGAAATACACACATACACACACACATACATATATATATATATATATATATAAAATACATACTGGTGCCACACCATGGAGTAGTGGTTTGCTGACTATTATTACTGTGTCATGAGTCTGATCTTCCCTAGGTGCCTCACACTTGAAGCTTTGTGCTAGACAGAGTTTCATAAATTGTTATTTGTACATTATATAAATATTTCTTTATAAGTGGATTATTTTTCAGATGTATAATGTATAATTCAATCATTATAAATAGAGAAATAATTTAGTCTTTTTTACAAAATTGTCAAATCATATATATATATATATACACACACACACACACACATATATATATGTATATATATATATATATATATATATATATATGTATAATTATAAAATACATGCACAATGCATATGTTGAATTATTTTTGTTCCGCTCCATTCAGAGGAGCAGAAGTAAAATTGAAGGAGAATCGTAAATATACAGATAAATTTTTTTTGCTCACTAGAAGAAGAAAAACAAAGAAAAATTCAACCAAATGATAAGAGCAAGGTATTTTTAAATGACCCATGAAGTTGTCATTGGGGAAATGAAGTTGTTCCCTGTGGTGGGAGAGATAGAGATAGAAAGAGAAAGCAGAGTCTATTGTAAATCACTTATTCTTTTTATGGCCTGACTTACAAGAGCCCCCCAGAGAGACAAAGCTACATGCAGAGATCAGAGTTAAAAAAGAAATTCCTTGACACAGAGAAATAATTTTAGAAATAAATAAACAGGAATAAGAAGAAAATGATGAAAAAAAAAAATCCCAAGAAAACGCCACAGAGCATGAAGAATCTGTAGAGCTGAAGGTTAAAAATAAGAATGGATATAAAAAAATTTACAAAATGAAAATAGTAATTACAGAAACAGAGATAAAGAAAGAGAAAAAATGAGTGAATAAAAGAAAAAAAAAATTTTAAACAGAAAATGTTAAATTTAAGGAAAAAACCTTGACTTAGAAGACGTTTCTTTCCAAAAATATTTCCCAGAGAGTAGCATTTCTTGTACTTACTTTTCTAGCTCAAAAATATATGATAATTTTTTTTTTTTTTAAATTCAAATTAAATTTTCTTCATTTCGGAGTCCCATTGAAAGAAGGAAATGAACAAAAAGAAATTCTGACTTGAAAAAAAAAAAAAAACTTTTGAAGGGTTTCCTCTTTTTTTTTTCTTTCCTCTCGACATTGTCAGTAATGGATTCTTAGTAACTAAATTACTAACTGCTAGGATAAAACTCTAATGAGGATTAGCAGAGATCTCGTGTTGCTGCCGTTTTTTATATATATCTATATATATATATATATATATATATATATAAACTGCGGCAACATAAGATACAAATTCAACTGTAAATACGCAGATATGTATAAATATATCTGCCTGCGTATGAGTATACTTTCACATGTATGCACCTGAATATATATATATATGTCTGCATGTGTACATACTTAACTGTGTATGTGTGTCTGTATATATATATATATATATATATATATATATATATAAGCAATTATATAAGCACACACTTGTGAATATACAGTTAATTATATGCACACATCTATGTAGATAAAAACTCTCATCAGATGGAACTCTCTTGCTGCATCAAACACAGCTATATATTTAAAAAACTCAGATATATATACACAAACACTCCTGGAAATATATATATGTGTGTATGCAGATATAAAGACAAACACAAATGTATTCTTATATACACACACACATACGCGTACATGTGTACACATACATTTTTGTATACAATTTTTTTTTCATCAGATAAAATTTTTCAATTGCATCAAACACATTCTCATTATATATTCATAAATTTTGGTGCAGGCGGGGTAGATTGAAGGGGAGGTGGGTAGATTGACGGGGTTAGGGGATTCAGATAGAGAGAAATTGTTAATATCCATGAAATTATTCTGTGGAACGTTTAGCAAAGGCAAAGATAATCACTAAAAACTTTGTTTTTTGATGACCCTCCATAGATTACAGAAGGGTCCACTTGAAGTTGATTACACAACTAAAGGGGCAGGGGGTCTAAAATCACAAAGAGACAATTGAGATTTGAGGGTTGAAAGCTAGTATCTTATCATTTCAAAAATAGAAAACATGAACTTCAATTCAATTGTCAGTGTTCCTTATGGTTAAGGCAAGTTTTAGCCATAAAAATACAGTCCTAATAGAGTAGACACACAGACTGGATCCAGAAGTGCAGAGCAACTCAAATAACATTTCTGAATTATGGAAACACAGCAATGTTACTAAGGTAAACTTTTGTTCTAATGGCGGCATTTAAGGACATACCTTAAAGGCATGTTTGTTTTTGCATTCTCAAAAGACTATTGTGGGAGGTTTATTTGCAGCGACAGTAAGATTTCAGGTTATTATTTGAAACCTTTTTACCCGAAAACCGAGAAGCATGCAACGTGCATATTGGAAAATCATGCTCAACCTCACATGGAGAGATCACAAGACAGCGCGATGCATCAGGGAAAATAACAGGAGCTCCAGACATCATAGAATTCATAAGAAAACTCATATGGCAATGGGTTGGTCACGTTGCAAGAATGGCAGGCAACCAATGGACATCAAGACTCACAACATGGATCCTCAGAGATCACGTGTTCAACTGAAGCTGACAGAATACAATATGTTGAGAACTACACAAGTTCAGAAAGTATTAGCTTCGCTATGCCCATGATAGAGCTCTGGCAAAACCTGGGGAAGGTCAATGTCTAATGACGAATGTTGAAAAACCAATGATGATGAACCAGTATATGGGGCTGTGAAAGGGTAACAAAAAGTCATTTCTATCCCTACTTTTTGTTTACTCATTATTAAAACATTTCATATAAAATCCACCTGTTATAAAGGCCAATTCTTTATAATGGCACTACCTCAGAGAGCCTTAATAATCGGAGTCTACTGCATTATACATTGATTTTTTTTTCCCTAGATCAGTTTCCTCATTTTTATCTTCATCACGTTGCAGCCTCTATACCATTCAGCCTTCTGTCTGAATTTCCAAGATAAGATTTCGTTACTATCATACACGGATTCTTTCGGACTAATTTCAACGTCTTATCTTCATCACAACTATTCTCCTCAAAAGTTGCATTTTGGTCATTTCATATTCATGAATAAATTTCATGAAACCATAATTTCATAACACATTTTATTTCCTTTGTTCTCAAAATTTTTGTCCCCCTATGGTAGCTTCATCAGAGCCCTATCTCAAAGATCTCACTGATGAAGCTACTGCCAGGGGGCTAAGATTTCAAGAACAAAGGGAGTAAAGTGCAAGTGTGTTATAAAATTATGACTCTGTGAAAATTATTCATGAATATGAAACGACTAAAATACAACTCAGCATACAACACACGGATCTCATTAAATCATTGCCTGAAAATAGCGACGATCGAAAACACAATTCCACTGGAGTATTCTCACTTAGATTTTACTTACAATATTGCTAAAAAAAAAAAAAAATACATTTGTGTACCGTGAGTAACTCGGCTCAAATGTCAAGTGGGTATCAAGTCAGCTTTCCTAATTCATGTTTTGATGAAAGCCCGATTAAACATATGAGCATCTTATGGAACTAAGAAAGTAAAGAAGACCAAAAATGGCAAAACCTAATAATACCCACTATGGCAGAAGTGTATTCTCATCATTAAAACTGCTAGTAAATCTCTGAACTTTTGAGATGAGGCATTATTATCATTTCTATTATTATTCAGACATATAACATAGTGGTTACAGAATCAGACAAAATTATTGCAAGTAATCTGATGGTTCTAGGTTCAATCCCAGTGGGAGACAATAATAATACTACTAATGCTAAGAGGGGAGTGCGGTCAATACATCCCTGTGGGTTAAATAAAGGGTTCGGTTCGTTACTTCCCCACACCTACCAGATGATACCTGATGAAAGCTGTAGAGTACAACGTCCGAAACGTTGTATGAAAAACAACCAAGATGAGGATGGTCCGAATAATAATAAAAATATTAAAACAGCTGAAGACAATTTTTCCTGACCCATATCTATCCCTACCTTTATTTAGCATTGTGCTGTACTGCTAAGATAAATCAATATAATGTATCACTGAAAACTACCAGAGTAGATATTTATAATTGTTGGTGTCTTTCAGGATGAGCTACCTAACAGACTTTTGTTGCTACTGCCTGAGCAGGTATTGTAGTTAGGGGGGAGTGGTTTTTCCCAAGTGTTCACTCACCAACTATTTTCTCTTTCAAGCATCAAGGCATATCGATGTCAAAATATCTGCAGCATGGACAGGGTAAAGTGGATTCTTGCCTCCAAGGACATAAGTGAACATGAGCAGCCTCAGACAAAATTCTCCTATTAACAGACACCACTCCAGGGATTTGACAGTAAGATTGCAAAGGATGGGGGTGGCTTCAGAAAATACTTCATTATGGTCCAATGACAGTATTGGGTTTCATGCCTTCATGAACACATAAAGGACTCAGGCTCTCCCTGCTGACAGTATCTTTACCCCCAACAGTTAACACGTCTGGTTACAAGACTAATGTCTTTAACAGAAAGCATATGCAAACCCATCCTCGAAACTATTAGGAGAGATTGTAGTTTTGTGTGTTAGCAAAGTGAATTATTACACTGGCAGAGTGTTGGGAGTCAAGAAAGAATGAGAGCAAAAACAATGATATAGGCTTCCCTGTTGTAGCACGATTTGCAAAATAAGGTGGATCGGTCATGGACCCTAAAATTTTTACTTACATTATCATCCACCCATCTGTAGAACTTCAATAAAAACAGAATTTGATCAAAAGACCTGATATAACTAATGTACTTTAAATAGGCTTTTTTTGACAGAAGTAAATCATATAATTGAGCCAGGACCAGTTTAGTTGGAATGAGATAAGACCAATTAAAAATTGGAAGTTACTGACTGATATTGATATTTTCAGACGTGACTGTCTTTTCACTTAAGCAGTTCCATGCATTTGAGAATTTTGCCAGGGAGAATTTATTTTTTCTAATGACAATAAAATATCAAATATCTCTAATTTGCAATCAATTAACATACAATTTACTGATAACAGATGAAAAACAACAGCTTTGTTCACTGTTGAATTTGTTTTGGTACAAGTACTTGAATTTTGATTATCTGCAAATCATTTATAAGGCAGTTGTCTCTCTTGGACCTGTTCACCTACCTTATAAAGTGGACAACTGTATTATCATAACAAATCAGTGTTCTTTCCTGAAGGAAAATTCTTGTTATGACCAATTCACAATGTTATTTGTTAATCCATGTGAAAATATTTGAAAAACTATGAGATGTCTTTTTAAAATGAAACAAAAAAACTACTCAACTAATTGTGGTGAAAAAGTCCATTTTTTTTCAAATTTAGGGTAGGACATATGTTTTTTGGCAAAATTTTAACCTTTAAGCATAAGAGCCATTGTTGTAGGCAAAGAAACAGGGAAAGTCACAGTGTTAATAAAATGAGTCAACAACTTTCTCTGGTAGATTTACTAAGTAACAGGCCATCCTTTACCAAGTTTAACTCATGCTAGCACAGGGCTACACAAGTGGCACACCCAGTGAGAATCATACATTCTTCACAATCAAGTTGGTCCGTGAGAAGAGCTTGCAACAATGGACATCCCACAGATTGTGGTAATATGTATGAATTAACCAGTCAGATACAAGGCCTCAGTAGTGAGGCACTCACGGGATGTCAAAATCACCGCACCCAGGAATTTGTTGGTGAGACAAACTTACTATCAGCAGATGATCCGATAAGTCGAGTAGAGACAAAATTATGAGCGGACAATTTTTTGTGTCTCTTAAATTGCTTGCATTTACCTGTAGTGATGGCCTCCAAGGTAAGTGCTTGAGTCAGTAATAGTGAAAAATGCAAACATAAGTCAACATCAATGCAAGAAAAGGTGATATGAAAACTGGACAGTTTGTCATGATGGGAATTGTATTTCTTCAAAATTCTTTGTAAGAACACTAGTGCCTGAAAATTGCTCATGCTATATTTTAAAAAAATGTATATCAGAAAAAATCATTATGCTCATTTTTGGTCTTAGTTATTAGCTTGTCCTCACGGTGAATGTAAGTTCAATTTTTACTTTTCAATAAAAATCCGTGGTCACCTGAAAGTTTCTTCATCATTCAATGCATGTTGCCTTTATGTTGCTTTCAAATATAGATTAAAACATGTGATCACGAAAAATTCCCAATTTAAAAATTCAAGCCTGAATTCAGTTTATAAATGTACATAAAGGTAAATCAAACCTGTACATGCATCTATATTAATAAACTATATCAGTTCTATTTATGTATTGCATTTAACCATTTAATTCATATTTGATACTTGTGTACACCATATTGATCTGATATCTGTTGAGATATTGAGAAGAAATTATTGGAATTCACACTACTGGTATTTATTAAATTTGCATCTTAAAATGATTTTCAAACAGAAATATTTTGGAATAGAATTTAAACAGCCAATGTAAAAGTGTTCTTAAAATCCAACTTAGAATTTTAATGAGATGTTTTCATTCAGTTTATTTCAGGTATTTGATAATGTTTTTGAAAATTTGTATATTTATTCGTATGTGCTTTTTGAAGTATGCAATAAAAAATTCCTGAGAAATCTTAGAGATTTAACATCAGCAATTTGAGTTGGAAATATTGGTTAATATCCAAATCAGATTAGCAAGGAAATCTCTCTTAGAGCATTAAAAAGGAAAGTAGTGTATGCATATATATATATATATATATATATATATATATATATATATATATATATATGTTATATATATATATATATATATACATATATATATATATGTATATGTATGTTATATATATATATACATATATATATATGAACATATTCATTTGTGCCCATACACATATATAAATGCACAAATATTTGCCTCCTAGTTATTCCAGGGTCGTCTTCACTGGAAGGCTGAACAAAAATACCAGAAATAGATATGGACATCAATGAGAAGTAAAATATATTAGGCAGTGTTGTATAAACGCTGTAAAAATTTTGGTTATTCAAAAGAAACAAAAATACAACAAGAAACATCTTTTTGCTTCCAAGTGAAAATCACTGAAGGGAAAATCTGTAACAACTTGTTGAAAGGGTAAATAAGAGAATCTACGGGGTAATGCTGTTTCACATTTATCTTCATAGACATACATACAACTCTATATACACTTAAACCCTTCCATATAGGAACTTATATATATATATATATATATATATATATATATATATATATATGTACTCACACACACACACATCTTTATATAAATCCAAACTATTCATGCAAGTACATGCATAAGTATACATTGGAATTTACACACAAATACATCTTTATATGAGCCTGAAACTTTCATATATATATATATATATATATATATATATATATATATATATATATATATATACATACATATATATATATATACACACACACACACACGGTTATTCAGTCGCAAACATTACATATGTACACTTTCATGATATATTTAAACACACATAACTTATGTACATGATCTACACATGTCATATGCATTATACACATCTAAATTTTTACATCCTATGCATCATATATATCTCATATGCATTACTTATATCATGCATTATATATCATATACATTCATCTCATATGCATTATATATTATACACATTCATCTCATATGCATTATATATTATACACATTCATCTCATATGCATTATATATTATACACATTCATCTCATATGCATTATATATTATACACATTCATCTCATATGCGTTATATATTATATGTAAATATAAAGCCACAAGCAATTTTACACATAATATACATATAGCATATACATTGTATATCATATGTAAATATGTATCCACAAGCATTATTTTACACATACATGTATGTATATATATATATATACACACATATGCATCATTATGTATGTATGTATACATACACATGCGAACATGCATTATTATTAAATATGCACATATATATCCATTTTGAATTATATATATTTGTCAGAGGTGCTTGTAAGCTTATAAAATTCCAAGTGCAAAGATTCAAGGCAAAAAACAAAAGCATTATTTCAGAAAACAGATTTTCCAAGCTTAAAGATCACAGCCAGAAATAGGATTCAAAATTCTGACTTTCCTTAAAATTATTTCAAATGCCAACACAATGAAATCATTACTGCACTCACATTCCGAAATGTTTAATATGTATCAAAAAAAGAAAATATGTAAGGATTGTTATGGGAATCTAAACTGTAAACTGTGCAAGCTATTTTGAACAGCATCAAATTTCTGTCGAGTAGAACTCGATTTCATCTTAGATAAATTAATACATAGAATTAATACAACAGGTGTCTTTCTAATTAGTTCAAAACTCTTCATATCAAAATATGCACAGCAGGAACAGTACGAAAGTATCAATATCCTTCTAGAGAGAATTGATTTTTAGCAAAAGGTGATCAATCTGATCGATATGGCATCAAGTGCTTTCTTCTTTCTTTTTGTGCTGTGTTAAGGCAAGATACAAATCGATTGAAAATTGATTTCTGGCTCCCAAAGGCACAAACGTTGACAGCTAAGAATGGAGAGGTGTGATCAGGACACCTGGTTTCCTTGGCTGAATTCTCCACCTGCAACTTTTTGAAAAACAATCAACGAGTGTCCAATAATAAGACCTGACCTTTTTGCAGCTGGATTTTCTGATCTGAAAGGGGCGTGATTACCTCTCTCGGTAGAAACAAACAGTATCGACAACAGGTCTGGTTAGTCAGTCGATAGAAACCATCACATGACTAACATCATTTTGCAACATGCTGTGTTGAGGGTGATCAATTGAAAAATTCAAAAAGGGGATGATCATTGGATATGTTACACCTCTTGCTCTCTGGTTGATCACTAAAGAGTCTGAATTTTTCCAAAAACAAGCACGAATGTAGCAGAACACAAACCAAGGGACCAATTAAGCATACACTTACATTGTAAATTAAATCACCCCCTAAAAACTTATGGGAAGATTTTTTAGAAAGAACGAAAGAAACGTTTTCTCTTGACACAAGGGATAAATGTTCAAATTTTCTGCCCTCTGGCTACATTGATGTAGGTTTTACACCTAATACATAAACTCATTGTCAGCCAATCTGAATCACTTGAAAACTGAAAAAAACATGTGGACGATTCAGATTTTCTAATGGTGCATGTGATCTGTATGGATTTTACTGATTTTTTTTTCAATCAGTTATGCTCACACATAAATATATACCTGAGTGTATTTTCATGGCAGATCCATTATCAAAGAAATATGTGGAATGTACCATATTCAGAACAGCCCACAGTTAAGAAAAGCTTGATGTCAGAAGTGGCCAGGAAATTCATCAAAGTTACGTCCCACTCAAAATTATGGGGCTATCATGCTGTCATAAAAAAATGTGTCGAAAATTTCCCTTGGACTCATTGAAAGAACACAAACATTCTTGAAAGCATTTGCCGTGGCTGATTGGAAGAATTTTGGAAGAATAAAAAGATGAACAACAAATGTTCTTAATTCTATGTTAATTGGCTACCTATCGGATCCCCAAAAGTGCCCCATTTTCTTCAATAGTTTATCATACTCATGCTGTCTTGGCCAATTATACAATCACCGTGTTATAAGGGGAGATCATTACAGATAGAGTTTCAAAGTAAAACAATTATTTCTGCTAGATTATATATCAATTTCTTCATGATTGTCCACATTGAGAAACAAATAGAGCAGATATGGATAGTGAATAAACAAAGATGAGAATTTAGAGATGAAGTAGATTTTGGGTTTTTGCATTACCAATGGCTGTTCAACTCTAAGGTAAAAAGCAACATTGCATTAACGCAGTTACCTATCAGTTTCAGGTTCATTCCAGCAGTAGCCCCAATTATATATATATATATATATATATATATATATATATATTCATTCATATGAAGATGATAGTCACCAAGACCAATTGTATGTTTATCCTTGCATGTCATGGTGAAAACAAAAATTTTACTCCATTCCTTTCTTTAAAGTTGAATAAAAAGAGAAAGATGTGACTGAATGTGGCCAGTAGCTACAATTTAATTGATTGTTGTAGCCATGGTTTCAAGTTTTGCAGTAAAAATAAGTTTTACTCTCTTCCTCTCTGTGAAACTGATTAAAGAAAGGATAACACTGAGACCTATGTGACTGAAAACAATGTTTGAAAACAGAAATATTCTAAGATGATAATCTATCCATAGATAATGAAAAAATCCAGTCATTTTTGACAGATATTATGCTAGCATATATAATAAGAGCCCTGTCAGTCACTCATTTCAGGAGTTGTAGCCGTCAGCCCCTCTCCCTTCTGAGCCTCTTATTTAACTACCCAACTTTCTCTTCTTCCTTCCCCTTTCCTACATTCTTATTGAACCTAGTACTGGTGTGGCGTGTTCTATCCTCACAGGGTGGTGCACTATTGTGGCTTTGTGTCAGATTAAGCCAGGTGCATATCTACAAAGGTTGAAACCGAGTGGTGATACTCATTACCAGAATTGGATAAACTATTTGTGTTTCTTCCCTATGAAAAAGATTTAAGCGTCACATAGTGACAGATTTTGGGTTATTGCATTCAGGGAGGGGGCTGCAGGGAGTCCACTTCCTCTTGAATATTTCTTATGATTACAACTGCAGCTGTTCTTATAACCAGAATGCTTTGATGAGTAGACTACCAACAGTGATTAGCACCTACAAGTTGGGTGTAAGAAATCATTTAGTGGTAGAAGAGTTTTTCTTTTCTATTTATTCAGAGGGGGTCCATTGCTTACGTTAATGCAGGTGTGTGTGTGTGTGTGTTAACATCATATATCTCCACATACACCTGAAGTTGAGGCTTTTGTGGCCTAGTGGTAAAGGGTTCTTCCATGAAAACAGAAGGATCCTGCTGAGAAAGGATGCAAATTCCGAACTCATTGGAAGCTGCTCCTTTGTAATTTCAATGTCAACATATCACATAGATACAGAGATGAAATAAATAAACATGAACGGACCGAAGATGATGTATAATGTAAACGAATAAAGATGGACAGACACTCCGGAATGTTATTACACTGTCTAGACCACTTGGCATATTCACCATTTGAGAGAGAAAAAAAAAAAAAATGAAAAGAATGTTGCTTCAAATAGATTTTTCAATAGAAAACGCATTTATGATTATTCTTATATCTATCCATTTCTTTGTAAAATAATTAGAATATGCCCATCAGAAACGATGGGGGTCATTTATGTATGGATCGGCACCAACAAGCCTAAACTTATTCTATTGGGTAATTTATTAGTATCCTAATTTTAAGCTTTTTTTAAGGTCTCAACTAATCTGAAGCTGTTTTAATGTGTGATGATCAGACATTAAGTCTATAACCTTTCTATGATGTAACTTTTATTGTTGTGGCATAATAGGAAGGTAAATCTACCAATGAGATCATCCTATTTGAGTATGAACAAAAAAAACAGAGAAAAGAATTGCATGCAAACTCATTATATGATTAGATTGTCTGTGTTGAGAAACATAAAGCAGATATAAATGGTGAATGAACAAGACAAGATTCAGGGGATGAAGCAGTTATTTCAGCCTCAAAATTACAAGCTGGCTGTTTTACTCAATGGTAAGAGTAGAGTCATATCAAGACAGTCTCCTCTTGGATGCAGGTTCAATTCTTGCTACTGCCCATTTCTCTAATTGTTTATTCTATTTATATGGTCTAGGTCAACAGGCATAATCATGGAGTAAAAGCAGGAAGTTATTCAAGATTTTCTAATAAAGATGCATTCATAATTATTCTGACAGAGTGTATAGCTATTTCATTTTCACTATATATATATATATATATAAATATATATATATATTACTGCAATCTTTTTCAAAGCTTCAAAAAAGATTTTTCTGCTAATCTGATTTGGATATTAACCAATATTTCCAACTAAAATTACTGATGTTAAATCTCCAAGATTTCTCAGGAATTTATACCGCATACTTAAAAAAGAACACAAGAAATATGTGAATAAAATGTATTAAATATCTAAAATAAACAGTGAATGAAAAACATTTCATCAAAATTCTTAGTCGAATTTTAAAAACACTTGACTGTTTAAATCTATTAGATATATCTCCTATTTGTAAATAATTTTTAGATGCAAATTTGATAAATAATAGTACAGTGAATTAAAACTTGTCAAACCATCTCTTATGAGTCTCAATAGATACCAGATTAATACAGTTTATACAAATATTGAATAGGAAGTGAATGGTCAAAAGCAAATCCATTAGTATGAATGATACAGTTCATTAGTATAAATACATTTACAGGTATATTAACTTTTCAGATCTGAATTTTTAAAATTATAAAATTTTTGTTATAATATTTTTGTAATTTATATTTGAAGGCAATCTGGAGATAATAACATTGAATTATAAAGAACATTTATGTATGTATGGGTGTAATAGATGTGTGCGTATGATGCATATTTGTGATACAAGTCTGTATTTGAATTACAGGAGTACATGTATGCAATTTGAAATGTGTGTGCGCACACATTTGAGATAACATGCATGAATTTTTAGATTTTCTAGTTGTTATCTGACTATAAGTCTATGGTAATGAGTAAACATCCCAGATCAGGAGTATGAAGAATCAACTTGACTCAAACGTTTCTCTCATCTCAAGAAGTTACCCATGTACAGCACTGCTTTACTGACTGAGCAACAAGAGCTCTCATGCAGTCAGAAGATCAAATGTGACTCTTAAACTCATCTTTGATCCTTCCCCAATCATTCAGTACCGAATTTGCTTTTTGTTTTCATGTACACTAGTTTTAGTTGTATTAACATCATCAAATAAAATCGACTAAAAAATACAAGATGAAAGAAATATGTCAAAAACTGATTACCTTTTTACAATGCTTTATCTAATTAAAAATATTGTGGTCAACTTGAAACTTTTGCTTCATTCAAGTATAAGCACTCTCTTCCATTCTTACCCTTGTTCATTATATTGCAAGAGTGAGTGGGTTGGAAGAGGAAGAAGAATAAAAGATGAGGATAATGTATAATGAACAGATAGCTTACAAACAAGCAATATAATAGTATATTACTTCCTGTCAGAATCTCAAAACAACTTAAAACATGTTCGAGACTCTTAAAAAAAGTCAAAAGCCTCAATGTAGAGACAGGAAAAATTTTAATGACTACCAAATACATCAACGGATATATATTATTCTTGGCCAATCAGAACAAGAATATAAGAGGTTAAAACTACAAAAAAACCCTTTATCCATGACAAAGATTTTTCTCTTCTCTCCCGTCCCAGCACTTCATGAGAATAAAATACAAAGAGAAAAAAAAAACAAACTCAAACTAAATAGGGGTTGGATCATTGATAATAAATACAAGTGTATAAACATGGTAAGGCGGCCCTTCTCAATGTAAGAGATGGAAGTAGTTAACTGAAGAACATTGAAGCTATTACAAAACAAGAAACGGAGCCTGGGATATGGTGGGGGGGGGCTGAAAGAGAAAAATTAAACAAAAGAATCAAAATAAAAACAAAATAGAAGAAAATCTTGGACTTGAAATGGGCAACAGCAGAATTGTATAGAAGTTGGAAGGGGACTGGCTGGCTTGAAAGAGAAGGGAAGGAAGCAGGATATAGCCTGAAATAACAGACCCCATCTATCAACTGGGCACAGATTGAGTTACCCACCCTTGTTTCCACAATTGCCCAGCAGCTGTTCAACTAGAAGGTTACCAACAGGGCGCACACGTGTGCACACACACACACAATATATGTATATATATATATATATACATATATATATACATACACACATACAAAGTCTTTTTTATAATGGACTGCCCAAGACCCAACCAAAATTGAATCAGTGTTTGTGGAAAAAAGACATTCAACACAAGGAAAAATGTATTGATAATTTCAAGACATTAGAATTAAAGAAAAAAATCAGGTGTTGCAGTTGTAACAATCTAAAAAAGTAGGTGTTAGAATCTTCAAACCAAAAAAAAGGGATGCCAGAATCAGAAAATGTAAACGTGGTAGGGAGCTGTTAGAGTCTACGCATATGATGTTAGGTAGTGGAATCTAAACATGTAAAGTTGAGGGGAGGTGCTAGAATCTAAATATGTAAAGTTGGGGGGGGTCCTAGAATCTAAACCTGTAAAGTTGGCGGGGTGCTAGAATCTGAACATGTAAAGTTAGGGGGGTGGTGCTAGAATCTAAATATGTAAAGTTGGGGGGGGTCCTAGAATCTAAACCTGTAAAGTTGGGGGGGGGGTGCTAGAATCTAAACATGTAAATTTGGGGGGTAGCTAGAATCTAAACATGTAAAGTTGGGGGGGGGGCGCTAGAATCTAAACATGTAAAGTTGGGGGGAGGTGCTAGAATCTAAACATGTTAAGTCCACAAGGTGCTAGAATTTAAGCATCCAAACTTAGGGGTGTTAGAACCTAAACATATTGACAGAGGATTGTGGGGATGTAAACATGTAGACTGGGGATCACACGGATCTAAACATGTAGACCGGGGATCACACAGATCTAAACATGTAGACAGAAGATTGTAGGGATTGAAACACATACAGAAGCTCTCAGATATACACATAAAAGCAGAAGCAGGAATCTAAACATGTAAGGGAGCTCCTAGCCTCTAAAGTTTTAAAATCTGAGGATATAAAGAGTGTTGCTGAGATATGAAGTGGTAGCTAGAATTTTAAAAAGAAAAGTTTTGAACCATCTGAGAGGAAATAAAATCTAAGGATGTTTAAGTTCAGAATAGAAGAGAAAAAAAAGACCCTTTACTTCTACAAACCAAATGCTAATCCATCTCCTAACCTTTCAAAGAGAAGTTGTTATGAAGCTCTGAAAGGAACATCTTTGTTCTGAAATTAATGCCACAAAATGGAAGAAAAACCAAAAAGGGAGAAAAAAATTGATGAACTTGAGATGAAACAAGGGAATAAAAGTTTTGAAAAAGTTTACAACTTTCTTCCTTTTTTTTTTCATTTGAATGAGCAGAATCAGCAAATTTTTTCTCTCGCCATCCATCAACGTTATTATTAGCACACCCTTTCGAGCCGTCTTCCCCAACACAACTGAGCCCCTTAACACTTTGGCTAAACTAACATCTTCTGCCAACGGATTTTCCAGCACAGTAAAGACATCACTTGATGCTTCTCTGAAGGGTTCCACTTAACACCAATCAGAAGAAATCTCTTTGATCCAACAATCCGGGCTTTAGGCTCCATCCGTCTCTTTAAGAGGCATCTGCAGGATTATCAATACAATACGCAAAGAAAAAAAAAGATAGGATAAAATAAAATTCTTAGTTAAGAAAGCAAAGAAACAAAAAGAAGAAAATATACGGAGAGAGGATCAACATTCCATAATTCTTCGAATTGCAAACTGAACCTAAAAACAAACTGATCATAGTAATGTCCCACACCTCGAAGAAGAATGTTGAAATACTTAAGCTTTATAAAAGCTTCCAAGGAATGCTGGTATTAATGTAGGGGTTTCTGGGACTATTTGCATAATTTCCTTCAAGGATTAAATGTTTCGATGATATCCTTAGTGGCATGAAAAAAGTATATATATATATATGTATATATATATTTGTTTTCCTTGGCATATGCACTACTTTATTTAATTTTTTATGAAGTGATTTCAAACAATAGGAAGTTGGTAATAATGCAATCTTGGCTTCTGCAAATGAAAAGAAAGACCAAACAATTTCGTCATGAGAACGTCAAAACAATTCTTGGGAAATTTTGTAACATCCCTAATTCAGTTAAAAATGGTGTTGACCAGCAATCTTTTTTTGGTCAATTCATTCTACCACCTTCAGGTATGCAATATGCAGTGAAAGAAGAGGGTTTCTCTCCTTCAGAGATTGGTAATAATCAGAACAAAATTTTGAGATGATTCATTATCATTCCAAGAGTTGATTGAATGATTGAATTCTTTTTTATTTTTTTTGCTTTTACCACGTTTCAGCCAATTCAATACGCAGCCTTCTTCAGGTATAAAATCTGTATAAGGATGCCTATGATTTTGTGAGGAGTTTTTACTGTACCAAGAGTTCTTTGGACTTCTGATCACATTCTTTTTGTTGCTTTACTTGTTACTATGTTTTGGATAATCCATTCTACAGCCTTCTTCAGGTATATAATCCTATCTTTTCTTGTGGATTGTAGGCCTGAGAAAGCCTGTGGAGTAGCTTGGACAAAGTGTTTCTTTAAACTGTTTGTTGCCAAGTATATTTTTAAACTCCTTTGTCAGGTGCAAGTCGATTAACATGCACAGCAGAATAACTAATGTGTAATATATACATAAATGCAGGTAACAAAAAAGAAAACAAAGACGAATAACTCACTATGGTAAGACGAGTTATTTCATCCATGGCAGGGAACAGGTTAAAAACGAAAGTTTGAATAAATCCTGACTAGCTTTTTTCTTTTTATTATGAACAAAAAATAGGACAGTAAGGGGCTGGGTGACCCAATTCTCCTCTTGCTTTTACATACAGCTATCCAAGCTAGTTAACAGGAAGAGAGAGGAGGGGTGCGGTTTAATTGATAAATATCCGCTTTCTAAGCATTCTCCTATAAGACTGAGCATAACCCAAAATAAACAAATGGAACTTTACTGTATTTCTGTGAAAAACCAGGATACATGGCAGTTCTTCAAGAAATAAATGCTCGCTCTGTTCTTCTAATTCCTTATAACCAGAAAAAAAAGTTAGGAAGATGTCGGTGGAAGGGTGCATCAGGAATACTTACAAGTGTGTAATTGGCTTCAATGTTGGCTACAGACTGTGAGGAATTTAATCTTTTTGATTATAACATGTGGTTATCAAAGGTTTTTAAAATGAGACAAGGAAAGATGCAGTTTGAGAGGAAGAAGAAGAAGAAGAGAGTTTGAGAAGAAGAAGAAGAAGAAGAGAGAGTTTGAGAAGAAGAAGAAGAAGAGAGAGTTTAAGAAGAAGAAGAAGAAGAAGAGAGAGTTTAAGAAGAAGAAGAAGAAGAAGAGAGAGTTTGAGAAGAAGAAGAAGAAGAAGAGAGAGTTTGAGAAGAAGAAGAAGAAGAGAGAGTTTGAGAGGAAGGCTATGAGGAGAGAGAGAGAGAAACACATACAAGGCTATGAGGAGAGAGAGAGAGAAACACATATAAGGCTATGAGGAGAGAGAGAGAGAAACACATATAAGGCTATGAGGAGAGAGAGAGAGAAACACATATAAGGCTATGGAGAGAGAGAGAGAAACACATATAAGGCTATGGAGAGAGAGAGAGAGAAACACATACAAGGCTATGAGGAGAGAGAGAGAGAGAAACACATACAAGGCTATGAGGAGAGAGAGAGAGAGAAACACATACAAGGCTATGAGGAGAGAGAGAGAGAGAAACACATACAAGGCTATGAGGAGAGAGAGAGAGAGAGAAACACATACAAAGCTATGAGGAGAGAGAGAGAAACACATACAAGGCTATGAGGAGAGAGAGAGAAACACATACAAGGCTATGAGGAGAGAGAAAGAAGAAAACTGAAAGGCAAGAAAGAGAGAGAAAGAGGAAATGAGAAATCAGTGATGAGGAGAGGTAGAGAGAAAGAAAAGATAAGAGGATGAGAAGGAGAGAAAAGAAAGTGCCAAAGAGAGAAAGAAAAGCCAAGACGGTGATGAGAGGAGAGAGAGAGAGAGAGAAAAAAAAAGAAGGTTAAGAAAAAAGAGATGCAAAATATGAATGAATATAAAACTTTATGAAAAAATATCTACATCCAACAGAAGGTAGAAGGTTAAATCTTAGTGATAAACAGTCACAGGAGGCGGGAGTGTGGTAGCCAGATAGAAAGAGCAAAATATGAAGAGAAAAATGAGAGATGCATAGTTGATTGAGAGGGAGAGTGATGGGTCAAAATCAATATAGAGAGAATGTATCTACAAATGAGAAATGTTTGAAAATACAAGGTGTGTCCACAATAGGAACAGCAGTCAGGAATTGCGACATAGTAAAGCATCAAGCCATCCTTGCTTTTAATGTCTGAAACAAATTCAGGATCAAAAAGACTTAATTACCCTACTCAGTTGTCTTTACACAGCTTCATATTCTAATCATACATTATTTGCCAGAAATAAAAAATGAAACATAATTCAACATCTATGACCTATAAGAATTAGAATTTGTAAAGCAAGGAAAAATGAATAAAGTAAAACATGTTGGATCTAGCCTCTTCAGATATGAAAACTCTTATATTAGAAATAAGAAAAATAGCAGCAAAAATGCCATGCCATGCAATCTGAACTGTATTGTTACAACTAGTTAGTCCCTATCAAAACATTCATGGATATGTTTGAGCATCTATGCGATGAGATTTTGAAAAGAAGTCACTGTCATGGTTTCAAAGGAAAAAAACCATAGCTTCAAATGGTTGATAGAATCTGGTGCAAGACTCGAGACTTCGGTAAACCAATGGGGCAAGACTCGAGACTTCGCTAAACCAATTGGGCAAGACTCGAGACTTCGCTAAACCAATTGGGCAAGACTCGAGACTTCGCTAAACCAATTGGGCAAGACTCGAGACTTCGGTAAACCAGTGGTGCAAGACTCCAGACTTCGGTAAACCAATGGTGCAAGACTCGAGACTACGGTTAACCAATGGTGCAAGACTCGAGACTATGGTAAACCAAGGGTGCAAGACTCGAGACTATGGTAAACCAAGGGTGCAAGACTAGAGACTTCGGTAAACCAATGGGGCAAGACTCGAGACTTCGGTAAACCAATGGGGCAAGACTCGAGACTTCGGTAAACCAATGGGGCAAGACTCGAGACTTCGGTAAACCAATGGGGCAAGACTCGAGACTTCGGTAAACCAATGGGGTAAGACTCGAGACTTCGGTAAACCAATGGGGTAAGACTCGAGACTTCGGTAAACCAATTGGGTAAGACTCGAGACTTCGGTAAACCAATGGGGCAAGACTCGAGACTTCGCTGAACCAATGGTGCAAGACTGAAGACTTGTATGATGTATGATTAGAATGTGAAGCTGGGTAAAGTAATTGCAGGAAGGTAATCAAGTCTTTTTTATTTCAAATTTATTTTGGACATTAAAAAACAAGGATCCCCAGATACTTTCTCTTTCACAGCAATTCCTCACAGCCATTCCTATTGTGGGCACACCGATAGAATGGTCGATAAATTAGTACAGTGAAAAGTGCAAGGGTTAAAAACAGGTATGCAGAACATCTTCATTCGTGAGTAGAAAACTTAATTTGTTTCATTTTTTTTCTTTCCTATATCGGCCCCACCCAATCCACCACACCACCTGACTCCTCATTCTACTCTGTCAGAATTTGAAACTTGAAAATAAGTGGAAAGAAAAAAAAAGTTTTTCTCATTTAAAATAAATAAATAAAATAAATAAATAAATAAATGAATAAATGAATGAATGAAAACAAAAAGATAGAAAACAAAACAATAACAAATTAGTTCAGCAGACTTTCCCCGCCCCCAACATTTCTTGTAAAATTCATGCCAGGGCAGAGTCGAAGTGGCGAGTGGTTTTAAGACAATTTTTTGCTTTACACTACTTCATTATTCTACAGAGACTGTGAAAATCGACAACTTGCCAACCTGGACACAAAAGAAGATTACCATATTCGATTTGAATATCGAAAAGAAAAACTACGAAGCAATCAGAGAGGGCATACCTCTGCCAACACCATTGTCGCTAAAAACTGAATGAAACTCGGTTTATATATAGCTATGATGCAGGGGAGCTAAGTGTAATTTTTTAAAATTTTTTTTATTCTCCCCAAAATTTAATCAATTCTTCCTTAGCCAATGGCTTATCCACAAATTCATTGGCAGAAGTAAAAACTAATTGCAGGAAGGAATATTCAATTCCATAATAAGATTGCATTCAATTTCCTTCAAGCCAAACTTCATGGCACTTGAATTATACAAGTACAATATCCATGAAATTAACATGGGCATATAGCCAAAATAAAACCAAAGCCATGTATGTCATCCCACAGGGAAAACAAGCACGCACATCATTTATTCCATATATCTTCCAGATTATAGTAGTGATATTAGTTTGTATCATCAATATTTTATTTGCAATACATCTACATTATACATATGTAATAGTCTTATTCTGTCAGTAATGCTTTCATTAATTCCTGACCACTGACAATTCTTTTCTTGTTGACTTTCAGTGCTTCCCTATGGAAAGAATCATCTCCAATATATTCCTATAGTAGAATCATTGGCGACATATTTCTAAAACCATTATTACTGGTTAAGATGTTAATAAGTCAAGCAAACATAGATAAATAAAACAACAAATATAAGTGAGTTTAGAAATGTATTAACATACCTGTATCAGCATCACTGGCAAACACAGTAAGAACTGAAGTTCCCACGGTGACATTTTCTGAGACAGCCGTCGTGTATGTACTTGGGCTGAAGATCGGGCCGTTGTCATTGACATCCTTCACATTCATATACACTGTCACAGTCGAACTGTGTGGAAGGGGTCCTTGGTCCATTGCACTAACCACTAAAGTGTACAATTGCACCTGATGAAACAAAAAAGATACACACTCATGAGATGTCATCGAGGAAATGAAAGGTCGCATAGTGTTTAGTGGACCAAGTTAAAATTTTGCTTCTGTTTATTTAACTTTATTGGTAACACCTTTGTGAGAAGATTAAATTCTAACTCTTCAATTGTTTCATCCCATTGCTAGTTGTCAAAGTTCCATATCAAGGCTCCCAAGGTTTTTACTGAACTATATCAAGTCTGGCACAAAGCCATAAAGTCGGACACCCTGTGAGGATTGAAATCATGACTATAGTAATAGTGTATGGAACTAGGTTGCTGACCTCTGTTACACAGAGAAGTACCTTTAAGCTTTTTACTTGTCAGCTTACTCTGACACAAGGCTATATGGCCTGAGCTCTTGTATGGGACATCCATTAAGGATAAGATTAGCTTGTTAACTATTGCTCAATCAGAAAAAAAAAAGGAATCTAGTCCAGAATTCAGTCAATGACAAGTGCAGGGATTTCAATGGGGATAACTCTGTATCACTGAAGGTCCACAAAAGCAGCTTGCAAACCTCGGTTTATATATAGCTATGATGCAGGGGAGCTAAGTGTAAATTTTTCAAAAATCAATTTTTAGCCAATGGCTTATCCATAAATTCATTGGCAGAAGTAAAAACTAATAGCAAGGTGCCCTACATTCAACTAATATGAATAAGACTGAACATGAATTTATTGTAAAATAATTTCTCTTTTCTTTCTTTTTTCATTTATCACTCACCTGTTCAAAGTCCAAGGGGGATTTCAACTTGAAGGTGCCGGTTCTTGAATCCAAACTGAAGACACTTTTGCCCCAGTCAGATAACAAATGATAGGACACAGTTCCATTCACACCCTCATCAGAGTCTTGAGCCAGAATGCTACCAATTGTGGAATTCACTGGTAGATCCTCAGGTAGATCAAAGGTGTAGATGGTTTTGTTGAAAATGGGCACATTGTCATTAATGTCCAAAATGTTGATCTGCACCATGGCTGTAGCCGTATGGAAACCGTCAAATGCTTCTAGCTGGAGGGTGTAACGGGGGACAACTTCTCTGTCGAGATACCGACGCAGGGATAAAATTCCTGTGAAAGAGAAATGCTTTCTTAGAATTTTCAAAAATCTTTACATGTGGATAACTGACAAGAGTTACAGAAAAAAAAAATTGCTGTCTTGAAGATTTCTACTTCAATTATTCATGTTCAGTTACAATGCAGCACACTCCTGAAGATGGCTGAATAATGTATAAGCCAAACCGTTGGATTAAAAATATCAAGATGAAGGTAATAGCCAGAAAAATATATGGAATAATGAAAAATACTTTATTCAGGAAGTGATACAGAACTAAATTGTCTTATCTTATTTTTGCTATTTATTTACACCAAGTATTTCAGATCTAATGGTCTCAAGTTGTCCAAAATTATTAGATGGAAAATTTTCTCTTTTATAGATTGGAACTAGTTTTTCTTCCATCTTAATTTTGTTGCTAGTTGACACCTAGAAGCAGTAGTAGAGAATGTGATAGTTTCAACTTTTCCAAATTTCTTTGATAGAGCATTTTATTTAAATCAAAAGTAACACCTAAAAAATATATGATTTTAACATTAGCCAGGATTTTGACTTTAAATTTCATTTTTTTTCATTTCTTTCATGATATATTTTTCAATATTTTCATATTTTTGCGTGTTGCTATTTCCTAGTCATCTTGGTATAGTCCTATACTTTTGGAATCTAGTTTTCTGGTAAGGTTGTATGGAACACACAAACCGATTAGATCAGACATCTCAGCTGAACTGAAACTACCCATAGAAATATCAAAACTGCAGACATGAATTTCTTTAGTCCATTGTTCTTGATTGTGGAATAGCACCATCAGTCTACAGTGTTTGATTATTTCATCAATGTCTCAATTGTTAATATTTGTATAAATTCTGGTAAATTCTATGGCTTCCTTAGAGATATCTTTAGATATGGAGGAGTAAAAGTCCATGTTGTTGAATTGTATAAAGGCACAAGTATTTTTCTTCTTAATGTTGCTAAACCAGGTAATGGCCTCATTGGTATTAATCAATTGGTTTTGTTGTAATAGTTGGTTGATGATATTATGTTTTCTAATATTTTCTTATAATTTTTCCTATCTGTGATTCAGTGGGGTTGATAGATCTGGTTGTGGGTACATTTATGAAGTCAGATTTGTAGTCCTTCATGAATATGTATACATCTTTTTAAAAAAAAAATAGTTTTCCTTCCCTATTATTGATGTTTAATGTATCCGTGATGCTTTTTCCCTCCTTGTTTATGATTGCTTCATGGTTATTCTTCAACCGAACGAAAACAAAAATGTCTCAAAAAGGAATCTAAGATAAATCGAATAATTGGCCTGAAGAAGCTCAAAAAGGGCAGAAACGAAAACTTTTTGTGCAGCAAATCTTCATTCCATTATATTTCAAGCTCAACTCTAAAACACACATATATATATATATATACATATATATATATATAATGGCAGCATTTCGAAAATGAGGAAGTGAAAGATATGACAAAAAGTGTGTTATATCTCAAAAAAAAATATTTATTATCATAAAGGTAAAGCAAATAATGCATCTAGTCTTATGACCTTATCTTTACAATAATGAAATTTATTTTGACACTTTTTCTCAAATATTTCACATCCAAATTGTCAACTCACCACCAACACTCGGCTGGTTTACCTTACATCCACACAACTATGTATATAAAGTGAAAATTTCAGGAGTGAAAAATGTACATTAAATAATGGAAAATATAATGAGAAGGGGCATAATTCTGCCTCAGAGTAACTAGAGAAAAAATTATGTACGTGGGTAAAGGATATATATAGATGACGATGAATCAGGGTGTAATTGCTGACATGGGTTCCACGAAAGAGTTAGAAGAGAAAAGGAATGGTACAAGGATGGGAACATGAGAGGAGTGAAGAGAATAAAAATGCAATTTTACACATCTTGATCAAATTTTTGAGTAAAAAGCAAATATGTTCCTAAAGGGACATAAGGATGAACCTAGAGAACGTGGGGGAGAGCTGGAAACAGAGGGGAGCCTGCGGATAAACATACATACACGCATACATTCAGAGAGAGAGAGGGTGGAGGGGGGAAATGGGATGCAATCATAGAGACATAGAGAAGTGTATAGATAGGGAGAATCAAATGCTCAGAGAAAGAGGGATTTTATAAAAGTGACAGAAAAATACTGAGAGAGAAAAAAATGTTCAAAAAGGAAGCTACAAAGATGTAGAGAGAGAGAGGGAGAAAGTGAGGGTAAGAGTGAGTGAGGTGCTGGTATGCAGAGGCAAAGATAAAGAAAGAGGGCAAAGAGCAAAAATAAAGAGAAAGAGAGATGCAGACTCAGACACACAAACAGGAAGGAAAGAAAGAAGGATACAGCCAAAGAGCAAGAGAGACTAACACAGAGAAAGAAAGAGGATTTCGTGGAGAAGGAAGAGGGGGGGGGATACGTGTCTCCCATTTCACTTTGTGCACTTTTCCCTGATAAGTCAATGATTAAGATAAGTGAAGGAGGAAATTTCACAAAATTTAATTTCTTCTCAAAATAAGAGCCGTGCCTAAAGACCATTTAGAGAGATGGAAAGTCCATTACAGGCCATTTTCTTACCCTCACACACCTCACTATACCAATCACCAGAGAGATTTTCAAGCAGGAATTAAGAAATAACTGTCAGAGGAAATGAAAGAAATGGTAAAAGAGTAGAAAAATAGGATGCTAAGAGAAAAATACTGTGGGAATATATGTATGTACACACACACATATATACATACATACATGTATATATATATATATATATATATAATTATATATATATATATATATATATATATATAATTATATATATATATATATATATATATATATATATATATATATATATATGTGTGTGTGTGTGTGTGTGTGTGTTTATATATTGAGAGAGAGAGCCTGTGACTATATATATGTATATATATATATATATATATATATATATATATATATATATATATATAGAGAGAGAGAGAGAGAGAGAGAGAGAGAGAGAGACCAAGAGGATGACAAACTCAAGGAAGGAGAAAGGCATTTTTAGATGGTAACTAGGAAGGAATACAGGGAAAAATACAGAATAGACATTCTATATATGAGAGAGGTCCAGAGCAAAGAGAAAGATGTGTTTTTAGCTTTTATCACAGTTTTTAAGAGAAAATCATGTTTCTAAAGCCTAGTATTCTTAAAGTAAAAAAATTCTTGGATGTAATGAAAATCTTTAATGATTTTGAAAAAATGCCAAGAAAAAAAGCCTTCAACACACAACCTATATATATATATATATATATATATATATATATATTACAAAAAAACATGCTAATGGCTTGGCTACTTGGCTGTCTCATTACATTGCACTAAAGTATCACCATACAATACTCTTGATGGGTCATAATTCATCCTTACCTGGTCACTGGGTGGGGGATTAGCCAAACTGGTGGTGGGGTAATACTCAAGAAACCATTTTTACTCATCTAAATGGTTAATAAGGATAAGTAAATCAGCCTTTCTTTCTTTTCATTCCCTTAGCCTGAAAGTTTGATCTCTGATTTTCCTAACCATTGAAAGGGGTTAAGCCTTTAGAGGTTTCAATTCTGACAACTTAACATGAAAGTCTGAGAAAAGGACTTTGAAGACTTGAATTATGACCAGATTAATGAGAGAGAGAGACATTTGGCTCCGAACTCTATAACTCTTTTCATATCAGGGGTCAACAAAAAAGTGTGTTGGGCAGAATCCTTGATTAGAATCTAGGGTCATCTTACAGGAAAAACTACATCATGAGACCTTAACACTTGGTTTTCTGATTCTGTAAGATTTTGGTGTTCTTGTTGAGGAGAGATGAAAATGAGGAAAAATGAGAAAAGCCATCAATAAATTTGATCTGTTCAATAATGACTGGAGTATGCGTACCTAGAGTGGCTGTATTGACAGCTATGCTGTTTTAGATCAATGCAACTGTTTATTGTGGTACCAGTGTGGGTTTTCATTATGCTCAACCCCCAACCATAAGGCCCAGCCGAATTAGAAATGCTTCCTCTCTGAATAAACTTGATACAATTAAAGCAGAGAAAATGCACGGTCAGAACCCTCGAGTTAATAAGTGAAGGGAACATAGTCCATTTTCCCTGGAGACGCTGCTTGCAATCTGATTCGAGTGATTAAAATGTACAATCACAGACTCAGCTGTCAAGATTTTGATTTGCTGAGAACCATACCAAGGTGGTAGGTAAGTTGGCCGGTCCAATGATCTAAGAGTTCATTGTGATGTCATGCCGGGTTCTCCAGGGATCTATAAGCAAAATTGAGTTATCTGTAAGCACCCACCTCCTTTCCAAGCAGCACAAGACTGGTGATACTGTGTTACATAATACAATCATATGAATTGCAATATATTGAATAGAAACCTATTTGAAATGATCTCCCGTCATTACGCGGTTGATGTATCACTCAGTCTAAACAACATAAATAGAATAAACAATGCTGATGAAGATAATTTTCAACAAGTTTCTGTATATCATAATGCAATTTATAATAATTCGGTTGGATCATACACATCCATTTCTTGATACTTTATACTATCAGCAATCCTTCATCTCACTGCACTGTTTTCTATCTCAAGGGCAAGGAGAGTTGCTTGGCAGTGCCCATCTTCTCTCCAAGTAATACGAGACAAAGAGGAGTTCCCTAACACCAGTAAAAAGAAAGAATAGGGCTCTTATATTTGTTATGCAATGCTTCACTGATGATTTTACAATGCATTCAAAATGATGAAGAATTGATTGCCACAGGTCAAAAACTGATACAAGCATTATTGACAAAATAGGGGTATAATATGGATACATTGCTAATAATCTTATTATTGAAATATATTGAAAATGAGAAGAGGGACTGTCTGTGTCCACTTTAACTAGCTCATCACCCCTTTTGTTTACATTCAGTACAGAGTACCACTCAAAGCCAAAAGGGGGCAAATGAAAGCCAGGAGAGTTCATTGCACCAATTCATACATAGCATAATAATCCCATTATTTTTTAGGGTACTATCTAACTCTTGAATGATTGTGTATGTATGAGAAAAATTTCAACAGGACAAAGGGCTATTGTTGATTCAAGCATTTTTCATGTGCCTCAAAAAATCCCAAGATTAAGATCTTGAAATGGGGAAAGGAAATACACATTATAAATTCAAATAATAATAATGCTGTTTTAGAGACTTCAACAATTGTTTGATTATTCAACAATTTAATTGATAACGTTGGCAAGTAATTTGAATCCCACCAGTCAGATTTGGGTGTCTATCTTTCATTGGAAGAGAGAATACAAACACCATTTTGTAAAAAATTGTGCCAATGCTGGAAGTTGAGAAAAAAAACGTATCCACACCCGTCTGACTTCAAATGCAAGACCAGACTGACTGGCTTTGCAGTTCACATAAAAATTGCATTGAATCTGAGAATATTTCTATTGTGAATATTTGTACTGATATCAAGGTGCACTTATGTGTATGTGTGTGCATAACTGAATTGTCAAAAAGAATGTCTCCACTGATAATTTCAGCCAGAATTTCTGAAATAAGGTGTTGTTACTCTTAATTCTTGCAAGACTCCCGAGGCATATATACACCAAGGTGTCTATGACTGCTTTTAGAAGTATACCGATACATATTAATTATGGCATTGAATATCTTAATATGATAGTCATAGATGGGTCAAACAAAGATACACTCAGACTGGTCTCTTTATCTTCATTGTTTTTATCACAACATTTCAACTGTCTGGACTTTTGAGATATGTTTGTTGTAACTATTAAACATTGATTCTTTTGGACTAGTTTTCTTACTGGAAATGAGTCACTTGAAGATGAACTTTATAAAGGATGGTTGTTAACGTCAAATGTAATCTGCTTCAAACGTAGGTGTATGTAGGCTGCTGTAAGGAGCGTATGGCGACACAAGGTCTAGCAAGCAATCTTCCGTGCCAAAACTCAACATAGAGCAGAAGAAAGAAGGCAGAGCCGCAAGGCGAGTGCTCTCTTCGTCAATCAGACATTCTCCTGCAACCACTGTGGAAAGACCTGCATCTCTCATATAGGTATGGCTGGTCAGCTGTGGGCCAGCCACAGGTGGGGTAACCCCCCCCCCAAATCTTCATTCTCGATACAAGACATTATATATATATATATATATATATATATATATATATATATGTATATGTGTATGTCTCTTTCTTTCTCTGCATATATCTGTTTATGTATAAATACACAACTAAAACTTACAATGAAATAATCCAGCATATATAACTCATGTGGAAGTTGAGATAGCACCATAATTTTAAATCACACCAGTGATCAGTGTTCAGGCCCAGGAAAAATCCATGGCTTTGAAGGCTGATTTTCAGGGCAGGTTAGTGCTAAGCCACATGTTTCTCAGGTCCAGCCTTGTGCTGTACCAATAAATCATAAATAACCCTCCAATGACATTTTTCAGCTATTATTTTCTGTTTATTTTTATTACACAAAGAATTAAAATTCATTATTAATTTCGTGACTAAAAATAAACAGTAAAATCAAAATGAAGGCAAATAGTACTTATAAAAATCAACAACAATGACATTTTTTTCTCGTTGGGTATGAAGTAATTCGTGCAGAACAAAGAAAAATCACCTGAATCAGAAATCGTAAAAGTTCTGTTGTTTCCAGACTGGATGGACAACAGAACACTGCCTGTGGTGTCTGGGTCATTAACGGGTATGGTGAGCACGGTGCGGTCAACTGGGTGGTTCTCGGGTATCTCCAAAGCGTAAACATTCTGACTAAAATGAGGAGGACTGTCGTTAACATCGAGCAACTCCACATTTGCCTGAAAGAAACAAAAGATATCGATGACAAATAGAAAACAAGTAATGACAAAGACTGTTCTTGAGTTTCCCTTCCATTATATGTAAGTACAGCTTCCCCTCTACCGAGTATCGAAAGTTCGATATACGTAACCTTTTCGCTTTTACGAAAAGGAAAAAAATCGGAAAAAAAAACAAAACAAAAAAAAACAAACAAAAACAAGAAGAGGAAGCAGAAAAAAAGGCAAACGGCAAAAATAGCTTTTAGCACTTGTTTTGTAGCGAGCCGTTATATCGCCGGTGCGCAAGCTCTTCAACCTTTTCCTACACCTCAGTCATCTGTACCCCCCCCCCATCAACACTTCAACCTTGAACGACTCAGCTAATACAATTTCAACCTTGAACGATTCAGCTTATACCATTTTTTGGATCTGGGAAAGCTCACAAGAATTCCCCAAATAGATTCATGGTAAAAGAGAAGGGAAAAGCGGCGTGAAGCGGGGGATACCTGTATTTCACATATTTTTTGCATAAAAGCAAGCACTCAAGACTTTTATATAATCAACAGTGTTTGCAAAAATATATTTACAAGTTGCTTAAATGGGGAGAGAGAGAAAAAAAAAACAAGACTCTTTTCATCTTGACATCTATAGATACACCGGCAGATATATTTTTTCAGCTAACTTGCTTGCATATTCGTTAATAGACTTGTTTTTAGCGCATTTTACCACCTTCAAGTGAACTTCTTACCGTAAAGAAAAAAAAATCGCCGGTTAGTCACCCAAAAGAAACTGTCATGCGGCCAAAGTCTTTTGGCACCACCAAAAACCAACTGGGAACAGAGATTTGAAAAAAACGAAAAACAAAAAAAAACAACAAAAAAAAAAAAAAAAAAAAAAAATAAAGACGAAGGTTTTTCTCCCTTGACTCAAGGAGTAAATGTTCAAATTTTCTGTCTGTACTCGTAATGCATACAAGACCAATCAGCCGGACTTACTGAAGAAACCTATGTCTAGTTTAACGGATTCTAAAAAAAAAGGGAAAAATTACCAAATCTATTTTCAGTCATCAAATCTCTGTCATCCATCACCTCCAAAGACGCCAATCCCATCCCGCTTTCATTATGAAAAAAAAATACACAAAGCAGGATACGTCTTCTTTGATCAAAATGTTTACCATTGGTTGATCTTTCAATCAACCATTCTTAAGGTACAAGTCCTGCAATCTTTTTTTTTCTTTCATTCCGACCAATATTTAATCAGAAACGTATTATTCTCATCAACTATTCATTGGTGTTTCTACCAACCATTCTCAAGTTACAAGTCCTTTAGCCCAAATTTGTTTTATTCCGACCAATATTCAATCAGAAAAAGTTTTATTCTCGTTAATTATTTATTGATGTTTCAAACAATCCATTCTACGAATACAAATCCTGAAGGTGGTCCCGATTGAGAAGTTAAATACTCTTGCATACCCAATTTTAAAAACGGTGCAAAAAAATAAAAAACAAAAACAAACAAAAAAACCCCCCCAAAACAATTCAATTTATTCACTTCCGTTTTCCTTTCATTAATTCTCTCATTTCTTTTTATTTGCGAGCTGTTTTAAACATTGACTGTGTGAAACTTCACAAAACACAATCGGGATGACCTTGCCTGAAATTGAAGCAAGACTCTACCGTAAAGGAAAAAAAGGGGGAAAGCAGTGTTTCAAAATTCATTTTTGGCCCTTTTCTTAGGGTGACAGTAGCTTTTGTTGCACAGTAAAATTGTCTAGAGTACCTTCATACTGGTTGTATTTAAGGTGATACTGACTGGCGTACCTTGTCATAATGGTGTATTTACAGTGATAGCATTGAGTTTTTAATTTAATTTCGAACCGGCGTCCTTTAGCACTGAAGACATAAAAAGTACGAGCTCAAACACTCAGTTAAATCTAGTTGATTTGTCAGTTTTAAACGTACTTGAGCAAAGAGCAAGGGCGCTTGTTGTAAAGTAATGGTTGACAAGCTCGTCTGCATAATTCTTTCCTCCATTCCTTTACCTTATTGAATATTTCAAATGTGTATATCTCGTAAATACAAGTCATATCTGGAGGGCTTTTCTTTTTACGTATTTCAATCTATCAAGACTTTCACGACAAGTATCTCCCTGACATAAAAAAAAAAGATTTCTAGATAAACCTTATTACCCTCGATCTAATACTCTACAGCGGATGAATTCGACTAAGTGATATTGTATGGAAATAACTGAAAAAAAAGAAAAGAAGAAAAAGCGAATAAAAAATATACATCAGCATTTTTGACTTCGAACAGAATATATTCTTTTGCATAAAAAGTTGGTTAAAAATATGCTTATCTTATGAGAAGTTCTAAAAAAAATACGTACTTATCGTACGTGCTGTTCTGAAGGTAGATGAAATTTGGTAAATATTCTTCGACTTAGATATGAGAAAAGTAAAAATTAAATAAAAAGGAACAAAAAAAATTCCGAATTGTGCACACTTTAATATTAGTTGAGAAGAATGTTTAGATTTTTATATAGTTTTGCATACTTTTCTCTGAGATTGAAAGTGACAATGGATATTTCCAAAATTTTACATGTGTGTCTCTCACGAGGGTGCACTTACAGACAAATATTACATGAGCTGTGTAATCAGAAGGAACACACACACATTCTATACACTAGCTGAAAACCCGCTCCACAGCTGGGATTTTCAGCTAGATCCCGCAGAAAACCAAAATGGGGCCTTTGCCTCCAATTAGAGATCATGGATTTGAACTATGTATCGATAAAATCATAACTTATTCGAAACTCTTCATCATGAACTCTTGAATCATATTTAATTTAGATATTCGAAGGGATTTCACAGAATGTCGGTGAATTATAGCCAGATAGATGAAAATCAGATCATTATTATCGGTGTTCGCATGAATACAGACCCAAAAATATTATCTTTTTGGAATTTTCCAAAACCCACTTGCTAAAAACGCGCCTGGGGATCCCATTAATGCACACACAAAATTTCATGGGGATGTGTTGAGTGGTTCTCAAGTTGAGCTGTCACATACAGACATTGAACAGACATTTAGTGAATTATAGTAGGATGTGTCTAGCTTGGAGAATTTTTTTCCACTTATTTTTTGTCCTTTCTCAGAGATAAACGGACTAGGAGTTGAACAGATTACATGAATAAACACGTGTGCGCGTGCACAAACTTACGTATTTGTGTAAGTACGAACACACTCACAAGTAAGCACACACAAACATGCACATGTATATATTCATTTATACACACACATGATTTTTTTTCTTTTCTTGGAATAGTTATATAAAAGCTGCGACACGCAAACTTACAAGTGAACAACAGACTGATCTAGACAGACATAAAAATAACCAACTAACGCTATATAAAAACAAGGTCTATAACTACAATATAAAAACTTATATATATATATATATATATATATATATATATATATATATATATATATATATATATATATATACTTGTATTTACGTATATGTATTAGTTTCATTATGAAAAAAATACATGGAGAATCTCCCTTCTCCATGTTTTTATTGTAATTTCTTTCAACTTGCCTGATTTTCCATTCTCCACCCTATCTCATTCAATACCCCTCTCCATTAACGAGGCTTACAATAGACAGTAAATAAATTGAAGTAAGTACACTTAACTTAAATGGTTACAGTGATATTATGCCCACACTTCACTTGATAAGACAACTCAATGGCTTCTCTATGTGTAGAAAAAAAAACTCTTCTACAAATGAAAACGAGACCTTCCACTTATTTGTCATAACTCACATTTCATCAAGATATTACAATACTTATCTAATTTTTACATATGTGTGCATCATATGATTCGTGACAGAAGTTTCCGTACTTTTCAAAATCTCATTATTTAGTATTTTTTCACTCATTTTAGACCTAGTTAAACTAATTTGTATAACAACAGTTTAACTGCACCATATCAAAACCGAACTATTCAAGATATTCGTCTCTCTCTACATACACACACACATATATATGAGAGAGAGAGAGGAAAGATGATATTTATTTGAGATAATGGTGAATTCAATAGACAATATGGGAACACGAAAGTTTGAAAACTGGATTAAATCTATCTTCGTTACATATTTCGTGTGACTGCCCTTGTCGTCATATGGAGAAAATAAAATTTTTCTGATTGACAAGGTTTGGATGAGGGTAGATTTTTTCCGAATTAAGAATTTCGGACTATGGGGAATGCTGAAAGTATACTGGTTGAAAGATAGTGATAACATAGATCTGGATACTAATTTCAAGTAATTGAATAATACAAATAATCAATCTTAGGACTTTATACAATAATAAAGGAACAGAGAACCCATCAGTCAAAAAATAAGTCATTATAAAACAATGGTTTTGAGGTGAGTATTTTAGACGATATTTTGAAATAGTATTTTGAAATTTTGATCTACCAACAGTGTTTTGGAAAGCAAACAAACAAAACAAAAAACTAGTCAGCAGTGTCACCGACAATAACTATTGCAGCGAATTTGATCTTCATTGGGTGCCGTAACATATGATGCTGCGCAGATATTGGTTGGAGCTGTGGCCTGCAGTCAGAGAAAAAAAAAGTTGAACTAACAGAAACTTCTTTCGTAACATATTGTACGCACCTCAACCAAATCACATTGAAATTCATCGAGAACTTTTGGAGATCAAGCGGACAGATATGACTATGTATATATATATATATATATATATATATATATATATATATATATATATATATATGAATGTGCGAAAAACAAAACAACAAACAAATGGAGAAGTATTTCTGATTCAGAAATAAATTCCTGGATTCACCTGAAAATTTATCCGGTTCTTTCTATTGTCATTGCACACCCTACCACAAAATTTGATTAAAATTCATGGAATGCTTTTGGAGATATCTTGTGGACGGACAGACATAACTGAATACATATATTTCTCCAACTTCGTTGACAGAGGTGAAGAGGGAAGAATCTCTTAAATTGTGCAATAAGAAACATTTTATTGGAACATAAATTTTTGAACTGCAGTCAACCATCCATTTTTTTATCGTCCATTGTTTTGGAGATGAGTGGAGAATAGCAACACAAGTTTATTGCTGTTAATGTTTTTGATAGTTAAAAAAAAATGAGATAGTAGGGGGGGGAGGGACAAAGGGAGAGAGAGGCAAAAAAGGTGGAGAGAGCGACAAAGAGGAAACAGGGGAGCAGTAGTAGGAGAAAGGGAGAGCCAAAAGGAGAGGAGGAGAAAGGGAGAGCCAAAAGGAGAGGAGGAGAAAGGGAGAGCCAAAAGGAGAGGAGGAGAAAGGGAGAGCCAAAAGGAGAGGAGGAGAAAGGGAGAGCCAAAAGGAGAGGAGGAGAAAGGGAGAGCCAAAAGGAGAGGAGGAGAAAGGGAGAGCCAAAAGGAGAGGAGGAGAAAGGGAGAGCCAAAAGGAGAGGAGGAGAAAGGGAGAGCCAAAAGGAGAAGAGGAGAAAGGGAGAGCCAAAAGGAGAAGAGGAGAAAGGGAGAGCCAAAAGGAGAAGAGGAGAAAGGGAGAGCCAAAAGGAGAAGAGGAGAAAGGGAGAGCCAAAAGGAGAAGAGGAGAAAGGGAGAGCCAAAAGGAGAAGAGGTGAAAGGGAGAGCCAAAAGGAGAAGAGGAGAAAGGGAGAGAGCCGAAAGGTGAGAAGGCGACCAATGGGGGCGGGGGTGAAAAGTTTGTTGGGCGTTGCTGTTCCGATGAACCACAGGGTAAGTTTAAAGAAGCCAAAAAATATCAAAATACAAGGACCTTGCTCCAGAACTGAAATAGCTGAACATAAATGTTATGTAATGAATGTGATCCTCATTGAATGCTTCATTACTGTGGTGGTTCTTTATCAGACTGTACAAAAACTGAGTAAACATCTCTAAATGAGCTCGCTATAGCGTGATGATTAACAAGCTAGTCTCATAAATTATTGCTCGGGTAGTGAGTTAGTTCAGTTTTCACTGTCTGTGATTTAGGTTGTAGCAAATACGTATATGCAGGCAATTTGAAAATATGCGATCCGAATTCGACTTGGATCGGACGGAACTTGGATCGTTTGCAGCAGAACATAAGGGATATATAAAAGGGGCTCTCAGATCGGGTAGAAGTGGGATCTTCATGGATCTGACATCGACGTAGAAATAGATACATATGCAATTAAGAATACTCTCCTAATCCCAACAAATACAGAGACTGAAAAAAAAACTGAATTAAAATCAGGTAAGTCCACACCTTCATCCCACGTTGTGTGACGCTGGCAAAGGACGGCGCTTCGACGGGCGTAGCAAGCCGGAAACTGGTTAGAGTGAATTGCTCAAGTAAAATAACATAACCACCGTCTCCGCCTCCCCATGGCATCTTTAGTATAAGTGGAAGATAGACCAAACAAACAAAAACAATACAAAAATGGATAAGAGCTTTCCACTCCCCTAAGAAGAGCCTCTTTAGGTTGAGAAGTCTGTCCTTGATTTAGCCACGAGTTGGGATTCTTGTAATAAAATCATTTTTCATTGCCAGTCAGTATCTTGTTAGAAACCATCAACCAAATCTGCCAACATATATTTCTTCAGTTTTCGAGTGGGTCCAGCTGGATACGTATGTATGAATCACGCGTAAAGACCAAACCAATGAAGATAGAGGGCTGAAAATTTCAATATTCACCACACATGTCTAGAGAAAACATTTTTGTTCTTTGAGATCCCCCCCCCCCAATAAGTTTCAATTAGGAAGTTGATTTAATTTACAATTTGAGTTTATACTAAATTGGTTCATTAGTTTGTGTCTAACAGCATTCATGTTAGAGTTAAGAAAAATTCGAAACTTTTTATTTTACTGATCACTACCCAACGAAAGGCGAGAAAAGTAACTTAGTCATTGATCACCACCGACATAGCATGAATTTGGTCACGTGGCGGTTTCTATTGAGTGACTAACTAGACCTGTCCTAATGCATTTTTCTGTGTCGAGCAAAACGAGAAAAACAAGTGTTTAAATGCTAACAGATGTTCGTTTCAGTAAGTTCACGAGGAAGCCATTCCTAGCATCTAAATTTTTCCTAATGTTTGTTAACGATGTTCCACACTTGACTGATTGCACAAACACCGAATAGCTAACTTCAAAGACGACTCTGATTTCCCTCACGTTGTGCAAAGGATAGGTGAATTCAAAAGCCTTCAACGCTAATTGTATTGAAGCGACAACTATTCATAAAAATCACAATCAGGACAACAGTCCCCTGGATAACTGCTCACCCGAATAAATAACTCTTGACAATTATCCCCTGGACAATTTCCTCACACCTCAAACTTTAACTTGGCTCCAAGGTTGGTATGCTACCTTGTCCGGAGGCAATTGTCCAAGAGGTAGTTGTCGTAAAACTACAAAATCAATTGGAATCTTTATTCAAGAGAACTTTGCATAGATGTGAAAAATGGAATTAGGACAGTTCAGGTCCCTAATCGCTGAAATAACAATTTGTTAGCGTTTATATACTGTTCACAATTCCAACATCCGGTAGGGGGAGGTTATTTGTAACCAGAAATTCTCGTCACTAATAGATAAATTCAATGAAACTCGGACTGCCAACTAATACCTGAATTTGATAGAAAATAAAGGAAAGATGGCGTAAAGTGAACTTTCGAAACGTAGCGATACACCATCTCTCTCTCTCTATATATATATATATATATATATATATATATAAATAGAGAGAGGGAGAGAGCTCCAAAAGAGCTGAATTGGCAACCCTGGTTATCGTGGTTTAGCTATAACGGGGTTGACTTCCTTGGAACCCAACACCTGCATCATAACACGTTATTACACACGCACACACAGAGATTTTTTTCTTAGGATACACACGTATGCACGCAGTAAAACAAGCGTCCCTGCATATATAGAAATCGTGAATGATTTTTTTTGCTTCTTTTTTTATTCAATGATGGCCTCTGATTCTATGGTAATGGCAGCCGACACTGCTTATAACTCTTCAAAGACGATAAATTTCACATCCAATTAAGTCGGAAATTCAAGAAGAGCAGGAGGAGATGAAACAAAAATTTGTTTTTGAGAAGAAAAAAAAACAAACATTTTAACAGATACATATTTTCTCACGTCAATTACACGAGCCTAAGACCTGTCTTCTTTTTTTAAAACATTTATCTTGATTTAGAGTTGAAAGAAAAATTTGAAAAAAAAAAAAAAAAAAAAGAATTAAAATGAATACACAAGACTTTATTTACACAACAAGGTACAAGACGAAGAGTATCACTACACGATATACACATACCCGGGAGACATTAAACACAGACGTACATTCATGACAACATTATCTTTGAAATAACTCATACGAGGTAAGATTAAGTACTTGGGAAATAAAAATTAAATAATTACATGGAAACAAAACAAGTGCTGACAGAAGATTATGCAAAAGCTACCAAACACTTACACACACATCCAATTTACACACAATTTTATATTTTGTATACAATTACATACATTTGCAGACATAACTATACACACCTATATACATACGCACGAGGACATACACATCACACACACATATACATATATATATATATATATATATATATATATGCATATACGTACATAAGCACGCGTGCACACACATACATATTTATAGATAACACTTCTTGTGTTCGTATAATCATATATATGTGTGTATATATATATTACTCACTCACATATGTATAGATAACCTTTATACATGTGATATGTATGTGCGTATGCGATATATATATATATATATATATATATATATATATATATATATATATATATATATATATATATATATACACACATACACGCTCCTCAATGAAAAAAAAAGTAACCTTTTGGAAATTTATGCGGAAGGAGAAAAAGTTAAATCCTTCCCAGATGGAAATAGTTAAATCTTTTCACACAAGAAATTTCAAAATTTCACCTTCTAATTGGAACAGACATGAGCAACGGCAATAAGTTATAAATATGGGAATGCATCAAAAATGAAAAAAAATATTTCAACTTATTGGACAAAATAGACTTTAAAAAAGTATCCCAAAGCAAAAACAAAGCTTGCATTGATAGAGAGTTGGCAAACATGGAATTTGTAACCGTCATAATGGGATCATTTGAATGGTTCTGATTCTGACACTTCACCGTCCTCGGGTTTCTTTCATGAATACTCTTATTTCTTTTTATTCCTGCTCAATTTTAAACATTGGGTTTCTGAAAAGTTCACCAGAAGATCAGAAAGTTTTCAATAATACAAGTAATTGTAAAGTTTTTGCAAGAGGTGTATAACATCCACGCTAAAAAAAAAAAACCAACACCTAATTCATCTTCACATTTCATTAACATTTAATCGACATTTTATTTCAGAAAACATAAGAGACGCAGATAACAGGTCTTGGGAGTCACTCAAAAGAATCTGTCACGAAACCAACTTTTGGCAGCATACCAAATTCGGGGTGGTCAATTAAATAAGATGAAAACGGGATATCAATGGATATATTACTAATTTCACACTTCCTTAGGCCATGATCAATAAAATAAAAGTTAAAATTTTCAAAAACAAGCATAAACACAAACTAAAAGACCAATTTTAGCATAAACTCACATTGTAAATTGAACCCCCCACAGCAAACCTATGGGGGGGGGGGTAAAAAACAAAAAAAAGGAAAACCCTTTTTTCTAGACTCATGTGTTTTCTGATCTGTGTTCCCCATTTGAATTTTTTTGTTGATTCTGCAATTGCTAAAAAAGGGGGACATGGACTCTGCGTCGGAAAATGCAACCCAGAAAAAATTCCAGCCCTCTAGCTCATAGGTGCAGCTTGTATACATAATGCATACATAGCAAGCCAACTTGAAAACTGAAGAAACCTATTTTGACAGTTTTAGTTGATGGTTTCTAATAATATTGTAAAATGGAACCACCCTCCCCCCCCAAAAAAAAAACAAAGGGCGTATCGTTCAATAACAATTCGAAATCATTATTCAAATTTCTTTTCACCTTCACAATTCTAGCTAAAAGTATCTGACCCCTGGGCAGTTCTTCCCACCTATTTCTTCATTGAATCATTACTTGACTCAAGATTTTAAGACCATGGGCTCCATACACCTGGAAATTACCACCCAGGTCAGTTATTTTGAAGTAGATCGTATAACAACATTATTTTTTATAATCAACTTTTTGTGCGCACACTAATTTCCTTTGTGTGCTGGTTACAAAACGTTCATGGCTTAGAAGGAGCTACGGCAGAGAGCGAAAACCTACGGATGGTAGAATCATCAAAGAACCCAAAGAGAAAACGAAGAACTGAACAGACAATATGTAACAATAATAGGCGCATTCCTGGCATCATCTTACAACCAGTGTCGACTATCAACAATAGATCCATCAAACTACGAAAACGGCGGACAGCAAAGGAGGAGAAATTGACTAAACTTAGTACAGTACATATCTGGGCACTCCGTGAGGGTTCTATTCTTGGACCGGGGTAAGAGTTTTGGGGAAGGAAGCAAGGATCCAATTATTTTCTTTCTCCATCAATGCCCCTTTGAACTGACGCAGGAGTGCACGATTAAAAATGGAGAGCCGGCTACGTGATCAACTGGCATGATAGAACTGTTCAAGGTTTTCTCTTCATAAAAATCAAAAATCACTTTTGATATTTCATAAAACATTTCCAGGCACATAAAGACGTCTTCGCGTGTACGATCAGAGGCGCAGCTGAGGGATTATTTGTAAACGCCCCTCTCCTGGGAACCGAAAATAGTTATTCACCGACTGTCATTATGGAATAACAAATCTCACTAAAAGTCCCAAAATCTTTAGCAACACCCCAGCGCGCAATTCTTCTTCTTCTTTTCTTTTTTTCTTGGTTGAATTATTTGACGCGGAGTTGATGTCTCGTTTTACTGATTGCATCATCATCAAAGGACTCCTAGAGGAAACAAAGAACTGAAAAGACAATAAGTAATGAGCGAAGGCACATTCCTGGCATTATCTTACAACCGATGTCGTCTGTCAACAATAGATCCATCAGTCTGCAAGGCGAATAGTGAGAGGGGGTCGGGGAAGTCTCGGGGGGTTGGGAAAACGAGAAGGATATGTTTTTACGATTAGCTTCGTTTTTGTTCCTTCCACAATGAAATTCTTAATTTTCTTAGTCAGAAATTGGATACAAATGACAAAGCAAAAAAAAAAAACAAAAACAAAAAAAACCCTTACAAGATTTCAAAACTGGAGCCTCGAGAATGAAAATGGTGTCAACAGGTAAGGAAAGAAAATGATTAAAAAAAGTAAATCAACAAAAAATTCTCCAAAAAAAACATTCCGAGTTTTCATCAGAAGATTACTAATCAGCAAAAAAGAATGGAATTAGATAGAAGTGAAAAAAGATAAGAGTGAATAAAGTTCTATAAAATACTATAAAAATAAATAAAACCTTGTGTATTAAGTCTCTAGCAAAAAGATTCTCTAGATCAAGTAATCATCTCTAAGTGAACAGAAGCAGAAAATCTCTTGCGTCAAGGGAAAAGAGTGATATGGAGAGAAAATGAGAGACGAGAAGAGGAAGAACGTGGGGAGAGAGAGAAGAGAGAGAAACAAAAGGCAAACAAGCCTGAATGTGTCGGGGTCAAATTCCAATCCAGATGCAACTATTTCAGCCACTAAACCGATTTTTCAGAAAAAAATATTTGACCTGCATATTGGGGGAATGTGCATGAGCTCAAATTCCTTCTACGGACAATTAGGGCTGAGAAGAGAAGAGAGGAAAAAAAGAAAATTGACACAAAGTGACGTCACAGAATCCCTCTTTCTTTTTTCCCCTCTCTCACTACTATGTCTAATTTCGATATCAAAATCAACTCTAGGAGTTATGACCAATAGAAAAAAAACTATAGAAAACGAGACGAGGAAGAAAAGGGGGGAGAGACGGAAGAGAGGGGCGAAAGGGGGGAGAGACGGAAGAGAGGGGGAAAGGGGGGAGAGACGGAAGAGAGGGGGAAAGGGGGGAGAGACGGAAGAGAGGGGGGAAAGGGGGAGAGACGGAAGAGAAGGGGAAAGGGGGAGAGACGGAAGAGAGGGGGAAAGGGGGAGAGACGGAAGAGAGGGGGGAAAGGGGGGAAAGGGCGAGGCGACGAAAATAAATGCATACGGATACTCTGGATCCCGAGTAGCGGTGCTGATCCATCTACTTACATAATGAATAGCGTGGTTTTACTGGGTTCTCCGTCAGTAGCTATGTCCTCTTCCACTTGAAAGTAACAATTTGGCTGATAAAAATATGTACCCACCGTATACTGAAATAGACGATATCTGAAAACAGCGTTCAGCATTTGCTTGCAATGAACCTTTATAGAGACAGCGCATGCCCTCATCCTGTCTCTTCTACACATCAGTCTCCTGTACCTCCCACCACCGCAACCTCCGATAACTCAGCCAGATATACGATCCACACTATATCCCACGGTCTGGAACGCTAAAAAAATGTGAATTAATGGTAATTGCTCCTTCACTTCATACCATTTCGGCTTACGAAAGACTTTAATAGCAACGCTATACTTCTGGATAGGGTGGAAACTTATATATCTAAGATTTTTTCCCACTGAGATGTGGATGATTCCGTCATTTTTATATGTACTACGCCAGTCATAATAACAATCAACTGCTTTCTTCTGAGAGTTGGGCTGTTATAACAGTCGTCGTACACAAGAGACAGAAGAGGCCTTTGACTAAAAACTTCAAGTGCGTGTGTAACATCTCATTGCATCTCCGGCTTCGTCTCTGCCAATTTACAAAAATCCACGAGAGAGAGAGTGAGGAAGATGAGACAAGGCGAAAGAGAAGGAGAAAGCAAAATGTTTTTCACGTTAACTGACATTGACTTAGTTACGTGTGAAGGTGAGTAAAAATCCCCCCCCCCAACCTTCAGTTGCTTCTTCCCTATTCAAGTGAAAAGTATCGTTTTCACAACACCCACTTCATACAGTTGCACACAAGACAGCACAAAGTACAATGTATACAAAAGCCTTATCGGCTTTTATTTTATTTACACACAAAGATACGTAAAAGGGAATAAAAAATAATCAACTCTGCATTCAGTTTTAATTTCTTTGCCATGACAACGAAAATAATTGCTTTCGGAATGTCAGAAATTCTAAAATTAGTCTCTGACATCGTTCTTCAACTTATTCGGACTAATATTCTCATTCTTGCTGTTTTGATCACTTCGATTCAGCCGATATGTTCTAAGGCTTTTTCCCACTGCGTAATATATTGAATAATGTGGCTTATCACACGAAATCATAATGGCATGATCGAAAAATACGTAAATTTGATCAAAATGTCTCATCTTGGATCTCGGAACTTCGAGCAATACAAGAAGGTTGAGGATTATATCGGCTGAAACAGTGGTTTAAAAACAACGGAGATGAAATCAATAATTAAAGAAATATTTAGAATAATGAAAATATTTCATCTCAACATTGTAATCAATGCAGAAACAACAAAAGATATATCGACTGGAAAAGTAGATGAAAAAAAAACAGTAAGATTAAAATATCAATATATAAGTATATCTCATTGGTGAGTGAAGGGCTAGATAGCCAGACGGGGTCCACTCCACTTCAATCAGGTTTGGAATCGGAGTTGCTTAGACTCGTTAACAAGCTTAGCAAGAGAGCCCTGTCTGTCAGTACTATTTACCCATGGCTGGGGGTAGATATGTGCATTCATGCCTTACCCAAGGGTATTAGCACGAAATGAAAGTGCCTCAGTCTGAGTTCGAACTCTGCTCGCCGATTTGATTTTCTGCGTCGTTAACTGATCACCCAACTCGCATCCCAAAAGATAAAGATAATTGTCCAAATTAAACAGAGGGATGGAGTAGGGTACTCGACTAAATTCGAAACACCGACTCACAGTTTAAAATAGTGGAAAAGTTTGACTTTAATATGAGCTTCAGTAAAACAAATGCCATACACGTTGAGGATAAAGACGCAAAAACCCAAATCGAAAACGCAGACCTGAAAAAGTATATCACTTCATCTATCCAGGACAACAAATCTCTTAAAGGAAGAAATCAAACGATAAATCACTCTAAGATAACAAGCTTTCGGTAGAGCAAGCCGAGCCTTTAAGAATAAGGAAATACCATTAGTTTTAAGAAGAATGGTTTACAATCAATGCATCCTCCCGATAGTCACCTATTGAGCTAAAGCATGAAACCTAACCCAAACATGCAGAGGAGATAATCCTAATCCTGCTCAACATCATATGGAGAGATCATAAAGCAGCACAGAGAAAAAAAACGGGAGTCAGAGATATCATAGAATTGATTAGAAAACTCAAATAGCAACGGGCTGGTCATGTTGCAAGAATGTCAGACGACTGCTGGACATCAAGATTCACAGCGTGGATCCACAGAGATCATGTGCGAAATTGTGGTCGGTAAAATATAGGATGGTGTTACGAACTACACAAGTTCAGAAAGCATTGGCTCCACGACGTCCATGAGGTCTGCCGAATTGCAGAGAAGGTCTTTATCCAAGGACGGACACTAAAATGATGATGATGATGATGATGATTGTATGTCTGTGGGACTCTCATGAGTGAAAGTATCTCATACTTATCGTATATTCCTAAGTGTTTCCTCTTTTACGTATCAAACATTCCTTCATTACTTTTTTTTTTTTTTTACTTCTCTCTCTTCATCATCTTCTATCACATGACTACTTTCATCACAATGTCACCCTGGCATAAATGTATGCACGTGAGTGTGTCCGAGTATGCTCACGTTCCTGTGTGTGTATGTGTGCTAAAAAAAAAAAAAGAACCTTTTTTTTGTTGTTGTTGCTGCTGCTGTTTTCTCGTCATTTTGAAGAGCCGAGGAGAAATGACAAATTGTGGTGAAATACCCCCTTCATCAACCGGCAATACGGTAATCATCCCATATTAAAGATTCATATTTTGACCGAGTAATTTGAACCTGGGCCTCTTTGCAGTGTCTGAAACGACGGTACTTGAAATGTCAACCCGCGACAGCATCAGCGACTCTGAAGCGGAAAATACCAACAAGGAAAAGACAACCTTTCGAAAGATTCAAAAAGGAGGATTTTACAAAAAGTCAGGACTAGTCCGAGGCTGTACAACACGAAATTGCAGATTTCGTTTTGAGCTTGACATTTTTGCAGTCTTTTCATGAACAATAACATTTCAAACTCATTTCTAATGTTTATAAATAATTTGAAGATGTTATCTTATATTATATTATTATCTCATTTTATGTTATTCAGAGCCGCCCCGACGCATAAGCGAACTGAGCGACTGCTTAGGGCCCCCCGACCATTAGAGGGCACCCAAGAGCTGATGGGGGGCCCCTGAATCAAATCATTCTTACGGTCGCGTAAAGGCTGGAACCAGCCCGGACGTTATCTCATATAATGCTATCTCATAATATACATATTACTAGTCAAAAATGATGACATACATGAAATATATGAATATACAAATTGCATTAATAAACGGGAAAAATAGTGATTCGTATTGCAGCGTGTTTAAAGAGCAGGTTTCCGTTGACTACAAACATTTTTATTTCTATTTTTTTCATATTTTTAAAATTTCAATTTATTTACTCATTCTTATTATCATTCTTCAAATTCAGCAGGTTTACCACGTCATCAGAACATGAAATTCTATTTTTGCTACATCATGTAGAAACTTACTCCATGAAAATATAGTTCAGTCACTTCCTTCAACGTGACAGAGGACAAATAAATAAATATGAATTAAAAGATAGACGTTATGTATTATTTCTTTGATGATATTGTAATTGTTACGCAATTTATTCAGTTTTAAATTCTAATTCTGGTTATTTTTAATAAGTTTTAGCCAACCTCCTCTTTGGTCTTTCTCATTGTCAGGAATTTGAACGTGAATCATTTTCAATATCCCAAGGTCTAATATTCTCATCGGTCCTGTATTTTCTTTGTTTAGGCCGATGAAAAGAAAACCTGAAAATACTGCATATTCTTTAAATATTACGTAGTTACACATGAAATATCTTTTCTTTTTTTTTTTTTGTACCATGGAGAATAATGCTTCAAGTGGAAGATTTACTAATATAGTAGCACTTTTTGTAGATTCAATGTAAATGAAGGTGTAATTCGTTGTTATCGAAAATTTTTGAGCCCTAAACACCAGTGGTGTTTACCCAAGAAATTAAACTAATTTTCAAGTACTATTTCATTTTTTAACATAATGCAGCCCGAGCTGCTGATAACCTCAGCGAAGCGTTTAGCGTGAACAGTAGTACAAGGCGAACTGATCGGTGTTGGTTCAATAGATTTACGACTGGAAATATGGAAACCAATAATGAAATTTGAGGGGGGCCCAAACCTGTTTTTAATGATGGAGACTGACCCACAGCAAAGGCCAACAACCTGCGAATAACGGTTCGAGCACTTCCTGGAGACTTCAAGACTCTGACAGCAACCATTACAAGACAGTAGGAGATGTTTTGAAAGTTAGGGAAACGGGTTCTACATGAACTGGATAAAATATTCCATACAAGTTCCCTATCAGAAACCTCCCAACTGGTTGTGTCAAAGCTTGAAGACTTGGGATTTGCAGTCATGAAGCATCATCCATATTGAGTTGGTCTTTCAGTCAGCTGAACATTCGGTGTTTTTTTCCAGCTAATACAAAGTGCTTGATAAGTAGTTTTTCTACAAGCTATGCAGATTTTTCTGTTCGAAATCCCACGTTTTAAAATCGGATATCCACCCGGTAAACGAATTTTTAGCCCATATCATGATACATCACATGTTTCAATTTCTACCCCGGAGAGGAGAATTCATTGACAATCTAAGGCAATTTGCAGAATTAAAACCTTTGTCAGCTGGATAACTTTGAACAGAAGTACAGTGATTTAACCTCATTTCAAAGTAAATAAAACAATTAGAAAAGATGGATCAAAAGGAATTTCCATCGGGATCAGAAGATAGAAAATTAACTCAATATAAGATATCTAATAGAATTACTCGTTATCTAAATGTAAGGGCGTACACGTTGAACCATGATCAAAGAGAAATATAAAAAGAGAAATAGAGACGTAATCAAAGAGGAGTAATTAGATAATTAACGAAGATGGTCTTCTTGAAGCCAAAAAACAAAAACATTTTAAATCAATATTGTTATTTCTTGGTTGATGATTGTTGCCTGGTTACTGACTAATTAGTGTTGACAAACATATTTACCTCAACAGTCTTTTTAGCGCATCCAATCAACTAAGTCCAGTTTGTCATTTTCTATTCCTTTTCAATAAACAAAGATTTATGCCATTAATAACAGGACCTTTTAACCCCGGATAGTATACAAACATATAAACTTATAACTAAACCAGATATTCTCAACAAGAGAAATACCCTCAGGTGCAGATTTTAAGGTTGGGGGAGGGTGGAGTCTAACTGTTGATAAATTTATCTTTCTACTGACTAAGATTCTGGAATGCACTTCTTGAGTCGTTAAATCTTTAAAGGATGGGGGAAGGCTTTTGATATGTTGCGAAAAATGTCCATAAGTATAAAAAAAAAAGAAAAGAAAAGTCGAGAACCACTGAACAAGGAAGTACTCGGAGAGCGGATGCCTCAGCCATATCGATAAGGTATTTAGAAAAAGATTTAAAATCCCTGGAATTTTCACTAGTCCTCCTCCCCCCTCCAATGATTAGGGGCAGCTGTTGAATCAAGAGAAAGTTTGGACTTTCGCAAAAGAAGATAAGATAAAATGAAGAAAAAACTTTGTGAATCCTTAGGGAAATGATTCAGTGTCGGTTTTTACAGAGTCATCGTCGTGCGCTGTACAATTTCTTTTTCACTCTAAACCTCAACACTCGTTTCAAGATTGTGCAGTAGGGGCCTTGGGGTGTCAACTCGAGAGTTGCACAGCTGGCTTACTGGAAGAGACGGCAGGTATTTATTGCCAGGGTCAAAAGAATTTTTTGCCCTAATGCTGATGCCATGGAGACCTGTTGATAACTGTGTCCGCGGATAATAAATAAGCGATCCGGTGTGCGCTGCAGTTGCCTTCGGGGGAACCGCGGAAGAGTTAAGAGAGAGACAGTTCCAAAATGAAGAAACGTCTCTCTTGAGACCCAGCTGCTTTCAAAGATCTCCGAGACTAAGGAAATTCCTTGCAGTTTTCTTTGATGGCATTTCCTTTGCAACAAATCGATACAGTCAAAGAGAACCAAGGAGTTTAAAAGTTGCCATTGGCATAGAGAGAGAGAAAGACACAGAAGGACAGAAAGAGACAGGCACAGAGAGAAAGAAAGGGAAACAGAGAGACAAGGGGGGGGGAGAACAACGCAGGACAAAAAGAAAAATTCACAAAGAATAAAATTACGAGATTACTGGCAAGCAGGCTTCGTCTTTCAATCTTAGCAAAATCAGAAACAAGGGTTTCAGTTCAAAGCTTCGAAGATTAGTAGAAGTGTGTACGCTAGGGAAAGCCGGTAAGGCAGATATTAGTTTCATGAAAAAGCCATAATGCTTCATCTCAAGACTCCAAAACGAATTACATTTGTCTAGGGAGATAACAATTAGATGCTAATTATAGAGTACTCTCCCTTATTTATTTGCAATTCGTTAAAAAAATCTAGGTTCATTTTGTTTGGACAAACAAGAAAATGGAGAGCAACAATGTTTTATATTTTATAAGTACAGTGCAGCTGCAAGATTATTCAGATACTATGGCATTGGTTAACATAGTGAATAAGTATTGTGGTCTGAAACAAGAGCTGGTCTAATAGAGTAAGTATTTTATGCTTTGTAGCTTACAAAGGAGACAACAGGCTACTTCATGTCTATACACGTCAGTGACAGAGGGAAGTTGACGTGCAGGACATAGTAAAACGCAAGGCAGAGTATTAGCAAATGGACTGAGATTTTATTTTACCAACACGAAGTTACCTTGATATTGTAATAAATCATCTAGTAGCCAAATATGTAAATTCGTGAAATATGAATAAAGATTGAAATTTACGATAAATCTGTTATCAATACCCATGATGATAATATCCGTCCTTTTATGCCTGTTGGGACTGGAGCACAAGAAATACCTGAGGCTTTCCCCCAGGTGCAAGATCGGGAGAAATAACCATTGCTCCAGAAATACTGTTGGATATCAGAAATTCAGAAACATCAAAAACCTGGCTATTTTCAAGAAGGGAAAGGGAAACCTTATCAATTGATAATCATCAAATTTCGTAAGTTTTATTTAACGATGAATAAAACACCGTTCTTTCTGAATGATAATGTTTCATAAAACTTCCAAGTAGCATGAACATTATTATTCAAATGACATTTTTTAAAAAGCCATTGAAAAAGATTTCCAGAAGATATTTTTTTGGAGACGATACAAAGATATTTCATAGAGATGTCATAAAATTAAACGAGCATTTTTCTTAATGTTAGGGTACTCTTGAATTTGGGGCTATTCACGTAACTTCGTGTTGTTAATGACCCGACCCTGTAGTATCTTAAAGAAGGCTTGGCCTACGCTGCACCAAAATCCAAGGAATTTGAGACCCTTCGATCCTAGGTTGATGCTCAACTATTCTCCTTCATAAAATGCTAGATTATATACATCATATTATTATTATTATCATTATCATTAGCAATCTCACATCAATTGCCTGGTGGTTACCGCTGGAGGTTGAGTGACAGCAAGTCTCCAGCCCTCCTCTCCTCATTCTCATAGACCACAGTAATACTGTGGTTTACATTTTCACACCAGTTGCCCGGTGGTCATCGCTGAAGGCTGAGTGACAATAAGTCTCCTCAGGTTTTCAGCCAATATCTCTTTTCTCCCTCACATGCCATGCCAGTGCTGTGGTTCATTCATTTTTCCTTCCTCTGTTAGGCTACTGTTAAGATCTAGCGTTGCAGTCCTTATATTTCTAGCACTTTCCTCAGTATCCGTGCTGTTCCCAGCAGTGCTGTGGTATGATGATGACGATGACGTCGCCCACCGACAGCCGTATTGTGAAACACTTTTCAATGAGCACACATGCCATGCTCTGATCATCAGATGTGCAGGAGAACGACGCTTTGGTCCCAGGCAGAGCACAGGGATATAAAACCGACTTCAGATATCATCCTTTGATCCTAGATCAGGCACACATATACAACACTTTGATCGTAGGCTGACGGCTGGGGGGGGGGGGTGATTCCACGCAGAGCGTACAGAAACACCGATTCTCGGCAGAAGTGCCGATCCATACATAAATAATCCAGTCATTTTTTTTTCCTTCTTACTGATCCATGCTTGTTCGCATGATAAATCCAACCTGCGATATCAGGTATTCCATGAACAGTTCATGCAGTGATAATGGTTGTAATAACCAAAGTGATAACAGCATTGGAACAACAATCTTTCAGCTCGAAATACCGATTTGCAGGTTGTATAGACCCCCCCGGCCTAGAGCAGGACATGTTTACAGTTGGACCGTGAAGCAGTTCGTATGTTGGCGGCTCTGAAAAGACGCCAAAACACGGCGAAAACGAGGAGGCTGAAAAGATGCCAAGGCACGGCGAAAGCAAGGAGGCTGAAAAGGAAGCGTTCGATGCTGGATGAAGAAAACTTCTGTTGTAGATTCGCAAGCCTTCTTCCGTTTTAACGGTCAGTTTTGGACCATTAACACTATTGTGTTGAAGCCTTAGGTTTATGTCGTACCATAACTGTGTAGACATTGGGAAAACCAAGAATTCCTTTAATAAATAAAGACCAGCTTTGACAAATTCAAAATAAACTACAAAAGCACTCATAGAGCGTACACCTTTGCCAACACCATACTTAAAAAAAATCAGTTATTAACATAACCTAGGATGAAGGAGTTGGTTTGATTCTCACTGGGTGCCCAACACTTATGCCAGACAAAACTAAGATTATGATATAACTATGTTCTGACTTCAGACAAGCATCAGCTTTGGAGCGGTGATATCGCAAACCATTACGACTGCCACGCATTCTATTAAAATCTGACATCAAAACTTTCAACATAAGTTTTCTCAGTTTTCAAGTTGGTCTGGCTGACTATGTATGTATGTATGTATGTATGTATGTATGTATGTATGTATGTATGTCACATATAGACCGCATCAAAGAAACTAGAGGGTCAAAAATTTAGATACTCACTCTGTATTATGTGGAAAGGATTTTTTTTTTAAATTCCCTAAAAAGGTTTTTAGTGGGGTGTTCAGTTTGCAATGTAAGTTTATGCTTGTTGGTTTGTATATAGCAGCATTCACGCTTGCCTGTTCTTTTTTGAATTTATATTTTTGAGTGATCACTGACCAACAAAAAGGGCGAGAAATAACATTCATTGATCAGTGTTTTTTTCAAATTTTCACTTAATCCCCGCCCCAAACCCCGCATGCTGTCAAAAGACGATTGTCACGTAACAGTTTCAATTGAGTGACTCAACAGACACTGTTTTCATTAGATTTCCCATATTTGTGGCTCTGTGCCACACTAAACAACGCTTGTGGGTGTGTCTGTATGTATGTAGGTACGTACGCACATACACAACAACCTCCTATGGTGACTTATGTAATTATCTATTTCGAATCGGCACCAGTCGTTTACATTCGAGCCCAGGTGAAAATCAGGAACATTTAAGTTGACTATCAAAGCGGGCAGTAAAGATTGGCGCTACATAATCTTCCTAACCCCAACTTTGTATTGAATAATAGAAAGTTTCAGAAAATATTTTGTGCATTCGAGCACCCTCATGTACACCGGTTATTCTTCAACACAGTTCGGGTTATCAACTCAAGAGTTAAGATAAAGATTACAAGCCCAGACAATACGGGTTAACCTTGCCCATTTGAAAGAAAGCTTAATGAGAGAGACAGAGAGGGGAGAGAGAGAGAGGGGGGAAGAGAAAGAGAGAGGGGAGAGCGAACAGAAGTTATTTCCCAGATAATGCTTCGGACCAAGAAATTGGCACACTGAATTATCCTGAGGAGTGGTCAGGCTGGGGCCACACAAAAATCCCCCGGACGCCTCTCTTCTTTCTTATTCTCCTACCAATCTATCAATTCCTGGCACAGTTGAAAGCTTTTGGCAAAGCGACAAGAATGGCGTCAAGTTTAACAACACAATTCTAAGAGAAACGAAGAAGTGTATACAAGTCACGACCCGCCAAATGGACATTCAGTTGTATCCAAACTGTTTAATGTCTGATAATCAAGAGTAAAAGACTTCGGGATTTTTATCTGTGATAATCAGAGGTGTACAGAATGGAAAGTGTCGTCCCCCCCATGCTCTATCGTCATTATTTTTTCAAAGGTCGCCAAATTAGCTATTTTACGGCTAAATCTGGCCGACTGTTTTCAATTTAGCTAACAATGAAAACTACAATAGTCAATTAAATCTGGTAAGTTAAATAAAAGTGCATGTTCAATTCTATCATTGATTTGGTCTGGAATCTTAGTATATAGTCCTCTTATTTGATAAATGGGCTTTTAAAGTATATAAAATTTAGTAGATTTTAACCATTTTGACGATAGCTCTAGCTATGAATAACAAACCATACGTGACTACACCAATTTCTTCCCTTATTCAGCTTGCACGCCCACTAATGACAACCGGGGAGTGGTTATTCCTTGCATTGGCAATTAGTAATGACTTTTTTGTATAAAAACTTGGAGGACTCAAACATTAACCTATGAACCATGAAAACCAACACATCCTTGAAATAAGTAAGTATAGACTACCAGATAAAAATGTATAATACTACATTCTGTACATTTAAATAAAAAATTTTTTTTCAAAATATCCGACATGGTAACTGTGTAGTCAATAGATAAAAAAAGATCCTCGACAGATAGTACACATCTCTGAGTCAGAAGAGGAGAGAGAGATGATGAAGACAATGACAGAAAGAAAAGGATGGACGGAAGGACAGAGAGACGGACAGAGAAGGACAGACAGACTGAAGGACAGACGAATTCGTTTGACGAATGATGAAAACAAAACAAGTGGAGAAAAAAAAAATACGTAAAGTGCGTTGAAAGCGAAAGCATTAAAACAGACTGACTCAGAAACAGTTATCAAACAGGGCAACTCCTAAGTCCCATTTAAACCATCAGCGCATCGTAATGGTGGCAATAATCTCCTAATAGTAGTAGTCATGGTAGCAGTAAATTTTGAGGCATGTGAATTGCCGACTGGGCCCTGATGGTGGTGATGGAGCTTAACAGGCTTGCAAAATTAGCTTCTTTTCGGCTAGATCTGGCTGATCTTCTTCAATTCCACCGTTAAAAATCTACGTCAGCCGAAAATCCATCCATTAAAAAAAAATTATAATAATTAGTGATTTTCATAGATGTAAATGTAAAATTTCTAACATCAATTTCTTCTGAAATCTTGTGTATATATATATCATTTGATAAAATCAGCTTCAAATGATTAAATATAACATTTCCTTCTATAAGGCCGATTTTAGTGAAGACCGTCCTAGCAATACTAACTAACCACACTTGGCAATACCGAGTAATAGTAGTAGTAGTAGTTGTGATCGGATTATTAGCCCAGCTAGGTCCTAGCCAACAGGTCGCTCCGTCCTGCCCGACACCCTGTGGGAGGGCCAATGAAGGACGGGGAAATTCTGGGCCAGTGAATTTATAAGCTAAATCATATTAACTGAACGAAAGGTAGCCAAGTTTTTCTGGGGCAAATATTTAAACATCGGTGCTTCTTACGAGCAACAGCTGCCAGTTGAAAATTATAGACTATAATTTCATCAACCTCGTAAAATGCGTTGGGATTTGAACGCGCAGGAAACACAGTTTTTTTTTACGTGTTTAGTTGGAGTGAAAGAGGTGAGCGTTGGCCGAGCGGTTAATGACGCGGAGAATGGATTAAGCATACCAAATTCTAACTCCAACTCATCATCATCAGTCTTTTAACGTCTGTCGTTGGACATAGACCTTCCCCAGGATTCGCCACAATTCCCTATCATGGGCATCGCGGAGCCAGTAATTTCTTGAATCTGTCAAGTTCATCTCTCCATCTTGCGTTCTGTCGGCCTCGGTTTCTTATGTGATCTCTGAGGATCCATGTTGTGAGACGTGATGTCCATCGGTTGTCTTTCATTCTTGCAACATGACCTGCCCATTGCCATTTGAGTTTTTTAATAGTTTCTATGATGTCACGAACACCTGTTTTCTTCCTTATATACTGTGCTGTCTTCTGATCTCTCCATGTAAGGTTGAGCATGATTCTCTCATGTGCACGTTGCATACTTCTCAGTTTGCAGGCCTCTGCACTAATTCCCATGAAATTATCTTTTCTCGTGTTATGGATAACAGACCAGAGGGTGAAGAGAATGGCTCCACTTTTGGTGCTTGTCGCCTTCCAGTCTTTCTTACATATTGCAAGCGGTTATGTGATAGCTGAAGCCGTATCCAGCTCAAGGTGAGCACGCTCAGCCAGAACAAAACAGGGGTGGAGAAGGGAGACAATTGAAATGTTTGGAGAAGGGGTTCTAGAAGAGGAAAAGAGAGAACTCTTTCAGAAAGAATGTTGATCTTGTTCAGAAAGTAATAATAAGGAGGTGCGAGTGGTGTAACGGTTAAGGCACAGACAATAGAATTGTCGGGTAGAGTTCAAAGTCTAACAGAGGTCGTTTACCTTCATTTTGCATTAATGCCTCAGAGCACTGGCTTCAAAACTGGGGTCCGCGGACCCCTGGGAGTCCAACAAATAATGTTCAGTTGTCAGCAGCAGTGTTCCCTCTCAACCTGGCATAGCGAATCTTTTGCCAGAGAAACACCACCCATCGCAAAGTTATCCAAAATCATAATTATTGAACACTGACAAGTACTATATATCAGGATTCAAAGAGACGTAATCCATTTCGACTAAATATTTTGAAAGTTTAAAAGGTGTTCGTCGTGGTAGTTCAACGATTACAGTCTAAAATCTAAATGCTAAAACTGGGAGACCGCCAGAATATTTCCTTTATGAAGGGGGTCCTTGAATTTTCAAAATTTCATCTCTTTTACTCCCAGCTATGAGTAGGATAACAGGAGAGATTGTTCTCTCTAGCCTTAAGGAGCAACCAGTCTAGGAGAAGGACATGTCTGAATTGTAAAAAAAAAACGAAACAAAATTCACAGTTTACAGAAGTGCAGAGCCATGGAGAACCACACCCTGGAGAGTGGGGAGGGGTTCTAAAATGACCAGAATAAGACATACTTTTGATCCACAATGGTACAAAAATGTTTGAATGGATCAGAGATATCAAATATCAACAGTGACAAGCTACATTGATAAATTTGCACACTCAACCCCTGCAAAAAAAACCTTGGAAATCATTTCTGAATGTGAAATAATGATCATTTCTGATCTGATATCCTATATACAGATTACCACGAATATATATATATGTGTGTGTATGATCCACGGACAGCTGTTTTATTGTATTACAACTCTTCAGTATGGCTATAGACTATCCAATATCCCTTCCAGTACCGCGAGGTTGGATCGAAACTTTCGCTTCAGACCCAGAGGCTTATATATATATATATATATATATATATATATATATATATATATATATATATATATACACACGTGCACAGAAAAGGAGAGAAAAGGATACAGGGAGAGGCACAGAGAGCGAGCAGAGCAGAAAGAGAGAGGCACAGACAGAAAGAGATAAATTTATTCAGTTTAACTTGTTTCCCCGAAGGCAACCACTGCTCATTTCTTCAAAACCAAGTCATAAATATCAATATTTTTCTAACGAAAAACAAAACAAAAAAAACCCCCAAAACATAAAAAAAACAGAAACACAAAACCGCGACGCTCGAAGCGAGGATACATTTGTCCGTTGTGGTGACAGTTTTTAGCATATGTAAATACATTACTTTAAACTGATTTGCCTAATTTTATGCATACACGTCCAGATCATACATTTCAAGGGAAAGCTGGGGAATACATTATTTATTCATAACTAACAGAGTATGAATAAAAAAAATATTAAAAAAATCGTTTTTATTATTCCAAGAAACCTCTAAAATTATTGGTTCCTCATACGGCAAAAATACCTGTACTTTTTTATGAAAGAATTCTCATAACATACGCGTACTCTGCAAGCTGCATCTCCTTATTGCACCAAGAGAAATATGGTTGGGGCATCCCCCTGGGGCGTGCATAAAAGGGCAGGATCGATGGAACTGGACAAATTTTCCCCCCACCCACAAGCACGCATGAGGGTTCTTACGTTAAACTTTTCTGCCACCATGGGATACCTGCGGATCACCATCTTCCAACCATCATTCCTTCCCAGTACAAAGCTATATATATATATATATATATATATATATATATATATATATATATATATAGAGAGAGAGAGAGAGAGAGAGAGAGAGAGAGTGAGATCTTGCTGAATAGCTGGGATTGTTATGTATTTTCTACCGGTGTTAATGATCAATTTTAATGCAAGCATCAGTGGTTCTGAATTTTTTTCACCATTTTTCCAGACCCCGTACATTTGCAACCAAATGATCAGTTTTAAATGGGAATTGAAAATCAGTAAATAAAATTAATTTTGTCATATTGTTTGCATCACAATATCATGCAAACACTTGTTGAGATAATTCTCAAAAGAAATTCTGACTTTTTACTGAGCGGTTGCAACCCTCTACAAATTACTCCCTAAAGGAAGAAAACCTTATCCCTGGTCAAAAACCACTGGCATACGTAAATAAATTTCAATTTTTTTACATCACTTCTTGTGTAATGACGTATGAATCGAAGCTTAGTAATTATCAAGAATTGTAGTATCTCAAAATTGCAAAGGAATTGCCTGAAGCGAACATCTCCGGCACTTGACTAAATCTCTTGCACACAGACACTTAAAACTGAGTTCAATTCCACCGCATTTTTCTTTTATTTATCAATTTATGGACAGCCAGTTCGGCCGTTCTCCTTTAGGAAATATTGCAAAGTTTCACTCCCTACCCTTTTGAGTATCCCTATCCTGCTTTCAGTTACCTTTCCCCGCCCTCTGGATGGTTTTTGGACTGCGATTCGATTCTAATAACCTCTCCTCTATCCCTACTTCTTTCAACGTAAATTTGTTCTCAGTCAGTGCGACAGATGGATGGACATGTTGCTTATTATAATCACAGGCAAATTTAAGAAAGATACTAATTATGATTGTGATCATAAAAAAATATGAGACTGGTTCCAAAAATATATTCAATTTCCTTTTTGATAAAAAGATAAAATTGGCGTGGCAGTTCCGGGGAGAGCATTTTATGGTGTCTTTCTTTTCAATTTTTTTTAGAGATAAGATTTTTCAAAAGAATAGGCCAGTGTGTTATGACCAAGACTCCAGTGTGAAATGCTATATAACTGTTGATGCGAATACGCACACTAAAGGCAAATACAAAGGAAAGCTCTTCGAGTCTGCTGACAATGAACATATTAATTCATGAATAAACAATTAATTGAAAAAGTTTACAAGGGGGCTCATAAACGTGTTGCGTTCAGTGTAAAACTGGCAGACATAGAAGAAAGTTATGTTAGGGGTCAGTAAACACTAAAAAAAAAATCCATATTTATTAATAGCAATTGCTTTTTCGCTTCACGCCACTGCAGCTTACGAAGAGTTACAAAGGAACGCTCTACTTTCAAATAGCCGGAGAATCCTGTAACAAGAATTTAAGACTGATATTAATTATAATCCTGAAAAATGGGAAGAGACTCAATTCTAGAAATGGATATTTTCTTTCCTTTTAGATCTGAAGATGAAATTGGCATTGCAGGTCAGGGGAGACCAAGTTATATGGCTTTCTCTTTCATATATTGAGATAAGATTTTCAAAATAATAGGCTAGTGTCTCATGATCGAGACTCCAGAGTGAAATACTATGTAACCGTTGATGCGAATACACACACTCACAAAAGGCTAACACAAAGAAAAGCTCTTAGAGTCTGGTAACAATGTCTTACTTCATGAATAGAGAATTAATTGAAAGGCCGAAGTTTCATCGTTTTTTTTTCTTTTTAAATTTGTATTCTTTCTGTGATAACTCATGTCTGAGCATGCATTAGCTATTATCTTTTATTTTTCAGCAAATATGCATTCAAGATATTTGTTGGGGTGTGCATGCGTGCGTGTGTGTTTGAAAATACGTGTACACAAACATATACGTACTCTTATATACATGCGCACACACACACAAATACAATACACATGTTCACGTAAAGTTGTGTGCGTGTGTGGGCGTATGTATGTTCTTGCAAGAGTGCACATACACACACATACATATACGTATGCAAATGTTCATATACAATAGACACACAAGTACGTACGAATGTTTACACACACATGCATTTATGTGGGTATATATATATATATATATATATATATATATATATATATATATATATATATATATAGCCATATATTGTGCAAATATGCGTATATAAGCTGATACAACTTCATTATAAAAAAAGATGGTTATTCAAAAGTCAAATGATCGCATCAAAAGATTCTTGCGAAGTTTCTTAGTAAATCCCGGCAAAAAGAAAAACTTCTAAAAGTATATTTTGTGAATAAAGAAAAAGAAAAAAAGAAAAAAAAGAAAAAAGAGAAAGAAAAAAGAGAAAAAAAAAACCAAACAACAAAACAAAATCGATGTTTGTGTCGAGTGGATATACGCACTTAATAGGTAGTAATGTAGGGCGATAGTTAAAAAGATATTCTCTGAGGTTGCAGGGATTTCTATCCTTATTGAGCACACCACATTTTTAGCCCTGAACCAGACCAAGTTAATCATCCGAGTAAACGACCTTGTTCGTTTCGCCGTCGAGCGATAGTAAACGCAGGTCCTCACTGTACTCTCCACACTTGTGGCTTTGTGCCTCACTACGCTTAGGAAATATCTTTGCACGGTATCTCATGGTAAAGGGTGACTACGGAACTAGTCTTGCATAGTTGATTAGTGCATCGAATCCTATCCTGACTGGCTGTACTAACTAAACTAAACTTGGATATTTTTATATCGCACCTAGATTTCGTTTTACTGGGAGATATAAAACCAGCAGCGACCACCTGTCCCCTATCCCCCCAATACCCCAGTCTCCTGTATTAACAATCACTCTAACCTCCGACAATCCAACCTAACGTATCATCATAAATATTTGCCCATATAAAATAATAGCTATTACTTTTTCGCTTTATGTCATTTCGATTAGATTTTTTTATAGGAATGCACTCTACACACAGAAGCATTTATAGACTTCAAGAAGGCTTTCGACTCCTTCATCAGACTAGATAAGCACTCTGAAACATTCCATCTCCAAAAGAGAGTAAGACAAGGTGATGCCAGCTCACCCAAACTTTTCACAGCCAGCCTCGAGATGATCTTCTGAAACCTGGACAGGGAGAATAGTAGGATCAAAATAGACGGCGAATATCTGAACAACCTCAGATTTGCCGACGGCATTGTTCTTTTCGCAGAGAACCTACACTACCTCCAACTAACGCTAGATCAACTAAACGAAGGAAGCAAGAAAGTCAGTCTATACATGAACTTCAGTCAAACGAAGGTCATGTTCAAAAACCAAGCAAAGAATGAGAACACAACTGTTGAAATAAAAGATGCAAAACTGGAGAGAGTAAACCACTACATCCACTAAGGACAACGAATCTCTCTGAAACCTACAAAAGGAGATATCAAGCGAAGATTCACCGTAGGATGGCAAGCCTTTGGCAGAGCCACCTCAATCTTCAAAAACAAGAAGATCCCATTTATCCTAAAAAGAAGAATATACAACCAATGCATCCTCCCAATAAGTCACTTATGAAGCTGAAACATGGAACCTAACCAAGAGACATACCCACAAACTGAAAAGCATGCAACGCACGCATGAGAGAATCATGCTCAACCTCTCATGGAGATATCACAAGACAGTACAATATATCAGGAAGAGAGCAAGAGTCCAAGACATCATAGAATCCATTACAAAACTTAAATGGCAATGGGTCGGTCATATTGCAAGAATAGGAGACAACTGATGGACATCACGACTCACAACATGGATTCCCAGAGATCACATAAGAAACCGAGGTCGGCTGTACACAAGATGGAGAGACGAACTAGACAAATTCAGAAAGTACTGGCTCCCTGACGCCCGAGATAGAGATGTGGCGAATCCTGAGGAAGGTCTATGTCCAACGATGGACGTTAAAAGACTGATGATGATGATGATGACTATTTTCGGATAGTGAGGGAACCTGAATATGTTTGCTTATACAATTATAACGATTTTGGAATCTGATAAAGTAAGACTACAAATCACAAAATAATGTAAATCCATAGGCTAGACACTCCGTGACATCTACTTAGGTTCGCTTAGCTTGCCGATCATCTAAATCTATATTTGGAAAAACATTTCTGGACGGTTGCAATGCCTTTGGCATTGCTCTATTTAGTGGGATCAGGGTTTGCTATGTGACCAACTCAAATGCTCGTGTCTCTGCAGCAATAAGTTGGAAGGACTTGTGAGAATTTTTGAAGGAGTTCCTGCCCTACGCGTTCGCATGTGTGGTTCTCCATAAACCGAACACGAGTCACCTTCTGTTCTCCTGGTGGTTTTGGTGTGAAAAGGAGCTTTGCTTGGTCTGGCTCAAAGTCACAAAAATAGGTCAATGAAGGAATTAACCCATAACACAGAACAATACTCTGCTGGACAAGCTTGTTCAATAGTAATCCATAGAGAAAAGCAAAAACTGTGTCAGCGCCAATTGGTATTATACCCCCCCCCCCCCCAAAAAAAAACCCCAAAACAAAGAGAAACTGCAAACGACCAGGCAGCATTGTACGAAAATTGCAACACAACTAACGATTGATTTTTTTTACAAATAATTTAAGTAAAGAGTTATGTTCAGGATAAATAAAGTTTCTCAAGTTAGAATACCGCAGTGAATATTTCAAACTAAATCAACAAGAAAGTTTTGTGTCACGTAAACGTCGAAGAGAAAAAAAACCTCTGAAGAAACTGGAAATTTAACAAAAAAGAAAGTGAATAACCAAGTAACGCAGCCCACATAATTGACACTGGCACTCTTAAAAATGCTCATTCTCTCGACTTCCCGGTTCCCAAGTTTCGCACTTAAAATTCAAATTAGTGAAATTCTATAAAACCTTCTTTGCATTTAATCTATTCAATCAATGTTTGCTTTTGCTTACCAACAAACCTCAACCTGTATTTCCTGTTTCAACTGGTGTCGAAGTCTCATGGCTAACAAAATCAATTGCTATTGTTCGGAAACAAAGACAAGTACACAATCACAATTGTTCAACTAGTGTTTGTTTCCAATTCTAAAAAGTTTGAGCAAATTGACATTTCGTTTGGTACTCACACTACTGCTATGACGTCATGACCAACTGCTTCTCATTTGGTGGAATGCCAGGAATATAAGTAGGGGAGTACGGTCGAGTAGTCGATGAGCCTTGACTTTCAAGTATAGCCTTGAGCTTTAAACCTCACGAGACTCCTAGGATATGTATTTACTGTTATGGTATATTTGTCTCCCTTAGAAGCCTGACGGAACATTTCAATTCAGGAATTAAGCACCTTGATAGGTTAGTCTTGAAAGTGTCAAGTCTCGCTTTTGTGAAAACTCGCATTTTGAGCGGAGCCTCGTTCAGGAAAAAGAGATCGAAGGAAAGGGAATGAAGTCGACATCAGCGACATTTAGTGAACCGGAGTTACGGTTCAAATAACCGAAGGTTCTTGGGCATTTTGCGCAATCAGGAAACGCTGACTAATGGTCTGCTATTAAGGCATCTTTTAGCAGACAGCATGAAACTAAATGAGGAGAGCTTGCCAACCAAGAAGGTTTAGTATTCAATATCCTAATTTTTACTTAAGTTCCAATACCCGCGTAACTATTTTAGCCACGAGAACCTCAACATTGGTTAGAAAGAATAACCGCTTAATAGGACCTATTGTGCAAAATATGATCAAACATATGCAGTATTTTGTCATTTTACGTCAATCAGTCCAGAAGAAACTACCGCTTATATAGACAAAAATTCGTGGTATCGAAGTGTTCAACTCGAGCAGAATCCACTTCAATACATCTTTAATTTATTTGGAAATGAATAAGATAAATATAGTCATCTGAAACGAGAAGTTTTTCGAATCTTTTTTTGTTAAAAGTTAAATTGCCAACGGGGCTGAAGTTTAATTTTTCTAAATGCTGCCTCGAAGCGGGTTAATTATAAGTAAACGTGACAAAATCTTAAGCAAGACTGGTAGAATTAATTACTTTAGTTATACTCTTGATTTTTTTCAGGAACATTTAAATCGAATACCTGGATATCATAGAACGTCTTTTATCCAAGACAAAACCTCTGGCAGAGTCTCTATTCCATCGGCAAAAGTTCAATTCATGTGCAGATCCCTCCGTCGGGATCCGATATTAAATCATTCCCAATAAAAAAAAAAAACAAATACAAAATTATGTAAGCCGAAATAGTGTATGGTTAAAAAGCAATTACTATTAATTTATAAGGGAATAGTTTTCGAGCGTTCCCAGACCTAAAAAAATTGGTGATGGAATATTAGCCCGGGTCAACAGAAGTTGGGGTAGTAGGTACTGGAGACTGAGGTGTAGGTAGAGAGAGAGGGTGACACGAATGAGCATTTGGAAAAACGACTCTCTTATAATAAACTAACCAGTCGGGGTGGTAGCAGCAGTTCAGCGGTTACACTTTTTGACGACCTCGACAGATACTAACTAGTAATAGATAGATACTAGTCGCTTCCATTTGTACCCAACTATCCTAGTATTGTACGTGTGTGTATGCCTTATATAAAAAAAAATCAGGTCGAGGGTGAGAATTTATTACTATGTCGGATATAAATCTTGCCCAGGACCTTCAAGGAAAAGTGTAGTTGTCTTCTAAATTCAGCAATGTTAATTTAAAACGAACATGGCCCTAAGCCTAGGGGGATTAATAAAGGTTACTTAATAAAAAAAAAATGTAATATTGAAGCGACAGACCTTAATAAACAAGTCGGGTTGTACCGGGCTTGTGGCAAAAAAGGCCTTTATCTTGATTGACACAAGTTGGTTGTAATGAACTTTTTGGCTTAAAGATAAAATTGTATCAAGAGAAAAAGAGGAAAGACAATGTTCATCTCATTGCCACTACCATAGCGACAAATAAGCTTGGCACAGGAGTTGATATTGAAAGGCTAAAACACACTAGCTTGTTTACACATGGGGCGATGGTCGCACTGACAGAACATGAAGAAGGATGTTCACCGGGCTGAGGTCGGGGTGCCCATGAAAGATTACAGGCGTCTCCTGTACCTTTCCCAATTGTAAATGAAATCCAACACGGTCAGGATAATGGACAGGGGTTGGTGCATGAAGAGCTGACCACTGTCTGGGAGGTGGACAAAGCGAGTTGGGTTGGACGATATTGTTTTTGTAAAAAAAAAAAAAAGAAGAAAAAAAAGGCGTTCAGTAAGGTCGGAGTCCCTTCTTATATATTTCATCAGACTCGCCATCATCTGCGTGTCAGAAATAGAAATAGCAAGAGTCAGGGCATTCATTCGCTTCCCCAAGAGGACAAATTCGACATAAGGTCAGGTTTCATATGAGCCCCTCATGCGTTCATACGGGTGGCCTACCCTTCCAAAAGAGGGATTATAGGAATTCACTGAGGACTTTCGGAGACATTGTGAAGACCATTATAAGCGAATACATTAATGTATGAATAATTTAAAAAAAAAAAAACAAAAAACAAAAAAGAAACTTCTAATCGGATTTCTGGATTCGCCTCCAAATTTGATTAATTCTTCTTTAACCCCAATGGCCTACTCTCCCAGAAAGTTTCATGGTAATTCATTGTGAACATCTGGAGATATTGTGCGATGTGAACAAATAGCTACGACAGATATAGCAGCACCACAAAATTTAATCACCTTTACCATAGGCAAGTGCTCTCGCAAAATTTCATTGGAATCCTCTGGATCAGCACCAAAATTTAATCACTTCTTCGAGAGCCCATCGTAAAAGAAAGAAATTACTTACATAGATTCAATCACAGACCCCAAATCTTCCTTCTGATAACACTCACCTGCAAATAAAAAGAAAAGAAAAAACGATTTTAGATGTCAATGCTCAACTCTTATAATAGGTTTGTGTAACCGGTGATATCATAGGTAGGATTTAAAGAAATAGATTAAAACGTAATTCACTTCATTTGGATAAAAGGGTCTGTCAGTAGTCAGGAATTGTGGAAAACGTTATTCGTGTTTTCAATCCTCTCTGGAGGAACATTTATTGTTATCTTGTGCTTGACTAAGATAATTTTAAGAAACCTTTATATATTCAGTGGATTATTGCAGCACAAATCTTGATGGCGATGCTACTATTGGCAAACATCTTTCGGGTGGGGCTGAATCGCGAGGGGGAGGTGGAGTTAATTTTGTAATAGAGCCACTCCTGAATGACTCTTATGTCGAATACATATTATAGAAATGCACTCAATTGAAAGAGACGGCATAACAACAGCGGCAGCAATCATTGTGAAGGGTAGCAGGTGTTACGTTCGGTAACTGAAGGAGAGGAAAACAATTAATTAATGAATCCGAACTAAAGTAACAGCTAAGGCGGCGAAGTTGCCCCTTCAGATCCCCCGCCCTGGTTAAAGGGGGGGGGGCTTAAATAGTACAATGATGTCAAAAGAGGACATACTCATTTTGGACTATTTTTCCGCTCAATATTTTGGAGGACAGTGCAGAAAAAAAAATATACATATGGTTACATTCATCCCGTGGGGGTGGGGACGCTTATAACAGATCGACAGGAGGAGAGGAAGAAAGAGAAGAGAAGAGCAGAGAAAGGGAGAAGAGAACAGAGGAGGAGACTGACAAACGAAGGGCGGGAGGAGAAAAACAGGGAGTAGCTAAATTTCATGGTCTTGGGTCTTCTCATCTTAATAATAAATCGGATAGACTGGATTTGGAATGCTAATTGTTCACAAGATTTCAAATCCTCTCGACTCTATAGGAAGATTGGCGCATTACAATCTTCCTTCCCCTGTACTTAACTAAGCTTAATAAACATCACAAGTGACGGAGCAGCTCTGCAAGTTAGTTTTTTTTTCAAATCATGTTTTTTTTTATGATTCTACGTGATTTTTTTCACCCGCCAAAGAGTTGAAAAGAAAAAAGACAAAGATAGACCTTATAGTTGTCCCAATGTATCTCAATTCATATCTTGTAATAACAATGCTTTTGACTACTGAACTAGAACGAACTGGAAATATTTCCCAAGCCAATTTTGAAACCGGGACACAGTTCTCAGCAATATCCCCGGCCATGAGAAAGAAAAAATCCATAAAAGTCAACTCGCCTGCATTCTTTTTCACATAACCGGTATTGAAAGAAACGGAGATATGTCATGGTAGTCCGTCCTTTCTTCCTTCGTGTTCACGACGGTGACTACCCAGTTCAAGTATCAAGCAAGGACATTTTACAATGTCTAAGGTCAACAGATTTATCAATGTAACTCTTTAGATATTTTCAGAAGTTTAAATGAAAGTTCAATCATCGGCTTTGGGGCTTTTTCGTTAGGCTCTACCCAGAAAGCTTATCTATAATTTCGACATACGGAAGCAAAAGATTAAGTTGCATTTCCTTTTTCTTGCTGACTATCATATTTTTGCAACTCTGTCCAAAGAGAATAATGCTGTAAAAATTTTGAAAAAAAAAAAGCCATATAGGGCATAGCATTTTGGTACCTTTTCTCTAGTCCCGACCGGACCCAAATTTTCACAACCAGTTGGAATTGATAAGTTAAGTTCATTTTGTCAGTCTTCATGCCACCACCACTTAGTTGTAGGGTTTCCGTTTTGTGGTGGGGATTAACGAAAAAAGAACCAGTAGGTATTTTCCGTCTTCAAGATTAAATCTAAATTGGCCGAACGTCTATTGACAGAAAAAAGTGCAACCTCGACGACATCCTAAAATCTCAGATATGCCAAAGACCGGTTTTGAACGATGAACAGGAGTAAAAATTCTAATTCACTCACGCGACAGGTGTGACCAACGTCATAGGAAAATATAAATGAATAATAAATAAGGTAACATTTTATTTCAACTACACAATTATTGAATTATACTGAGAACAGAGTGCTGGTTTAATCACGCAACCAATATGACCCAATTGAAAATCTTGAAAAATTAATAATTGTCTAAAATTCATTTCATCTTAATAGCCGTTGCTTTTCGTTGCAGCTGCATGTAACGATTGCAACAGACCTGAAAGTGCTAAACTGGTTAACTAGAGTCGGGTAACTAATCAAGTTGGAACTGACTTCAGAGAAGTAAAAGGTCTATGAAACTTGCTTGCTAACTACAAAATCGTTCACACAAACAAAGAGGGCAATGTTGTATGAAAAGAGACTAACTAGATAAAGAAAAAAATATCCGTACTTCGCATGAATAAATCACCTTAGCCCTCACATGTACCAGACCCGATTATCTAAAACAAAAAAAGGTCTTTCATCTAGAATTATCTAAAAAAATGGACATGGTGTCCAAAATGACCAGAGAGATCCGAAAAATACATTTTTTAAAGATCCTCAAGATATTTTAATTTGGAGAAAAAAAAAAGAAAATTGAATTGTGCTTAGCCCGAGCCAGGATGGGATCTAGACCCACTACACCCATGCCTTATCACACACGCACGCACGCACACGCAAAAGAGGACAATGCAAAGAATTCTGTGTTGAACAATCCAATTGAAGGATTTCATTTCCTGCTTATGTTTACAGTAATAAATATCGCCAGAAACCACTTAGGAACTTTGACATAACCATTACTGTTCATCGTCCAGAGTCCAAGATATCTTCAAGATTAATCTGGCACATAAGGTAACCAGAACACGCAGAAAGAATGAAAATATCTAAGAACATAATAGAAACGAACAAAAACCACTGAGAAAATACAACAACAAAATCTTGGGGAAACCAACACCCAAAAGAAATGAAAAGAAAATATACTTATGTGGAAATATTTTCTTTTAACAGAGTCAAGTGGAGAAAGTGATCATTTCAAAATATCTGGAAACTAACCGAAAAAAGCCCTCCCTAAAAATGTATCTAATGACAGATCCTTTTAGGTTTTTCTGAGGACTCCATTAGCTATGGAAACAGTCTGATTTTTAGATGATAAGCAAAAGTTAAAATCATGTACCGAAAAGAGAGAAGGGTGGAGACGATATTTAAGAAGTGCGTTCTGAGTTTTGTTTTCAAGTATATTAAAAAACAATGCGAGCAGTTGTGCATGTGTTTTCTTTTTGTAAAGACTAAACTTAGTTTTATGTAAGTTTGTTTAGCCAGAATACTCAAAGAATAATATTTTCCTTGTGGCTGGCGAAGACAAAACAAGAATGAAAAAAAAAGAAGTTGGTTCCAAAATTGATAGGCCATTACCAGAAATTTTGAATTATATATATATATATATATATATATATATATATATATATATATATGAGAGAGACACAAACACACGCACTCACACACACACAATATATATATATATATATATATATATATATATATATATATATGCGTGTGTGTGTGTGTCACATGCTTGGTCTTGTGCGCGTGTAATACTTCTTACAATACTTCTAATACTTGAGCAGAGATACTAAATAGGTCTAAAGCGCAGAGGTGCCAGGAAGCAATACTTGGATCCGAGGAAGAGTGCTCAGGTACTCTTATCCACACGAGAAGTGTTACAAAACAAGGGCTGATGAGGACTCTTTAATTGAGTATTTCATTTTATTCTTCAATATTTTATTGCATTTTTACATAGAACTTTTTGTTTGAGTACATGTGAAGAAGGCAGAGGCACCGATCTGTATGTAAATAATCTCATCAGTCGTAACAGTTATTATACTAGTTTATATACATATATAAGGTGTGCTCAAAATTTCCCAGTGGAAAACCGGTTTGAATCTACGCATTTAGTTTTCAAAAGGTATACCATAGACATAGCACATAGCTAATATGATTGGACTTTGTTCAACTTCTCTCCAGAACATTGAAAAAACTAGGAAATTTTCAATGGGAAAACGGCTAGACCCAAATAATTCTATAGAGAGGATATATCAGAAGATCCTTGGAAAAGCATTATTGCTTCAAATAGGTTACATTTTGATTGAATATTTACCATTTTTGTCGCTTAAATAAGGTGTAGAGCCAGGGAGAGGGCTATTGACTCATTCTGCATGTTACCATGTGATAATCATCGAGACAATTCATTCCGTTCGACACCGGAATTAATCGAGCGGAAAATCGTTCAGCCTATCACAGAAATGAATACGAAAATGAGCGCCGCACAGGGCGCTGTTAGTTCAGTCAGTAGAGCAAAGTCCTGTTAAGACTGCCTCCTGGTGGACGCAGATTCGGATTCGAGTTTCGCACGGCGCTCGTTTTCTTCATTTGCAGGGTTGGCTGTAAATTCCGGTGCCGAACGAAATATGTTTCCAAATAAATTATCTATACAATTATCACATTCTGTCGGGCATAAACTATCCAATCTAATGAGAAATTCATCTTGTGATTAAAAAACGACATTTCATTTGTAACAATTTGATAGATAGCCCAGGGTTTTCTCAGACAACCTTCTTCTGAAATTATCTGTTCGGCTTTCTATTTAATAATGGCGTAAAGACATTTGTCAATTACAGAAACAAATAAAACTACATCAAATCCGTATCTCTACGATGTATCAGTGTACTCATCTAATTGACCGTGTCTATTGGATATAAATATCTCCTGCTTTAAATTATTGTCCAGTAATATATCACTTTGCCCTGCGATAAGCCGTGAGGGACGAAAGTCCCGCATGACACTCCCAACGGCTATGTAAAGAGACCAACCAGCCCACTAACATTAAATATAGACAAGTCACAAATAATGACGTCAGATTCATGTAAGTGTAAATCACAGATATTTGATGGCGACTAAACTTAGCTTAGTACGACACGGTGAAATAGGAATAGAGAGACTTCATTGCACCAATTGAGAAGAGCTTGCTTGCCTTGAAGATCGGCAAGCTATATCAGGTCCCACATTTCGAGCTCAGCTACCTTGGGCATTTCATATCTATTGGCAGCTGCTGTGAAGTGATAGTTAACAAGCTGGTCTGTTGGAACACTGCTAATGTAATGGGTTCACTATTCTAACGGGGCGACAGAATTGCGATGCCTTGGTTTAGACTAAAGTGGAATGGTAAACCCGTTTGTCAGATAATTCGTCCGGATACATTGTTTGATCCCAGCGGGGCGAGGCACATATGACACGCCTCCAATAATCAAGGACTCTTTAGGGTGGGAACAGGATATTACGCCACAATTTGGCAGGGGGTCGTGTGGCGTAGTAATATCTAACCTAGAAAATCACCTCGCACTCTTAAAAAAATATTCTTGGCAGCGAACAGGTTAAACATTAGATCAAATCTTCAGACTACAGAAATGTATACACGATGAAAGAACAAAGGAGGCTTTGAGGTTTATAATTGAATCGAGATCGTGTAAAAAACAAACCGAACGGAATTAACTTAAGGGAGTAGCACTGAATTTAATTTAGTCTTACCAAATTAAATTCCCATGCACAAACATAGGTGTATGTTAAACTTCAAGGCACATAGATACACGCGTATCAGAGAGGTAAAGAGAAACGGAAACAGGCACAGAGGGGGGTAAGTCTGAAAACCAACCAGGGAAAATGCGTAAAAAGATTTTATGGAACATCTGTTACACTCGAGATAAGGCGAAAATTAATTCTTTTTTCTAAAGATAAACAAAAAAGCTATTTAATTATGTTGGGAAATTTTGCGACTATTTCAAGAGAAAAATTAAAATAACAGGCTCGAGATTATTGTGCTTCATTTTTATGAACTTGTTTGTGTTCCTAAGGCAAATGGATTCCCAGATAAAATAAAGTCTCGGAGATAAGAAGTTGGAAATAAATAAAACCTTAAGCCAAGGAAATTAATTTTTAGATTATTTTCTTCCAACAGAACGATAGAATAAACTAAATAAATATTAGGTCAACGTAAAAAAAAAAAAATTAAAATCGGTAATGAAAGGAAAGAAATTCATGTATAAAAGGACACTCTGTGTCCCATCCTAAATAGTTATAGTCTGGCACAGGTCAACAACAATGGTGCACCCGGGGTAGATTGGAGCAGAGAAATCGTCAAGCGATGCTGTTGCATCATATTGGCTCAAAGAAAAGGGGAGAGGAGACAAAAGGGAGAGAAAATGACTGAGGAGGAAAGAAAAGAGAGATGAGGAAAGAATGATAAAAATGAAAAAGTAAATAAATCGAATGAGATAGAGAGGGCTGGGGGGAGAGTTAGAACGTGGCAGAGAGAAGTGGTCGGGGGTGAGAGAGAGAGAGAAAGAGAGAAATAAATCAAGCTTATATCCCCTCCCAGGACATCAATCACAGAACTCCATCGTCCACACTCAAGTTAGACGAATCCGTCTGTGACTCCGGTGACACCTTAAAAGAAATCAAAAGTTTCTAGCGCCTAACAGACTGGCACCGGAGCCCTTTCCACAGATTTCCTGAAGAACTTAATAACTCGGCAAAACAGCAAACAATTTAGATTTATTGATGAGGAACCAATGGACTGGCGTTGTCACTCACACCTAGACCAACGTTTCCCGGATGGGGCGTGGGGGTGTTTGCTTATTACTTCTAACCTCTGTTCATGTTTAAGTGTCGGGCGAGATTCTAAAGCGAAACCAAGTACAAAATGGCGAAGACGAACTTTACAGACTTAGGGAGAATCACCCATTATCAGTGTTATTTTTTGTACATTCATCTTTATTTTGCTTTCGTTCGTTGCCTCTTAAATGTACTTATTACACATACCCAATCACCTATACATACAAATAATTGAGTATATCATATAGGTTTTACATTTCATATAATGTATCACAAACAATTTCTCATGTATATAAAATGAAGCACAACCGCCCGAACACACGCACATCATCTATAAAAGAAAATGTGTGTATAAAATATAAATTCTAATACATGCATACATCTCTTTTAGAAGTCTACTGGGACATTTTGATTCGGGCATTGAGCACCTTAATAGATCAGTCTTGAAAGGGTTAAATTTACCGAGAAGCAAACCAGTTATGAATTATCGTTTGAATTTTTGTTTCTGAAAATCCTTAACAAAAAGATAATTTCAAGTGGAAAAAAAAGCAAAGGTATTTTTACTCTGACAGTTCTTCTGCGAATATTTACAATACATATATAAATAAGTTTTTTTTCTTCTCTCTTATTTTATAACTTCCTGGTACAATCATAAAGATGAATATACATGTGGATTTAAAATCAGATTATTATTTCTTTCTCCGTGTTTTTTTCTGTAAGACATAGTCGCATAAATAATTCATAATATAGAAAAAAAGAGACAGAGAGACGAGACGTAGACCAACCAACCATGAAACCCGTAATCGCATGAACAACCCGATACGTGAACCTCTATACTACGACAACAACGAACTATCGTTTTCTAAGCTTTGACCGAAGTAAGTTTTATGGTTTGGTTTGCCGGAACTAAAATATCTATTCATAGAAAGTAGATAAACGTAGTCAGCTCAGTGGTAATTGTGTACAGGGCATGAGAGATGTTATTTGCTTCTAGCAATACGAGGCTTGAACCTGACATAAACAAAATATATCCAAAGAATGGTTGAATAAGTTATCTGGTCAAGACCACCCACCACTTAATCATGTTCCTCACCATAAAACCGATTCCAAGTATTTAAAAAGCAAAATGAAGATTGTATTTTGAGTACCGGGGCTCAGGATAACAAATTGATTTAGGAAACGATGAAGTCCACTGAATACTTTCTGTGGTTGTTCTTGATGTTCAAGACTGATCACATTTGTTATTCTTGAAGCAAGTGGAGTTGTCAGATATCCTTTGTCACACAAGACCAAATTTGTATGATTTGGGAACAAAGTAAAAGAGCTTTAGTAACAAAATATTCAAATCCATCAGACTAAGAATGCAGGAAAAATAGATTGAAATACATATTAACCACCCCCCGAAAAAAAAAAAACTTGATATTAATGCCGTATCATATCATCCAGGCAGAACTAGATAGCTGTGTTCAGTGCAAATTTTAGTCTTGAAAAATACCTGAAGGAAACTCAGATAGAGAGATATTTTACGAGTCAAGGCTTTGAGTGATGTTCCAACGTATCCCTACGTCAAGAAATATATCTGTAGGGTGCAGTGACCAAGGAATTGGTCAATCAGTCTAAATCTGTTTATCGAGAAAAAAGACTTTTACATAGAAGAAGTGAGTGGATACGTTGATTTTGAAGTTCTCATAACAAGATATACTGGTGCTTGGATTGTTTTTCATTTTATTTCTCTCGCTTTTTATCATAACTCACAGGCTGATGTCATTATTAATTCAAAATAAAATGAAAGACAGACACGAGACGTAGACTCACCCAGCGTAGACCTCTCAAATAGCTTGAACAACTCGATACGTTAACGGGTCAACTGAGACAACAAAAAAAAAACATCTCTTTGCAAGCTTGATCCAAAGTACGTTCTATGGTTCAACTTGTCTGAATTGAAATATTTATTCATAGAAAGTAGATAAACGTAGTCAACTCAGTGGTAATTGTGTACAAGGCATGGGAGGTATTGTTTGCTTCCAGCAAAACGAGGCTTGAATCAGACTCAAACAAAACCTAACAAAATGAAGGGGAAAAAAATGGTTGAATGAGTTATCTGGCCAAGACCACCCACTACTCGATCTTGTTCTTCAACCTAAAACTTGTTTCAAGTACTTGAAAAACAAATTTCTAGATGGTGATCGTGTTTTGAATAATAGCACTTGAAATAAATCGATTTTTTTTCACGTTTCTCTTTCTTTTTTTTTAATTACTCTTACGTTTATTCTACAATTGTTAAATATTAATCTAAAATTAATAAAAATGACTATGCTTCATTCAGGCTATTCGGACATATTTTTTTTCACTATTTCTCTTTCCTTCTTACTTTTTACGCAATGGGTTCCAAAGAGTTCAAGCGTAATCTCGCCAAAACTATCATAATCTTATTAGAGAATTAACCCTTTGAATCATCGCAAGTTAGATTTCATCCCACTTTTAAAGTGTTGGTATCTGCGTTATGAGTCATTTGCAATGTCATCTTCTAATCTTTCTATATCTAGGAGCCAAAGGTTTATATTCTGTCCCAACAGTAAGGATCCGCACTGATCAACAGATGGCGCAGTAGTTCGAAGGAGAAAAAAAAAATGTGCCCCCAATGAGTTAAAAGGCTACGTACTGTTTCGGCTAATTCGCGACGGAAGATATCAAACTGTCTCCAGATAATGTAATTTTCCATATGTCAGCTGAATTAACCCGTGGATATAAAAGTTCCCGTTTGAAAAAAATCAGTTACATAGTTCTTTATTCCGAAACAAGTTTCTATCAACTACTCACCATAAAAAGGAAAATACCAACAGTCCAATTAGGAAAAAGCTATGAAAAATACATAAAACCAGGGAAAAGCCCTGAGATAACTTATTTTCATGCTAAGTTTATTGCAGAGACTCGTTTCCTTTCAGTATGTAGGCTCTTTTTTTTTTATATAATTTGTTTGTGATTTACAAGAAAATCTATGATAAAATAGTCTCAGAGTTACAATCGCAGAACCAAGGACGGCACAGTCAATTTATAGCTCGGAACCCTTCAGCTGCGCATTCTAACTTTACATTACTAAAATCAACCGCATTTCACTCTATCGACACAAACATGTACGAAAAATAATCCGGTTTAACCAATACATTTCAATTCCAGATTCCAGGATGTAAATACCTTCCTGAATTAACTACACAGTACTTTCTCCATACTATCGTGTATATCGGAGACTAACTACTACTGATGGAACCACCATAGCCATTTATTTCATTCCCAATAGAGACCGATCCATAATTCAAAGGGATGGATTTTGGTGAATATAAAAAAAAGAATATTTTTTCATTAGAAGAAATATTCTGAGACCATCTGCAATCAGGCAATATATCTATTTACAAAATCGGTTTCAAAATGATAAGCATAACTTCAAGGACTGAGAGATTAGGTCCTTACAGAGATTTGTCACCATCCCTAACAAAACTGAAAGTAGTAGTCTTGTCTAGACCCCCTGAGCTTCAAGTTTACTTGTATTATTCACCTTGATATCGTGGTTAGAATACAAAACACTGTTCTAGCATGCCATCGATTGTGAGTTCGATCCTTCCCGGAAAGATAACCGTCAACTGAAAAGTAGTTCTCCCTCCTCGCCACAAATGATGCCATTATTAGAACAATGCTATTTAGCTAAGTAGAGGCCATAAAATTTGATATGTAGCAGTGAGGAGATTCCCTACCCGTCCAAAATGCTGATCTCTTTTGGAAAGCAGACCACCCAAGCAAAATCAGAGAAACAAAAACACAAAAAAAGCAAAACAAAGGCCAAAGAAAAAAAACGAAAAAAACACCAAATCCTGGCTGAAAACAAAGAAATGTGGTGAATGAAGACTGAAAATG
>OY735200.1:21831677-21876677 GCA_963457665.1 Thysanoteuthis rhombus
ATATTCCAGGGCGGGGCAAAAGATACTTCAGGGTAGGTAGAGATATCTGCATGTCATTTGTCAGGTAAGAGACTAGGGAATTAACCCTTGATCCCTGGCCTCCCTAAGGTCCTGACATTCAAACCACCGAGCCCTCGGAGAGAAGATCTGATACAGGGGCTGGGTGATTCCCTGTCCCTGTCCCCGCCCCAGCGGAAGCCCTTGCTCACAACCAGGTCTTTTACAATTTGTTTCATAGGAAGTTACGGATTTTGACTAAGAAGCGCATGCCATAGAACATGAATTGAAAAAAAAAGTTTTTGTAGACAAAATAATGTGTGATCATCTTTGGACGAATACCATACTATTACAACCTTGTGTCATGCTGAACTAAGCTGAGCAATTATGCCAGTGAAAAATTTCCCAGCGCTTTTGTTTTCAAAACTAGAGACTGAAAAGATAGTCGAAAACCTGTTTTTCAATGGAAATTTGTGCACATCACTGATATATACGTTATCGGTTGTCTAGTAAGGTAGTCTCATATATCATTACCTCTATAGATACTTCCATTGATGCGTTAAGTTAAGTCTTGTTGCTGTGATTTGTCTCGATAAATTGAGTGCAGGCATCATCACGAACAGGTTCACAACACGATTGGTGCCGAGGTCACAGCACACGGTGTTCGGCGGTGCTGTGCAAAGAGTCCATCACATTCTGTTAGTGCCTCATCTTAAAACCTCCTAATGGAGTCTATGGCCTGCGACGCCTCGATGGTGCCGGCTGAATTGGTTCAGAGGGATCAATACAGAGTGGTGACATAGGGAGGGTCGAACAAACGACGATCTCTACAGAGGATACGATTCTTATTAGGTGAATCAATCCCGTGACCTTATGCCAGACTAAGCTAACTTTATCAAATATAGATTCACATGTTTGTTTTCTCGTCTATTGCTTGCGTGGAGAGTTCTGTTATCTCCCGAACCTCTAGTACTCAAGCTTTCTACCACGCCAAGCTTAATAAATATCACTAGCCTGTATTTTGTACACTGTTCTATACTCGTGTTCATTTTATTATTGTGGCCCTGTACTAAACTAGGTTAAGCCTAGTAAAGATCAGCTTCCGTGCTGTAATAGTTAACAAGCTAATCTCATTGATCATTCATTAGTAAAAGGAGTTCAATCCTAGCGCTTGCCCCACCGGAAGCTTAATCTTGAAAAAAAAAAAAAAAAAAAAAAGCACCAACCATCGAGGTAGATAAACAGAGCCACGGCGAAGAAAAACAAAGCATTCATACACAACATGATTATTTTCAGACTTAATCTCTTTCTTTGCCAATGCACTTAATTCAGGGATGAATATTAATTACACACATCAAACATTATACGGAAAATTTTTTTTTGAAACAAACGACCCCAAAGTATCATAGCGTAAAATCTAACACCAACAGAAACGTGTAAATTAACGCATTTTTTGAAAATCTTTTCAAGCATGCATCCTCATTGTTCATACACAATACCTATTTACATACCTGCCAGAATTAATATTTGCACCTGCTTATATATATATATATATATATATATATATATATATATATGTGTGTGTGTGTGTGTTTGTGTACATACATACTTATGCATGATTGAACGAATGCTTGCATACAGAGTTTATACAGCTGTGCATACACATACATACAAATAAACGCAGTTCAACCCGCAAATGTACACAAAAATCCAATTCTTTCTGAAGGAATAAAAACTAAAAACTATAAAGAATGAAGAACATACAAATTGAGAAACGATGATCGAGTAATTAATAAATAATAAAAGCGGGGAAAAAGAGTGAAAGAGAAAAGGAGCGGCCAAGTGGAAATTCCCGCCAAGAATCCATGTCAGCCGTCAACTTGGGCGTCAAATGAGGCAGCGGTTCCCTCTTTAACTGATCCACCCTTCCGGAACCTAGAGCTCCCTTCCAATCCCAGTGCAATAAAAGAAAAAAAAAAAAAAAAAATGGTCTGAATGTTCCAAAGGAATGTGGGCGAAGTTTGCGCAGGGGAAACAATAGAAATAAAACGGTCACGTGGTTCGATCATTTCTAGATCATCTCAATTTTACTTTACATTCTTCTTGCACATCAAGGGAAAAGGCCGAGGGAGGAGGAGAGCCACGGAGGAGGATGCAGAGAGATCATTCACACGAAAAATAAATGAATGAATAAATAAAACAAAGCACAGAGCGAGGGGAGAAGGAAGAGGAAACAAACTGCAGGGAGAAAAAGAGATGGGGAAAAGGGTGAGGCCAGATTCGGAAAAAGAGAAACAAAGGATGAAGAGAGAAAATAGATCAGAGGAGGAGGAGGATGAGGAGAAATGCAATCTAGAGAAAGAGAACAGAATGAAAGTTAAAGCAGAAGAAATCAAAGAGGGAGAGTAAAGACCAGGGATCAGCTAGGATCATGGATTTACAACTGTGCGAGTAAATCCCAGTTGCAGTCAGATCCAGGGATGGAAAAAATAAGATGGGATCTGGGTGGGGACAATATCGAGAGGATTTAAAATGTGTCAATAGGTTCGAAGACAACATTCTGCAAATACCTGAGAATTAAGTAAAGGTGAGAACAAATATCAACACCAACTCAGGATGGAAGGTGGGGGGAGAGAGAGAGAGAGTAGAAAAGGGAGGGGAATAGGGAGAGGGAGAGAGAGAGGAAAAGGGGAGGGAGACAGAGAGGGAAAAGGGGGAGGGAGAGAGAGAGGGGAAAGGGGAGGGAGAGAGAGAGAGGGGAAAAGGGGAGGGAGAGAGAGAGAGGGGAAAAGGGGAGGGAGAGAGAGAGAGAGGGAAAGGGGAGGGAGAGAGAGAGAGGGAAAGGGGAGGGGGAGAGAGAGAGGAAAAGGGGAGGGAGAGAGAGAGAGGAAAAGGGGAGGGAGAGAGAGAGAGGAAAAGGGGAGGGAGACAGAGAGAGGAATAGGGGAGGGAGACAGAGAGAGGAAAAGGGGAGGGAGACAGAGAGAGAGGAAAAGGGGAGGGAGACAGAGAGAGAGGAAAAGGGGAGGGAGACAGAGAGAGAGGAAAAGGGGAGGGAGAGAGAGAGAGGAAAAGGGGAGGGAGAGAGAGAGGAAAAGGGGAGGGAGAGAGAGAGAGGAAAAGGGGAGGGAGAGAGAGAGAGGAAAAGGGGAGGGAGAGAGAGAGAGGAAAAGGGGAGGGAGAGAGAGAGAGAGGAAAAGGGGAGGGAGAGAGAGAGAGGAAAAGGGGAGGGAGAGAGAGAGGAAAAGGGGAGGGAGAGAGAGAGGAAAAGGGGAGGGAGAGAGAGAGAGGAAAAGGGGAGGGAGGGAGAGAGGAAAAGGGGAGAGAGAGAGAGGAAAAGGGGAGAGAGAGAGAGGAAAAGGGGAGAGAGAGAGAGGAAAAGGGGAGAGAGAGAGAGGAAAAGGGGAGAGAGAGAGAGGAAAAGGGGAGAGAGAGAGAGGAAAAGGGGAGAGAGAGAGAGAGAGAGAGAGAGAGAAAGTAGAGACCAAATGAACTCAATCGGTCTCAGATATTCCCCAATTAAATAAATGATCGAATACAGATATCTCCGTATCCGAGACTCCTTGTCATACACTCAATTCTGAATCTTTGCTCCATTTTTACCTTCTTCCTCTGGATATTTGCTTTTTAAAGTTCCATTTACTATATTCGAGCAGAACCTGGAAAGTTTTAAAAGCAAACTGAAATCGTGTGAGGTGGGAAGTGGAACGACTTTAAAAAGGTTGCGGCCATGCCAAAAACAGATTCCTGGAATATCTGCCTATGAACTATCAAATCTTATTATTGAAATATCTTGCCAAATTCACGCATTTCTATCAGGAATGAAAACTCATTTCTGAAGTGCCCATTACTGGATACATAAATATGTACATAAGAAAATAGTTTTGCAAATCTTTAACACTGAATTTGATCCGTACTGAGTGCCAATTATCCTGGCCTTATGCCAAAACTGAACTTATCAAAATATCTATAGGTTACCATATCATAGTTGAAAAGTTTGACTGACGAACCAATAGTGTAGCGAGCTCTATCTTCACATTTGCCTCTTGTTCTTACCTTGTGTCATACTAAGTTTTGCACAGAACATAAGTTACCAAACAATCTGGCAAACCATTAGTTAGTCAGGTTAGTTGGTTCCTCGGGAATGCTCTGCGATTGAGTCCATGTGTCAAACTAAGGTGAGTATGTTATATAAATGGTAGATAATGCCATTTACAAGGCCAATACAATTCATATTGGCTTCGAAACAAATTTTGTCATCGTAATAAAATTATTCTGGGAAGTCGATTGAAAAATCCATTGAAACATCATTTAAATCATTCCAAGGGATTCATTAGGCGGTAATGATATTATCTTGATTTTTTTCATCAGATGAAGCATTGTCAAGCATTATTAAATTTTGATTAGAATTTCTTCCGTCTTGATTTTAATTGCTTTTTGTCAGAACGACTCTGACTGTCAACACATGGCCATCAGTGAACAGCGTAGTCTTCATTGTTACTCTTGGGAATTTGCTTAATCAAATTTGCAAAAGACACAAACCAGGAATATTTGGTTCTTGAATAGACGCAGAATGTATGTCTCATCTCTATAACATATACGGTCAAGGAGAGAGTGGTGCTGCTAGTTCATTGTATTGGGGCCCAAACAGCCTGAGGGGGTCAAAGAAAGTTGAGGAGGGGACTTTCAAGTCGATACGATATGTCTATTTTACCGTTGTGCGAATGTAGTATTGTATGCTAAAAAGGTTATAGCAGATGAAAATAAGGCTAAAAGACGAGTGCAGAGAGTGTTGGGGGACAGAACAGCTTTTGACTGTCTTATCAAGTTCCTCTAGGATGGTCTGATGACATAACAGAATTTTCTCTAAAAGAAATACTAATACCTGTTGGCAGAAAATAAGAAATAAAAAAAAACAAACTTCAAGTGGGCAAAGAGAAGCCCCGAAGAAGCTGTAAGCGTGTAATGAATAAATAGAAAATCTTTCATCGATCACATTGTTATTGCTTCCATTGAACAGACTATGCCTTTCCCCTACCCTCATCTCTACCCCCCCCCCAAATATCATTAAGAAAGAACAATAAATTTCCAATCTTATGAATACAACATGCGGCTTTTTGTTTAGACATGTCGACTCAATTTCTTGATATTGTTCAATTCAAGTCGGTTTCTGAAGATTGGAGTGTTTTCATTATTGAAAACCGTTGACAAAAACGGTCAACATAGGCTTCTATAGTTTTTTAGTTGGTCAGTTTGTCTGGCTCTATATGTATGTATGTATGTATGTATGTATCGTGTGTACAGGCTGCACCAATGGAGCTAGAGGGCTAAGAATCTAAATATCTATTCCTTATCATGTCTAGAAAATGTTTTTGCTTTTTAATCCCCCAATAGTTTTTTTTACTGTTGGCTTTAATTTGCAAGGTAAGTTTGCCCTAAATCGTCTGTTTGTTTGTCTGTGCATTAACACTCGTCTTTTTCCTTTCAATTTAGATTTTTTCTAGTGATCACTACCCAACAAAAGGCGAGGGAAGTCATTTATTCGTTGATCACACCCCCACTTTCCAATTTCTCAATTGAACACCCTTTACACGGTATGCTGCCAAAAGCTTTAAGTGACTAACCGGACCAGTTCCATTTATTTTTTCAACAGACATTTGTTTTGTTCATTGTTTTTTTTTGTTTTTTTGACACTGTTTTGGCTAACCTATTCTGTAGCCCTTCCTGTATTGTCTGAAGAATTTTCATCATCATTCCCCATATTCTTCAGACGAATAGCTCCATCTTTATTTTCAACGTAACATTTCAACAAATATATTCTTGGCCTTCCTGTATTTGTCCGAGGTTCTGGAATTAATATTTTTTTTTCCTTTTATTATTTCGCATCTCTTTAGACTACAGTCTTCATCTTTGTTGTATTTAGCAATGCCATTCAGATGAAATATTCTTGGCCTTGTTCTATTGTTCAAATTTCCAAGATGAAGTATTTTCATTTTTTCATAGATTCTTCAGAAAACTATCATCGGTTTTGTTATTCTCTCATTGATATTCAGCCAAAATATCACCCTGTCTTTTTTTTTCATAACTGCCCAAGTTCTGGCCAATGTAGTCTTTGAAAAGGAAGGGGATGTTTACCTTTTGAGTCATTTTGTTTTGTTTTGTTTGCAGGAGTTGGATGTTGATATATGTTATTGTACCTCCGTCACTTGGTGGGCTTTTCTTCAACTTCGAAAAAAAAAATAATACAGACTTTTCTTTGAACACCATTCTCAAAAAATTATTTTTCGAATATTTTTTCTTAAATCTATTTTTTTTAATAACTTTGAGAAGTGCTGGTTGTTCCCATTTATCAAGGGTCCTACCAACCTTGGGATGCTGCATGTTCTCCAATCTCATTTATTATACAGGAGTTAAAATCTTAGATTTGGCAGTGATTAATTCAAGGCTTCTTTGGTGGTAAGGTTTTTGATTCTTTTTATTCTTATTTATTTGTCCTCAGCCCCCACCTTATTTTGGCAGCTGCCAACAATGTTCCCATGTGCATTAATATTAAAAAAAAATATTGCACTAACCAACCATCTTGAATTGGAAATGTTTTATTTCTTCTTTTAATAAAAAAAATATGAGGCTTATGTAAAAGGGATAAAAGAAGATGAATGAAGCTTAAAAACATGAGGTTAAAAAGTTTACCACATGAAAAACGGCTTCAATCTTATTAGCAATTGATGGATTTGGGTCTGTTAACTTGCATGTTGTCCTTTCAGAAACCATCGAACAAAACATTCAAAATAGGTTTCTTGAGTTTTCAAGTAGGTTCAGCTGGCTGGCTGGCTATGTATACAGGCCGAACCAGTGGAGCTAGAGGGATGAAATTTTCAACATTTACTCCTTGTTGTGTCAACGAAAATGTTTTTGTTTTATCCCCCCCCCCCTAATTAGTTTTTTTTTAGTAAGGGGTTCTATTTGCAACTCAAATTTATGCTAAATAGACCCCTTAGTTAGTATCCTGCAGCATTCACATTCGTTTTATGAAAATTCTTTCTTTTTTTTTTTATAGATCACTACCGTACAAAAGGCAAGAGAAGTAACTAATACATTGATCACCCACAACACTGCATGCTGCTAAAGACATCGGTCAAGTATCTGCAACCGTTTCTATTGAGTTACTAACCAGACCCGTTTCATTTTTTTCTTTGTATTTATTACTGTCATTGCAGAAGGCTCTAAGATACGAGTTCAGTCCCGAAAGTAACCAGCTATTTTGATCATCTCAAGAACCGGTTGCGTGGCTTTGATGTAATTTGTTAAACAACCAGAAGGCACTGTATTTTACATGAATCAGTGATCAGTCATAACGACATGATATAACCAATAAAGAAAATAATATTGAACTATTGGAAAGAGGATAAGGATTCACCTCAAAATTTCAGTCTAAAGAAAGGCTGAAAAAAGTGTAGGCTGAAAATTAGTGGTTAAAAGCAGCATAGAAAGAAAAATGGGAATTCCAGTCTCGTGGAATGATGATGATGATGATCATCATTATTCTCTTAACGTCCGCTGTGGACACGGACCTTCCCCAGGATTTGCCACACTCCTCTATCGTAGGCGTCGTGCAGCCAGTACTTTCCAAATTTGTCTAGCTTGTCTCTCTATTTAATACTCAGCCGGCGTCAGTTGCGTATGTGATCTCTGCAGATCCATATCGTGTGTCATGATGTCCATTGGTTGCCGACCATTCTTACGACGTGACCAGCCCATTGCTATTTGAATTTTTTTTAAAAATTGATTTCATGATGTTAACTTGTCCCAAATTTTTTCGGACTGTGAGGAAAGCTAAAGGACTTATCAGCTGTATCGTAGAGATAAACTCAACAAGGATGAGAATACATGTCAGAATGACTCGAAGAATAATGACCAAAAAGCATCCCACCTACAAAAAATAATTTAAATATCCAAGATTATTTGCATAACGTGATCACGTCTTATTCTGTGTACAAATAATACACTTTTTTTCTTGTGTTTCTTGAGAGTCTAACCTTTTATTGGATGGAACATATCTCCAGGTTTTGTATTCTGAGTGAATATAGAAAACAAAATTTAATTTACCTTTTGAACATGACCTTAAATTCATTTCATTTTTTTTTTCTATTTACTACAAATTTTGTTTCTTCATCTATTTTTATTCGTTACTTTAATCTATTTATTATTTTTTGGAAATTACTTTTTTTTTGGTTGCTTTTTTTTCCCCCCAAAGAGTTTGGTTACATGAATTTCCTCAGGCAAAGGTTCTTGTCCTTTTTGAGCAATTCTCATTCTTAGAACGTACATATGATTTGTTGTTATTGGAAAGGATTCGTATTATTTATTTTCAATTTTTATTTTATTATATTTATGTTCATTTTCCCTCCACTTATATTCAATAATTTAGATCTTGTTCGTCTTTTTTCTTTTTTTTTCTTGTGTTCTTCCCTTTTGAATATAGGAAAGACAAATGCTTCAAGATCTGCGTTTGAAATAGGCAAGGAAAGAAGGAAGGCTGAAGACGTGACGTATAACAAAACAAATTTGACAAATGAAAGTAGGAAAAGAAAAGAAAGTAATGGCTTCTCTGGAGAATTACCTGAAGCCTGAGATGAATGAAAAATGGTTAGGAATGCACTGGGATTAAGTAAATTAATGAAATAAAATAGATGATGATAAAACATTTGTCCTCTTTATAAATTCAACAAGAAAACAAAAGCAATAATATCTAAACTTTTTTCTCTAAAGCAAAACAAGGCAGGAAGGGGGCTCAAATTGCAGTTAAATACGTACATTAACATGAAACCATTCATAAGCGGGATTTTCGAAGACAAATACATAAGGTCATGACGTAGATATTAGACTTTGTGAAAATATCCACATTTTTTGCGATATATTCAAATAGTGGCAAAAATCTTTATTTAGACACATCGTAATGTTTCCATCGATGTATTCAAAACAACTAAGTTTTCAGAAAACTTTATGGAATGGAGGAAATACTAAATCTTCCAATTACGGAAAATGGAAAAAGTCTTTTACGCCACCAAACATATTAATATATTATATTTGTTACTAGCGCCGGTGGTTTCAGCACAGCAGAGAAGCCATGCCCCTAGAAGCAGATTTTCAAGACAGGCAGATCATCTCAACTTGGAGAATAGGAGCAACAAATTCATTCCGCTCTTCTTCCCACTTGGCCAAGAATAATACTAAGATAAGCTTATGAATAGATCCTGTCTCAGAGCTGAGATGGTAGCATATTGGCCGCTAGTTGAAAGGAAGGAGCCCAAATTTTGAAGGCCGATTTTCAAGGTAGGCAGGTCTTCCCAAATAAGTAGCTACAAATTCTTCATATAATTTTCTTCATTTGTTTTTAGTACCGGTAACTTGCAACTATGCTAGTATTTTTAATACCAATTTCCAAAGCAAGCTGACCCTCTCTATTTAGAAGACTGATGCAAAACAATCTTCCTACCTTTATTTCTTTCATATTGCCTTGTACCAGACCAGGCTGAGCGAAGTGAATGTCTTTAAAAATTCAAAAGAATGAAATATTGATTCAATACATCGAGTGCGTCAGTTAAAAATGGCACCTTGTTATCATCAAATTTCATCTAAAGAGGAACAAAAACATATGTTTATGGCGGAAAAATATGTTTGAAACCCCCCTCCCCCCCAGAAAAAAACGTGAATAAATTTGAAAACATACTTCTAAGTTTAACCATACCAGACTATCAAAGAAGTAAATGGAAAAAAAAATTTAATTATCTAAAGAGAATCTGATAAACATTGAAGTATTTAAAAAAAAAATTCTGATTACCTATAAATATAATCTTTTTTGCATTATTTTGGGGATAAATAAATCACCGTTCATTTCTTTATCAAAGCAAGTCTGTCATTCAATCTTGAAACTACTTTACCCATATTGTGTTTGATAGAGTGTTTCTATTTAATCGCGGCAAATTATCACATGATCCATCAGATAGATAAATAGACTTGAACAGACCAAGACTAATATGGATAAAATAATCAAAGTTTAGTAAATATATGAGTGCCTTGTCTCCAAACTGAAATAATTTTGAATTTCCTCTCTATGCCGGGTAAAAACCCAGGATTTTGTATGCAGACTTTCAATGCTGGTAGATCCTCAAAACCTGTTTCTGGGAGACCTACTACTGTGACCCTCTGTTATACAATATTATTCCATAAATCAATTAACAATCGAACAGCACGGATTTGAAATAAAGAATAAAGCTCCTGGGGAGTTTTTTTTTCAACTGGGAAAGCTCTTCGACCACAGCGGCAGAATGGCAGTCTGGGTAGTGATTAAAAACAACGGAAATCCATGTAAAAGAAATAGTAATCAAAAATTAATGTTTGATAATACTTCATCTAATAATGATTGAACCATCTTGGGATAATATCATGAGCGGCAAGTAAGCACAAATTTATCAAAAGCAGGATTTGAACTCAATCTGCTGATTCTATTTTCATTACTGTAAGGCCATTGCCACACACACAATCTCTAGCCAATCAAACAATTGTCCTGACCTAAGATTCACCCCAAGATGAAAATGTCTGGTTTGGCTAATTGAATTGAAAATCTTAAGTTTGTATCAGATAACCAGTTCTCAACAACAAGTGATAATAGCTCTAGGGTCAAATGAGAGAGAGGGAGAGAGGCTATACCTGTCAGGCCTTCTACCCTTTACACGGGTTCATCAGACAGTCTAATCAAACAGATGGAGATAGAGATAAACAAACCTTGAGAGATACGAAGATATCTAGATACGAAGAGACCTAGAACGAGAGAGAGACATGTGAACAGACCTAGAAAGAGAGAGAGAGAGAGAAAGACATGTGAACAGACCTAGAAAGATAGAGAGAGAGAGAGGCATGTGAACAGACCTAGAAAGATAGAGAGAGAGAGGCATGTGAACAGACCCAGAAAGATAGATAGAGAGAGGCATGTGAACAGACCTAGAAAGAGAGAGAGAGAGAGGCATGTGAACAGACCCAGAAAGATAGAGAGAGAGACATGTGAACAGACCTAGAAAGATAGAGAGAGAGAGAGGCATGTGAACAGACCTAGAAAGATAGAGAGAGAGAGAGGGGCATGTGAACAGACCCAGAAAGATAGAGAGAGAGGCATGTGAACAGACCTCGAAAGAGAGAGAGAGAGGGGCACGTGTATCAGAGACAGGGAAAGAGAGATTTGATCAGACCTAGAGAGAGATATGTATGCATGGATAGATACAGATATATATATATGAACATAGAGATAGAAAGACGTGTAGGCAGGTAAGGTTCTGCACAGTTATGTTTATAGTCGAGCTGGTAATTCTTTGGTTTGTATCGGTTGACCACTTCTCAGTAACAAGTGATAAAAGCTCCAAGGTCAAATAATGGGTCATATCTGTCGGGAGTTCTTCCTTTCCTCTGGTTATCAGGCAGTCCAATCAAACATAGCAATCTTGGGGGTAGGGGCAATAATAAGCACTTGTGAAGACCTATCTTGAACATCTGTCATACCAAGATTTTCTTGAGAGGTAATTAAATCCTGATTCTCAGGGGACTTTTCTAAGTTGAAACTCCAAGGAAGGGTTACAATAAAAAGAATGCTACACTATACTTCTGCCAAGGCCATTCATGATCATCAGTATCAAAACGTCCGCCGTTGGACATAGACCTTCCCCATGATTCGCCACACTTCTCTATCATGGATATCGCTGAGCCAGTACTTCCTGAATTTGTCTACCTCGTCTCTCCATCTAGTACTATACCGGCCTCGGTTGCGCATGTGATGTCTGGGGATCCATGTCGTGAGTCGTGATGCCCATCGGTTGTCCGCCATTCTTGCAACATGGCCAGCCCATTGCCATTTGAGTTTTTTAATGAATTCTATGATGTTCCTAACTCCCGTCTTCTCTCAAATGTATTGTGCTGTCTTGTGGTCTCTCCATGCGAGGTTGAGCGTAAGTCTCTGAGGACCAAAAGGATACCTCCACCTAAATCAGAGAGCACCTAGCCGAGTGCAAAAAGGAATTTGACCTATTGAGTTTTCTACACTCTTTGCTCGTACCCCGAATCAAACACAAGACATGAGTGTGATGCAAACATGCCAACCACTACCCTATCCAAGTAAACTTCTGGCAGAAGACAGATAAGTATTGAATGATCAACCTTTTTATTCAATTATCAATCACTCAATATTAGTTATGTCTATTCACCAGCTAAATATACAATGAAAATTTTGGCATCTGCTTACTTCCAGTGTATATGCCTCTAATATTCACAGTTTTGCTGAACAGAGCAAATCAAATTTCGACTTGATTATTCATCCCTACTAGTGAAATCACTGGTTACATAAACAGGTACTTATTTTCCTGCAGTAGACCCATTTTCTTTCATTGTTCATTCCATTCCCGTTGTCTTGGCCAAATGATACATTCGCTGTGTAATAACGGGAGATCAGTTCCAATAAGAGTTTCAATATGTTAACAAAACGCTATTTATAATCGTCTCGTCGGATCGTATACATCTTTCTCAATAACACAATTGTCCGCGTTGGAAGAAACTAGTAGAGCATGAATGAACAAAACATGAGAATTAGGAGCCGAGACAATCATTATGGCCATTGCATTACGAGCAGCTATTCAACTCAACGGTAAGAGCAAGCTATTTTATTTCAACAAAATATCGCTTCATTAAAGAAAAAAGTCAAAATAACAAGGCAAGGAATTGAGAAGTGGTTTCATATTTTCAGTAATAAAAAATGTTCAGAGATTCTAAAGAACTTTTTTTCCGTTTCCATTGACAGAGCTAGAGACAAAAAGTAGATAAGGGGCTTACCATTCAGCTTGGTTCGTATCGCATAAAATTTTCTCTTAATCGTCTCAAGTTTGGCTTCATTTAATTGACATTTGATATTTCGCTTTAATCTTCAGGCAACTTTCTTCTTAGCATCGTAGTCACTGTAGAATACAGCAATTAACTTTTATCGTATAATATGTATACAACTGTCTGAAAACATTGCCGTGTTAGCCATACATATACTTTTTTTACGCCGAGGTTGCTCGTGATATCATTTCAAAGGGTTTTCACAGTCTAAAAGGGTTGAGAATGGCTTTGCCAGATTTCATCTTATGTACTTCTAAAATCAACGAAAACAAGTAAGGTAAACATCTCCGTGAATGATTTATATAGAGAAAGTGTGTAAATAGATTATTGCATTCATAGATATTATAGAATACTGATAATTACAATCATGATAAATAGTAATATTGGAACATACTGGTGTCATAAACTATACATATAGTATTCTCACATAAGGGTTCCATGATGTTTAGTTCGAAGTTATTCTAAACTTCCTCTAGCATGACGGTCAGCAACAGGTGGGCCATTGAAGTGCTATATATGGATTTCAGACCTTTCTAAAAAATATTCCAAATTTTATGTATTTGTAGGCCATTGAACAGTTTTTATAGTCTCTTGAGTCACGATTTGTTAAATTTTTGCTTACATAAGAATTGCATTGTGTGTATATATATATATATATATATATATATATATATATATATATATATATATATATATATATATATTACAATAGGCATGTCCACAGATTTTTGCTGCGATAACTTACATCCCAAAATTTACTGAGGTCAATGAGAGACCATACAGTCTTCACACTGTTGTTTTTTTCCGGGGAATTTTAATCAATTGTTATTTAAATGATGGTGTATAGATAAATATAAACCCTTTTATGTAGACTTTTATATTACTTTTTGCTAACAGAGTAAGTATTTGAAATTTATTGACCTCAAGAGCAAATTCTCATGTGTAAGAATTGAGATAATGTACAAACGAGCCAGACGTAAAACTGAAAAATCATAAGTGGGCCATTACCAAAAAAAAGTTGCTGATCCCATCTCTCGTGCAAAGAGGTAGAAAAGGGCTATTTGAGATATTATCTCATGTGCTTCTAAAATCCATGAAAACGAGTAAGATAAATATCTCCATGAATAATTCAAACTGAAAATTTATATTGATAGATTATTAAAGCAACCCTAACACTGTCCTTTCCTTCCTTTCTTTCTTTCGCCTCTCAGTCTTTGTTTCCAAACTTTGTACTAGACACTTCACTTTCAACAAGGTGAAATTTAAGCATTTAATTTATTTTTCGTGAATGTGATAAGTAGTACTTGCAGTCTGAGTCTACTTGCAAAGCTAGCCACTGTTGAGCAAGGAATTAATATTACAAGGGTCAGACTTACAACATCAATCATGTTCAGAAAAAAAGAAATGAGGAGCCCCTTGAGTTATCCATTTTCCTGGTCAGGTCACCTTATCCCACATTTACATTTTGATGACAGTTTATCAGGCTGTCTATAAAACATCTTTTAAAATTCTATCCTGGTAGAGGCATAGGGAGTGCTATTTGAAAACATCCCGGGCCTCCGATAGAGGGGCTCACCAAAAGCTTTTTAAATAGTATTTCACTACATTTCTAAATACAAATGTTAGTAAGCGCTAGAGGTATCCCTCACGGAGTCAAGCTCCCTGGGCCCCCAAAATCTTAAGCTATGACTCCGAATCCTGGTTTGATAATCTTTTAAAAATATTTTTAAAACTTACTTGGGGAAGGTAGATGTCTAGCGAGGAACGTTGAAACGACCGACTGAGAAGTATAAGATGGATGCGAAAGTTCCCAGAACCATCTTTTTGCAAATTGTTAGGGAAATCTTAGAAGTGTCATTGAAGTTTACTAACTATTTATTACTTTTATCATTTATTTATTTACTGTTGTTACTTGTTATCAGTTGATGAACTCATGTGTGTTATTTATACAATAGTGGATCAATAAATCTTCAGCCTGAAATTACTCGGAATTTTTCAAGGTTGCTTTAAATTTGCAGTTTCTTTTACCTTCTGAAGTCTCTCAACTTCAATATTATGGATTACTGTGATTCACTTTCCTTTCCAGTACCTTATTAATCTAAGGAACAGTCAATTTCATTTTAACCCTTCAAATTGTCCAAATAGCAAAGGTCCACACCTTCTAGTGGGTCTTTATTCATTAGGAGTTTTTTTTTTCAAAGCAAATAAACCTTGGACCAAGAAATTTTTTATCTGGACACAAATATATGAGAAGTTAGATAAATAGCTCACAAAATATTTACTTGTGAAGACTGGAAAATAGGATGGCTGAAATCGATAACAAATGGAATTGGTCTTTGGCTGACACCACAGTGACACCTGATATGAAGCGGCAAAAGTCAACGTTTGAATACCCCGGGGAGAATGCAACGGTCAGACTGGGGAAAAAAAGTATGTTTGTTTCTTTTAGCTAGATTTACCACGATTTCTTCCAAAAACAACATGGTCGTCCGCTGCCACTTTTCAAGCGAGGCGGGTCGGGGGATAAAAGGATATACCTGGAATATATCCTAGCGGCAACACTGTTACTCACTCACTTACTACAACTACTGATAATACCTTTTCTATGGAAACATCAACTTAAGCTTACATAAAACAATTGCACAGCACCATTATCTTTTATTGACTGTAAAGTATCAAGTTTCAATTTTCAAACCCTTTCACTCTCGACGAGAGGGCCTGATTTAATGGAAGGGCCGAAACTGGGTAATTGTCCCCACCACCTACGCAGACGCCTCTGTTACAGGAGGTCGCATAATACCCAAGAATTATACTAAAGAAGCTTTTTACTAACATGAATAAGTTGCTCAGAGTAAAAAAAAAAAAAACAAACAAGAAAAACGAAGAAAATTAATTAAAAAGAAAAGATAATTTCAGCGAATATCCATAACTACTCTAATCAACATTATGAAACTCAATAAAATTCAGTTCAACTCCATCCCTACTGAGCTCCTGCTGATTATCATCAGAAGCAAATTAAATTAACATTTTATACATTGCAGTGAAAATTTCCCCCATTTAAAAAAAAAAAAAAAATCATTGATATTTAATCATTTTCAGGAAAACAGTTCTGATAAACGTGGATTATTTTTTTTTCTAGGATTTAAGGTGTCAACTGTAATCAAACCGAAGGTTCCTGAAAATAATAACGCACTGAAAAAAGAAGCGTGAATTAAAAACCAATCAGTAGGCTGATCAAAGTTGAACGTCTGCAGATTAAGCTTAAAAAGAGAAGAACTGCAAATTTATAGCTACTTTGATATGGTGTTAAATGAAATTTCCGAAAAAAAAAGAGAACAATGAATCGAAAATTCTTTTCTCCATTTTTAAGAAAATATTTGCTCGAATAAAATCATCACAAGAAAAAAAAAAAGGAGGAGCTCGACCTCCTTGCAAAGGCAGTGGGGGGAGGGGGGCGACCCATCATTTGAAAAAAAAGGATCCCCCCATCCTCCACAGTGGGGAATACGGAATACTTCCTGTAAAAGAATAAAAACAAGGAACAGCATCATAACCCTTCTTCCAAATAAAAAAAAAAAAAAAAAAAAAAAATAAAATAAAATAAAAAAACTCAAGTATGGGAGGGGGAGAAAACATGACCCGTCTCCTCCAAAAAGTGGGGAAACAAAACCCTCCCTCAAAGGATAAAACTAAACTTCCTCTTGAAATAAATATATAGAGAGTGAGAGAAAAAAAGAAGAAAAATCGCTCACTTGAAATATCCCTCCTTCAAGTGTGAAACACTTACAAGTAAAACAAGCACTCGACGACTCTTCAATATCTCAAAATAAACTACGACACTGAAAATGGGCACACCCCTGCCAAGCCTACGGTCACTAAAATCGGAATGAAAATCAATTCATATATAGCTTCAAGGCAGAACCGGGAACGTAACTATAAAGAATTCCTAGATCCACCAAAAAATTTTACCAATTCCTTCTTACCCCATGGTCTACCCTTCTAGAAATTCTCAATGAAATTCATTGAAAACTTTTGGAAGTATTGTGTGGACAAGCAGACGCTTCCAATTTCGTTGTAAATTAACGAAGTAAACTAAGATAAATAAGTATCAGAATCAAGAAGTCAGTTTTGAGAACCCCTTAACTAGGCCCCAAAGCTTTGGTCATGATTGGTTTTCCAGATCATTCGACTTGGTATTCCTTGTTTTCATTGTAAGCCTCAGCTGCTGCCTTCTTCATACCCGGGTTCACCTCCTCGACACAGAGTTCCAATTGACCAAGTCTTTGAAGTTGATCATCAGAGTCCGTTCCGAAGGTAAACGTATCAAAAAGTTGAAGAACTGGGTTTCAAGAAGAGCACTAAGATAGATGTACACACAACCACCAGGTGGTCGACGAAGCTCTAAGAAAAAAACATCTGCTGACTCTGGGCCGAACATCTGGCTAGTCTACACCCAATTTTATTATTATGATAGCAAAATTTAAAAAAAAAAAAATTCACCTGGTCCTCTGACTCACGAAGACCCTCAAAAATCTTGATTAATTGGACTTGGAGAACGTAATTGAGCGAAATGAGTTTAGCAGCAAAGAGTCAGTCAGTAAGAAAACTTAATTCAAAGAACATCTTACTTTAATCCACCAAATGCCCGACCGTACGTTTGTGTTGACAAGACTCAGTAACGGCTTGAGCTATCGCAACCAAATTCTCTGTGGTTACAGACTGGACTTAGGGTATGTTTGTAGCATAATAGTTTTGTTGAATGAATTCCACGAAAAATAATACTGTTGACTCTGATATTGATCTGATTTTCATCCATCTTCTTACTATGTAATTCACTATTTATGTGGACGGAGAGAGATCATCGAGTCTCCAGGCAAAATTTGAAGGTCTCGTCATAGCTTCTTTTTTTAGTGATCAGACCAGTTTTCCGAACAAAATACTCACCACCCGTATCGTTCGGATAATCGAGGTTTCTCCTTTTATAACTATACTTTTACACACTCGTTACACACACACACATATATATATATATATATATATATATATATATATATATATATATATATATATATATATATATAATTAATGTATCGTGCTATATTCGATTAAATGAAACATCTGCTGAAACGGTAAATAGAAGATTGGAAGAGACCGGAAACTTGCAGAGAGACTGATTACTTCTTCCCCTTTTTTTTTTTTAATGTATTTGTTTTCCCTTCTTGTTGTCCTATTGGGGTTGTGGTGGGGATTTTAGGGGGACAGCAGGTAAAGGAAGCGAAATTGTCAGTCAAGACTCTGTGACAAGCAAGAGACAGGCATCACGCCAGCATCTTCCCGGGTCTAAAAAGAAACCAACAACAAAGAAATGCACTTCGAAGCGTGAAAATGCATGCAGAGGAAACCTCACGAGAATACAGACACTTTCATATAACACACACGCGCTCACCCACACAGACGTGCTAACATACAGACACGCACGTAAGAACGAAGAGGTTGAGACAAAAAGAAAAAAAAATGGTTCCCTCACAGATACGAACACTAAATACACACACATACATGGAGGCATCTGGATGCATGTCAACAAAGGTGTGTGTCTGTAGAGAGGGAAGGAGAGGATTGAAAAAGAAAAAAAAATTAGCACGAAGAATCAAATGCATGTGGGCAATGCAGCATCAAACTCGGAGACAAAAGAACATTTGCAGGGAGGCACGCGTACAGGAAATGCACGTTCCCAGTCCCATACATTCGGCGACGAAAAAGGCGTGCACACATGCAATACACACGACACCTACGGAAAGCACAAAAATCACTCTCCGTGGTACATATGCATACAGACGTAGGCCGTGCTACTCTCAAACGGTAAATACGCCCTGCTACACATACATACATACATACATACTTACACGCCACGCTACATGCAGAAATACGCACTCACTGCACTAATCACACATGCATAAATATATATCACTATCTACACACTAACACCCATAAATGTATCACACACTACACAGAGACACACAACACACACTACACAGAGACACACAACACACACAGATACAGAGACACACAACACACACAGATACAGAGACACACAACACACACAGATACAGAGACACACAACACACACAGATACAGAGACACACAACACACACAGATACAGACACACACAACACACAGATACAGACACACACAACACACAGATACAGACACACACAACACACAGATACAGACACACACAACACACAGATACAGACACACAACACACAGATACAGACACACAACACACAGATACACTACAGTACACACGCACATACACAAGTACACTTCTCGAATCAATTCCAACCAAACTTTCTAAATACGCATCTACTCAGCAATCCTATAGAAACATATTTTAAGGAAAGAAATAAGGTGAAAGTTCTTCCTTGCAATCTCCGCCCCGATACACCACCACCACCACCACCACCGTCCAGGTGGAGGCAGACGGGGGGGGTCGGTCGGCGGCAGCTGAATGCCGATCAGCAACCCAAGAAATATGGCAATAAATCTAAAGTGAAATCCTCACTATGGATTCTGTAATCTCCTCCTGGGGCTTGGGAGGTGGGGGGAGGGCTAAGAAGGAGAAGGGCAAGAAGGGGGGGGGGACGGAAGAAGGATTGTGATTATCTCTCTCTATATAAACAAAGAATGGGGCTCCATCGGCTGGAGTGGATTGAGGGTAGGGGGGACATGAGAAATGGTGAAAACTGACTATCGAAACTAGAGCAGAGAGAGAAAAAGTGTTAATTTTTTTTTTTTTTTTTTTTTCAAATCAATTTAAGCGTACATGTTTTTGGGAATGAAAACGCTATCCACCCTTTGAGCTGCATCTTGAAAACGAACGCTGTTATAGATAAAAGGAAATATTGGCTAAAACACACATTCTGAAGAGATTCTCGAGATTTATATATATTATATGGTTTCGATATATACGCTTACAACCCTAAATTGTTCGTGAGAAGAACTTGATAAAAATGAATTTTTTTCTTTCATTCTTTTGCGTTCAACAGTTTTTGGCTTCAGTTGAATAGCTCCAACTTCTATTTACTGTCCTTTTCTCTCACAGAAACGTTTTTATTCGTAATTTTTTGCATAGATAGATACCTTGAGCATCACAAACAGATAGCGCCTCGCCTAATTCATTGGCCTATCATGGTTTTACAGAAATGAAACCACCTACCAAGTGTAAGTTGCATATGCATAGGTACACAAACAAGTCAAAAAGACATTCATTGCACATGAATATCTATTTTCCGATATAATCTTCCTCGACAGTGAAAATAACCCAACGATTCTATATTCATCACATAGATCGACCATTATTCAGTGAAAATTTCAGATCAATGTTCAAGCAATAACTGCGTGCCAGGCATCGGACTTATTGATGCATCTTCGTGTACCTATCTTCATCGTATTGCTTACTAATATTACAATCGACCAATTACAGAATAGGTTCATTTTCTTACATTCTGCATCCATACTTTTTCGAATGTTTTTTTTTTGCGTTACTTCAGTTACTTATTTCCCAATATTTGTTTATGCAATTCATGTAATTTTCTTCAGTGTTTTCTCCCCTGTTTCGCATATACTTTGGTATTATGATACAATTTATAAATTATCTCTTGTTGGGATCATCAGTTGTTTACCATGTAACTGTTTCAGGGATTTTATAAACAGAACAGCTTTATCAACATGACACCCCAGCCGTATTGATCAAACATCCCTCTTTATTACGTAGTTTATACCACACATGTAGTCTCTTCATCTCTCTCTCTCTCTATATATATATATATATATATATATATATATATATATATATATATATATATATATATATATATAATAGAGAATGAGACAGATTCAGGACTAAAAATATATGGAGACTTAATTTGTTGATTATCTCATAAATGAATCAATTGATATGCCATACATGTTCCAGAGGGACTTCCCAACTTCAGTGGCACGTGTGTATCTTTCAGTGGTTAAAAGGTTTCTGTAGAAAACAAATTTAGCATAAGATACTTTGCTTTCGAGGCAAAAATGGAAATCAAGAAAGAGGATTCATTTTTGGTCATAATGGTGAGTCCAAACTGAATTCTGTCTATGGTGAAATCTATGTTGGTATGTTTGGATATCCTGTTGGAAGTTGTAGCAGCGGTTCTGTGTGTTTTATTGTGCAACAGATAATATATATGTTGCACTATATCCTACATGAAAGTTTTACCATAAAGTGTTCACCAGAAATATAAAAAAAGGCGTGCCTCATCAAATCCCAGGTCATGTGTGGAATTCTTCCTCTTCATTTAAAGCTGACACACAAGTGACAGTACATAACATTTCTACGAATATGTTTCTTCATCGCAAAATACTGAATGATTTCAAAGATTCTCAAAATATCACAAGGTTCACTGGTAAGTAAATATGCATGAGTGTATGAGACTTTTTTAGCATGATACCATCTGGGGATAAATGCCAATAAAAAGCCGTTTGCCTGAGGGTCAGCTTTGCTTTTTTACTGATTTCCATCGAACCTGTCGAGCACGATCTTCAACCTGTTTTGTCCCCTTCAAAAAGTATTAGTGAACGAAAGCTACATTTCCGTTTATTCCAGTATGACACACAGCAAATACCACGACAAGTATCCACGAACCAACAGAGGAATATTAACTGGGAAAATATACACGTATACTTCGTGAAGAGATTTATAAAAATGAGCAACTCAACTATGAAGCACTCGGGAAGAAAGTGGGTCAATTCTATCTTTTAAATTATATCGGATTAAGAAATAATTATCGATCTTTTAAAATAGTTTACGTCCGTTTATATCATTATTATCAGAAATCAAATGATCCATTGTCTAAGATATTCCATATTCGTTTAAATTATGAAAATATTTAAACACATATCTAATTATTAAGCTTTTAAACATGCAAAGAAGACTTCGCATTTCCATCAAGTATTTTCGAGAAAATATCAGCGCAGGAGTGAAAACGTTAAAAAATATACTTGACAGACATCGGGTTGAATAGCCACAAAAAAAGCATGTAGATAATATGAAAAAGAAGGGCACTTTACATAAAATGATGGCTAACCAACTATTTTCACCGACCATTCAGCAGAGCAGTGATATCGATTCTTGTCTTTTAACTAGTCCTCATCTTGTTTTGGTATCTGGTTCCATATAGAAAATATCTTTGAATTTGGCAAGGCAAATGATTGGTCTATCGCAAGTATCGAAGTGCAATGTGACATCTCTCAAAGCTACGATTGTTTGCAGCTCGAGAGGAAATGAAATGATAATCTAGATAAAAAGTAGACATGAATGAAAACTATGTTTGTTTTTGTTTATTCTTTTCTTTGATGTAATCAACTTTGTCAACTGAACCATTTCAAGCATTAGACAGAGATATTAAATCGAAGAAAGAACGATGGTATCTCACTAGAAACATGCTTGGAGATAATCAAAATTGATTTTTCTTATATATATATATATATATATATATATATATATATATATATATATATATATGTGTGTGTGTGTGTGTGTACAGGATGTCCATATAGTCAATGTGTTATACAACACTGTTTGAATAAAATAAGATACGGACTTCATAGACACTGTTTATGGGCATGATATCTATGTGTGTACATAGATATGTATGTAACTGGAATATGACATCATATATATATATATATATATATATATGATAATGCTGAGTGTATTAATCATGAAAGGATGATGGCATCCCACTAAAAACATGCTTGTAGATAATCAATATTTAACCAACGGGTCATTATCGATTTTGCTAATATTTCGACGTTCATTCACACAGTTCTCATGTCCCTCTCTTGCTGCTTGTCTGTATAACTTCCATTATCTCTGTTTATCACTGACTTTTTCAAATCCGTACTCTCTCTTCCAATCGTTTCCCCATCTCCCTTTCCCACTCTCCTCAGCTAGCAATGATTTTGGTATATTTTCCTTGCTGTATACAAAACAAGTAGAAAGTGTAAATCAAAAGAAATGTTTCACTGGGATATAGATTTTGGCATAACTAATTTCGAAATCTTTTTCGTTTTTTTGAAAGATGCTGTTTTTTTCATATAAGCAAGTAAAGTCTCTTCTTTCATATCAAAGACTCAAAGAGGAAGTTACTTGAAATAAACTTTGAAGAATCAAGTGTACAAAATCGTTCAGTCAAGACTCCTGGAAGAGATACTTTAATTAAAAGATTCTAATAAACCCTTTCTTCGATACACTCTCATCAATACTCGCGAACTCGGCTGACCCTCAATAAAGTTTCTGTTCCTTTCATCTTATACTAACCTATACGACACTTTGCCGACAGTCCAAAGTCTTATTAATATGAATTATGACTCACAACGAAAGAGACAAGGTCATCTTGCCTTAACGGGATAGCCAAACCCTAAACAGATATAGTCCACTTTGTGCCATTTTTTGCTTTACGATAACAGTCGAAAAGCGAAAATAGCATTCATTTTGTTCTACGGAGAGTCGTTACAGAGATAGCACGCACTCTCTCTAACTCACAATCTTCTGTATCTCTCACCAACCTAAGATACCATCATCACCATTTTTGAGTCTTGGATCCATGAGTGCAGGGGAACTCTTTGGTTAAGGGGGGGGGTTGATTTGCCCGAAAATATACAAGGTCTTCTCGAATTGTACTGTTTTGTCCGAAATTGGAGAGCATCCAACCCTACCCGTACGTTTGTAATTGGAAAACTCAAATTTCTTCTCATATAAGCTATTCTAGCTCAATAATGGTTTTTTTGATATTTAAAAAATTGAGACATCTTTCGGATAGCAGGGAATATCGGTATTTACCAAAGTGGGTACAGGGCTCCACGCATGCGGACTAAGACTTATTGATATAATTTATGTTTCACATCTCAAGAGACGGAAGGTAATTTTGTTCCAATTGGATTCGAAGGTAAATAAAACCAGAAGACCCAGTACACAGAACTTTTTCCCTTCGTTGTCAATGACAAATCGTTTAATTGGCTCAAATTAACACATATCTTCGACTTGTTTGGGAAAATATAAACAAAGATATTAGCAGAGAAAATACATCTGCTGTATTTCTTGACCAGGTGTTGAACCGAATCGAAATTCCTTCAACCCGATTCTACTGATAACTAAACACTGTAGTTATCAACACAACTCTAATTGGGCTTTGTACAACACAGCCCAATTAGAATTACGCTGATAAATAGGATTGCGAATTGAAGCATAGAATTCATGTTGGTATCTAAAAGAAGAAAAAAAAATGTAAGCACTGAAAAGCGCACCAGAGCATTGCCATAGGCGAATAATCCAATTATAATCTGACAGGTGTCTCAGATCTTGGGTTTACTTCCCAGTGGAGGAAGGGGACATTTACTGTGATGACAAAAAAGAGATAAGAAGGCCAAAGAGCAGATAGGCCAAAATGTAGGGATTCAAACGATAAAAGTGAGAATATCAGTCCAAATAATTATTCAATTATTTACTGATACGGTCCTAAGCGTGTGACACCCAATGAGGATGGAACTCGTTACCCCGAGAGTAACAATCTGCGATACCAGCTAATCATTTCACCACGACGAAGCAACCACGAATTAATGGCAGTATTTCACCTCGGAATACCAGATTAGATTTTCCTTCACGTTCACTTTGCATTCACATTAATAAAACCGGGAAGGCAAAATGGCCTGTATGTGAATGGCGCAGAAAATAAAATAGGCGAACAGAGTTCGTATTCTGATTAAAGTATTCTAGGATCACTTCGCGATAATGCCCTTTGTGGTCCTAAGCTATGGGAAAATAGCAGGACAGATGGACCCTTCAGCCCTGTAAGGCCCTATTTATTCGCACCCCAGTCTAATTAAGAGACAAAAACCTACTGCAGAGCTACTGGAGGAGGCTACTAAGCCTGAAGAGCAGACTATAACCAACCAACTAGCCCAGACAGCTGAAGTAGCTCCACCCTCAATAAGCCAGCGAGAATCGAACCATTAAAAAAATTCCATAATGTCTGCCTCGTATGAATCCACACGAACGCTAACTGCTTATAGCAATCGATTAGGGATTAATGTGTATGCTAAGATCAGAGCCGTATATACGAGTGTGCATACACAGTATACTTGCTCGGTTCTATGTCATGTCTCCCTTAACCTCTGAATTCTGCTTGTTCGTATACATTTGTGTGACTAAGCCCGTGGACATTTGGATGCAATAGGGAATTAACTAATTAATTGAGGTTGGAGCAGCTCAGTTGCCCTGCTCAACACGCAGCAGTAACTTCGATTACGCAGCGTGGCGCAAAACGAGCTGAACAATGGACCCTTCCACATATGGACAGAAAAGGCGTTGAAACAAGTAGAAAAGGTCGTCCATGACTTCAAATGGAAGGGTCAGTTGAATGACAAATTGAAATCTCCGTCACTCGCAGATGAGCCACATAACTGCACATTCAGTCATCGGCAGTCAATGGGGTTAAATGAGTCATGCTTTACAAACAGAAGATCCAACTTGAAATCCCTTCGAGAATCTTACGCTAACTCGAGTGACGGCTAATTAGAACAGAAGACATTCGTATGCTAAAGAGGAGAGAAAAGTAGAATCCATTCAATTCTGAACGAGGAAAAAATACAAGGGAGACAGACATTTGGAAACGGAAAAGAACCCACTAGAAAATGAATAAATAAATGAAATAAATTTTCTATTCTGGTCAGACGGAACCACTGTCCATTGTTTGTTGCCTGTCCGTCTGACAGACTGATCTGGAAACATTTTGCCAATAACTCATCAATCAAATGTTTCTTATTATCCAAGACAAAGTTCCAAGAAATGGCACAATTTACAGTCAGCCGGTCATGTATCAGGTTGGTACACTAGAAATCTCATTTTTTTTTTTTTTCATTTTTTACTTCAGAGAGAATTGAGCTAAAAGTGAAAGATTTACTAATGTAATTGGATTTTCTTTTGCAAATTCAATCTAAATGCTCAAAAATAAAACTGTTGAGGTAAAATGTAGCGGGGGTTATTTCTAAAGCAAAATATTGTATTTGTTTCAAAGTCCAGTGTTGCCAATTTAAATGTTTTAAGACAATTTTTTTTTTAATTATTAGATTTCGTGAGTGACTTAAAAAATTGAAAAATCATATCTAAATAGGCAAACATGGCTGAGATACTATTCCATACTACATTATTGACAATCCTGTAATAGTAATATTGGTATTCTAAAGTTGTTTTTTAGCGTCTCAGGCGGGGCATTTTCATCATTATCATTTTATTATTAGTTTTCACTTGTTTATTTGTTGTTTTTTTTAAATCCTATTTTCAGCCGATCAATTCTTCGGCTGTTTTCTATTGAGTTCTAAAAAACTGATAAGTTGTTTATTACTTGAGTGTCATAAATTTTATAAGTACATTACATTATATTTGAAAAGAATTAAAAATAAAAGCTTTTACATCAGGTTTTTAAAAATTACAACATATAGCAGTATTGTGTAGACCAGTACAATTATATAACATTAATATCATCAACTCTACTAGTACCGAAACAAAACACCAAATACATCCATCTGCAAAAGCGTTTTTTCCTCTTTTTCTAGAATATTTCTCTTTTGGGTGAAGAAGGAGGAGGAGGGGAGAAGGCTGGAAGGGGTTGTCTCGGCTTCAAACGGTCGAGTGGCCCGAGGAAAGCGGGCTTATACTATGTTAAAACACTCGTGAAGATAACCTTAGAAATGGCTCGCTCTTTTAAAATATTTTAAAAAAAATTCAAACTTTTCATTCACATAAAAGCTTAGTAAATTTTACAATGTCAGGATCAAACTCACTGGCAATGACTTGTAAGATAAGCGTGCTCACCATCACTTGACAATAGGCAACAGAACTTCGGATGTATGTAACGAGACAGAAAAAAGTTATCAATAATCATAATGATAATATCTGCCCCCCCCACAAAAAAAAAAAAAACCCGAAGAAGATGGAGTACTTAACAAATATTTTGAAATAAGCAATCTTCGGTAATGATACTTAAGGAACTAAAGATCCCATAAAACACATTCACTGCACATTCTTCTGATTCTAAAAGCTGTAAAACAAGTCTTGCATACAGACAGAGTCTGGTACTTATTTAGACAATCAGTGGGATAAAGAGAAACTGTTTTCTAGAATAGAGATTGGCGCAGACCACCCTGAAAAAAAATCATTTTTTTTTTGGTGGTCGTAGGGAGGAGAGGGCGATGGAATGACAAAATTATACCAACTAAAAACAAACTAATACATATGGACAAGATCTTAATATAAAAAAAAAATAACCATTTATCAAGCTGGCTTGGAATGAACAATAATAGAGGGTTATTCATTTACTGACATTAGATCGAGAAAAGTCTCGGGTTATCTATGTCCACTTATAAAAACTAAAAGAAGAATCAATAAACTAAATGAAAACTTGAAGTGTATATTTTTGTTTTCTTCTCCGGGGCTAAAGACAAATGGATATTTTTCATTTGGACGATAGAATTTTTACCTTGTGGGAAAAAAGAGTGAGAAAATTTGGGAATATCTCCAAGGAAAAATTACCTTGGGAGCCAAAAAACCCCATATGCAAAACGAACTCCCGAAAAAAATCCCCGAACAAAATTGATAAAAGTTGAACAAATATGAAGGGAAGTTGATAAAATGAAAACTTCTCGGCAAGTATCCGATATGTTTGCAATTATACATCAACACACATACGTACACTGACACATGCAAGTACGTATATACACACACATATCAACAGAGACACACGCACCAACACATACGTCTACACAGACACACATATCTATGTACACAGACACATCTCTGCCTAGGCATCGACACAAGCACACATACTTCGACAAACGAATATGAATGGTGTTCGTTATTTCAGTATAGACCAGCTGCTTAGTACGGACACCACCCTGACTGGTAATGAAGAATAGGATTAATCAATTGATCTTGGATTTTAGAAACTTTTTTTCCAATATAGCAAAGATACATTTTTCTGTGAAACAAATCAAAGGGAAACCTTTTCCTTTTTTTAACATATGAAGTTTTGAAAAAATAGTATGAAATTTTTTTTCATTTTTTTTTTTTTTCATACTTTCCAATCATTTTCTTCGGAAATTTTTTTTTCGGAAAAAAAATACAATTGAAAAAGAAAAAATTACTCACATGAGTTCAATGAAAAGTCATGAAGATCTTTTGTATTGGTAACACTTACCTGCAAATAAAGAGATCAAATGAAAATCAGAAAAATATATTGTCAATGGTCGGGATTGAAATCATAACTTCACACACACACATTTTATATATATATATATATATATATATATACATATATATATATATATTATATATTCCAGAAAGCTCCAAACAATAATTATCTAAAATAAAAAATTTCAATCATCTATATCTGTTATGCAATTAATGTAAGATTTTCAAAGGGTTTTTATGTTTTACACTAAAACAAACACATCCATGTACTATATTTGATGCTTTTATAGAGGGATCATCAGTTATCATGTAACTTATATATATATATATACACACACACAGTTTCAGGGGTACTTTGCCCTGGGTGATTGTAGTTAATATTCTATAACACTCTCTCTCTCTCTCTATATATATATATATATGAGTATATAAGTCTATCAAAAAATATATTTCCATAGAACAGTGTAAATAAAACCACATGCAAAAAGCAAATATATAAATGAAAGTGTATTTATTCACATGTGCAAGGATTTGACGGTATTTGCGTATACGCACGCACGCACGCACACACACAAAACGAGTGTAGATGGAAGGTAAGTGTATTCAAGTATAGAAGGGGGAAAAAATCATTATTTAGAAAACTTTCCGACATAATGATGAATGTCTTTTTGCATTTTAAATTATCGTCTTTGCTTGAATGAAAGAACAAGCCATAACATGAAAATTTCATTTTATTCCCATCATCTGGGGTTTTTAAATTCATCAAGTTGGTTAAAAAAACTAAAACAGTAAACACATAGAAAAAAAACAAGTCAAAACTTGAAAAAAACAACAAAAAACACTTAGATGCGCTAGCATCTCTAGTACCGATCGCTGTCACTGACTGACACGCCAAAATGAGAGTAACTTCCCTTGCTAGATCTTCATTCAAGAACACTGTATTTACACGCGTTTATAATGCAACCCCACTAGCGCATGGTACGACTTTTAGACCGTTCAAACTTGAGAGCACTTATAGAACGCAAACCTCAGCTGTGGCCACACACCAAAGAAAGAAGATGAATGAAAATCAGTTCATGTATAGCTACGATGCACAGGAGTTCGATTTTTAAATTTTTTTCGCACTATCATTCCGATACATGAATCAACATCTCCATTGAAAAAATCATGGAACAATCCTAAAATCTTATCAATTCTTCCTTCGCCCAACCTTCCATGAGGGGCTCAGAGAACTTTTGGAGATGTATAGAAGAACATTCGCGAATACACAAATATATGGGGAGAAAAAAAAAGGGGGAAATATTCCTCAATCAAAAAATGATCCTGGATTCGCCCCCAAATTCAATAAATCCATCAAGAGCTTATCGGGATACTGTGTCGACGGACATACTCTAATGAATAGATAAACTCTTCCAGCTCTCGTTGGCAGATATAAAATATTTGAAACCACGATATTAGTTCAATTTCTGAACATCGTTTCTTTTTTTTTTTCACATTTCAACTGGTGCAAGGCTTCCAAAAACGGGACGGGGCTGCCTTTTAGAGGAATTTCATCAGGGGATACGAAGTTTCTTTCGGGAGAGAATTTTCCTTCATTCATCATCATCTTGGTATCCATTACAGTTTTATGCAATGAGCTGCAAGGCCAAAAAGGGTATTTGAAGATGGGAATGGAGTGCTCAGTTGATTTTCTGTATTTTGAGGTCTTATGTTCTTTTACCCCCTCCATGACAAATATAAAGAAAATAAAATGGATCCGTGAGCAGAAAGCACATTTGAACATCTGTTTTGTTCACAGATGAGGAGAAAGAATTCACATTGAAATTGCTTTTTATACAGCTATATAGATCAGAAGACTATCACTAGATAAAAAAAAAGTTTTTCTTAAAAAAAAAATGTTGATTTCAGTGTTCACTTAAATGAAGAGTTTTCTCTCTGGCTCCCTAGTCTTCTTTTGCCCCCAGGCCCCGATACGATATACCTTCTGCACATCCCTCTCGTAGCCTCTGTGATAGAGTACTTGAGAAAATGGTAATCCTGATGAAAGCGAATGGTTTTATACAGTAGCTTGTTAGCCATCACTCTACACTAGGCACCCAGTTTTGTTAATTTCTAAGAATAGATTAGTTTAGCGTAGGGAATGGGAGAGAGTATTTTACTGATTTCATCAAGAATTCGGCCTTTGAACTATTATCTTTTATTTAAGATTGAACTATTGTGAGGTACAATCTAAAAGTTCGAGAACTTACAGCGTAAAATGGTTTCCTCATAGAAATAAATATACTTATCTGTGGGTGGAATCATTTCAAGAGATGAGTAAAGTATTCTGTAAGTTATGGGAAGGGTGAGTAGAGAACAGAAAGCTAGGTCGCTTGACAAGAGAGTAGGAAAGGGTAGATGCTGGCTGTTATACTATAAATGTGACAGACACGGCTCTCATTATACACATGATAATTATTCGACTGAGTTCATGGATTTTTAGATAAGAGTCTCTTCGTTTAAAGACTCTTGTAAAGAGGAGGAAAAAGAAACACCGTCACATAAATGGACGTTCAGAAGATTTATGTAAACAATCTAATGAAGCAGATTGTCTAGCCAAATAAAAAGTGTCTCACCAACCTTTTTTTTCAAATTTAAGTGGCGTTTCTTTATTTTATTACTCAATATAGTCTCCGAGAATTTTTTTTTTTCACTGGAACATTGATGAGAAAATTGGTCCACCAATTTTATTGTTCGAGAAAAGGTCTAATCGCGTGCTAATCAACTAAAGTAATTGTCTAGTGAACACTTAATGACGATCATTACAACCTAACATAGGCAGTGCATGACATGAAAAAGCAGCAAAAAACGTAAGGCTGTCCTCAACTGAAAATATCGTTTTATTAGAATTCAGGAAAAAAAAAACGAATACAAGCAAAATAAAACAAAAAAAAAAACAAAAACAATAAAAACGCGAAAATAAACACACACATGAAAGGCTCGTTTCCATTGCTTATCACGAGGAAAATCTTAAGCATTTGTTTAATACAAGATGACTACAGAGTATGAGTTGGGTGCACCGCGTAAGTTGTGCATAAACTATGTTCCTGTCTGACTCATCAGAAAAGAAATGGATCGCATAAGCATTGCAGGAATCCTTGGCCAACGGTTCCATCGTGGGAATCCGTCGCTAACGGTTCCTTCGTGGGAATCCGTCGCTAACGGTTCCTTCGTGGGAATCCGTCGCTAACGGTTCCTTCGTGGGAATCCGTCGCTAATGATTTCATCGACGGAATGCCTCGCTAAAAAATCAATAAAATAATCAGATAAGAAACGCTTATAACATCATGGTCATGTCTTTCAACGTCCGTTGTTGAATATAGACCTTCCTAAGAACTGATCTTAAAAATGTACCATGTACAAATTAGGGTGGACGACTCACTAACTGCCTTTTGTTCACTCACCATTCGGAGAGAGTAAGTATACATCCACACACACACGTGAGCGTGCGCCTGTTATTCGCTCCCACATATCTTCCCCGTCTCCTCCCCCTTGTCTCTTTCCTTCTACATCTTCTCCCACATTTCCCCATTCAATCTCTCTATTTCTTTATCCTCTGACCAGTCATTAGTTCTAGATTGTGTCGCTATTAACAGAAATACTTGGAAGGTTAGTGAGCACATTCTGATGCAGTATATTTCAAACATTAACTCTGACCAGTGTGTGTGTGTGTGTATGAAGGGGGTCATTTTTAAAAAGTCAAACAGAGCCAGAACAACAGGCATTCGAAATATGCAGGGCACTTGGGCGGCTAACAAGGACCTTAAAAGGAAATAATGACGGGGTAGAAAGGTGCAATGAATCAGGACACATATATGAGGGTATGACAAAGGAAGTAAATATATGAATAGGCAGGAGGCATGATTAGGCACATTAAGACTCAAGTGGGTCATACAGTTGGTTTCTTTACAAAACAGAAATTAAAATGCCGATTGTCAGCGATGTGTTTATATCAGCCCCTGACATTTAAGAAACAAGGCAGGTGTATGGTAAGTGCAACTAGTTCAGTTATAAATGTTCAATCGAATCCTGCGACAGGCGAGATCCGATACTTCAACGAGTGCCTGGAAACATTGAGGTCGGACTATAGAAAGTATGTCTGTATATGAGGCAATGCATGTATGTCTATATCGAATAGGAATGAACACACGTTCGGATTTCTACGCAGAGTCAATTTTTCAGTGTGTTTCAGTTCATTTGTAAATTTGTGTAAGTGTAGGGCTGAACATGTAATACTTTCACTCTGTACATGTATCGTAATGCAAGTACGTGTATTGTGCGAGTAATTCAGAGCCCTGGATCATCAGGGCCGAGATTAGCTGTCTCGTCCTCAGGCAGGACAGAATAAAACGAAAAGCGTCTAATCCCTGGAGATTCCAACTTCAGAGCAACATCTCCCCATTGCATAAAAGGGGTGGATCGTGGGTCAACCTGACGCCTTCCTGGCGTCGGCTGCAGGGGACTTGGCCATTTTTATCTACCCACACGTACGCGTGTGGGACGACACTTTGAACCAGATCTTACTCTCAAGAGGCGAAAGAACAATGAGCGTGCGTATGTAGGCGTAGGCGTGCGTGTCTAGATAGAGTGTATACGTACGGGTTGGACTACGTATTCATTTACGTAGGAGAGCGAGGGAGAGAGATATTTTATAATTCTATTACCAAAGGCTAAAACTAGAATATGAACTTATGTTGAGCCACATCAAGATCTATATGTAACACACAAGCACCGAACCTTTTTTTCTTTTTCCCCTCGAAGTGCTTTCTTTCCCCTGGAGGAGGAATCTCGACCGGAAGTACCCTCTCCCTCACCACGACAATTGATAATGCCGAGAAGAGTAACAGTAGTAATTATCTCGTAGATAAAAAGAATTTATGGAAAGTAGCATGTGAAGACACGGTGGGGGGGGGCTAACTAAGAAATAATGAATCAGTAAGGAAGTGGTGAAATGATGCAAGAAAGCCATATATATATATATATATATATATATATATATATATATATATATATATAACCGGGGCTTGTTAGGAGGAAATGTTGGAATATTTCTCAGCACTCCTACAGATACAAACGCTCAAATTATTATATAATCAGTAGACCATTTGGATGGGTTTGGGTGATTCATTTAGGAAACTGTTGATTATTCTAATCTAAATTCGTCAGATTCAGTGGTGAGTTCTGTTTATCTAAGATCTTCCTGGTGTGTTGTACTATTTATGATTTAGTAAGCTAGTCTTGTTACTGTTACTAATGTTCTTATCAAGTGACTCTGTACCACATACTGAGGCAGTTGCCTTGATTTTATTTATCTTTATTTGTTTTTTCCTTGATTGTTTTTACTTAATGATACAGGTTTTGGGTTCTTCTATCTAAATGCATGTAAATAACAATAAATTAAGCATATTTGTCTTCAACTGTCAATATTTTCGGGGAATTGGGCGGAAGAGTAATTTTGAGGTACATTCACGCTCCCCAAACAATGCTTATATTATGTATGCACCCCGTTTTAAAATGAAGATATCTTTCTTCTTCTTAATGGGTGGGGAGAAGATTCAGCTATTATTCTGTCTTTTATGCTCTTTACTTAAGCTGAGTTCATTATTTCACAGACAGACAAAGGAGGCATTCTATAATCCATATGAACCGAATGAAAAAGAAAAATTCTATTAGCTCAATGCAAAAAGTCTTGTTGACATTCTGATGGAATCTGGGGTCAGGTTTCCGGGTGCATAGCATTCAAATCCAATTCATTTAAACCCCAATAAAAGCACATAAGTATGCACATCTATAAATCCGAAAAAGAGGGACAGATTATATATATACATTTATATATCTATCTATGTGTGTGTGTATATATATATATATATATATATATATATATATATATATATATATATATATATATGCGTGGGTTCCTTTGGAGCTTTGCACTGAAAGATTTGTTCTTTTGTCATTCTCACTGTATATAATGTACAATATACATGATTGATATATACCATTGCATTAAGCAAATTTATGAAGGAGGAAATTATGCTGAAAATAAGAAAAAAATTTAAATACTGGTTTCATTGTTAGGCTATGGACATATTGGTGCACACACAATCAAATAAATGACAAATATGTCATGTTTTCCTAAACAAATCTGTTTCATACTTTTAATGTGCTTCTGAATTGGGTAAAATTTTTTACCCATTTTAAAATTATATTATGAAATACGAGACAGATTTGTTTTGGGAATATACACACAAATTATATATATATATATATATATATATATATATATATATATAAAACCGCTTTTTCATTAATATTGAGCTTTATACTATTAAAGACAACAAATCATATACACACATATATATATATATCATATGAGTACACATATTGTTTGTGTACAATATGTGAGTGAGCTCGTTTCTGATTCTCTCAAGATTTCTTGAATTTCATGTATATGTGGATAAAAGCCAAGTACTTTTGGAATGAACAAACATTTCAAATAGAAATCAAAGACACACCAAGAGGTTCTTCGCTTCTACAACTTGGAGATAAATTTAGTTTTTCTTTTTTCTTTTTGTAATTATCAAACAAAGTCTGTGTAATTAGTGTTATTCAGCGTTAAAAATATTTTCATGAAATATTTTTATTAAAAATGCTTTTGGTATTTTACAGTGTTCATTAGAAGTCTTTAGAAATAGCGTATTTGTAAGAATCGCTCACTTTCAGTTTTTGCTTATGTGTACCTGCGGCTAACCTACACATAGAAAAAAATTATATGTAAACTTCAAAAGCATTTTAAAATACTTCTGTACAGGAAAGTACAAAATCACCATACCCCACCTGCCATCCGTTATATATACTCGCTCTCTCTCTCTCTCTCTATATATATATCTATATATATATATATATATAGAGAGAGAGAGAGAGAGAGTGTGTATACATATGTATAAATCTTGTACATGTATACACAAGCTATGTGTATATATGTACATATAAACAAGATATACACACATATCTTGCATGTATGTGTGTGTGTGTGTATATATATATATATATATATATATATATGTATTTTGTGTGTGTAAATATATATTGTATGTATATGCACGTGAATACACACATATCTTGTGTGTGTATATATACATTAGTGTGTGTGTGTGTGTGTGTGTGTGTATGTGTATTATATATAAATGTGTAATGAATAGATAAATCATCTCGTATATATTTATATATATATATATACGTTACGTCAATCGATGTCAGTCTCTATACTTCTATCACTAGTTTTCAAGGCTGAACAAAAATCACTTCCAAGAGATCTGGCCTTCGTTTTATCCGTTATTCCTATAACATTCTTCTCTCATGAACCGTATTGGACTTATCGTTTCGACACAAGAACCGGAAGGAAAAACACTGCATGGAAAACGACAATAAAGACCCACAACAACAACAACAACAAAATCTATCTCCGAACTAGAAAGAGAAATGAAACTTTGAACTGAGCAAATTGCAACTGCATCGATTTTTGTAGAAGGCAACATGCTATGCAAGGCCGAGAGCCCAGAGACGAGGAAACACCAAAACACACGTGGCAAGGTGCCCAATGCAGTGGCAAGCAAGTTCTCCCAGAAGATGCAGATGACTTTGTAATTGATTATTTAGGGTGATAAGGAGAACGACCTTGTGTAACAAATAGCAGGTGGTTCCCTCACTACACCTGCCCTCTTCCAAAAAAAAAAAAAAAAAAATGATCCCTCAACTAAGAATCAATCTTCGGGGTGCCTTATAAAAAAAATAAACAACTAGAATACTCTTTCCCATCTAATAGAAAATATAAATTACCTTTCCATCAAGATGCAAAAATAGGTGCACAGGTAACATCTGAAAGCGTTAGAATATTTGCCCAGCCTAGTCGGACATAAGGCCGCTAAATAAGCGCTAAAAAGCGGATAAGAAAATTGTATTGTGTCAATCTTCCAATTAGGGCGATTCACAGAGAATGGGATACACGACTGAAAATTGACCGTACAAAAAGAGTATTCGTATAAATTAGAATTCGACTTATAAAGTTTTAAAAAAAAAATTGAACTTTTCATCCAAGCCAGAAGACGGAATTTAGTCACTATAAACAAGGAGATGGAGACGCGTTGGATAGTGGACATTGCTGTTCCAGCAAAATCACAAAGAAAAATTGAAATTAAGTTAGAAAAAATCTTGAAAATAATCTGAACATAATCAGTCATACCGGATGACTCCTCCAATCACAGCTTTTCTAACTTTGTAGGCGGATGAACGATAAAGAAAGGTTTCTTTCCAAGAACTGGCAGTACTAAATCTGAAGACTTAGAAAATTGCAAAAATCTTCATAAAATCTTATAAACAAGGACAAGTATTGAAGGTCATTCAAAAATCTCTTCAACTAAGTGACACTTATCTATCCAGGCTTGTTTCCCCAAATTGGTTTTGGAAATTCAATTCGTTTTATTTGGATTTGTTTTTGTGGTCGGTGAACCCCAGGAAGAATAACCGCCTACTGTTTTATTGAAGAATAACGTAAAGAGTGATATACTCAAGATATAAAAAGGGTTGACATAACCTATTTTATTTGATCTATTTCTTTTTAATTTCTTTCTCAATCCTTCGCTCTCAGAAACTCTAGGTGTATATTGTATGCTTATCTTTCAAAACAGTTTTACCAATGTAACCTCAATTCTCCTCTGGAGCCTGGTTCCCTTTCTCATCCCACTATCTTCAAAGTGTAACTTGTCCCCTCCACATTTTATATCTTTGTTGTTGGCATATACCAGAGAGCTTTATAACAAAATCCACCCACTATCTGAAACAGGACAGTAAGCAAAGCAATGAAGAGGAACATGGCTGAAGTAAGCTTCACTAAGCAAACATAAAGAGACTCTGGGAAGACCTTTCTTTCCTTAAAAGACAGGAGAGGGAAGAATAGACAGCAGGAGATATTACATGCATCTATCATGTTATAACTTCCAAACAAAATCTATAAACATATTAATGAACAAACGAACGGGTGGATGGGTAGGCATTTCATCAAAATGAACAAACCAACTGCAAGATGAAAAAGCTTACAGAGGGCGTTCGTATTATAAAACTAATATCTACTTCTGCCTGGCCGGACACTATGAACATAAGGCACAGTGAAATAGGGACAACGGTATAGCTTTGATCTTAACAGACTTGGCTGTATATAGGAAATACAACCACCCCTGGTTGTAAATACCTGGCTAGCAGAAGATTTATATTCAGTCTTGCAGAAACACATGCCTTAATATGGACCATCGAATTTTGTCTGATATAGACATTTTTGTTGAATACTCAGTAGTTTTCTCTTTCAAGCTTTCTCACTTTCTCTCTCTCACACACACTCATGAATATCTAACACAAAGATATATATGAATAAGGAATGGATACATATATATGTACATGAATATGAAAGATAGATATATATCAGAGATAGATCCACACACACACATATATATATATATATATATATATATATATATAAAATGGAGAGACACACATATGTCAAAAATGGAAACATATATATAAGAGACGGAAGCGCAAATATAAGAAATGGAAACTCACACACATTATATATATATATATATATATATATATATATATATATATATATATTAGAATTGGAAAATGCATATATACAAATATCAGAAACGGAAACACACACACACATATATATATATATATATATATATATATATATATATATATATATATATATATATATATATATTAGAAGTAGAAACACACACACACTCATATATATTAGGAGTGGAAACACATACACACACATATATATATATAAGAAGTGGAAACACACACACACATATATATATATATTAGAAGTGGAAACACACACACACACACATATATATATATGAAGTGGAAACACACGCACACATATGTATATATATGAAGTGGAAACACACACACACACATATATATATTAGAAGTGGAAACACACACACACATATATATATATTAGAAGTGGAAACACACACACACATATATATATATTAGAAGTGGAAACACACACACACATATATATATACATTAGAAGTGGAAACACACACACACATATATATTAGAAGTGGAAACACACACACACATATATATTAGAAGTGAAAACACACACACACATATATATTAGAAGTGAAAACACACACACACATATATATTAGAAGTGAAAACACACACACAGATATATATTAGAAGTGAAAACACACACACACATATATATTAGAAGTGGAAATACACACACACACAAATATATATATTTTTATATTATAGAAGTGGAAACGCACACACACACATATATATATGTTAGAAGTGGAAACACACACATACATATATTAGAAATGAAAACACACACACACACACACACACATATATTAGAAATGAAAACACACACACGCACATATATTAGAAATGAAAACACACGCACACACACATATATATATATATATGTATAAACGTAGCAATGCTCTTATCATTGAGCTAAACAGCCACTGGTAACGCAAAGGCCAAATAACTGCTTTCGACCAAAGTTCTCATCTCGTTTATTCTTGCTTTTTTTTCCTTCTTTTTCAACGCTACAGTTGTGAATAAAAGAAATGGACAAATTTGGTCCGCTAGAATGAATTATGAATAGCGTTATATTATAGAGATACTCATTTGAAATGATCTACCGTCTCTCTCAATTTAGACACAGTAAATTGAACACATTATATATATATATATATATATATATATATATATATATATATATATATATATATATATATATATGAGGGAGAAAATGTCCGAAGAACTCTTCATTGTTCCCTCTCAAGTTTGAGTTAATTACTAAGAAGCTTGTCCTGAAGATAGTTTTCCTTATAGTGCTGAACCCTTCATATCTTTGTTTCCATGGCATATTCCCCAACCCTCTGTATCCATAACCACGTCTTTCATGCTGTTTATTTGGTTCCACCAATTATAGGGAGATAAAGCGGTATTTATTTTATCCTCAGCATCTATTGCAGAATCCTCACCTGTTTATTTCACCAAACAATTCCTATCCCTGCTCTATTTCGACGTTCAGATAAGTTTAGAATCAACCAAAAAAAAGAAAGGGTTTCTGGTTGGAATCAATGGAGGAAAAAACCCAACAAGGTGAAAAAACGAAGCTTGGTAGACTCTGGAAGGGAAACCTTACTCTTGCTTAAAGCGATAATTGCTAATTATGTGTCATTTGGAATTGAGTTGGGTAGCATCAACGGACATCAGTTAAAAAAATTAAAAAAGGGATTTTTTGAATTGGGTATAAATTAAAAATGGACAAAAAAATTGATTAAGAAGATATAAAAAACAAAAAAAAAAACATACGAGTGCAATAAAAAAAGAAAAAATGAGAGAGAAAGAAAAAGAGAAGAACGAAATTGGATAAAACGCTCTGAAACAGATAGAAAGACTCAAAAGGTTTAAATAAAACAGGTACAAAAAAAAAGGATATATAGGAAAGTATTTGCTAGAGAATTTTGTATGTGATTTTTCGATAGAAACGCGTTGCTAGCATGGCCAAGCTTCAAGTAAAGGTTAGGTACCGACTTGGTTGCTAGTGATTTTACTTTCGAAATGCCTTGCTAATGAGGAAAAGGGGTAATTGCCAATGGCCAGGAATTGATTTTCGCCTCACTGACAAAATACGGCTATCATATACATAATGTGAATGAATTGCTTATGATCTTACAATAGAAACGCAATAAAAATCAGGAAGAAAGGGATTGTCAGGGGTCAGGTATTAGTGCGAGCATTACTGACTAACATGGGCGTAAAATATTAGTTTCAGAATAGGCCATTTCTCACTTTTGTACGCAAGACATTTCCAGTCTCTTATAAAAATAAATGAATAACTCAATAAAGGAAAGAAATAAAGAAAAAAAAAAAAGAGAGAAAGAAAAGCAAAAGAAGAAGGTAGTAAAAAAGAAAAGAAAAGGAACAGCTATCCTCCCAGTCGTCAATACCGTTAAATTTCTCCTCCGCCGTGTTACTCGAGTTTTCCCAAGATAAGTTTTGAGGAAAACTTATCTATGACCTTAATGAACCTTCACTGATAACAGTAAATCATTTTATGACTAAATGTAGCTTATCAACATTTTCTCTTGCCCTCTTGGGAAGAAAATGCAATGCAAAACAAAAAGAAGATTAAACCATTCCCACTTGATCCCCACTTAGAAAAACTTAATCCAATGATTAAAGCAAAAAAATCGTTTCATTCTGCTGCTAAGATTACTTTACATTGATCAAAACACAAGAATGATAACTGAAGACATAAGGGCACTTCATCGTTATCTGTGCACCACTCTCCGTTTCACCCATCCTCACTGGTTCCACTGTCAATAATAGTGCCAATTATCATTTTTTGCGAACTCCATCCAAAAAATTGGAATTGACGGTTCTCCTACCAGAACAAGAACAATCTTCACCAGAATGAGGAGTGTAAACCGATATGTAAAATCTACATCCCCCCTTCCATCATTTGAGCTCACGATCAACTGATTGAGCTAAATTGGTAAGTTTAAGATATCAACAAAAACTTCACACAAATATGCACGGGATAATTTAATCCAATTATATATATATATATATATATATATATATATATATATATATATATATATATATATATATATATATATATATATGCGTATGTGTGTGTGTGTTCGATTTATCATATACACGATTCAAAAGTTGCAATGATCATGTTCAGTCGGAGTAGAAGTTGGAGTGGGGTTTGAACCTCCAGCAGTCGGTCTTGCTTATTCAATTACTGGACGCATTTGCAGGTTTAGATCAGTTGGTGGTAGTCATTAGGGGTCGAGTGACAGCGAGTCTCCAGCATCTCCCTCTGGTCTTGTCAATCCCAACTGACACCGTCCATTGATCTTTTACTCTCATTTACCTCTACCAACAAACTAGAAGGAGATATATGAATTCACTTTTGTCCGTTTATGTCCACACAATATCTCCAAATGTTCTCAACGGATTGTAATGAAACGGCTGTGTCAACGATCTGACAGATTTCCTCATCTTGCTCACCACTATCAGGTCATGCTTAGATGGGGTCATCAATCCGGATTCCACAGTCCCAAAGAATTTCATTTTTTTTGTTCATAACAGCCACTGTTTCATTATAACTAGTCTCTGGCCCATCGTTTCGCTTACGGTTATCATAAGTGAACAAATAGAAATTATGTATTATTACATGAAAATCGCCACAACGGATGTATTGTTGAAGGGGTAATGAAGAAGAGCTCAATCCTTGCCCGACAACACTTCAATGACATCATATTATTCCGAATAGTAATTGTCTTTTATCAAAGCATATGCTATTTGCTTAGATGTCTATGAACCAATTATTTCTTAATAGATGACATTGCTTGTTGGTTTCCTTTCAGCGAATCCCCCCCAGTTTGAGTTATATATCATAAAATGAAGGTCTCTCTAGTCAACAAAAATATGACAGACGGCTCTAACCTTCACAACGATGACAACAATAGTCTCCGTAGATGGCTGCTATTTATATCATAATTGTGACAGATACGTCTCTCCTTTCTTTCTCTCTCTATATATATATGTATGATTATTCTCATTATTTGTTCATAATTATTTACTATTAAAAAACCTTACAGGATGTCTCATGAAGGAAACAACTCCAAGGATAAGAAGGTAGAATTTTCGGGCACATGAATGTTTTTGTCATAATATTCACACAAGAGGCAACACTGTAAAGTGAAAACAGTATTTGAAAGTTTAAATGATTGCATCGCGTACAAGCTTCATTCAAACATCTGTTCTTTTGTGTTGTGTCAGCAGTGTCGTTTTCCAATTGATTTTAATTTAATGAAATTGGTACGACGCAACATAGAGGTTAAAAGGAAATCATTCTAAACTACTATTGTAAAGTTGAATGTTCGTATAATTATCATCGTTTTGTAAGCAGTTCGTAATTTGTGTCGTTGAAAATGTACCTAATTTAATTCAAATCAGAAATCCATGTTGTTTTAAAAAGGTTTCAACCGTCTTTCTAACACACTGTACATCCTAAAGACAGTAAATAGCAAAGATACATCAATTATTTGAATCCATGTAAATAAAAAAGAAAATAATTCTCCAAAGAGATTTTAAAAAAGACCCCCCCAAAAAACAACACTATAAGAGTATGGGTTATATATTATCTAAAGAGAGAGGAATTCTTTTGTAGTGAGATTAAGATGTTATCGTAGGATGATTAATACTGTTTGGGTCAGACCACTGGACTTTAAATCACTACTTACGGCTAATTTCTTAGCAAATATTTGCCTCTTCGAAGTACAATTGTATACGATCAATTTGTTTACAAAAGAAGTGCACTCAAACACATCAATCACAAATGAAAGGCTCCATTTCAAAAAGATGTACAACTTTAGTGAAAATTTGACAACTCATTTAACGCTAAATTCAACGATTTTTGGATAAGTCAAGATTAACACTGAACATACGATTATAGCAATAACTTATTTTATCGGATGAAAAGGGAGCAATTAGGAGTTGTCCGAACTATTGATCTTCACAATATTCATGTCGATCCATTCTAAGGCCTTTTTCAGGTGAACAATCCATATGAAAAGAGGTCTCTTTTCATGCATATACGCAAGTATTAAATTTTGATCCAATAAAAGAGGTATCAACTGAGCTCAGATTTGATTCTAAAAATTTTGAAAGGTTATTTTCATTCAGAGAGTTGTTCAGACTCTTAATCTCATTTTTTTTTTCAATGCTATCGTTATTATCACAACGTTTCAGCCGATCTATTCTGCAGCCTTCTTCGGGTGCACAACCCATGTGAACAGAGCAGATCTCTTTTCGCATGCATATGCATGTGAAGGTATCACCCGTTTTCAGACAGTTCACTAAACGTTACTTTTCTTGAAGAGCGGAAATAGCGTTTGCTTTACAGCGAGGCAGTGTGAACTCTCTCCCCCCCACCACCAAGAACCAAGTCTTCTGCACTTCTTTTCGCCCAAAGACTCCTGCTACCATACCATCATCACCATTTTTTATGTACCTGGGGGAAGCATCTAACTTAATAGTAATTGCTTTTTCGCTTTACGCCATTTCGGCTTACGATAGATTTTTTTTTATAGGAACACTGATTTGGGATAGCAGGGGGGGACCTGTATTCTTATTTCGGTTGATACATTCTAATCCATGTAGAAACAGAGATGCACTGGCATCTTTAGCACCGATTGGCATCACTGACTGACGTTCTGGTATACTGAAAAAAAAAAAAAGAGAAAAGGTGGACCCTCCTCCATGTGGTATCGGACTAGCACATCCATGGTCTGACTTTCTGACCTCCTTTTCTCGGTAGTGAAAACCAGAAACCGGCATCGAATAAAAAAAATGAATGGAGGCAAATATACTTCTTATAAAAACATCTCAAACCAAACCTCACAGCTATACGCCTAACACGAGTGATACCATATTTTATACGAATTCTCCTCTCCAAACTTTTCCTTGCTAAGTAGAACAATTGACACTGCATTAAAATCAAAAGTGGCCTGATTTATACATTTATCCGCTAGGCTAGTGTGCGCAGCTTCTTCCCATTTTCTCATACTCTAGCTATAACCTAATCTATCACTTTGACTTCATCTGAGGGGTTGTGTAATCTCTTGTTATTTCAGATATGGTTCTTCTCTCTCTCTCGTGTATAATACACAGATGCGCACGCACGAATGTAATCTAAATATACAAATAAATATCTATACACAAATCCTCACTGATACATGCGTAACAATACATATATAGGTGTGCTTACTAATATACCACCACATATAACTATCTACAATTGAACATATCTATGTACAAACGTTCCACATATTCGGAACGAAACATCCCACACATATATAACCATAATAATGAACAGTGCGATTTTTTCTGTTTGTTACTCTGGCTTTAACAATAGTCTCCACCAATTAAAGGAAACAATTTTACTGAAAAAAAATCTCCTGCCAACAAATTGCAACAATGGACTCTTCCACTGAAACTAATTTAGTAGTTTTTCCACCGAAATTCATACTTGTATACGTGAATTTTTCATGGGGATAATCTAATATATATATATATATATATATATATATATATATATATATATATATATATATATATATATATACACACACAACAACAACATACGTAGACGCATGGGCGGGTGTGTTAGTGAGCATTTTTATTTTAAGAATAGGCTCCAACATTATTTCTATTTTTATTGAAAGAATTATTGGTCACGTTCTGGCAGCTCATGTGTCTCAAGGGATTTTTTTCCGACCAGAGGCAAGGAAACATCTAATCAAATATGTTCGTCCCAGAAGTTTGAATTAGAAAAAAAAAAACATCCCCCCAAAACATACAGGGTAGTGGAAGGAAGGGAGACAGCTAGGTCAGAGCATTAATATCAACACTTGACTAATTTTAATTTACTATCGTTCATTATATATAACACATCCGGTTTCCGTAGGGATGTATTCTACTTATGACGTATGTATATATGTACCTGTTGAGTGTATGTGTACCAGAGTTCAGAATCCAATTTCATGATCCCAGTCCATACACTTGAAAATATGAAACAAGTCTTGTGAGAAAAAGTGCATTGACATGATCACTATATATATATATATATATAT
>OY735200.1:21881677-21956677 GCA_963457665.1 Thysanoteuthis rhombus
AAGCAATATCTTTTGATTACGGGGAGGTTACTTGGAACCGACATAGCTGTGCAGGTGCGTGGGGTTGAGGGATTAGGGATTAGTCTTCAAATTCTTGTTCAAAATATTTATCACAGCGACATAGATTTGGGTGGAGGTAATGGAAAACGAAGTAAAGATCTCATTTCCAGCGTATAATTGCTCTGATCAATAGATAACTCTAACCATAAATTCTCAAATCAATCATCACGAATCTGTATAAAAGCCCTTTTAAGATTCCATTCCATCTGCTTCTCGTATTTTAAAGGGACCACAAAGATTTGTTCGGTTTGAAACTGATTAAAAAACCAAAAAAAAAAAACAAATGTAGAAACACCTAATCTGAAGAATCGAGTGAAACAGGGATTTGTATTCTCAAAAAAAGATCAAGCTTGAGACTCATGCATTTCGAAGCAGTTCAAAATGACTTCCTCTCGCGTTGTCTAATATCTATGAAATCCGCAAGGACCCTTACAACATAAATACCCAAAATACAGCTTAAGAAAATAACCCTGCGGGCATTTAAAATGGAAATAGGTGTTTGGGGCAACTATCAGCACAGCTCTTAAATTTGAAAAGCAAACCTATGAATGTGTTTTGAACACAGCGGGTGTCCGGGTCAATAGATTCTGTCTCAGCCTTGTCTGAATGGAGAAATAGCCGAGTGTACTCAGTGACATTCGGAAGAGATTTAAGCAAGGTGTCAACAGAGGATAGGGGGCTGTATAAACTGGGTAGAAAAAGTGCCTTGGTCATTTAATGGCTTTCACATCTTTATGGGCACACACAAGAGTCTAATGCTTAAAGAAATAATTTAAAAGAAAAAAAAGAAGGAAAGTTATTATTGAAGCTAAACACAGAGCAGTGAGAGCCCCCAATGGATTTTGTCTGACACCATAACAGAGTTCAGTTCCGATGTAAGAGTTAGAAAGGTAAATAGGTAGAATGACATAGATATTTAGCCGGTTACAGTTATCAAATTCAGTCGACCCTAGATACTTCATTCTAAGTGATCACAATAAGCGGTTTCCTCTCAATATATCCTTAGCTTATCGTTACCAGTCCGTTATTGTAATTTTAAAGACTTTTTCCAAAAGTGATCACGATACCCCTCTTCGAAATTTAATCTTATGCTACACTCAGTGAGTGCCTCTTCACTGGATTTTGTGATCTCAGTGACAAGCCTGCAAGGTATAACTAGAAAGTACCCAGAGATTGCACACCTCAGGGTCATTCATCAACTAAAAAATGAATGAAAAGTTGACGGGTTGCGAGCAAGGGCTCAAAAATCCCCAATAACGTATTATTTGAATTTACATTGAATCTGCAAAATATGCAATGATATTGGCAAATTTTTCACCAATCTTTTGGCATAATATTCTATGATTAAAAAAAAGTTCAACATCCTTTTATAATGGTAAGAGCATCGCTACGTCGAAGCGGCTACTCTATCGGTGGCAGGTTAGATTCCTGCAAGAGACCCATTTTCTTTAATTGTTTATTCTATTTACGTTGTCTAAATTGAATGATATATTAACCATGTAACGACGGAGGATAATTTCAAATAAGTTCGTATCTAATATAACGCAATTTATAATTCATTCCGTCGGACTAATACATGTCCATTTGTCAAATACATACTGTTGCGTCGTAAGAGAAAAATACCGAGAATAAACAAGATGAGGATTTTGGTTGAAAACGGTTATTTGGCCTTTGCACACATACATATATATATATAATTATGAATTGCATTTTATTGTATTGAAACACTTATTTGAAATGATCTCCCGTTATTACACGGTGAATGTCTCATTTAGCCAAGACAACGTAATTCACCATGTAATAGCGGGAGATCTTTCCAAGTTAGAGTTTCAAAATAATATAATGTAATTCATAATCATTCTGTCGCATCATACATCAATTTCATATATATATATATATATATATATATATATATATATATATATATATATATATATATATATATATTAGAATAAAATTAATCAAGTCAGTTAATGATGACAGTTAATATGCCGTCCATCTGACGATTTCCTATTACATAATAGTACAAGAAAAACAGGAAAGTGTTGACATATGAGAGGCAGTTTGGACCACCCACTGGTAACCAGATACCCTAATGTGGGCCCCTGTCTGGGACAGGATGTAATTCTAGGCACAGATGCCAAGCATCCAGTCAGACATTTGCAGAATTTACCAAATGCCAACAAGGCTTTTCTGTCGAAAATTGGCATCAACCAGAGCTGAATGTTTCAATTTATATTTATTACTAAGCAAAAAGGGGAAGGTTATCAACAATCGTGAGTATATTTTGGAGTTTATCATGTCAAAAACTTTTATATCTGGTCTATTAACTGTTACGGCCGGATATCCTTCCTGATGCCAAACAATATTCTGCTCTGCGTAAGGATAATGTTTATAATCTTGTCTTTATCCAAGATATAGTTAGAGTCTCTCACCACAACTATAACAAAAATGGCACCAGAATTAGCGTTGATTGGTGTAAAATTTATATGTATACGCTTAAAGGAGGCGTAAGTAAGAGACAGAGTAGTGGTGAGAGGTTTAGTGAGACGGTAAACAAGTGAGTTTCAGTAAGATTGTGAAACTAGTGATTTCGTGAAATCTCTCGAGCTAAACTTAGTAAATGTCTAGTACATTCTATTTCAGCATGCACAGTGTATATACATTACTGTTAAGTTTGACACAAGGCCACTATAGTGGGGCATGCAATGAGGGGTGAACTCATTTCAGTTGCGATGGCCGGCATCACAAACTGGTTAACCATTACTGCACTGATTGTGACGTTATAGATTTTATAGGAATCTCACAATCTTACCGTAGCGTATACACTAAAAGGGTGGATGGGGAGAAAGTATACGATAGAGTAGTGGTGGGGGGTTACTGAACAATCAAGGCACGAATAGGAAATCAAATCAAATCAAAATAAAAATACAAAAACTAGAATTTTACCCGGGGACTTGACGCCCACCCTACGGCATATATTCGATTTCAAATATGTGTCCATCCAACCTTGGTGGTTGATAAGTAGTATTGACTGTAAAAGATTTTCTTCGAATAAAAATCATCAAAGTGGAAGAAGTTGTCCAAGTGAACGTAAAGAAAAATAAAATGATACGCTTAGAACAGAGGACAATCTATAGACAAATAAAATGAAGTGAAATCCCTCTTGTGACTCTCCCTCCAGTCTATACATCACAGCTGACAAAGATTCGATTCTAGAAATGTGCCCATTCAACCCTGGCGTTCAAAAGGCTGTGTTGATTGTATGGATATTGCAAATGATAGTTTGCTAGTGACATGAATTCAATATCAGAGATTTTAGACTATTTTAAATGTAGTGAAAAGAAATTTCAGGTTCATTTGTCATAGATAAAACAGGACAAGTGAAAATCAATTTACATGTTTGGAACAATTTTACATCATTATATTACAGATGTATTACAATGTAAAATTAAGGTTATTGAAATCAGAGGGAAGAGTAGCTTATGGTTGATATATAATCCTCTGGAAATTACAATACTATGTCTAGCACTTCCAAATATCAAAAAAATGGATGATACAATGGAAGCGTAAGGTACATACACAGGAAAGCATAACAATAATATACAAAACAATGAATATGAAAAGATTGATAGGTATTCGGTGTTGAGGGTGGAACTGCAGAAATTGTGGCGAAAACAAACAACTGTTGTTCTGGTAGTCATCGGGGCGCTTGGTTTCATTCTCAAAAATCTTGGGAAATATGTTGGCAAACTTGCCGTGGAGTGCGATTTGCGAACGGTACAGGAATCTGCGCTTTTTGGCACAACAAACATCTCAAGCAAAGTTCTCAATCTGAAGTCAAAAACCTGATCGAGGATAATTAAGTCCATCTCCAGTGTGCGAGAAGCTGATTTAAATATAATGTTCTGAATATTTCAGTATCATCTCTACCACTTATTAAATCATATACAGAGAAAAAATATAACAGAAGCGTAACAAATGGTCCTAATAAAAAGATGCGGTTACCATTTCAATATGAAATAACGCTCTCTTAATATAACAGAACCCCATCTAATAGACGAGACGATGGGAAATATCATGAAAGCGTCACGTACGGAAGGAAGTAGAATCACATAATAGATTTTCATCATTTCGATGCAAAATAATTCTCGTGATATTATAGTACCTACCCACTTTGTAGTTAAGACTAGGAGAGGTGCAATAAAAGCGTAACGTGTATACGCCGGAACGGAAGGAGTAAGGAACAAGAAAATAAAGACGTGTACGTATACACACTTGCATATCATTCGGGTCACGTACGGTATATCACGAGCTGAGTAAATACTAATACATTTATGATGTGCAAAGAGGATAAAAAAGAAAAGGCAGGAGAAACTAAAAATCTCCTTCCAACGCTCGCACGTACGTACGTACGCACGCACGCACGAACTTCGCTAGCTAATCATTTGCATATAAAATCATTTTATTGTATACTGTCTACTGCTAAGTAGAATCGGAATTTGAAGATACAACGAAAGCGTAACATCCATGGGCGGGAAGGAATAGAATAATAAGAATAGAGATTACAGTTATGTAAATATAAAAATAATGTTCTGAATATAATTGTAGGCTGTCGACCAGTCATCAGAAGATACAATGAAAGTCTGACATAAAACGAAGTAAGAAAGAAACGAGTTAATACAATTTCCGTTAGTCTATTTTCTTCTTTCTCAAATATATATGTATATACACACATACACATTTTCCTCCAACAGGTTGATACAAAAGTCGAACACAAAAACCCACACATGCTTCTAAAATTTAATTAATAGAAAAAAGATGCACAATCTACACTGTCGCAAAATCTTGGATTATCCACACTCATATCCACAAAATATAACGATGTAAACATCCCCTTGACAACACATATTTACACACACACACATTTTTTTCTATGAGAGTCACTATATTGAACTACATATACACACCAATTTCACTTTTACACAAATGATTTTACCTTTGATACGAAGACATTTACTTTTTCACCAATGAAAATAAATTCAGAAAAATAATAACTTTGCATCATCTCCCTACTTTCTTAAAATTGTTAATCGCAAAATTTCAATTCTCCCCATTCGACCTTTGACCACGAGTTTTTCGAAACCTGACGGAAATAAATTCAATCCAGTTTCCAAACTTCCGTGTTCCCATATTGTCTTTTAAATATAACACACACACACACATATATATATATGTAATTAAAATTGCGACATCCACATACTCTTGAAGAATGAATTTACCATGAAACATGTGGAGATTTTCTGTCTCTCTCTTTCTCTCTAATCTTCTGTAATTTAGTTATCAAGAATTACTCTGTGCTGTCTAGATAATGCATTGAGCACTTTTTACTTCATAATTCAAAAATTTCCACTACTTCCATTATTGAAATAATCTTTGGGTGAAATTCGATCTCTGCAGCAGCCTCTTTCTCTTCGATTGTTCATCCTATTCACGCTGTCTAGACCAAGTGATACATCCACCGTGTAATAACGGGAGATCATTTCGAATAGTGTTCCAAAGTAACATAATGTAGTACAGTGTTCAGATCGCCTACGGTCTGACAATTACACTGGTATGAAACTCGGAGTCACAGCGAAGTACTGAATTTTCTGCATTTACACACACACGGATATATATATATATATATATATAAGAGGGTGCGGGTGGAAGGAAGGGACATCTAAACAAAGTCGGCAAAATAAGTTCGTGATACTCACATCCTTACTTTGGAAACAGGAAAGAAAATACAGGAAGAATCTCCTCTAATCGCATACGCACACTACTTGGGTTGAAGTCAATTCCTTCAGAACTGGGGTTGTATGTCAGAAAACGTCAATAACCTGAATTTGCCCAGCTTAGGACGAAACGTACAGAACAGAAATAAAGAAAAAAAAAAAAAAGAAGAAAAAAAAAAGAGTTTTCCGAAAGACAAGCGAGCTGCCGCTACAACTCGTCCTTCTCTTCCCTCCTTTCTCCAGTCTTATCAGTTCCCAAGCAGGACAGTTTTAGAAGCAGGTAATGTTCGACATATCCCAGTGAAGATAATGTACTGTAAAGCCGTTTGCAACATCGATCGCTTTCACGTTGAATAATACACACAGATATTTCCGTCCGTAGGTTAATTGTACAAGTAACTCCCTAATGTTTCCGTTGGTCGGATCGATACGATTACTGAGGTCTTCTTTTGTTAGTTTCTTTCCAGGTTCATATCGGCTGAGTTGTGTGGCACAACTCAGCATTGAACGACATTCCAGCGAAAATGAAAAATACACCCTCACGTATACATCCCAGGCATACACATATAAGTGCATGTATGTGTGACGTATGTGCACGTGTGCATATATGTGGAATACATGCGCATACATGGCACATGTGTTCACGAGAGGATGTATGTGGTGTGTTTGCATGTCCGTGTGCATTTTGCATTCTCGATAAAATGTCGTTCGATAAAAAAGCCGTGGTACCATCGAGTTGAGAGATTGTATTTTGTTTCTCTTGAATCAGATAAATAAGGTGGGTTGGTTTCTAGCGAATATTTTCATTTGCCGTTTTCTCCTTTGGTAATAGGAAGCACACACGTTTTAGCCACGAGTAATCAAATCTGACTCAGGGAGATCTATTCGGATAACGGAATAACGAAGAAAAAAACCTGCAAAAAACAAAGCTATTTTTCGCCAAATGGACACTGTCATTTACAAACATGGCCAGTTTCAAAGGGTTTTTCCTATTCTCGCAATTATTATCATAATGCTATCACTATTCAACTTGTTGGTATGTATGTACGTTCGACCATTACGCTGGTTATAATCCATTCTCATTATATATTTCATCCTTTTTATTCTTTTCCAACCATATTTTCAGTGTAATGAACGAGGGTAAGATCGAATGACGGTGGTTACGCTTGAATGGGGGCAAAAGTTGAAACTTGAAAATAACTGATTCATTCTGTACTGGAAACCGATTGGTCGATTCTGAATTCTCCGATAGACAAAGGGAAATAATTCGAGGTCTTTTACTTCACAGATCATTATTTACCAAAACACTGGTTGCTTTTTTTGTAAAATTAGTGCAATGGTGGTATGGTTACGATTTATGAAAAACAACAAAAAAAAAAAACAAAACAAAAAAAACAAAACAACAAAAAACAAACTAAAATTGTAATTGTACTATTTATTTACGATAAGATCTACTATTTACAATATATATATCGTGGGTTTCTCTAAATTTTTGAGAGGAAGTATTATTATTTCTATCATTGTTCGGACTATCCTCATCTTGGTTGTTTTTCATACAACGTTTCGGCCGTTGTACTCTACGGCATTCATCAGGTATCATCTGGTAGGTGTGGGGAAGTTAAATAAAGGGTTCGGTTCGTTACTTCCCCACACCTACCAGATGATACCTGATGAAAGCCGTAGAGTACAACGGCCGAAACGTTGTATGAAAAACAACCAAGATGAGGATAATCCGAATAATAATAGAAATATATATCGTGTATTAGACTTACGAAGGAAAAATCATTTTAATGTAGAACAATCAATTATCAAACAAGCGTATGCGTCTATATACATACGATTGTGTGTCGGAATTTTTTTTTCTTCATAAATTTATACACGAAATTATCGTAAATAAATAGTACTTTTACGAAAGATGCTTGTTTTTTTCTTTCATGAATCGTAAACATATCCATATTGCACTGATTTTACAATAGAAAAGTCGACCAGTGTTTTGTAAGAAACGAACTAGAGAAATAAAAGCGCTCGAATTGTCTTTTTCCTTGTTGAATTCAGAATCGACCAATCGGCGTCGAGGAAATGAACAGTCAGTAGTCTGAGCTTCAAGAAATAGAATACTATCGCATTGCATCTACCCCGATTCCACTGATCATGTAAAAATTTTATATCTCCATCATTACTCTTGGGCCAAGGCCCATTTCAATTGCTCTCATCCACACCTCGTTTATCTCTCCTAACGGATGAAAAATAAGACAAGGACCCCAAGGCAACGCAGAAAGATGAGAAAAAGCTGTCTTAATTTGTGGGTGAGATTCCAACATCCCCTGTTTCTCCGAATCCATATCTAGCCACCAGATCCTGTGGCGATAGACACTGGTAAAACGGGTAATAAAATAAGGGAAGGCTTATCTGCCCTTGAACAGAAACCATAGTTGATTAGTGATTCATCACTTTTCTTATTTCTTGACCCGAAGTATTTTGCCGGCAGAATTAGATAAAAAGTTCCCAAAATAAACCATACTTTGTATCAAAATAAACGAATAGTTTGAAGCCATTGTGAAGAACGTAACAACGCAGATAAATTATATTAAATACTTTTTATTTATTTCTTCTACTGACAAGCTTAGTATTCCTTTTACAGTTAAAGGCAAGGCAAGGCCTTCAAGAGGAATTTTAGAAGGAGACCCAGAACTATTTCCGCCCCAATACCGCCCAGACACCCTTGTCTTTTAGCCATAAGGTTTTTTTTTCTTCCTTTTAGCACCATACAATGTTCGCTTACCGGTAAACGAGATAGTCCACCTATTTCATTAATGAACATATCGTGTTGACTTGGAAGTGTTAATACATTGCTCTTCTCTAGACATTCTGCCTCCAAGCCGCGGGGAGATGCACCAGCTGCACGCCCCATCAGGAGTCCTGGTTAATTATATATATATATATATATATATATATATATATATATATATATATATGTGTGTGTGTGTGTGTGTGTGTGTAAAGTTTGATTCTCTTTTTATCTGAGTATTGTCGAACCGGTCGGTGCCTTGCAGTGTGTCTGCTTTCGCGCTTAACCCGATAAAAATGATCTGATTTCCATTTATCCATCAATTTCTCTATAGAGTCTGATTCCCTTTATATATATGTGACCCCTAAGTAGCCGAAACATTGCACTGTAGACAGAGGTATTGAATCAAGGTACCACTAAAAAACAGTTTCGATTGCTTATCAGGATTTTAACACACACGGACACACACATATAATATATATGTACACACGCACACACAGAAAAATAAAAGAAATAAAAAACCAGACGCAAAAAAATGGAAGTATTCTATCCAAAAGTTACGTAAAAAAAAAAGAAGAAAAGCAACTGGCTTCCTTGGCAGACTAAGAGAAAGCAGGCTTGGCTTTCTAAATTGGGCAAATAAACCTGTCCCAAACACACATAATCAAGGCAATTAGATAATTAGGCCCTTGTCAATTTTCAGGAAAAGTGGTGGCTTATTTGGCCGCGGGGAGGGGGTGCTTACAGGCAATTCAGTGGAAAGAGACTGAATGACGGCCAAGTAGACAGACGAATTTGGCTTTCTCAAGCAGTTTAAATCAAAAGAACGATTTTAAAAAAATCTATAAATATTGCACACGCGCAATTTAGATAGATAGAGAAAGAGATATTTACGTGCGAGTATGAACACGCATGCGTGTAAAAATACGTATATAAACACAGGCACATGTACACGTATATAAGAGTGTATGAACATGTACACACGAACACATAAGTTTCGTTTTCGTGTATTTGTTAGAAATACGTAGTGCTTCAAATTTTAGAAAAAAAACATTAAAAGGTAAATAACAATAATTCAATAGAACAGAGCATATAATAATTACTTATTAATTCGATAAAACTGAGCATATAATAATTACATAATAATTCGATAAAGCCGTGCATATAATAATTACATAATTCAATAAAACCACGCATATAATAATTACATAATAAAATCTTTGATTACACGCATACATACACACACATTATATGAATATATATTCTCCGAAGATGCACACAAAAGATATCTGCTCGAAAACTGTTTCTTCCCAGTTTTCTCCTCGTAATGAAGGTAATTTTTATGAAGCCAAATGATCAGACAAAATGTATCGATATATTTCCCACTAACACCCAGACTCAACCTTCCTTTATTTCCAAGAAATCGAAGGAAAGTTCCATATGAAATAAATTCAATCCTGCGCATCCTCCAAGGGGAAAAAAATTGACTAGATTTAATCAGGTTAAAAAGTTGAGACTCAGGTCGAGTCTTCTAAAATTAGTAAACATTCATTAATTTTTTATTATTTTAATTTTTTTTTTAGACAAGAGGTCTAAAATTTACATAATCAATCTTGACTAATATGCAGGTATACCCCGCTTTTCGGAAGTTTGCTCAACACCACTTTTTCACTTTTACGAAAAAAAAAAAAAAGTGAAAATAGCGTTTCGTTCGTTTTGTAGCAACCGTCATAGAAGCAGCACACACTTTCATCCTATCTCATCTACACCTAATACCTCTATCTCCCCTACCCTAAACCAACCATCGTTACTATTTTTAGGCTCTGGAAACATTGAAAAAAATCCTCAGTAAATTAATGGTAATTATTTCTTCACTTTACGCCATTTCAGCTAACGGAATGTTTTATAGAAACACTCTATACTTGGATATCGGAGAAAATCTGTGCATGACAAAGTACAGGTTCTTACGACAAAATTACAACAAACTAAACACAAATAAGTCGTCTAAAAGCAATTATCTTTCAGGACCACTAATTCACACGTGGTAATGCTGATCTCAGGATAGTGATATACTGTTTTGCCCCGCTATCAGAAAATAGACCGTTCCTATGAAACAATTTGTAAGCGGGAGTCAAGCGAAGAAGCAATTACCATTATTTTTAATGCGATTTTTTAGCGTTCCCACACGCCCCCAAATAACCCTTTTAGTGTATGCTAGTTTTACGCAAGGCGCAACCCGCTTAGGAATTCTCCGAGGCTTTTCTGATACCTTAGGAGACATCTAGCAAACGGATGCACTGAATATATTGTGATAGAGCACATAGGCTCACCAATAGTACAGAGCTAGCGAGGCTCGATATTTTTCTCTGTAGCAAAGTAGCCTAAAGCGAACTTTAGTAAAGCTGGAGATGCCAATATTACTAGCAAAGTACGACAGTCTTAGGTTGAATTAACTTTTCACGCCAAAGACTAATAATGACAATGTTTCATCTAAAATATCTAGTCAGCGCCATTGTTGAGATCAAGGGCTAAATGGATAGGCTAAAAAAACAAAACAAAACAAAAACAAGGCAAAACACGAGCAATAGATTCAAGACTTGATTCTCTTGAAATTAACAAATACACAGGGTCTACCCAGAGAGTACCCAGTCGTTTTGAATACTTCCAGAACCGGTGTAGAGGCCTATATTCAACTTGGTAATCAATTAGAGGATTACCCCACTGCGCATTGGGGGAATAGACACTCCTCTGTGGAGTTACTCAGTTGCAGTGAGACGCCATTAAATGAACTTCTATTTTGTGTGACCTTATCATTCGCACTGACCGAGAATGTTATTCAAGTCCGGGCAGGATGTTTTTAGCAGAACAACACATCACTCATGCGTATGTATGTCTGCCCCCACCTACAGTTAGGAGAACTCGACAAGGCAACTAGTGGCAAACCCGGAAGAGGCCTTTAAAGGCTGTTATGAAAAGTAGATAGGGATAAGGGTGTGAGGTCCCAACGAAGGGTACTTTGAAGCGGACTAAAGTGCCATTCCATTTTTCGTTTTTGGTTACTTTCATATCAGACATCCTGTATTAAACTTATTCATTTCCCTTTCAAAACATGTTTTGAGAACTGATCAGCAAATAAAAGCGCTCTAATAAAAACTCAGCCATAACATATGAAAGGAAAACCAGTCAAAATATTTCTACTGTCGAAATAACTTCATTTCAGAACCTAAAACATAGGAGAATCAATATTGGTTATATGAAGTCAGAAAGTGCTTTTTCTCGAAACTAAATTACCACACAATAGATATCACTATCTTCAGCAAATAACGGACATCTCAAAAACGGCTAAACACACGGATTCAGTAATGTTTTTTTTGTTATCCGGGTAGTGTTATTATGGGTAATGTGATGTCTTAGGAAAAATGTGTTCGGAGAGAAGAATTTTAGAAAGAAAGAAATTGAGTTTCTTTTTTCTATTTTTTTTATTCATTTTATTTTTTTTTTTTACTTCTTTCCAGTCCTTCCTCAAAATAACAACCTTCTGACGGACTATTACCTTGTTTGTATTAGTTTCTTTTTTCATTACTCGCTCTTGTTATGAATACCGAACTTCCTATCAGACAACCTGAACAATTTCCAATTGTAAGATGAATAAGAAATAAACACTTGACTCTTTTCGATCTCACTTTCCCTTGTCTGAAAAAAGATTTTTAGAGTTTCGGCCACCGATTGTGTACGTGAGTCAACCCCCTATCCCCATACGAGACCATTTAGAATAGATTGGGAAGCAATATTAAATTTGAGTGTGAAGATCAAAAATCTGTGGCTCAAAATCGAGCCATTTTAAAGCTTGACTAATAAATTCCTAATTATGCAATACTATTTACTCAATATGACTCAATACTATTAATTACTACTAAATTAATACTTAGAGTATGCGGGATATCAATTCTTTTAGCTGTCAGGGAAGGGCATAAAGTACAAAAGGTCTAGAACCACTGGTTTACACAGTGGTTTTCAATCCGTATATCGCAGCAAAGTAGTGTGCCGCAAAGTGCGCCACATAATTGTTTTCAAACCTGCAAACGTATAATTCGAGCCTTAAACGTGTCCAGTACGGCTATTGTGTCTGACCCGCTTCCACCCTCGAGTTGACAACCTAATAGTTCCATCATTAGATTTCCCAAGATCTCGATCGTTTTAGCCACAGATGAGAGGAAAGGGGATGATTAGTACCATATCAGTTTTATATAAAAAAAAAGTCTTGTCCACTAACTAATAAAATACTCTATCTAATTCAGTTCATTTTTAAAAACGGTGTGGTGCACAATTCAAATATAGTATTCCATCATACAATTAATATTGAGAACTACTGGTCTATAACTTTCAGACAGGTCATTAATATCTCAAATTTTCTTCGTCGCATACTTGTTTTTGTTTCGCAAAGCAGGTGTATAATATAATTTGAAATCGTGTATACTTGGCTGACAATACGGTTACGTCTGTGTATCCAGAGCTGCTGAAATGGATTGATCTGGTTGTTATACCAATGACCAGTTGTTTTAATCGACATAATTGACTGGAGAAAGAAAGGTTCGCCTCCTTTCTCGGATATTACATCCTGACAAGGGCAGGAGAACGGATTGGCCGGAACCTAGTGTTGACAACATCAAGGATGCGGAGAAGAGGCTCAGTTGTCCGGACAAAATTCAGAAGCTTTGTGGAGCTCATCTGCGAGTGCTCCAGTAACACAAAATGTCAAGAAAATAAGCCATATTTTGTCAGCAGCCCTTATATTGATTCCTGGCCTCTGACAATCCCTTCCTTCCCCATTTTCAACAGATTTATATAGTACTAATATAATTAGAAATACATTTACACATACACACTCGCACAAATATATATGGTTTATCATTATTCTGCCAGTACTGCTTGCATTAATTCCTAACCATTAAAAATCCATTTCTTCCTGTCTTTTCAATCCATTTCTATAGTCAAACAATTAGCCATGTATTTATATTGTCAATGCATTGTTTCATCATAAAACTTGCAATAATTTCAGCTCAATGACGGCCTCACCCCTCCGTTTTCTTTCTGGTCTACAGCAACCACTACCAGACATGTAGTGCGAACATACAAATGTACGAAACAGGATAATGAGGATCAGGATGTACAGAAAAAAAAGGAAGCAAAAAGGAAAGAATGTTAGTAATAATAAGAATTTATGTATAAGAGCCTTTTTTTTTCTTCACTTCTGATTTTGCAATCAAAATAAATTAAACGGCGTTGAGTACTTTCCCTCTTTTGTTCATTCTTTTTTTTTTTTTTTTTACCTGTTGTAGGTTTTCTCCTAAAGCACAATAGAGAGGTCAGAACAGGTGAGAACCAAGGACACTGAAAATTTTGTACCTGTCTCCACAAGACACAGTCAGAGGTAAGAAAAATAATGAATAATTCATCAAATCGGGGTGTGGGCACCTTTGTAATACAGTAGCAACAATAATAATGATAAATAGATAGATAATAAAAGTTATATACGGGTGCATTTTTCAAGGTATCTTCTTTAAAAGGATCTGATAAGCCGGGACCCTTGGGATGCAAATGAGGTATCCCAGTAGATCAATCAAATCTTTCCTAACCCCGATGTCAAATGGAGGGGGGGGGCGAAGACGGATGCTAACAAGGAAGCGAGCGACACTCACTCCTGAAAAAGGATTTAAAATAACTTTCTTTCCTTTGACCCCTATTTACGACCCAACCAATTCAGACTGGGGCCGATGGGTAGGTCTGAAGAAGACAGGGCACGACATAAGAAAGCTATTTCTGGTGACAGATGAATTTGAAAATGAAAATGATACTGCCAGACGCATACACTGTTATGCAAATGGTTCTCAAGGACTGACCCAAAGTTCAAAGGTGTGGATGGGTGGGGGTTAATAGATGTAAGGTAGGAAGGTCTGTAAGAAGTGAGAGAATCTTACAGGGATTCAAAAAAAAAAAAAAAAAGAAAAAAAGATAAGTAGTGCAAACCATCTTCATGATTAAAAAATAACGATCATATATATATATATATATATATATATATATATATATATATATTTGGCATTATGGGTAGGCTTAGTGTTATTTCAACATTTTGCTCATACAGAACTTTGACAAGAACTGGGGTGTTTCAAGAAACTAATAGATAGTGGATTGCGTGTTGTAGCAAGGTATGAGTAGTAGTTGATTGAGTGGATGGACACATCTAGTGGTAACAGCTGTATAAATGACTTCCCCAAACCGTGGAAGCTGACTTTTAGGAGGGTCCTGATACATATTTCACCAAACACATTAGTTCTGCCCAGCCATTCAAACAATTAACTACCTCTCCACCTTACCATAATTCACAATCCACTAACAAAATAAACAAAAGCAAAAAAAAAACAAACACAATTTTCTTGTAACACCTTAGTTCTTGACAAAATTCTGTGTGAACGGAACTTCGGAATGAAGAATAATTTGTTGCGACCAGTGTGTGTGTGTGTGTGTGTCTTATACAGGTATTCTAGGAGATAGGGAAGATTCTATTCGAACACATTATAAAGTAATATTTACGAAGTGTGCGTGATGGGTGTGCCCGGGTGAGGGAATATTTGAGTGCACGTGTGCAATGGAGAGAGAGAGAGAGAAGACACGAAGGAGAATGGGGTGTTAGAGAGAGAAAAGACTTGACAAGAAAGTTTGTGAGAGAGAGAGGGGGAGCATATGTGAGAGAGTGCATTTGTGAAACAGAGTGAGATAACCCCCCCCCCAAAAAAAAAACTTGTACCACCTGCACAAATTGTATGAATCCAGGACCGGCACAGGGGTTCCCTGTGCCCAAGGCGAGAGTTAAAAATTGCCTCCCTGTTAGTATTCCAAAGACTATTTTTTTCAATTTTGAGTGCAAACTGAACTTTTGCGCCCTGGGCGATTGCTTAATGAACTGGTTGGCCTTGTACGTATCAATTTCAAATTTTCTTCAGCCACTTCCTTTAAAACGAATGAAACGAAACTTGCCATAAGCGCGAAAAGGAAGGGAATTGTATTTTCGGAAACTGTCAGCTTATCGAGATACGCGTTTCTCCACCGGGAAAAATATTCGGAGAGTGTGGGAATAGTTATTCTGAACCACGAAAAAGATTTGATGGTCTTGGTTGTTAACAAAAATGGCATCTCTGCCCATCTTATTTCTTATAAAAGATTCCTATCTTACAATCAATAAGTGAAACGAGAAAAAAAACGACTCAAGGGAATACAAAAAATTCTTCAGTATTGATTTCATATCATACTAGCAGAATACCCGGCTTTTCCCCGGCGGATCAGAGCATATAGTTCGCTGACCACTTGATTAATAGTAAGTTAATACTTTAGGTTTCAAAAATCCCAACTCGTACTACTGAACCAGACAGACTGTTGCAGCTCACCGGAATGTTCTCTCGACGAAACTTAATAAAAAAAGGATATTTGACAAATAATCTGAATATCTATAATTCAATACTCAGAGAATATGAATAGTAACAACAATAGAAAATACCCTTTTCAATTATTTACATAAAATTAACGTATCAATTCTGGCACATACGCTGATCTGACAACCAGACAAGTAGAAACATGGTCAGAATGCCAATTGATAAAAAGAAAAAGTCTTGGGTTGTTATTTCCTAAGATCTTTTAGCAATAAATCAATTTCTGACCAAAAGGGCATCTATGTAAATGGAACTTCACACAATCGAGTTCTTTCAGTTCTCTTGTAAAAAAAAATATATTCATATAAGTGAAAAATGGAGATATAAAAACATATAGAAGAGCAAAAATTTATCGGTTATATAAAAGGTTGGTGCGTGTAAGAGCGCGTATATGTATATATTTTTTATGCGCTTACGTATAAATCTCTAGATGTTTGAGTGGATATATATATATATATATATATATATATATATATATATATATATATGTGAATGACATATACGTATGTATGTAAACAAAAACTTACCTAGAGACCAATGGATCAACACCCAATTGTACAAGATGATAAATTTGTTGACCGGGGACGAAATTGGTCAACAACCCGCAAGAAATTTGAGGGAAGCATTTACAAATGACCAGCGAAGCACTTACCTGAAAAATAGAATAAAATAAATACATATAACAAATTGCATGAATTAAGGAGAGTTGAGATAAAAGGGATGACAAGTATTTCTAACAAATTGGATGGTTAAAAGAAAAAAAAAAAAATTCGAACAGTTTAATCCAATCTTCCAGTTAATTTCGCTGTTCCTACAATGTTTCGTACAATTCATTCAACGGCCTTCTCCGGATGTAATATTCATACGGAAAGGAACGGTCTGTTTTTTTTTTTTTTTTTTTTTTTTCAGTTGTGCAATCACACCTAGAGAGTATCATAAAATACATCGATCGGAATCTTGTGGGAACAACCAAATTAAAAAGAATGAGAGAGTAATTGAATAAAAAGGACGAAGGTATGTGCTGCATCTATTACGACTTGCTTCAAAATACATGCTCAACGCTATTTTCGCCTGTTTTCGTCAAAGCGAAGAAGTGGTGTGAAACGAAGGCAGGCTATGTACGTCTTGGTCACCATCGAAAATTGCTAAATAACAAAAACAGATAGCATTTTCTGAGAGTTCAAATATCCAAGGTATCAAAAAACATTAATTATTGAAATATCATCATCTTATTTCATACACTGCTTAATCCTAAGACTTATCTTCTTGAACCTTAATTTAAAATCACAATTGGTACCACTGAGAGACGAAGAAACAAACTGCTTTTGTTTTTATTCTATTTAATTTTCGGAGACGTAGCTGAGAAGGTATTAAAACGCACCCCAGACCCCTAATAGCTTTAAAATAGTTCACCTATTGCATTTCCGCTCACAAATCTCACTAAATGTCGAAGGGGGCACATCGAAAATCCAAGCCCCCCTCCTTCCGGGCCCTCATATCTAGCTAGGCCTTTGCTTCTCGGAGATTTAATCTACATAAATCAAGAAACTTATCAATAGTAACAGACTGACTTAAGTAGTAAGTTCCCAGTCGATACTTGGCACCGTTGACTGAATATTTTGGACTCCACTCGTGTAAATCTAATTATGTCAGCCTAAAAAGAAAGAAATAAAATGACAAAGTATTTTTTTCATATTTAATGATCACGAAAGCATCAGAAATATAATGGATGCGCCTATGGTCATTGCTCAGTGGTCGAGCGTGGGATCGGAGATCATAACATGACAAAGCATTCTTACTGCGTCACTAGATATGTACCGCATATACTTGAGAATAGGCTGATTTTTTTAGTAAAAATTTGGTGTCGACCTACACACAAGTAATTATCTTGTTAGGTTGAAACTCAAACATAATGAGAAGGACTAAAAAAAACCCTTGGCTTCAAAAAAAGCGTACTATAAATTAATGATATCGTGACCATAAATCAACATCGATCAACACGAATATACACGGTAATCATTAGAGTGAATCAGTTTTTTGACATATCTGTATGACCAATCAATGATATCTTGCTTTAAACATCTGTTTGTGTGTGTGCATATGCACACATATATATATATATATATATATATATATATATATATATATATATATATATATAGTTTCTATGCATATACACATAAACGAAAAATTCAGGGAATCAGTACATGAAAAGTGTACTATCCTAAGACGTGGTTTCCAATTTCCTTCGAAGTAGTCTCTCTAATCATGTATTCACTGTCTTACAAGGATTCTGCACAGTGAGGTCTGTAATACATTTGGTTCGTACGTATGCTCTTCAAATCCGAAGAACTTTCTTAGGTAACGTCACTCTACACACCCATATACCTACACATACATATTATATATACAGTTGTGGCGCTATGCCAATTGAAGCTCTGAAAATAAAGTCTATAAACTCAGACTTGTGAATATCATGGGATTTTGCAGATCTAAAAATTCACATTCACCGCCTCATAAAAAAATCTGACATTTTAACAAGTTGTTGACGTTTAAATTGAATAAACAAGATCATTTATTTTTTTGTATAAACCATAACATCTTTTAAAGTGGTTAAAGAAACTCTTTCATAAATTAGTAGAAATAATTTCAAAATACTACAGAGTAAACAGTTCACTCCTGACTTGATTTCAATGTTTTTTCGATATTACCACACTCAGTTTGGGATTAGTCGAATCGGCTCTTCATTAAGCATTTGCATTCTATAAAACGCAAGAAAAAAAAAATTGATTATAAGAATGAAAGAATCTAAAATTTGAGATTGAAAGAAAAAAAATTCTAGAATATTCGATTATCGGATTGCTTTAAAAAAATGTTCAGTATGCAAATTTTCTTCAAGATTATTAGCGCAAATATTTTCATTTTCTAAATATTTTTCACGGTTTTCAGTTTTCTGCAAAAAGATCAGATTTCTTGCAAATCCCCGCTTGGAATCCCCTCCTGTGTCGACGTCGGTGTTGAAACCGGAATGAAAACAAACACAATAGAAAGAAACAACAAACAGAAGTTACTGGAAGGGGGTGGAGACAGAGAAGGGAGTATATAGAGAGGATAGAGAGAGATGTGGATGGGGCTAGAACGTACTGAGGGTGAGAAGGGGGGATGCGGAAAAGGAAGAGAATTGGAAAGCGAAAAAGAAATTACAATCTCCACCCCTTGACTAAAAGGCATTGTTTTGAAAGGAAATTTATTGATCTCTGTAAATGTAATCAGGTAAAAACTTCCCACCCAACCGAAGAGAGAAATACATGGCAACAAGGTTAAAACGGACGAAATTAATTTATTTGATGAAGATATTGCAAGTTTGCGAGAATCCCATTTCATATATTGTGGTTCTTGCAACTTTGCAAGAATCCCATCATTGCTATAAAAGCAGCAGTCCTTGTCTCCTCTGATAAAGCTTGTTGGCTTTTAACGGTGTTGAATAATTTTCAACTCTTCAGAGAAAATAATGGTCATAGAATTTCATTCTTCAGCACCATACTTTTACTCTTAGTTTGGAATGCAGTTTCTGCTTCCAAAGGTAAACGTATAGTATCAGTGTCTTGATGCCTGATCATTGACAATCCCTATTCGCAATGCCTTTTCTATGACAAAGTCTGGTACAAGGCAGCTATAATATCTAAGTTTAGGCTACTTTTCTTACGATAATTGGGCATCCACTGAAGGTTGAATCCGCTATACGTGCGAATATGGTCTTCATGTACGCCCTATTCTATCACTGAAGCTTGTACCATTGCTGACTGACAAAGCCTTTCTTGACTTCTGATGCGTTTCTGTACTAAAATCCTTTGTATATTTACATTTTACAAATGTTAAACCTATTCAGTCCGTAATGCTTGCAACAATTCCTGACTACAGACACTCCCCGATTTTAAATTCACCACAACGATGGCGTGCCGAAACTTGGTAAAAAATTTTGGCTTTTAGATCCTCCTTCGGTACTTAACTTCAGTGACCTTGTCTGAGACCAAGCTTAGTAAATTTCGACCTGAATACCTTCAAAATATTCAGAATGGTTGACTAGACGGAGGATTACTGACAGGATTATTTGATCGACAAACGTGTTGAAGGAAATGATTTGACAGGAAGGAAAACAGTTGAACATCCAAGCAGGGTCACAGGAACAGGAAGGAAAGGTATTTGTTTTTAATATTATTCTTTAGATGTTGGGACACGGTAACTGAAAACACCATAGTAGGTGGCACAATTTACACCGGGTCATAAGAAAATATTTGAGGAGAACCGAACAGGTAAGAGACACACGATAGCAGAGGGATGGTCAGAGTTTGGGTGAGAGGATAGTGCAGGAGGAAGAGGTGGACAGGAGAACGGGGGGGAAGAGGAGGAGGAGAACGGGGGGGGGCAAAGAGGAGGAGGATAACAGGGGAGGCCAAAGAGGAGGAGGAGGATAACAGGGGAGGCCAAAGAGGAGGAGGAGGATAACAGGGGAGGCCAAAGAGGAGGAGGAGGATAACAGGGGAGGCCAAAGAGGAGGAGGAGGATAACAGGGGAGGCCAAAGAGGAGGAGGAGGAGAACAGGGGAGGCCAAAGAGGAGGAGGAGGAGAACAGGGGGGCAAAGAGGAGGAGGAGGAGAACAGGGGGGCAAAGAGGAGGAGGAGGAGAACAGGGGGAAAGAGGGGGGAACGGGGTGGCCAAAGAGGAGGAGGAGAACGGAGGGGGGCAAAGGGGAGGAGAACGGGAACGATAAAGTTCTTTTTTCTTGATTTTGTGATTCTGAAACTATTTTTTTTTTTCATTTCTCCCTCTTGGATGTTGATGGTAGCCTGAGACGATGCAGGTAGAATGAATGTTTTTTTTGTTTGTTTTTTTTTTTTCATTTTTAAAATAAGACTCTACTTCAGATAAAACGCGGAGGGTGGTTGAACCGGATGGTAGAGGTCCGTGAGAACTTGCTTTTTTTAATCTGACTTCGTCAATCAAATCCTTAATACATAACTCAACGCTAAAAATTGTCACCGCAATTTCTTCCCTTCTTTCTCCAAATTGATATACCATGTACCTTTGCCAGGACTTTCGTCCACATTCCAACCTTCTTCCTGATAGCACCCCCACCTTCACCAAATAGCCGCGTATTCAAACAAGTCCAACGCCTATACCACAACACCACAGGTGTCCTCTTTCAAACTTCAACTTTCCAATTAAGGGTGTTGTGACATAACAAGCACCTTTCACTTTCTTTGTTCCATTTTCTTTTCCCCGATTAAGTTCCCGGTTAAAGATTTTTTTTTTATAACCAGGTGTTGTTATTAAGTTGAAAAGGTACAAGATCTTACATCAAGGAATAAGATGAGCTAGTCGGGGTGCGGAGAAAAGGGCGATATAACTTATATAAAATACTGTAGCAAATATATCAAATGCGCAACAGAAGCAGGCAGTCTTCTGTAATATCTATAGTCTACTCCACTCTAAGGTGCTGTCTACTAAGACGCTGACTGACGCAATCATTAAGTGAAGACCGTTAGCAAGGGTCACATGACTTGTATCTTCCATCAAAGCATAATGACAGTTAACTTTCTTTTTGTTGGAAACTTCATAACAATTTCAAGTGTATACCACTACCAAGAGACACGTGACTTGCACCTTTCAAACCTGACCCAGCTGACACAGTTACTAAATCCGATAAAATGAGTATCAAGGGTTCATCTAAACTTGAAGCCACAAAATCGTCAATTTTGAACAGTTTTACTCTCTATGCTGTTGTTGAAAGATTTCTGGCATTCATAAATGATACATAAAAAGTATATCGTTAGAAGATTTATATATATACAATGGAGAATGTGATACGAAGTGTATACTATCATTATTATTGATAATAATAATCATTATCATCATGCTATTATTCAACGTCTTTTATGTCTTCTTTGAATGCTGATCATTTCATAAATTCCATGACAACTCTCTTTTTTCGTCATCCTGCATTGTAAATATCCAAAGAAGTCCGCACACTGTACTAGAAATCTCCCAGTAGACAGCACGCTATAGTAGCACAAAAAAACAAAAAAAAAAAAACGTTTCAATTTTCCTGTCATTTGTCTATTTTTGAAAGCGAGTCCCCCCCATCATGTTTGTCCGTATTGTCAAACGTCATTTTAATTAGGAAGAGAAGCAAGAAATCCCCCGACAAGAAATACCGATTTATTGAAATGACTTTTTGCCGAATTGCATTTGCAAATATCAACTCATATCAGTAAACGATGTGTTATTCGTGAGTTCTTTTCATTAAATAGCTAGATAAAAAAAACTTTTAAAAGCACTCACACACACACACACACACACACACATATATTGCGTATATGCACAATAAAAATCAGGAATATAATATAATATTATCAAATCTAATACAATATCTGATGTGTGATAAGTTTATTCTATAAAGAGCCCAACATCATGTAAAGCTTCAGATATGAAGTAAAGGATTCGCTACTCAAACAAGTTCATGTTTCTGCCCAGTTATGACTTCTTCGGGCGCTTGGAGAAGCATTAATAGAGCAGAAACATGGACGTGTCTGTGTAACAAATCCTTTACTCCATCATACACATGTTACACAAAGGTGTCTCCATAAAGAAACCTAACTTATAAGACAGCGTACCAATGCGAGGTTTTACCGAGCCAGAGATTAGAATGTAATGCTACTGTGACCTTGAAATTTTGTATTAAAAAAAAACAAAACTGCATCATGCTATGTTGGTTATTTTTTGAGCTACACGTCCCAAACTGAACGTGTATGTAGGGCACTTAGACTTTTCTCTAACAATGAACAACTGAGAGTAACACATCTTGGAAAATAGTTGCACAGATACGTTCATGTCCATACATGCACACACATTATGCATTTAGCACAATGTATGCCTGAGCTAATGTGTGAGTATATATTTCCATTTTAAACACATAGAATAGATATGTGTGTGTGCTCAAATGTATATACTTACTTATGAACGCATGGACTTAAGCAACTGATTGAATACCTAGTCAAATATCGCATATGCCGATCGAAGGATATCCAGGTTTATATTTGCGACAGAGGTTGACTCAACTCCACTTGCCGAACGTACAAGCCTCTGTCACTTTCATTAGAATGACAAAATTCGTATGATCAAACTGATGGCATATTATAGGTGCGTATGTTCACGTGTACCTACTGTAGTGTTCTGGTTAATGAGCATCTCTTACAAGACATTTCACTGTTGTAAAGAATGGATCCTCACTGGGCGTTCAACTGAGATAGAACTACGCGAAAAATGAGCCAAACTTAGTTTCTCTTGTGTGTGATATCGAGAATATCTCGAATCCATACCAGTATCGTTCTTTCTTCATGGTATACATAATTAAGCTGAAATGTGGCATTAGATCATAAAAAGACGAAGAAAATGTTTTGATCGTTGAATAATGGATAAAAAGATTTTGTGAAAAAAAAAGAAAAGAAAAGAAAAGAAAAGAGGCTAGGAACTTTCGCAGCAACCGTCTTATACATACATATAACTATACTTAATTCTGAAACAGGATACAGACTTGCTGGTTTTATTGCCTTTCCATTAAGCCACATAAATTCTGCATAAACGTTTATACGACCATTCTTTCGTTATCATTAGTCTCATAAAGGATTTACATCAGACAAAATAGGTCATGTTATGTGGAGCATTGCAGCCAATGTATTTGTGATACACAGTGAGAAAAAAGTAATTGGTCTGTCTGATCGTCACAGGTCCATGATGAAGAGGAGCGATAATTTCTTCATTCATATTGAGATGGAAATACCAAAACACTAAGACTTTCAGGGAAAAATTCAGTTAAATGATTTTCATTCTGAGATGTGTCATTGTCATTATTTCGAGAGTTTTTCAGATTATTATCGTCACCGTAGCAAACAGAAATAGCTCTATTTTACTCGTTTTCCTGTGGAGAGCGCCAGTGATGTCATAAACAGAATTTATTCTGACCATATTTATTTTTCGATGGGATTTCTTTACATGACTTTTCACGCTACGCTTATTCAATTATTGACTGTGATTGCGAGCCCAATCTATTTTTTATCGATTCGTTTTGGCCTCTGCGTTGTCCAATATTTCGAGAAACGTCTCAACCATTTTTATCTCATGTTTGACCACCCCACCAAAAAAAGAAATACGTTCACTGCCACAAGACGAACACGAGTCTTGCAGCATGTTGTGTATTATCTCTGAAGCACACATGCGTCCACTCCGTATTTTCATTTATAGCAGTAAAAATTGCTATGCGCTAGACTCGGTTTTCCCCTGCGGCACTGATCAGAGAACATGTTTATTTGTTGTGTTGTATACTGCACTATCCAAGGTAGCATTGGGGGTGTTAAATGGTTTTAGATCAGAGTTTCAAGATCCAGGAAAACAGGGGAAATCACGAGTTTTTACCTTTCATCTAAACCAAGAAAAAAAAACAACAAAAAAAAAAACAAAAAACAAAAAAAAACCAACTTTAATTTCCACCATCTACACGCAAGTCCAAAAGTCATACCTTTAAGAGAGGTACTGTCCGATGGAATAGTCCCAAGGCTAGATTTGTTTTGTTGGTATGATGCCCCCTCCCCGAAGACAGTGGGAATCGGACTAAATCTAATCGGACCTATCAAGGTTCCAAACGTCTGCAATAATATGTCTAAGCGAAAAAAAAAAAAATAAAAAAATAAATAAATAAATAAATAAAAGGAAGATTTATTGGACATCTATCTCTCAGCAGTCATAGAACCATCAGGGAGTATATGTCCCACGTGTATCGAAAGGGTTTAAGAAAAACAGACAAACTCTGCACATTAGGAAGACCAAATAATGCATTTTCCGAATAATCCATAAAAATAAAAAAATAAAAAAAAAATGATAAGAAAACAAAGATGTGGATACTCGCCTGAATAACTTCGAGAATAAAGATTCCGTCACACAAACCAACACGCACAAAAGCATACATCAATGGCTAATATCAACAGAGTTAAAACCAGGGCAAATTCATTTTCTTCTCTCAAGCCAAATTCCACCCCCTTCTTGTGGTATTAATCCCAGGGGAATCAACTTCTTGTAGTTGCTGTCAATATTCACAAAGAAGGAAGAATTCTTTCAAGTCAAATCCCTAAAAATGTTGGTTATGTCCATTCTGCTCACCGGTACCCCCCCCCCAGACCTGTTGGCCTTTGACCCTAGAGTCACCCTCACAGGGAATATTTGCTGTGGTTTTGGCCCCTTCCATCACATTCCAAGGTAGTGGAAGGGAAGTGAAGACGAGCAGAGGCAGAAAATCTCTTTAAATCTTTACCAAACTTTTGACCAAAAAAAGCATCGGGTCACTTGCCAACGAAGTCGGTCTTTGATCAGGATATTTAAGCCAAATTTGTAATGGGATTTTAAGAATTGCTACTCGAAATGGGGAGACAGGGGGAGAAGAAGAGAGAGAGAGAGAGAGGAAATTGGGGCAGAATGGGAGGAACAGAGAGAAAGAGAGGAGGAGAGAAGAATATAGAGAGACAGTAGACCAAAGGATGTATTTAACTTATACCAACTGTAAAAATGAAATGAATTAGGCAAAAGCATTCCAGTATCCTATGAACAAAACTTTTATATAAACACACAAAATACGAACCCGTCACTCCTTTTTTTTTCTCATCTGTCACAAAAAGATTGAGAGCTCACAAAACCTGGCAATAAACCACTAGATATGCAGATCTGTGTCGGAAGCGGGACAGACATGAAACATGTTCAAGGCACGGAATACATGTTTATGCATTCGGGCAAAATTTACGCGGCACACATGAAAAATAGTTGCAGCATAGCCTTGAGCTGCGACACAGATTGGGAACCTCTAGGCTGAAGAATAGCCACCACTGAAAGCTCTCAGTTTTTTTTTAGGAAAGAAACCAAAAAATTGATTTGTGTGTATGACACAAAAGAGAAGAAAAGCAAAAGCCCAAACTTTTGATTTTTGGCCAACTTGTGAAGCGAACCTTGATCTATTCACGAAACTCTTTGACCTTTTGCCAATTAGATTGTACAGAAAAGAAAGATTCACTGATGTGAATATGAGAACCTTTGAGTAAAGCCCCGAATTACGCTATACACAACAGAAGACAAAGAAGGTTAAAAAGATAACAAATACACAATTAATGAGATGAGAAGGAAAATATATAGTCAGAGAGGAACAAAGGAACAAAAAAGACACGTATATAGCAGAGCAAAACTATCTATCTTTGTTTGGGATCTGGGGTGCGTGGAAGTGGCTATTCTATACACAAATAAAACAAAATACACCTTAGGTACTTACAAATCTATTATCGAAACGCAAGGGTATATTACCATTGACCATTATTAGCAGGCAAGGCCACTTGCCGGACACGCAGAATTGATCTAGTTATTATCGACAATCATAAGCAAGGCGTCTCAATGGCCATACCTACAGCAATGAATTCGATCTTCACTGAGTAACCAATACTTGTGCCAGGTAAAACTAAATATCTATACATGATAAATTTTGAGAAAAGGGAAGAGAGAAACAATCAGAAACGGTTGAAAAAAATCCAATTTTTCAACTTACTGAATAAAGCCATTGAATTTACATGTGATCAGTGCAGTAAATGAAATAAGAGGCTATGGTCGTTCCATTCATGAATAGATGGAGATTCCGCTTTAATGTACACCGTAATGCTTTTCTGTTACTCAAAGTTATTTGTTTATACTACTTGTTTGCAATTAGTAGATAGTGACTATATAAACAAAATGAGAGGCTACGATCGTTTTCGTCTCCTGGCAGAGGAAAGTTCGGTTTCAGTGTATCCTGAAGTGCTTATGCGTGGCTGCGAGGTTCAGAAATTATTTTTATCCAATTGGTTTTGAATATTTGGTAAATATTGGAGCAAACGAAATAAGATGATATGGTGGTTTCAGCTGTCAATAGAGATAGGTGATGCTTCAGTGTATACGCTAAAGAATTAAACGAAGAAACATAATTCATAGTAAAATGGACGACTGGATAAACACTAAATAAGGAAAAGGAACTGGTATAGATTTTAAAAGGGAGCCAATGTTTTTACAACGTACTATCAATTCTTATCTTTTTTGGGACATCAGAAATGCAGATCGTTCAATGTAAGGTTCCAAATTACCTCCCTTTACACCCGACCATTGACAAATGGAGGAAATGTCTCAATTGTTTGCCACTTATTCCTGAACCAGAACGTAAACAAATGCCAAGGTATTTCCTGCAAGAAAATGGATCGTGATTCAAGTCCCATAATAAAAGCCTTAACGAGGAAGAATCGTCGAAGAGCACAAGACAGAAGGTCACGGGGCGAGGGGGGGGGCTTGGTGCAAACAAAAGGAAGCCAAAAAAGTTTTCCCCAGCAACTTCGCAAGACAAATTGTTTTTCTGTATAAACTCGCTTGTACGTATACAGGAGCCTGTATCTAAATATCGGAGTGTGTATACGAATATCAGGGCCTGTATACGTATACGGGGAGCCTGTAAACGAATATTAGGAGCATATATACGAATATCGGAGGCTGTGTACATTTACAGGAGCCTTCATAAGTTAACGGGAGCCTGTATACGTATAAGGGAGCCAGGACACCAATATCTAAGTCTGTGTACGTAAACCAGGCCTGTATACATAAACAGGAGGTACCATGCGTATAAAAAGGGCCTCCATACGAATCACTTTATGTATCTACAAATATCCGAGCCTGTGTACGTATACATGAAATTGTATACATCTACACAAGCCTATACGTATACGGGCGTTTGTATATCTATATAAGAGAGGCTGTACGTATGCAGAAGTCAGTGAATGTATACAGCAGTTTCCAATACAAATATATAAATCTGTATACGTATACATTATGCGTACGAAGGCCTATAGGAATCTCTCTACGTGTTGAATATATATTAAATATTGCCTGTATTGATGTATTGGTTTTCATCACTTTGTTCTTTCTTCATTAAGACTAAAGTGAAAAGTTTTGTTCGTGTTTTTAACGGCAACTGAGAACGATAGAAGATATCAAAAAGCAAAAATCTTTCATGTAATGAAGTGAATAGATCATTTTGATTGAGCACGATTGAATTGGGCTGATAATTATTTGAAACCAGCTTGGGGGTGCGAAAGGGAACCGTGCGTAATAGGTACGTCGAGGTTCATGTACTGTACGCATTGTATGAAATTCTAAATGATTACAGTAACATCTTGAAACAAGTGATCTTGTGAAGTCAACAATGATTTTATTTATTCATTTTTTTGCCTCTACTTTTTAGATTTTTGCGGACTAAAGATTGGTATCCTGACAAGTTCTCCGTGACATTACAATTGAACTTTCGCACGAAGAGGTGGACGTTTTGGTGAGCAAGCACACACTTACACGATGGTTTGCTCGGCTTCTTGGCCATTGCTATTGAAATTTAATCAATATTCGCTGAGTACTCTGGCCCAGCACCGAATACAGCTATCTATAAGTAACAAAAAAAAAAAAAAAATAGAAGAGAAAGAGGGAAAGAGAAATGGACATACTGGTAACTAATCAAGACTCCACTCTTTTAAAACAACTTTTCTCAACCGGGGTTTGGCAGGGCCCTCGAATTCCCCGAAAGCACGTATGACAAAAGCACACAACTTTTGCTTCGTTTGAGTCTTGTTTTTAAAACGAGTGGCGGCCCCTGTCTTCATGACGTTTTTTTTTTTTTTTTTTTTTTTACAATCGTTATAAATTTCATTTTTTTTCAGAGGAAAAAAACCTACAATTTCAGATAATGAAATTCTTATGAATAGGATTTGGGATTTTTATCGATTTTCACCTAATATCGACAATAGCTTATAATACGATACAATGGATGTTCCATTTTTAAGACACTGGTGAGGTAGTTGCGCATTTTATGCAGGGTTTCGTTGAGTTATGAGAATCACTTCAAGGGTCTCTCCAATCTAAAACGGTTGAGTAAGGCTGTTCTTGGATATCGAATGTAAAGGGCGTGCACGGCCCTCAAGTCTGCCAGAAAAAAAGATATTTAGGTAGAAGGCATGTAAAGCGACCATGATCGTGCAAAAATTCGCATACGGCCTTCTCCAAAACGAACAGAATGTACACGAGTTCAGTGTTTTGTCTCTACAGCCACCGTTACGTCAATTTTATGCAAGCCACTTCCGCTAGAACTCAACATATGGCATTGAGGCAGCATCGAAGAAAAGCATTCATTAGTGGGGCCTCAGATGCCACAGTGCACAAGTTATGCATTAGAACTAAAGAGGGGCTCGAAGAAGAGTATGGAGAAACCCCAAACCAATGTCCACACCCCACTCTCTCAACTACCATTCTCTTCCCAACCAACTCGAGCCAGCCTCTCCCCTCAAAATAACTCTAAGCACTTTCTCCCCAACTCTCTCTCTCTGATCCACTTGGGATAGTATTTGGTTTCATTAATACCATTTGGGTTAAAAGAAAGACATTAGACGGCATTCCTCGTACAAAAGGGCTTGAGATTAGAAGGGAAGATTACAACATAACATGGCATTCTCCTCCTGACAGTACCTACTATCTTGGGCGGGTCTGGAAGAGATGACATTCTGGTACCCACCCGTTGGAGCTGTTTACCCGGCCTGAGTTAGAATAGATGAACAATAAGAGGGTACAAATAGTCTGACATATCAGATGCTGCATACCACATGTTACCAGCGAATACATATATATTTGATTTGTGCGCGTGTAAATTGAGAAATTATTATACATGAAAAAAAGTAACATTTTAAAAATACATCCATGTATAGCGAGAATGTTTGTTGGCATTTAAATTAAAAAGGATGGTATACAATGCATACGTATGAAAATCAAAATTCACACACCAATAATATGTGTGTATATATATATATATATATATATATATATATATATATATTGTAAAACTTTTAAAATGTTTCTATGTTTTTACTTTGTTAAAGAAAAAAAAAATGAAACGCATTGAGAAGTCGAGAAATATTGAAAATATTCTTTTGAAAACTTATTTGATTGTAAAAATGTAAAGAATTATTATTTTCCATTTTGTTCTCCTCTTCAGAAACTCTACAATTGCATTTCACTACATTCTTTGTTATTTTGTGTACACAGAAAAGAGTGCAAAATTCTTTTAAGAGGAAGTAGACAAAAAAAATCTAAAACATTGAAATGTCGGCAAGAAATACAAATAAACAAATCTATGAGCAATAAGATTCATCTCGTTTTATTTGAATACAGTTTTGGGAAATTGATTGAATGCTTTTGCGATTGAAAAAAAAAGAAAAGAAAAGTAGTTGTCTTTTATGCTTTGTCCTTGTAGTTTCTTGTGAAATCTTGAAAAGATTTTTATTGAAAGAAGAAAACAACGAAAAACACCATTTTGAAGTTCCTTCAAAATTCAATTTTCATATTTTTGCTTCGAAAATATGTTACCAAGAAATGAGAATTTGGCTACTGACCGATTTCCTGTGATTCTTCAGATCATTCGTTCAAATCCTTTCACCCTTATCCAAGATTATTTTGATTTTTTCCCCGCGAATTTCTGGATTACATCGAGTCAGTTCGACCATAGAATACAATATATGTCTGACTATAAGACGAATAGTTTGCAAGAGAATTCGGAGGACAGACACTGGCCGGTACGAGACATGGACTAAATCCACACCAGACAAAAATTGTGTATTTCTTTTTTGGACATGTGTATGAATGATGGTTTTATTGTTTTTTCATTTGGTACCATTTGTCACAGGAAGAGTAGAATTAGTAATAATCCAGAATCTTTTAAAGTAATGAATGGAATACGTCATAAAGATACCATGCTTTTTTTTCTCGCTTCTTTTACGCCAACTACTAAGATTAATCATGGAATTTTAAATTGGCAAAAAGAGATAAGCATTTGAATCGTTTTTTGTTTTTTTTAAACACTTGACGAAACAATATCATCCAAGTTTTCATTAATTGTATTTCATGATAAACCGAAACTTTTAATCTTTGTTTTGAAATACGTTCATAATAGCGTGGGATTCGGTGAGGCTTTTGTCGAGGACCTCACTGCAACACTTCCAGGCCTCATAATTGTTCGTATTAATATTTATAGACAGCTCCCAAATCATAATACCAGCGCATTGGACCCAGTATAATATTCTCATTTTCTTTTTTCAAATTTTAAATACATCCGTTCTTTATATCGGCATACGTGGTAGGTGAGTTTTTAAATTGGGTCTCACTTCAGAACTATGGATTTCAAGTCAGAAACAGATACAGTAGTACCTCACTCAGCGCTGTCCCGTTTAGCCCCGATTCGCTACAGCGCTCTCACTTTCAATTTTTTTTTCTCATTGAAGTTAGTAATATTAAGTTTCCAAAATAAATAATGATGAAAGAGCACCACGGACAGTTTCCGAAATAACCGTATATCATACACTTCGGTTAACGTGCCATATGTATAAGAATATGCTCATACACAAACGCTATCATATATCATGTTGCGATGTATGTAGACACCGAGTGATATTCAACCAGCTCCGGAAACTAGCAACCAGATGGAATACACAACACCAATCCATTCTTGTTGAAATTCAACATCATATTTCCAAATGATTGCTAGCACAATTTCTATTTACGGTATGTTATAGTCAACCAGTACGGTTCAGTGAAGTTTAGCGCGCTTCATGTTTTCGGGACGTATCTTGGGTTTTAACCGAGGAATCATTGTATTCGTCTACAACATATTTCACAATGGCGTTCTTTCTCTTCGCGCTTTTCACACAATGGAAAAAACAGGCATTTTAGTTTACATATGGGAATTCTAAAGGCAAGTTTCCCCCTGATCAGTCCACATTGTTTTGGGGTGAATTCCCAACACGAGAGCATATGAGCTGTGTAGCAATTAGGCCGAGGGGCCCCAGAAGGGAGGGGAACCGAGAGCAGAAAATGGTTAATTGAATGTACACGAGAGTATTTGGGATGATATTTAAATACTTTTGCATATTTCTCTTTTTTCATATCTGAAATATTACAATTGCTATTTTGTTGTCTGAATTAGGCTACAAACAAACGTTTAGGAAGGCAGCAGAACAAAATCTTGAAAGCATTATGAGGTCCATTATACATAGTACAAGGGTATAAATCAGCTCACGTCACTTCATTCTATTCAACAAAGGGTGAGGCAGGCGGGCAAAGCTGAGGGGAGCTTTACTAAAGTTCAGCCTAGGGGCCCGGCTGGAAGACAATCCATCACTGTAGACTCAGTAACAAAAAAAAAAAAACCCAAACCGATGTATCAGAGTGAAATAGTAAGGAAAACAGGTGCACTATTCCTCAATCCAAGAGTTACCCCACAGAATAAAGCGTGAACATCTTTATTTAGTTTCATTTGTAAGAACTATATTCTCGATTACAAAAGTTTGGACTATTATAAACCATCACCATAAATTTCATCAGTCGTCGAATGTCTTCGGCTAGCTGGCTATATATCGCGCGTACAGGCAACGCCTATGGAGTTAGAAGGGCTGAAAATATTTACATTCACTCATCATGTCGAAAAAAAACTTCTTTTTTTTTCAAATCTTACACCAGAATACGTTTTTATTGGGAAGTTCAAGTAAGTTGAATCTGAATCGATCGCTTAGTTCATATCCGGCAGCACTCATACTTATTTGTTGCTAAATTCTGATTTTCTTAGTGATCACCATCAAACAAAAGGCTAGAGAAGTAATTTATTCAATTGATCACCCCATCACAGTCAAAAGACGTTGGTCACAAAACGGTTTCTATTAAGTGATTAACCAGACATGTGTGCTTTTCATTCAGCTTTTTTCATTACACAACTCAATAAGCTCTACAATATATATATATATATATATATATATATATACACTGAGTCGAACAAGAGAGAGACATATGTTTAAACGCTAGCAGATGTCCTTATCCGTACGATCATGAGGGACCCGTTGCTCCAGAAGTTTTTCTAAGGCTTTCAAATAACGTATTACAGCTGACTGCAAAAGGCTGAGTGAACTTCAAAGACACTTCTAAGATTTCCCTAAAGTTGTACAAAATGTCGCTGGAAAATCTTGTACGTCTAACCTAAATTTGTGACGCAAATTCTTTATCGAAAAGACATTCAATAATATGAAGCTATGATAAAAGAATTTCGAAATGAAAGGAAATACTCTTCTTAATTTCATTATGGAATTTAAATTACATTCCCAGGGAAAAATCTGGCCTTAAAGTATTAAAATATTATTTAAATGCTGACATTAATTTTTTCTTTTTAAATTAATTCCAATGGTTCCGGCAGTCTGAAGATTTCGAAATGTTTACTCAGCTGTAGTGCGTCGTGTACAATTAATGGAATTTCTAAACATGGTGCACCAATCTTTGATATCTGTCAAGACAGTTTCCCAAAACTATACCTACGAAACAATTAGATTTTTTTCTAATATATTTTTGGAATAAGTTGCCTAGTCATGTTAAAATAGCAATAGTGTACAGGGTTTTAAAATAGTATAGACACGTTTAGAAATTATGGAAATAGAAGAAGCTTACGAAAACATTTTAGGAATCTGTCTGATGAGATTTTCAAGAGAATCTGTGAATTGTGCTGAACAGTAGATGTTCGTGTTTCTGTACGTTGAATATGTTCCGATGAATTTTGTGATTGTTTTGAGGTTGATGTGTAAATATTGTGTATAGTTGGAGTTGCCCCGAAAGGTATAATAAAATGAATGAATAAATCGTCAGGAAAATTCAGAAGCTCAAATAATGGGTTCCATATGAACTTGAAACGAACATCGGTCAGCCTTTAAACACCGACTTTTTCTCCCCTCTTGTTCGACACGGAAAGAGAGTTTTTTTCGATAAGATAGTCACTGGCGATGACAAAAAAGATTTATTACGACAACCAAGAACAGGATTCGAGATTTCGTTCTATCCATAATCTACTGCAGGGTGCTAAGCGCAAAGTGGAAGGTAAAAAGTTTTCTTCTGCGTTTAATGGGTTTCGAAGATTATTCTTCATCACAAATAGCTGAAATTTTCCGTGTTATTCCCCAAAAAGGAAAGACTGCCAGGGAAGTATCCAGCCATTGGGTATAAACGGGAAAAAAGTGTACCGAGCACAATGACGCCTTAGTCCGCTTCTTGGGATATCACACACTTTTTCTACCGTACCATCCACTTTCCAAAACAGTCTGCAAAGTCCTCTTTCGGAATTTTTATCGACTGCTTCATTGCGTTATCTTTAATCTCGGCCATGGTCTGTAATTACCATGGGGGAGAAAAGCCCGAAGTTCTGACTTCGGATTGTATATGGGTTTGACAGCCCCCAAACCCTGCACGCAACGTGAAAAATGGCCCCCTCGGTCATTGAGGTTTGGGACTGTTGTGAAGTACACAAGATCTCCCTGCTGACTGAATAACCCCACGGGAATGTGTCAGTATACAAGTAGCCTCAACTGATATTCGAACTGTGTGCTGCATCACTGTTAAGAAGATATGTAACAGAGGTAGGGGGCGGGGCGATTTTGAATCACCTCTGGGTGGCAATGGGGGTGGGGCTCCTAAAAAGCTTTATGAATAGAGGTTCACCTATTGCATTTCTACTAAAATTTACAATGACAAATCTCACTCGATGTTGGAAGGGCCCGCTCAAGGAGCCAAGTCCCTTCCCCCAAATCTCCAGCTACGCCTCTGTTGCTAAATGAATACAAACAGCCGTTACAGAGCATTGCGCCTCCAAGAATGAACTCATACCTACAATTATATTCCGTCTTACCGACTCCTTTTCATGTGCTGAAAAAATCATTTTCCAAAAACTTATTCAAAAGCGACTGTCCTCAAAAATATTCATAGATTAAAAGGAATACCGAAAATCATTGAAAAGAAAATACATTTGGCTCTATATGCGAATATTAAGTGTTTTATGCCTCATAAAACAAGAGGCATTTTGAAATAGATTTCTTTCCATCACCCCGTCTCTTCTGTGTCTCCTCTGTCTGTTCCCTCTCCTTCCTTAATGCACCTTTCAAGTAACACACAGAAAATTCCATCTTTGAATTATACACGCATATAAAAAAAGCTTTTTATATACAAGAGCTTTAAAAGACTAAATTGAATTCAGTCGGTGGGGAAAAGCATGGTGTCTGGCAAACCCGAGATGTAAGGAAAATTCAAGTTAGGAAGAGATAGTGGTCGGCTAAAATTCTCAGCGTTGCTTTCCGCACAGTGTTAGAGAAATCATATGAGTGTCTTCAAAATTGGATCATATCTTTATTGCTTGCGCTATCAGTCAACTACATTGGATAGTTGATAAGCCATAGGAGGAATTCAGAAACGAGGAAGATGGGCTCCATATGATTTCATGGAAACGAGCATTATTTAGTGTCGCGTCTCTTCTTGCTCGACACAAACAGATGTCTTGGGATAAGATAATCAGGAATAATGATGAAAAATGGATTTATAACGAGGATTCCCCCTGTAAAAAGTGGAAAGAAGATCGTGGCAAAAATCAGGACAGTAGTATTCAACATTTTAATCTGAGCAATATCTAAGGCAGGGGCTTCGGACAGTGGGTCATTAGATTTCCCTCAAATAATACTTGTGGTCTGAATCTCACATGGCAAATCTTATGGCAGGAAAACACTAAGTTATCAATGAACTTGATAATCATACACAGACCTGCACCTTGTGTTATGATTCGAATAGATATAATCCACTTAGAATAAATATGATTTTAGAAGGCAAAAATTTACTTATTCTTGTAGTCCAATTACAGTCCAAAAATAAATTCTGAAAATACGGGTCTACCAAAATATTTCCTTAGAGTTTTCAAAGTTTCAATATCACTGTTCGGTGAGAAAGGTTCTTCCACATGCGGCGTATGTTTCAGTCCTGTCACCTCAAGACTGTCACTTGTTGTCCATTCAACACTTCCTGTCTAGAGATGCAGGTAGCCTAACGGTTAATAATACGAATAATGGAATGGGCGAATAGAGTTCAAACTCCGGCTGAAACAGCATTCATCTTGCACGGATGCCCCCTTAGCTAAGTAAGGGTGACCATCTTGGGCGTCGGTCTAGCACCATGGCCACATGAAATCTTCAATTGATACAAAAATAATGTATGGGCCTCCATCATGGATCGTTCTGAAAAGAGAGACCAATTAATTGCCTCGTGATGCACGACACGGGAGCAACTTGGTCTGAAAACCTTTTTGAAATCAGTGGCTGAAACAATTTGAATATTCCAGAAAGATTTCGAAGAATTCTACAGTCCAAAGATGGAACCAGTATTTTAAAATTATTATAGAATTCAAAACTTGGCTCCATAAGTGACTTAAGGTCAGGAAAAGCCAGACAGTAATGATGGAATAAATTCACATGAGAGATTTCGTCAAAAAAATGCTAGAAACCTTTGCATCAACCTAATCTACTTCAGAAAATAATTGAACAAAAATTGAGCCTGTGACAAAGACGCGAGTTCCTCTGAAAATAATAACTCATCCCTCAATAGATTTTGTCTTAGACTAAGTAATAAGCCCTAGAGATAGAGCCCTTTCATAATTTTCGGTGACCTTTCTCAGGAATAAATAAATTGTATTCAGCTAACAGGTAGTATAGAAATCGAATCCGAAAGAAAAGTCTACCAAGTTGATCAAATAGAGAAAAAGAGCGGAGAAGAGAGAGATTGTGAAGCTAAAAAAAAAAACGAAAAAAAAAAAAAAAAAAAATGCAGTCCTAAATCTAGAGAGAGAGAGAGAGGGGAGAGAGACACCTCGAGAGATCAGCATGCTTTCTATGACAAATATATGAAAATAATTTGGGAGAAGACACTGATACTCCAGAAACAATGTCCGACCAGAGACAGAAGAAAAAAAGATGTTTGAAGAAGTGGTTTGAAAGTGAAGAAGAAACAAACAAACAAAAAAAAGTCACAAAAACATTGTCTGTGGTGGTGTGATAGTGTAAATAGAAAAGATTGTTCCGAGGACAATACAGAGCGGGGAATTTTCTTCGGAAATAGATCTTCCTCCCCCTCTCTACCCAACACGTTTACAAAGAGAAGCGACGACCAAAGTTTGTTCCTTTAGTTTGCTATGTACGCAAGATTTCCAATTTCGGACAGAGATATACAGAAATCTTGAAGACAAAAAAAAAAAAAAAAAAAAAAGACCCACTATGTTTGGATAGACCGAGACAGGAAGGAAAACGTGTTGAGAGACAGACAACAGGAACATACCGAAGTTTGAATAGTGGGAAATAAATACATTTAAAAGTTTGTGGCGGGTAAACAAAGCGATAGGTTAACGGAAGGGTAACCCCTTTTCTTGGAGCTTTGTCTCAGCCCCAACACGACCCTAAAGACCTAGGAAAAAGCAGTAAACCCATCACTGAACTAACCCAACATCAGGATCCTAACTACTGTCTTCTCACTTGTTTGTAGTCTTTGCCAATAAACCGTTGAGGACAAATATTTGATGAAAGTCTCCAATACATCTAGTGAGAGATATCGAAGCAGGGGAGACAAGAGAAACAGACAGTCCTCGCCGGGAAGATTGTGTTGCAGCTCATCAAACTATTTCAATGCCATTTATCCTTTATCCTAAAACTCAATTCATCGAAGACTATGTTTTTAATAATTCCGCCCTATTCTCTTCTGTATGATTTAGGAAGGTTTTATAGATATTACAGCGATTTTAGGAAATACCCCATTACTTTGGAAATACAAAGATAGAGACAAAAACGAATCAAATTTCCAGCTTCATTGTCATTAAAAAGCAATCTGAATTTAATAACCGGTTTATTGACAATCCTTTTTTAAGTATAGAAAAGTATAAATATTCAAGTCAAGTAAGATATTCATCTTTCGCGTTTTATTCAGCCTTCATTCATCGCTCTAGCCTCATTCACTCTCATGATTATTCAGTCTACCATCGGATGAATTACATACCATTTCAAGAAGCATTGGTCTATGTTCAACAACGATCTTAAAAAGACTGATTAACGATTATGATGATGAATCAAGATCACATGTTGCTCTTTCCGCCGTGGTGTCCCTGTATTTCACATGACACTTCTGACAAGATGAATTAAAAATATCAGATATAGAGTCCAAGATTAAGAGGTATTTTTAAGTTATCTCCCTTTATCAGCCTAACATACCCCACCCCAAAATTCATTTCATTCGTATAAATAAATAGTGAAATGATTATATTCGTTGGCTTGTTTTGTTAAAAGCATCTTTTTCAAGCTCAGCTTCATCCAATTAGATAAGACGGAGGAGAAGAAAAGATACCGTAAATTCAGATTCAAATAAACTTTATCTTTAAAACAGTTTTACATTTTATCTTTCATTATTCAATACTGTTCTTGGTGATAAACACGTTTCAGCGCGTTCGTTTGTATGAACCACAATGCATCGCTTCTCACAGGATATCAAATAGAAAACAAATACAGGAATCTTGACGCGAATGCTCCCTTTTTTTTTCTTTTTTTTAAATAATCAAATTAAATTTTCCAACTCCTCTATATTCTTATAAGTTATTGAAAGAAAAGGATTATGATAATCCTTCAAAAGATAACTCGAATGTATCGTTACAGAATTTTGTCTTCAGATCTCAAAGTTCAGCTTTTTTTTTTTTCTCGGAGAAATCCAATTTTGAATCGTGGAAATTTGGGAAATATCTTGATAACACGAAAAGTAATACTGAAAATCAGTTGTGTACGGTGCTTCGTATCTTTGCTGTACTCTGTGCACAAAAGCATAAAAATATTTTGGTGTTTGTGAAAAGCAATGGACAGTTAAAGCCTTTTTGGCACAATACTGTAATGAAAGCGGCGCGATAATAGAATAAAGAGAAATAATAGAAAACAGAAACCTAATTAGACACTATTATCAGCGTATAACAGTGTTCAATCAAAATTTTGTTTTCCTTTCATTGACTCTCTTATTTCTTTTCATTTGTTCACCGGTTGTAACATCGAATGACTCTGAAACTCAATATGGATCATCTTCCCTAAATAGCACGAAAAAAGTCTTCAATTGTCTGTTGACACTGAAACATTTTTACGTTTTTGCGCCTCCGTAGCACAGAGCGTGCGTAAGATGCGAAGCACCATACGCCACTGTAGAAAATGTCTCGTTATCTCTAAGCTGCAAGGATACGCTTAAAAGAAACATTTCTTATCGTGACATCAAAATTAATGATCTGTGATATATAGAAAATTGGAAATCGTAACGACTTTTCTTAGACAGTCGGAGCGTACACCGAGACAAATATTCTCGCGAGAGTTGAGTAAAACACCCCAGATGATACATTTTAAAAAAGCTCAGTGGCAAAGTACGCCTTGTAACGTTGTCGATACTTTACATAGGAAGCGACAAATGACGTCAGTTATGTCACACCCTTCTCGAAACTATTGCTTCGTCCTCCGCACACTTCTTCAATTTTTTATCTGTTTTTCAGCAATGGTATTTAGTCTATGACAAATCTCAATACAGTAAGCCTATTCTTGGCCTACATATGCTTGTGCTATCTTCTCCTTATTGGCGTTGGCGGTATTGATATATCTTAGTAATATACGTTATTTTCCCCAACCTACTTTTTTCTAGATGCATATGCTATCGAAGTGATTTTTCTTCTATTGCAATAATGAATAATAACTTGGGAGGTTGTGCTGACCATCCACCACTTAGCTGGTGTGTTCACGTAGATCCCTCACTAATGCTCCCCTATCTCTCAGCACAATGAATAACTCCTATATACTCCCCCAGATCATCTCTCTATATATACGTGCATTCTCCAAGTCTTTCGCCCACGGCCATGAACAGTCTCGGTCTTCCGCCCACGGACACACTCTCAGTTCACCGCCCATATCTACGGACACAGTTCACCGCCCACATCTATAAACACTCTCAGTCTTTCACCCATATCTACAGACACTCTCAGTCTTCTGCCCATATCTATAGACACTCTCAGTCTTCCGCCCACATCTATAAACACTCTCAGTCTTCCGCCCAAAAGCCACGTACAGTTTCAATCTTCCGCCTACATCTACGTACAGTCGCGTCTTTCGCCCACATCTACATACAGTCTCGTCTTTCCGACGGCAACAATATTCCTATCACTTTCTACGTACTCCACCTATTGTAAACCTGCTCTATGTATAATCTTCCTTCCCCACCACACACCCTCCTATGTCTATGTACACCCCAACCCATCTTTCCCATTCCTCTATCAACCTCTATACCTGTCTATCCCTGTCCACATATGTTTGAGACAATACTCTAAGAGCGATGTTTCTCCCAATATATAAAACACACACCAAAAGAAAATATCGGAATATAATAACCTATGAAGGCAATTGACATTTATTTCTAGAGAAAAAGATAAAAATTATCTACTTTGAAATTTAAATATTATTGAATACCGTAGCAAGCAAATACATTTTGGCCAATGCATCTCTGGAGAATTTGCAAACATTTCAAATATGTATAAATGGAAATCAATATATATATATATATATATATATATATATATATATATATGAAATCAGGTAAAGCCGGTCGAAATTGTTTTTGTCGTAGAAAAGCCACTTTATACAGATTGATGCAAGACAACATTTTATGTTAACCGATTTTATTTTTTCTTACATTTGCTCTGTTATTCATTTGTCATTTTGTTTGGACTCAGAAAATAATGTATCTCATTCGGGGAACGTTAATAACATGATTGATGGGACTGAAGTAGGCAGGAGAGTCATAAAATAAGCTTTGGGACATAGAGAGCAAAAATAAGCAGTTATACAATTTGTTATTTCCTTGCTGGGCTTTGTTGTCGCAGTTGGATAAATAGATATTTACCAAGCTTAGCACAAGGCCAAAAATCTGAAGCGCCCGGTGAGAATCAAGAACGTCAGTAGTAATGGTCATTTATTGAGCTTAGCTTAGTCTGACAAGTATGGAGAAAATAGTTATTTACTAAGCTTAGCCAAGTGAGACGCAAGGCCACGAATGAAAATAGCTAGCAGGGATCAGATTAATTTCAGTTGTAATGGTTATTCTCTGAGCTTAGCTTAGCTTAGTCAGGCACAAGGCCAAATAATTGGAGATTGTGTTATTCCAATCTTCAAAATGGAGAAGGATTAATAGCCAACATCGAAAAATCAGCGTTCGAAATTCTAACTTTTTACCTGGGCTCGAACATCGTTTGATATAGTCTTGCTTAAAGCATCGTACTATCTGTTTATGAGAGTATGTGTTCGTACAGAGATCAAATGAATTCCGATTCCCGAGCTATGATCATTTTTATAAGAAGACTTCAAAAAGTTATTTCCGACTTTATGAATAAACTTGGATAGGAAAAATAATACCGGAAATGTATTTCTCATAGCACGATATACATAATTAGTGGTATTACACTATGATCTGGTTCTTTCAGCTATGGAGGCAGGACATTGACACCTTTCGGCGGTGGCCATGTTGGATCATGCACACAGGTCATCATAAGCCGAAATTACCTTGCTTGCAGTGATTTCCGGAAGTGTTATGGTCGTACCTATCATCATGGCATATTGCAAAAACTTAGCACTCAGTGCTCGATTCTATGGATCTCCTCTCCGCTATAGGCTCGAACACTGACCACTGGCGATAGTATAAAATATACATCTTACTCTGTCATCAAAACACGCCCGTTGGCTTATATGTCATTACTCAACGGATGAGTGGCGCAACGGTCAACGGCAAGGAAATTGGAATCAGCGAACAGAGTTCGAATTTAGGCTGAGGATGCTTATACTCTCTTAACACTACCACCTTTGGAAAAGATAGGAATCTGGGCTCTTTCCTTCATCACATATCTTGACAAAACCTCATGGAGAACGAAGTGGGAGACTAAGGTCTTAAAACACTTCTCCAAACTGCGTAACCACTGACAGCAGAATCAGCAAAAAACTGTTACATCCGTAGTCAACCTTGACGAAGGCCAATGAGATAAGTCTACAATGGTTATCAAACAATTACTGCTATTGTTCGTTTGCGTCAAAGAAAAAGAAAGATTTAGGGCCAATGTAAACCTTCAATAAATAAACAATTCTGTGAGAAGAAAATAAATTAAAAACTGTTTTTTTGTGAAGAACCGTAAACAAACGCATCTGTCTATCAGTGCTCAGGAAATGCAAAATAAAAACCAACTTCCGACAGAAGAGTGGGGGAGATGGAGATAGACAAAGGGGGAATAGACGGAAGGGAGAGAGATGACAGAGAGAGGTGGAGTTAGGAGACAGGGGGTAGAGAGAGATAGGGAGCAGAGCGAGAGAGACAGGGGACAGCGTGACAGAGCGACAGAGACAGGGGACAGCGTGACAGAGACAGGGGACAGCGTGACAGAGCGACAGAGACAGAGGAAAGCGTGACAGAGCGACAGAAACAGAGGAAAGCGTGACAGAGCGACAGAAACAGAGGACAGCGTGACAGAGCGAGATAGAGGGTCAGAGCGAGCGAGACAGAGAGAGACAGAGGGTCAGAGCGAGCGAGACAGAGGGTCAGAGCGAGCGAGACAGAGGGTCAGAGCGAGCGAGACAGAGGGTCAGAGCGAGCGAGACAGAGGGTCAGAGCGAGCGAGACAGAGGGTCAGAGCGAGCGAGACAGAGGGTCAGAGCGAGCGAGACAGAGGGTCAGAGCGAGCGAGACAGAGGGTCAGAGCGAGCGAGACAGAGGGTCAGAGCGAGCGAGACAGAGGGTCAGAGCGAGCGAGACAGAGGGTCAGAGCGAGCGAGACAGAGAGAGACAGAGGGTCAGAGCGAGCGAGACAGAGAGAGACAGAGGGTCAGAGCGAGCGAGACAGAGAGAGACAGAGGGTCAGAGCGAGCGAGACAGAGAGAGACAGAGGGTCAGAGCGAGCGAGACAGAGAGAGACAGAGGGTCAGAGCGAGCGAGACAGAGAGAGACAGAGGGTCAGAGCGAGCGAGACAGAGAGAGACAGAGGGTCAGAGCGAGCGAGACAGAGAGAGACAGAGGGTCAGAGCGAGCGAGACAGAGAGAGACAGAGGGTCAGAGCGAGCGAGACAGAGAGAGACAGAGGGTCAGAGCGAGCGAAACAGAGAGAGACAGATATTGTCAGAGACGGGAAAGGGAAGAGACGAGAGAAAAATAGTTTTCAGGTTTCAGAGAGACTCTAGCTTGTATGGAAACTACATTCTTAGAAAATCGAGACGAGAAGACCAAGAAAGATAAGCAGAAATAAAGTACGTATAAGAAACGAAGAAAAAAATACCCAGTCATTCTAAGACAGGTTTTACCAATTGAATTACTTGTGATCCACGACATTAATGCAGTTCTGATGTAAGGTACATCCATTATTCTATGCGTGTTTACGGATTAGAGTCTGCAGCTTTTTGGTCGATATATTCTCCAGTCTCCCTGCCTTATCTAGAGTTCTGAGATCTATTTTTGCCTACATTTTATTTTCATCATTTATCCGACTACAGTCTTCGGATTTGTGGTCTTCTTAGCTCTATCCGAATTTCTGAGATCAAGTAGTGTGATTATTCCATAGATTCTTCAGTTTTTACAGCTGCTCTCAACACAACATTTTATGCCACTATAATCTCAGCTTGCAGCCAGTTGTTGTACATAAACACGGTCGGTATTAAGATATGAAAAACAAAAACTTGAAAGCAAAAAACAAAAAAATAAACACAAGCAAGTTTTAGATGCTAAACAAAAAAACGGAATCGCCGGACAGAAATCGAATTTCAACCAAGGCTAATGCCTTTAGGGAAGGCATGAACAGACCCCTCCCCAGCTATGGATAAATGGCATGGCAGTTAGAACCCTCTAGCTGTGTGAGGCAATCCATCTAAGACAGAGAACATACTGCTTGGTAATCGTCATAGCTGAACCCCAGTCCGGATAAAGGAAGAAGGGTTTGGCGTGGGTTTATCGACTACACCCAGTAAAATCTACTCACTACTGAAATCGCAGTAGCGGAAGGGTCCAGTTCTTTGCCCCAAAATGAATCTACAAGAACAATCTAGATAGAAATAAGAAAATCAAAACACCTTCTGAGTGCAATTGCAAGCGAGGTGGGATAAGTCAGTTCGATTAAATCCTCTTATAATGATTCATAGGGAGTTATATGTAACCAAAACCACGATCAATTAACCGGTGTTTCCCTTCCTGACCTCTTCACAATGACTAATCGAATATCCGTCTTGCAGACAGGTTATTCGATGGGTGCAACTGTTTTATTGGTGTAAGTGTAGCTTGAAAATTTCACAGACCTTTTTGGTTTTGACCTCTAGAGTCAAAAGACAAAACCTGTTTTCAAGGCCCTTGGGAATTTGTTGAGGAATAGGTTCTCAGAATCAAGTGGAATAAATGGCAAATCATTTGGTAAATTTTTTATGGCTCAACATCTAATGAAATAATGGTCATTAATATTCATATGATGTAATGCCTAAATGACGTAATTATCATTAGTGTTCATACAGAATTCCTGATAAAACAGAGAGATAGCTTTGTTCATTGAAGCATTCGCTCCTGGGAGAGAGGACAGCGGTTCTTTGTGCTGCTAGCTGTGCAGTTATAGGAGTAAGGCGTCTCCCGGGGGTAAAATAACATCGATTGTCTGCGTAACAAATGTTTTAATTACTTGAACACACTAAGCACTTAAAAAATTAAGTTCAGCGCTCATTCAGATATTTCAGCACCTAAAAAGCCGGTGAGGTGTGTTCGACCCAAGAGCAACATCGGAGGACATCTGATGAAGGAATACACTTCTGTTAAAATTCTTCCTGACTTTGGCTCCCTCACTAATTTGGGACCACAGATTCAACACATGAACTTTTGGAGACAATCTTATGATTTAAGAGCCGCTGTCAATTTTTATTTATTATTTATATCACGCTAAAGCTATCAGAAAGAGAGGAATGGTGTGAATCAAATTTAGCGTCTCTGCGTTCGAACCCTTTGAAGCATACAGCTATCTGTGTCAGTGTATTTGCGTCTACGTCATCACCACTACCGCTATCTTTGTAGTAAGAAAAAACAAAGAATATAGGTATCACTGCTTTTTCATGAATAAAACTTACACTTTTCTTGAATAAAAAATTTCTTTTTTTTGCCCGGGACTACAGCTTTATCGTTTTGAAATTCGAAACAGAAAATAGGAAAAGTTTATCGACAATAAGAAATTTCTTTGGCGGTATACGTTCATTTTTGTTTGTCATAAATACATTTACACTACAATATAGATTTGTATAATTCATCCATACAAAGTTAATCCTATCACTTTTGACGGGTACCAAGCTTTTTATAATTAATGTTCAACAAGCCGATACTTCAAAGGGGACCAAAAATATTCATGACGGGTCGTGTCATTACATTCGTAAAGCAATGGGGTTTGGAAACAAAGAATCTTTCCCGGGGCTCACTCCTTATTTCTACTTAAAGGTTATACAGTGCAAAAACGCCAAGAGGTGAAAGAGGAGAAAATACTCAAATAATTATATTAATATTTATTCATGTTTGTAAATGTTCACTGTGCTCTCAATAAGCTGATTTCAATTTGCTGGAAGACAGCAAAAATCAGATCGAGCAGTCATTTGGTGGGAAACATAAGTTCGGGGGGGGGGGGTTGAAGTTGCGTTAGGGATAATCAAACAAAAAAATATATTTTTGATCAAGCTAATGTCGGAAAAATACACACACAAATGACCGAGAATAAACGAGGTGAGAATTTGGGTTAAAAGCATTTATTTGAGCCTATGCATAACTATCTCTCTCTCTCTAATATATATATATATATATATAGTGGTTGTGAAGTGATTTGACAGAATGTAGATGAAAATTACATTTGAAGGTGAAGTGAAAAACTCAAAATAGGAGTTGCATTTCAGAATTTTTCATCATTATACCGTGGGCGCAGTTCGAAGCATTTCGACGGGAGCTAGCTATCTTTTTCAGAGGAAAATGTTTGCAACGGTTTCACAGAGAAAAATACGCCGTTTACATTTCGATGCTGAATAAGAGAATGTGAAAACGTTTCTGTGTTTGGTTATTGGTTGGAGCACGAGGAGGAAGTGTTTGTGTAATTGAGGCTGATATTTGGTTTGAAATGAGCTACCGTTGAAATGCATCGAAGTGTGCCCACGGAGTACTAAAAAAAAAAGAAAAAAAAATTGAGATGTAATATTTATCTCTTGAATTTTTCACTTCACCTTCCAACTGTCATTTTGATCTACATTATAAACATATACGTGTCACGTAAACTTTGGATTTTTGACCGTTATCATTGCATACATATATCAGACGTTTTAGCTGATATTAATACGATAGTGATTCTTTATTGCAAAAGTATTTAAATATTTCGGAAATGAAAAGCTGCTATTAACAAACAGATTTCTGAGGACATCCTGTATACACCCATACATATAAGATAGCCTTATGCCACATTTTCTCTTCAACGCTTTTTCATTACACCAGGTTCCAAAAATGACATTTCTGCAAAACCCCATAATTACTTGCCTTCTATAACAAATTACTTCTCTGAAGAAATTTACATGTACTTAGACATTATCAGAAATTTAATTAAACACTTCCATGCAAAAGTGCCAAGTCTCGAAAGGAAAGCATTGAATATTTATTTTTAAAGGTCACACTGTTTGAAACGTTCAGGAAAAATGTTCAGAAAGAAGGAATGTTACCCAGTTATAAACTGATTAACTATGTACACGATAAGACTATTAATTAGCCTACTGCAGCTGTTAAATCAATTACTTTTTTTTCTTCAAACTATTAAAAATGCAAATAGAATATTACCTGAAAATAAAACACCTTTCATAATAAAGGGATAAAACTAATTAATTTGCACAAACAAATAAAGTCTACTAAATACCTAATCTTGTAAAATCTTGACCTAAAATTACAGGGAAACTTCTAACCACATTAAGAATTCGTGACGAGATTTCTGTGTAGGGCTCTGTAGACATAGGCAGGTCCAACTCTAAGACCAAATCAGTGATTCTGCACGTTGGGCGCACGCCTCACAAGGGGGAGATTAGAATACACTGGAGACAGATTTGTAATCTGTGTGCGTAGACCGAAAAGCGTTCCTTGGCTCTAAACTGAGTTAAAGCTTGGCTGATTGATTGCTAATTATACAATACTATTATTTTCCTAATTACGCAGTACCATTAATTAATAATTTTACTACAGATTTCAGAGTAAGTAATGATTAAGTTATTGACTTTGTGAGGTATAAATGAAATAAAAGTAAAAAAAAGAGGCCAAGAGGCGCTGGACTAAATGAGGAAGACGACAAAAAAAAAATCCTCTAGTTGAATGGTTAATTATTCTGACTCTTCTGCAGTTTTGCTCTGTCCGGTCATGACACACCAGTAGATACTTGGAAAATTTTCAACAGGTGGAAGGAGAAGAATCTACATACACGAAGAGTATGTTTTCAGACATATCTATCACGTGAAACATTCTTTAAGCTCCTTTGTGAACGTTTACACGACTACGTAAGAGATTTCTAAGTCTATCTTTAAAAGCATAAAAGTGCAGAAAACTTGATAGTCTGAGAAACTTGAAGCCGAACCTTACAATTGTAAGTGTCTACTTATACGAAAGGTGAAGTTACAAAGCAGCAGATATACAGTACTCCAAGTACCCCTATTTACATGCATGTAAGACATGTTTCATAAGGACTTTTCTGGGTTTTCAATAGGGCCTCCTAAACTACTAGCCTTCGGATCCCGTCAGCTTATTGAATTTTTTTAAATGATTATGTTTTTGAAAAGGGCTCGATAGTTAAAATAATATTTATAGTTGTGCAAAAGCAGAATCTTGTTAACACTAAGAAATGTCAACATAAGACAATAGCTGGTGCTACCCAAAGATTTTAGTTGCATAAGCCTTAGAATATACACACACACAAATAGACACAAGTGGATTATATACAGATAGACACACAAGTCGGCCGCAAGCGGTCAACTTCATATATTGGCGAATTCTAAAGATTGAAACTTTCAACATAGAAAAAAAAAAAGCTGATTTTAGACAAGCCAAGTCAGAAGTTACATAGCAAGGAACCAGACAGTCATTGAAGAAAATTTACCTCAAGAATTTTCTAAAGAGATTGGAATGGGGGGGGGGCGAAAAAAAAACTCGAAACGCAATGTAAGATCGGTGTTGTTGGCGGGGGGGGGGGGGTGAAGAATGATTTCCTAGGTTTTAATTAAATTTAAAAGAGGAGAAAAAAAAAATCTACATTCAGATAAGTTCTTTCTTTTAAATTGAGATTTCATAAATGAAGTTTTGTTTTTTCTTGAGTTTTTTGTTCTTTGCTTAAAAGAGACTCGTGCTTTGTAGCTTTAAAGATGAAAGGAGACAAAAAAAAAAAATCAAAGTCCTGGCTTGCATATCAGGAAGACATTAAAAAAAATCCATTGAAGTAAGAATATTGATTTTGTGATGCCAGGTAAAATAGGAAAGAAAATAATTGCATTCCTGCATGACATACATTTCTTTTGTAAATTTAAAGTTTGTCAAATTATATCCGGTTTGAATTGGGCGCAAAGTGTTCGTTTCCAGCAAGAGTTGAACTTATATCCTCATGATGATATCAGTACAGTCAGGACAAGGTTTGGTCAAATGAGGAGATTCGTCTCTTATGGTAACTAAACAATCAGAAATTACACAAAAGCGTCATTACAGCAAGAAGAAAGAATAAAAACATATGTGCATGAGCAATAGATAGATGGGGGTGGAGACTAAGAGGAGAGGTAAAAATCCAGACAGAGAGAGAGAGAGAGAGAGAGAGAGAGCGGGGGTGTAAGGCCCTCAAAATCAGGAAGACGGGGTTCCATAAAAGGAGGGTGGGGGAATGCTCAAAGTGAACCTCTTCCTCCTAAGAAACAAGACAACCTTGTCAATTCAAGAGTCAAGACTCAAACACAAATCGGAAATGCACATGAAACAAGAATTTTCAAAATAAAAGTCGTCGCGTGAACGAGGTTTATTTTTCTTGTCCGCAGACAGACTTAAGGCTTGTCAGTGTGAACGTCCTGCTCGGCTCGAGGGCAAGGAGTGTCTGCAAGTCTGTGCGCTTCAACTACAAAATCCATCATAATTCTGGCAAAAGTTACAATGATTGATAGTGAAAGTTTTGCTAGACACAGTTATCAAAATTGGCTCTTCACTTTCCTCAGCCCGACCCCATATTCCAAACGTCTGTTTCTTCCCACGACAAGTTTTGCAACCTCTCATTCACTCAGATCCCCACGGGAGGGTGCTTGAGTTCTTCCTCTCTCTCTCTCTCGTCTCCAATCAGAATCTTCCATTTTTTTTTATTGCCTCATAATTTCATCAAGATATATGTCTGCCATACACCCTCCCTGACTTCTTGTTCTTAGAATTAACACCACCCCAACACACTCGTTCCTTCTTCCCTGTGTAATGTTAATTAAATTAGAGCTCTCTCTCTCTCTCACACACACACACACACGGAAAACCAACGTAACTCTTGTAACTTGGAGCCAAAATTCTCTCACAATATTTCATTAATTTTGACTAGTTTTCACCTTCATCTTGATTTTAATTTTTAGTTGCTTTTTATCGCAACTTTTAATCGGATCATTATTTTACGACAACGAGTTAACAGCATGATTGGAAATAAAGAGCTAGCCAACAGTAGGAATCGAACTCTCACCCTCTAACCAGAGGTAGTCCACTATACGTCTAGCTGCCTTAAACCAGCTGGTTTTACTTGTTTCCTCACCTTGGAGCAATAATATTTAAAAAAAAAACTATTGCTACTGCTCAAAGTTAAATTTTCATGATGCTCACACTTGTAGCCTTGTGTCAGACTAATCTAGTCCTTGAGGGTATCAATATTTTGAATGCTATGGGCTAATGGTTGACAATCTCGGCTTGTAGAATTATTATCAAAGTGAATAATCCTCGCTGGGTATCCTGTGCTGGTGGCTTAGGCTGTGGTAAGCTAATCATGATAAGCCTTACTGTACGGCAATGGTTAGCAGACCAGACTAACTGACCATTACAACCGAGTGCCTTTTTTTCTAGATTAAGCTAAGTTTAGATTATAAGGATGTCTTTGTGGATTTGTGAAGCAGCCAGCCAGAATTGATACGTAGAATAAATTTCGATCTGTTGTACTGAACTACAGCTGCGAAGTATTTTCGGCTATTCTATTTCAGTGTTGCAGATTTAGATATGAAGTATCTAAATTTAGATAAGTTAAGAAAGACAATTTATAGAAACTTTGAAGAAAGATCTATGGTCTACAATTTTTTACTCATTTTTATTAGATATTTAAAAAAAAAAAAACACCGCTCATCCAAACAACTTTAAACTTGACACTGCGCTTCCCAGTGTGCTGACTAACATATCAGGTGAACGTTAACCTTGTATAATGGCCACTTGTCGAGTGATCGCAGTGCACACGGATTTCCTTCGATCATAATTCAATGCAGTCCCTTCCTTTTCTTTTGCGAAACAAGAATTTCTGCTAAATAATTTTCTCCTAGTTTGATACTTGATAAGTAAAAAATAATCTCACACCTTGCTGTTTTCATTAATATTCAAAGCATGCCTTGAATAAATATTTCTATTTTACTTTGAAAACGGAATCTTTTGGAAGAAAAGAAAAACCTGCATGGCTTAATAAAATTACTGTGCATTCTCATCCTAAATTCTTTTTGCATAAATGTATTAAATATTTAATTTTTAAAAATATCCCTATCTTCCTGATTTTTAAACTTTAAACCTGTCATTTAATAAACAGAAAACATCAATTTTTCTTTTTATCATTATTTTTATGGAATCAACTTTTGTCTCTCTCTCACACACACACATATATATATATATATATACACACACACATACACTATGCATAACCTTTCATGAATTTTTCATGACACTTCATAGCAATAATGTTCAGAAGTTCAAACAGGGTGGAAACAAACATATTTGTGAAGTAAATCCTTAACATCATCATATTCTAAGCTCTACTCTAACTCAACCTAATGTTTAATCTTGAATGTATTGAGCACTTTATGAAATAAACCTATCACACATTGGATATTGTATTATATTTCTGATTATCCTCATCTATATCCACACATCTTTATACTCACACACATACGTATAAACACATGCATGCATACTCTTATATAAACACACACATACGCATGTATAAAAACACATATATACCAAGGTATAGACACATGTACACGTTATCAAACATGTTACTTGGGAAATTTACTTTCTTCAGAGTAATTTGAAAAAAAAAAAAGAATTGAAATTCACAGATTTAATGATTCTCTGGTCATATCTCAGTAATCATGAAAAACATGGAAATGGATTTGAATTTTCAGGAGAAATTACCATTCTTATTATAATTCTCCAATTCATGCATTTGGTAGAGCCAGTTTCAAGAACTGCGTAACCTTTCATAAATTTTTCATGACACTTATAGCAATACGGTACAGAATACGTGATTAAGAATAAATTTCAATTCTTCTAACCTCAACAAAACACTAAAAACAATGAAAATTTTAGAACTTCTGAAAGGTTATAACAAGGGGGAAAAAAAATCTTTAAATTCCAGGCTGTCAGTAACATTTCAAAATATTTAAAGCCGATAGAAATTCAACTCCACACACCCTGGCTCCGAACCCTCCTCTCATTTCTTGTCAAGAAATCAAATTTTCAGGTTTTAACAGAAGGGCACAATCAGGGATTCTTATCGAGCGTCATGCAAAATGGAAGAAAAAAAAAAAAAAAAAGAAAAAAAAGTCCCATGTTGCGATGACAATTCCTCAAATCGAATTGAAGCCCAAGACATGACAAACATTTCATCCATTCAAAAAAGCAAATGTTGATAAAAGGAGCAAAGAAAGAAAGAATTGTTTCCCTGGAGTCTCATAATCTTTCATTTGCCATTCGATTTGAGCTGGATTAAGTTAAGTTTAGATAATACAAATAAAATAATAATGCTTCATTATGAAGCAATGGTTGACAAGGTACTCTCTGAAATCATTAAAACATGAATCGATTCAGATCCTTACTCAAAAACCCATTATTGTAAGCTTGTGTCAGACTTGACTGGGTAAATATCATCATAAAACAAAAGACAAACTAAATAGTCTTCCCAGACTTCTTCAGTAAGAATCCTATGTTAGTCTTGGGATTGAGATTAGTTTCATTAATACCAAAGGTTTGGGTTCAAGCCCTGGTCAAAAGGTAGGATTTTGAAAAGTGATTTTCAAGGCAAGCAGCCCCACCCACACACTTGAAAGATTGCATTTCACTCATTTTCCTCTCTCCATTTGCCCATTCAACTTATCTACACACCTATATTATTTGGACACGAGATCTGCAGATGCTCACTCAGGCATTTTGGTGGTTATTTTTTCTAATTTTTCACCTCCCAAAATTAATGGAAACTTTGATAAAATATACAATAGGTGTATTCTATATATACTATATAGATGCATTAATATTGATTTTCACTGTTAAAATGTATGGAAAATCAGGAAGAATGGGGTTATTAGTGGACAGACATTAATGCAGATGTTACTGACAGAAAAGGGCTATTTTTCATTTAACTAGGATATACCCATTCAAAATGACAGGTTTCTTTATGAATGGATCAGCACTGAGGAGCCTAAAGCCACTTCATCAGGTAATTCACTTTTAATATGAATATCTTAATTTAAAGTTTTTTTGAAAGTCTCAACTCAACTCAAATTGTATGATCAGACATAAAGCCTCAAGAATTTCTATGACGTAAGTTTTATTGTTGTGTCCTAATAGGAAGGTAAATCGACCAATGAGATCATCGTATTTGCGTGCAAACAAACAAATAAATGAACAGAATAATTTGCATAGAAGCTCATTATATGGTGAGATGTAAATGCATTGCAAATTATTCTACTATAGGAGCAAGAAACTGGACTAAATAATGCCAGGAATTATATAATAGAAATTATTCAAGTATTTTTTTCTTTTTGCAATCATTCACACATGTATTTAGAATAATAACAACATTAAAAAAAAATAAAAAAATAAAAAAAATAATAAAAAAGTGCCATTTTTGGAATGGTGTAGGGGGGAGTTCCTTTGTTCCACTATTTTCAACAATGAGGCTTTTACATTTACAGCCCACCATTTTGAAACATTCATTCTCCCTTTCTTTTCCAATCAACTCTACAAAGCACCCCCACTCGGGAACATCATCACGGGTTCTTTTATTTTTCACCAAACCATTCCGACTGACCTTTCACATGAACGAGGCCACCGAGTTGAAAATGGAAGCCATTTTCCCTTGGGCATCATTGGAAACCTCCAAGCCGTCCTAATAAATCTATTAGCGTTACACAATCTCCTGCCAATGCTTTCCTGTACTTTCAGTTTGGTACTAAGCGACCCAGGTTGGTTTAACAAAGGTTCCCACTATGTTTAACTCCTGCCTCAGACCATAGCTGAAAATAAGCCAAACCTTTTCAATGCTACGTACTTAGTTTTCGAAGAATTCATTATCATAAACTGACATAAGCCCTTCAAATCATAACCAATTAATATTTCACTTCATTGTGCAGATATATATAACGTGCTGGGATACTTAATGTTGCTGGGGATAAAAAGATTTCTTGAAATTAAATAAGGAGAGTTAGGGCAATGCAGCTTACTCAGATTTTGAATGTTTTTTTTTTCTTTCTATAAAAGAAAGAAAATTAATATGTGAATAAATCATTTCACAGTAAGTAAAACAAGTGGTTTTATGGCTATTTACTTTTCAAGAGTAATCTAAACATTTGCTTTGCTTACTTGTTAGCTCAGATATAATGAACTCTATATTAGAATATATTTCTACCATAGAAATATAAAGTCAATAATAAACTTTTATCTCTTAGATTGTGCAGACCTTGACTGTGAACCTGGTTCACTGCAAAATAAATCTTTCCAATTGGGCCCTGGAGCTCCAACAGTCGGTCCTGCAAAGTTTCCAAATATCTGTTGGCTACAAATAACCTTAGATAAAACAGCAGTGGCACTATGTCTGACAGCAAATCTTTTTCAAGAGGATTTAAAAAAATTTTTTCAGGGTTCCTCAGATATATTGTGCCCTGGCATGCCTCTTGCAGTTGCAGGGTCAGCGAGTCCCTCTGGATAAGATAATGTATAGAGAAAACAGAATGAGTTTAAGTCAGCTTTCATTTAGATGAGAGGAATGAATAAAGATTGATTAATGAATATCAATCCAGTTATCACATCTATGAACATTTTAATATCATGTATGAGACTGAAAGCAGAGGGAAGCTATTTTCAATTTCATCAGATAATCATGAGTTTGATTCTTTTTAAAATAATCTCTCTAAGTGGGAGGATCCTTATCAGCACTTTTTACAAATTTGTTTTTGTTGTTAGGCAAGGTGGGAGGGGCAGAGAAAGCAAGGGTAGAGTGCATGCATGTTTTACTTTGCTATGGAGTAACAACAAAAAATACTGGCAAAATAGTTTGATGTTGATCTTTCAGATTAAGCCTTAGAGTATTTAATCATTTCCTTCATAGTAATATATATATATTATATATATATATATATATATATATATATATATATGCACACACACTAATCCACTTTCACTTCACATATACACACACACACACATACCCCCACACCTTTATTTAGGATTTGTTCAGCCCTTGTAGCTAGTTCACTTAGACTCTTTCCAACAGGATAGGCTCTGACACTTGGTTATTAGCCCAACTTTCATGTCTGTCAATAAACATGAATTGCAAACATCTTCATCACTCGTCAGCCTTGACGGCCAATGCATCTGGATTCCGTTTGCAACTTTTGCCAAACAATTTTCATTAACTGAGAATTCCACAAAAACACTTTTACAGCCATTTTCTCGTAAAAATAGCAGGGTATGCACGCACTTATGATTCCACTGGCTGTTGAAATAAACGTGCGTGCATACTCATATTTTTATGCTTGATATACAAGCACATGAGGCAATGTGCATATGTACGTACTATTTCCTGTTCTCGAAGATATGTTTTTAGTAAATTAAATCTTGAAAAATTTTCCCTACATCTTCAAGGCCAAATATCAGATTGCTTCAGGCATGACACCTAATTACAGAGAATACACATTGATGTTTTTTCCCCCAGAATTTTGCTTGATAAATCAGGGATGCCTATTGGAAGTACGGTGAGAGTGTTTACAAGTGTACTCGTGCCTCTGAAAATAAGTATCACTATTCATCTCCTCTAGCTTATTAAGAACTTGTCAGTTTGAATTACACTTCAACATCAATTAATAAATCTCTTAAAAATATTCCATTCGGGTAAACCAAGGTTTTATTAGAGACATGGCTTCCCTGGAATTTCATGGCACATTTGGTGTTTTTCTGAAAAATGCACATGACATTGAATCAGAAGAAACAATGAACCATTTCAAAACAAAAGATGTGTTTTGATGCATTATCTTCCTTGTAGTCTTAATTGAATTACTACTTAATCTCTGTGAAGAAAAATTCATGGATGAATTTGAATTTTTTTTTTTTTTAGATGAGTTACCAGTTAAAAAAATTCATGGTTTCAAATGGTGTGTGGGTGGGATATTTCTATTTGCAAAAATGTTGCCTTCAAGTGGAAGAGCCCATTAGTTATGGACAGACAAACAAACAGAATAAAAATCATACTGTTCATTTGGCTTCTAAAAAAAAACCTGTGAATTGTAAGGCAAGGGTGATGATATTTGTTGATACGAGAGAGAGAGAGACACTACTAGAGAGAGAGAGAGAGAGAGAGACTACTAGAGAGAGAGAGAGAGAGAGACACTACTAGAGAGAGAGAGAGAGAGAGACATTACTAGAGAGAGAGAGAGAGAGACATTACTAGAGAGAGAGAGAGAGAGACATTACTAGAGAGAGAGAGAGAGAGACATTACTAGAGAGAGAGAGAGAGAGACATTACTAGAGAGAGAGAGAGAGAGACATTACTAGAGAGAGAGAGAGAGACATTACTAGAGAGAGAGAGAGAGACATTACTAGAGAGAGAGAGACATTACTAGAGAGAGAGAGACATTACTAGAGAGAGAGAGACATTACTAGAGAGAGAGAGACATTACTAGAGAGAGAGAGACTACTAGAGAGAGAGAGAGACACTACTAGAGAGAGAAAGAGAGATAGAGACATTACTAGAGAGAGAGAGACTACTAGAGAGAGAGAGACATTACTAGACAGAGAGAGAGACATTGAGAGAGAGAGAGACTACTAGAGAGAGAGAGAGACTACTAGAGAGAGAGAGAGACTACTAGAGAGAGAGAGAGAGAGACTACTAGAGAGAGAGAGAGAGAGACTACTAGAGAGAGAGAGAGAGAGACTACTAGAGAGAGAAAGAGAGACTACTAGTGAGAGAGAGATGTAAAATATCTATTTAGGAAAAAAGCAGTTTGTTCAGCTTTGAAATTAAAGTCTTTATTGTTAGCACTAAAACAATGGCCTTTTCATGGTTTCTCTGAACATGGCTTAGTCTGGCACAGGATCTCCATTAGTGGGGCACCCTGGAAGGCTCTAATTCACTTTACTAGCGATGTTCAGTAGAACTAGCTTTTGTACCCTATTACAACTGGTACCTTCACAGATATTTTACCAAGCTCAATTTACTTTGTTACAGAATCACAATAGCAGAAAATCCAGTCTGGGTGAAACGCCCAACACTAGCAATAATCTGGGACTGGGTTGCAAACTTCCTTAACAGAGGTTTACTAAGCCAAGTTTGCCTCAGGGTCACAATAGTAGAAATCTCAGTGAGGATCCCCCCCCATACATCAATCAGAGACTGTGTTGTTAACAATTACTGAATGGCTGGTGCCCAAATAGATCTTTACCAAATCTGGTACAGGGCCACTATTATCAAGCAACCTGTGTAACTCAGATTTACTCCCGCAAGAAGTGATCTTCAGTTCTTTATAGCACTGACAGAGCGTTTGATATTCAACAGGAAACAAGTTGACAGCTTTTGTGGCTGTTCTAAGATAATTTTTTTTAAGAGAGATTTGAGACCTCTGATATCAGCAATTGAGTCTCTTCTCTTTCCGACCCAACCCTTTTTTTTCACCCAGCGTAAGAAGAAGCAGTGAAAATCGAAATAATTTACAGCATAATTGAATAATAAAAAGAAACAAATCATTTCTTTCACTGGCCTTTTCTCTTTCCTTTCCTTTGTGTTCTTGGTTTCCAATCACACTGTCAAGACTACGATTACTGCTCTTCCAATGTTATTTTATTTTCCATCTTGCTACTCGAGATGTTCGTGAAGAGCACTTCAGCATTGTATACGCAAACAAAGAGGCCAAGATAAAGATTTTACAGACCATCACGAGAGAGTGGTTTGTCAAGTGCTCAATCAGCCACTCTCTACTAAGTCAACCATACCAACCATACTATACAATCCAAACCACGACATTTTTGTCAACCTACACGAGAACAGGGAGGAATGGTTTCATGCCTTTTCAAAGTGCAATAATGCTAGGTGAACACAAGCAGCATTGGCTGATTTTGTGTGCTCTGCCTAGAGAGCTGTGGTTCTCGAACATTTTTTTCGATGACGACACACCAACCGTAAAAATGAAATGAATTAGACAAAAATATTTTGGTGGTAAAAGAAAACTTTTCCAACATGATCCTTTTTTTTCTTTTACCTGTTACTAAAAAGGTTGAGAACCCATAAAAACTTGGGACTAAAAAAAAAAAAAAAAAACACACTAGATTAGCAACTCTATGGAGGAAGGAGGACAGCCATACCACTGGAGGCATTCAAGGTTTTAAAAACACGCTGTTGTATCAGGAGAAAAACCTATGCAGTACACTTGGGAGATAGTTGCGGCACACAATTTTCCTATGGCACACGATTTGAGAACCACTAGCTTAGGATATATGCCGCTAACAAAACATTGAAAGGTCACTAGAAATGGAATCCAATCCACCTCAATCAGGTGGTCTTCATTAAAACCAGAAGTGCGCAAAGTGCCCTTCTTCCTCTTCCTATTCCTCACTCCTTTCCCCTCTAAGTCCTCAGCTTTACACAAACCTCTGCTTTAAAAACACACAGCTTAACTGTCACACACAAACACTTCCTGTGTACACTTTCAGTTGCTATGACTACTGGGAATTTGTCATTCTCATCTTTCCTGATTTCTAAATAAGAATACGGAAAGGTGATGGTGTGTTGGAGGGTACTCATCTTCCCTGTTACGCCTCCCAGCCTAGTCCAGACCAACCCGGCCGCACCCATTTAGCTCTGTTGGCAAAAATACCTTGTTAGTGCTGTATATAAATGGAAAAATTGTGATTAGTTTTTAATCTTTATTTGCTTCGTCATCATCATTGCATATGAATTCTAGCCAGAGGGGCTCAAATCCCCCTCCCAGAAACCTTGGTCTGGCACAAGGCCACAACAGTAGAGCACTCATTCAAGATTATATCCACTATAATAGTAATAGTGTCTAGCAATTATTTAAGACTCGACTCAAAGCAGTAGAAGTAATTAGAATGCCAAGCTTGCTAATCACCGTTTCTTGGCAAAGTAGACTAGTCTTAGTTTGGTACAAGGCTTCAAGTGTAGAGCACAGAATGGGGATTCAACTAACTACAGAAAAATAGTGTTTATGATAACCTTGCTAACCATTGCAAGGTGCTGCGGCTTAGTCTGGCACAAGGTCTCAAATCTGGATCATCTTCTGAGGAATAAGCTCTCTACAGTATGGATGGTCTGTGAGACTAGATGGCTTACCACTGACAAGGCACCCTTAGCATTATTTTACATCTAGGGACAGTAAGGATTAAATTTACTACACTTATAATGGTCTGCAAGATTTGCAAATATATATTCCATAGAAACCCCCCCCACAGATAGATTTATTTCATACAGGGTCAAACAAAGAGGGAAAATGCTGTGGAAAAAGAAAGGATCTGCCTCCCTTTAAAATCAATGTTACAACTCCTGGCTTCTGCCAGGGCTCAGACTATGACCATTAGTGGGGAATAAATGAAAAAAAAAAAAAAAAAAACCTCAGCCACAAAACAGGTCATAAAGATATCAACTCAGTCTTATTTGGCAAAGCACAAAATCTAGAAAAGAGAGATGAAAGAAACACTAGTCAAAAATTAATAGAGTATCTTTATTGAGTCATTAATGTTTTAACATGCCCTCATACTAGGCTCTATTGGAGATTTACATACAACACATAGGCATATGTATATGAAGAGAGAAATACATAAAATACTTATATAGATGCACACATATGTTCACATTAGACAGAGCGTGCAAACGCACACATATACACAGATCGAAATACGTACACAAAATATAGGAAAATACTGTATTATGAATGGTGTTCATCATTCCGGCATAGACCAGCTGCTTAGTGCAGACATTACCCAGACTGATAGCAAAGAATATGATTAATCAATTGGTTGGGGATTTTAGAAGAATATTCTCTCCTATATAGCAAGATTATATTTTTCCATAAAGAAAAATGATCTTTTTTTTCTTCCTCCATTTTTTCTAAAACCTAGAGAAAGTTTTTATGAATAGCATAGAATTTGTTGTTTTTTTCCCCCACACATATTCTTTTCATAATTTTCTTCATGAATTCCTTCAAAATAATTTGAAGCAGTCACAGATGGAAACAAAAAGAAATTACTTACATATATTCAATGACAAGTCATCAAGTTTTTTTTCTGGCAGCACTTACCTACAAAATGAAAGGAAAAGAAAAAGTTTTAAATGTTGATGCTTAATTCTATGGCAGATTTGTGCAAACTGTGATATCACAAGTAGGATTCAAGCTCATTGAAACTGTCATTCACTTCAATTGGATAAACAGTGACAAAGCAATTTCTCCAAGTTGGGCAGGGGGTGGAGCAATCACAATAGTATTTTAAAACTAACTGCATTTGAACCAAATATATATATATATCAAGTTTTTAATTAAAGAAAAAAAAAATAACCCAACTTCTATTCACTGACTCAACTGCTACTCTCTCTTACTTCTGTCATTTTTTTTATAAGAACAAATTAAATATTACTGGGATAGTCAAAAAAATTGCATGATTCAGCACCAAATTTTAGACTAGCAAATTTCAGTGCTCAATGTGGAAGTTATGCTTTGAAAAGCAGGGAGAAAGGGATTGTCAGGTCAGGAAATAACCCAAGCATTACAGAAAAAATAGGACCATTATAGGCATAATGTGAATGGATTGCTAATGATTTTACTGCAGAAATACTGAATATTAGGAAGAGAGGTATTGTCAGTTGTAGTCAGTAATTAAGGCAAGCATTGAATGGGACATTTGCATATACAGTGATGCTAATGATTTTACTGTATAAATGCAATAGACTTTTTTATCTACAGTAATGCCAATGATTTCACTATATAAATTCACTGGTATGGAGGAAAGAGGGATCATCAATGGTCAGGAATTCAACTCAGCTTTGCAGACAGACAATATGCCTGCTGTATGTGTATGAAATATGTTCATCTGATGACTACTTTGAAAGGGACTTCTTTTTTTACATCAGCTATCCATCTTGTGTGACAGGTCTCAGAAGAAGAAGAAGAAACATTTTTTTATCAAAAGTAGTTCTTTCTTATATTTCATTTGATATCTATCTTGTCTACTGATAAAGAGTCATTAAAAACCTCTTTCAGCCAGAGGAGATCTGGGGGTGAGTCTGACCTGATAGTAAAATTCAACACAGGTGGAGTTCATCTATTATAAACCTGTTAATACAGGCTATAAAATACAGGGAAGTGTTTCTCAAAACTCAAAAGAAATAAAAATGTATATCTATCATTGCTAGACAGCCTCTCTCTTTTTCACCCCACCAAAGACATAGATCTTGGAGAGAGAAAGATAGTAGACTATTATTAGTTAACACTCCATATCTCATTTTCCTGTCACACTTGAGAGGTTATTTGTGAAAAGGAGTGGGTTAACTTATAAATTGGCCTGAATTTTCTAACCTTGATTATTCTCTTAGGGCGCCAGACAAAGCTTGGTCTTACTACTACTACTACACACACATTCTGTATAAAAATGTACCCTAAGAAGTTTTCTGAACACTTATTTATATGTAATAAAGAATAAATCTCACAGAATGAGCAGTGTGAATCTTTCTTTTTCTATTAGCAACAATGGACTCTTCCACTTTGTAACAATTTTGTTGGGAAAAATTTCTACCCAACATTGTAAACAATGGCCTCTTCCACTTAAACGAGTTCAATAGTTCCTTTTCAAAAAAAAAAAGGGAGAAGAAAGTACAAAGAAGCTCTCATTGAAATTCAAATACGTCTGTGGTATTTCTTTTCTCAGAGATTAACTAGAATCTATGTATTTGGACACTTAACATAGGAATATAATGACTTGCTCAATACACACACACACACACACAATGCGGCAAAGATTAACTCCTCCAAGCGAGCATCTATCGAACTATTCATCAATCAATACATAACCCACGAACGTTCACCAAGCAACCCAAGACTAAAAGCAATTGACTCACCAATTTACTAAACAGCACTGAACAAACTCCACTCTTGATACTTCACATCAAAGTATCGAACCTCTAACCCAATATCTGAACTCACCAATTAGAATTACAAGTGGATACGATCCATCAATATACAAATAAAATTGAAGCCAAATATTATTACTATCTTTTCAATTTCACTTGCTTGATATCCTGTCATGTTAATGTTTCTACTCTCACCGATACACGGGCCTGTCCAACTACAATGGATATAGGAAGCAATGGCAGCTTGGAGAAGTCCCCTTTGCATGTTCCTTGGATATCTTTTAGATACGTCATTCCCAATGAGCCTAAACCTGACCCCTGATTCATTAATTTTCCTTAACGCAAATTCAGTAGTAGGATTAAAAATTCTTCGAATCTTGAATCCAAAGTGATGAGGTAAATTCCTCTACAAGCATCACGAGGAGTTGCTGTCTGAAAAAGAGATATTCGGTTGCCTTTCAGATAGTGCTGTAGATAATAACCCGGCTAACCTCGGTCCAGCACAAGACTGAATTTCGTGGAATGCGGATGAGAACATAGTGTAACACCAATCAGATACAGCTTGACCGTAGTGTTTTCAAGGGCGTTGCGTTGAAGACCACGTCAGACTGCTCTAAGAACTCCAGTTTCTGTACGGTTATCCCCCATCTAGGCTTGGAGCCTATTCTGCGCTACTTTTTTTTCTTAGTAAAAGCTGAATAAAATAGAACAAGAGATAGATTCATGCATTTCCCAAGGGCATTAATGTGAAGTGAAGTTTGAACTCGGTTCGGAGTTTTCACTGTTTGTACTGTTAACGGTTCCGCCAATTGCACCTACATCATAGTATTAGTAGTTTCAACAGCAGTCCTCATCATTAACCTCGTACAACTTGAGGTTTTGTGCTAATTGCAGAGAAAGATGCCAAAGCTGATCTTTTTCTCCTTCAAACCTCAGCTGTCATTGGTCCAAAAAAACACAAGGTAGTGAAGTTTGAACTCGGTTCGGAGTTTTCACTGTTTGTACTGTTAACGGTTCCGCCAATTGCACCTGCATCATAGTATTAGTAGTTTCAACAGCAGTCCTCATCATTAACCTCGTACAACTTGAGGTTTTGTGCTAATTGCAGAGAAAGATGCCAAAGCTGATCTTTTTCTCCTTCAAACCTCAGCTGTCATTGGTCCAAAAAAACACAAGGTAACTGTCTGCTGATAAGCTAAAAAGTGGATTCTAATGAGTCTGAATCACCATGTTTAGAGAGATGGGGTTTGCTGTTCATCTCACAATAGTTTATTTGTTGAATTCAACGCAAAGATAGGATAAATATACTGGCTCGGATTCAGATCTCTGAGGAAAAAGCAAGCTTCACTTTGAACCCGAAAGATTATCATTGATACAGAGCTATAATATTATACAATTTGGCACTTGACAAACAGACAGTTACACTTTTGTTATTTCAAACTGAAATATTGAGTTGAATAAATTTTATACATGAAAAATGATCTCAAGTTAAATCAGGAATTAATTTGAAAGAAAAAAACCAAAAAAACCCCGCACTTTTTTTGGATCTGCTTCAGCAACTATCATAACCAACTTCAAGAAGAACTTCATATTAACCACCCAAAGCCTTACACTTTTTATATACTGGGTGCTGTGTACATTTCTTAGGAAAATCGAAAATCATGATTTCTATTTGTATATAGAGAAGTAAACTTACATCTTACGCGCTGTGAATAAGATATACAAATTAAGGTCATTTTCACCGAATAATCTGTAAACTAAATGAGTGGAGATAAAAAAAATAATATGATTAAAAATTACGAAGAAAAAAAATTAAAGATTTAGTAGTTTAGAATTCTTAATTTTCATATTGAAATTCTTCAAGCGTTATAGTTGTCCATAAAGTTGTTAGACGAGAATTTGCAAAAAAAAACAATTTATCATGGAAGAGATGACATCGTGATTTCTGCTGGTAACACTTCAATCTGCATCACTAAAAACGTCTAGAAATGATAGTGCAACTTTGAAAATGTTAATAGGTGTGTGTGTGTGTGTGTGTGTGTGTGTGTGTGAGAGAGGGAGGGGGAAGAATTAGTATGAAACAAAATGACTTAAGTGTTTTGGAAGTAAAGAATATTTGGTTCAAATATTGAAAAAAAAAAAAGAATAAGAAATGTTAAAAAGTGAATGTGATTTTCATGCTATTCTGAAGTGTAATGATTTGGCGACAAATCATTTTTTTGGTAAAATATTCAGCTTCAAGATTTTTGTTAGTTTCTGGGGGTTTTTTTAAAGTGATGAATCTGAAATCTTAATTTGATTCTTTTGTCATAAAAAATTAATGAAAAAGTCACATTGCAGAAAAAAAGCTTCTTGAAGAAGAGAGAAACAGAGAGAAGGATAGAGAGAGAAGGATAGAGGGAGAAAGAGAGAAGGATAGAGGGAGAAAGAGAGAGAGAGAGAGGGAGAAAGAGAGAGGGAGAAAGAGAGAGGGAGAGAGAGAGAGGGAGAGAGAGAGAGAGGAGAGAGAGAGAGAGGGAGAGAGAGAGAGGGAGAGGGAGAGAGAGAGAGAGAGAGAGAGAGAGAGAGAGAGAGAGAGAGAGAGAGAGAGAGAGAGAGAGAGAGAGAGAGAGAGAGAGAGAGAGAGAGAGAGATCTAGGTATTCTATTCTTCAGATACGTTCTTCTCTTCCCCAGATATTTGTCCTAACCAATTCAAGTTCCCAAGATGGAGGGCTAATCTAGCAAGGGATTTTAACAACTTTTAGTACATCATCTTTGAAAAAAATGAGGCAAGGAATTTGATAAAGTTAATTGGATTAAACTTTAGTTCCGAAGAGAGGCTTCAGGCTACCAAATTTCTATTTGATTATGCCCAACTGACAAATGTTTGGAACGATAGGGACAGGGGTACTGAAAGAGAATGTAGAGGGCGCGGCTAAGTACAACTCGACAGCCGAGTAAGTGGGGAGGAGATACCTAATATATTTGCTGGTTGCTTAAAATGATTGTGTTTTTGATTCCTTTGAACTAATTTCCTCGCCTGTATTGCTTATAGCACAACGTTTCAGCCGCTGTCTCTTTCGGCCTCCCCACGACAGCTCGAATCACAGTTCGATTTTCCAAATACCACACTCACGAGAAAGCTCAGAGGTAACAGCGGTCGAAATGAAATTGAAAAAAAAAGGCAAAGACGAATAAATCAATCCGAATGAACAAAATTGATACGATATTCTTATATCAATGTACGCGCGTTAAGTTATTTACTAAGATTGGATTCGAATATTTTACTTATGGCCTTATAACCTGAACGCATTGATACCCCCCTCCCCAAATACCGTATTTTACAGGCATATGACACCCCTCATTTCACCAAGGAATACTGAAGAAAAATTAATTCCTCTAATCTATTACCAAAATTTCAAAATCCTCAAGTTCTCGTCAATGTGGGACAAGACAACGAAGGTTACGTTCACCTCGAGACATTTATAAAAAGGGGTTTATATGCCGACATATACGGTAAGTAATGATGCATCATCGATGTCAAAAAAAAAAAAAAAAAAAAAAAAAAAAGTGGAAAAACTGCAAGTAGCGTCCTTACGCTGGCTACATCTTCAGCTGTCCCTGCTTGTGCCCAACTTATCACAATTACAGCGCGCTCGGCCCAGGTTTGCGATATGAACTTGGAGGCGACAAGCACCCAGAGAAAGATCACTCACTTTTTAAAAATTTTCCCCATGGCTATGGAAAGAGAAAGATTCAGGCTTTTCCCGAGGCGACTGGTGCGAAGTGAACAACACAAACTGTCCCAGTCGGAGTTCGAACTCCGTTCGCCGAGTCCATTCTCCGTGCCGTTAAGCGCTCCGTCATCGATCTTTAGGTATCTTAGAATATTTGAAAATATTGATTTGAATTAAGAACGATTTAGAAAATATTTTCCTTTTTCCCTTTTAACACTTGAATTCTTTCGCTCTTCTCTCCTGCGCGTCTGACAAGAGCAAAACTCTTTTACAGTTTTCTATCCTCACTGGGACAAACAAAAACCAACCATGAATAAATCCGTACATTTTTTTTTTTTTTTTTTTTTGGTTCCTGCATTTAAAAGCATCCAGCATTGTTAACCGAATTAAAGCAGGAATCCAGAAACCGCAAAGAACAAAGAGGTCACATCTTAGAAGTCTAGAGGGAACTGGCTTTAATGGACGCCACAATAGAGATTCCGGATCTTCTTCAAAAAGTCAGGGTTAGAGGGGGACGGTTGGGGAAAGGAGGGAGGAGAGCACTCTAGTTTCCAATATTGAAAATGGTTTCCAAATTCGAAGCAAGATTCAGCCATTCCCAAAGACGATTACAACTCTGCGTTGTTATCTATTTTGATCAGTTAGGCTTCCAGACGTTTTTATGTACGCTTCCCAGCAATACAACCAGTGCACGTGCCTCTGCCTGTATCTCTCTCTCTCTCTCTAGGATTTACAAAAATTCGTTTCTTGGTCAGGCTACGCATTGGTGTCCTTGAAAATTACTGCGTTAAAGCTCAGTGGGCAGTTACGATCCATTCCCATTTGGTTCCGAGGTCAGAGTTGTCTTTCTCCAAGACTCGTTGTCTCCGAAGACCAGAGGACCTGATGTGCCTGTCCAGCTAATATAGCCATAGGAGATGAGATGGATTCATACCTTTCCAAAGTAAATTAGCACGAGGTTAACGTAAACCTGATCGTTTGAACTCAGCTCACCGATTCCATTGTTTTCGTTGTTAATCACCACTCGTACCTCCATTTCAGACATTGTTAGGTTATAACCATACGATTGATCAACGTACTCATCTTACAGAAAATGGCTTTGAAAGTTAGTCAGTATCTTAAGAATAGTGGCGTTAGATACTATGGTATAGATAATCCAGGTTCTACCTCTCTAATCCCGCGCTCTGTGATCTGACAACTCCTGTGGACAGGCAAGTTTTCAATTTTCCAACATTACATTGTGGATCTGCCACTAAAGTGCTTCGATTCAAGTTTGAGCCGTAATTTTGCAGCTTGTAAACCAATGCGTTAAACCAAATAACCACGGTTCAAAAACGCATCGAAGAAAACTAAATCCGACAACTATCGATGTTTACTTTAGCATAAAATTAGACGCGTATTCAGTTACTTTCTTGGATCTTATAAATTAGTTTTATAACAACCAATTAAATAGCAGAAGAAAACAATTTCATTTATTATAATAGGAGGTATAACAACTTCTCACAGGGCAATATTCAGATTGATATTTTCATTTTCATTTTTGCGTTTCGACCCGTATTTTGGCCTTCGTCAGGATGATGCTGTATCTGGTGCTCTTTACCTTTTCTTAAAGGCCATTGGATGATGTATAAACCTGGAGAAAGTCTAAGAGTTTATTAAGCGAAACATTCTTACATACAGTTACAATGTTTTGGGGATCGTCAAAATACAAAAAGAATTAAAGGATAGCTTTCTATTTGCTAATGACATACAAGCTAACCCCCACACCATTTTTCAGCAAGGAGTATCAAAAAAGGAAAGAAAAAATGAATCTCTGAATTCCTTCCAACCATCACCCTTGTTTTATGACTTCAGTTCGGGTCAATGTGGGTTCGGAGTGAAGGTTGCTTTTAATGCAGGGGCATTTTTAGCAGGAAAAGAAGGGTCATTTGTCGTCAAATATGATTTTCAACTCTTTTTTTTCCTCAGTTGGTATCCAGTCACCCAGCTGAGGAATTCTTCTGGCTGAAGTTCACAATGGAGATGGCGAAAACTGAGCTGATTTCGTTTGTAGCGAAACATTTCCACCCATGAAACCGACTGAACATCGAACTGCCAACCGCAAGAACCTCGCTTTAGAACAAATCCCTTTCCAACTGAAATGCACTAAAGTACCGCACCAAGGGACCGAAGTCTTTTCTTACCATTTCTTTAATCAGAAACTTTCATATTGCATGACGAGTGACATTTCCCCGGGGAAACCTGATTCTGTCAAGCTGTGCAAAAATAGAATAAACAGTCTTTCTGATTCAAAGCTCCATCCGTGATTTTTTTTAAAAAAATTTCGTTCTGGGAGTGCAGTCGTTAATTAATGCAAGAAGATCAAAGAGAAGAAGCCGACCACGAGGCACCAAAGGTGCACAAAGAGGGACAGGATATACACACCCCAGGGACGAGACAGGTACATGAGCACACACCCATGGGGGTCACCTTCCCTATACACACAATGCACTTGAGATGAGCGAGGAACCTAACTATCTGTGAGTATCTTTATCAAAGAAAGAACAAAACTGGAAGACAAAAAATTGACTGAGCTGAGAATGATGAGAAGCCTTTCAAATCTGAACTCAACATCTTTCTGGGAAGCTAAGATCATTTATTACTTTAATAAGCATGCCAATATGAGCGCCTAGCCGTGGAGTAATGATTAATGGGGCTCGTCCAGCATACCATGACCACATCCCATTTAGGTTGAGATATTGAAAATCGCCCTGAACTCTACCACGATTTTCCTCGTCTCTCGTAATAAATCCACTTTCATCACCAGTAGCAATCTTGCCGGAACATGTACTGTTTCGATATCGGGCGAGAAAGACAAATGTTCGGATGCTGACCAATGTCCGTTTTCCTATTACCATAGGGAACTCATTTTTCTAGCATCTGAATTCTTTCTACGGTTTGTAAACTGCGCATCACAGCTGAATAATTGCACATGCAATTAAGAACTTAATAGAACTTCAACGACATTTCAAAGATTTCTCTAACACTGAGCAAAAAGATGGTGCTGTATAAACCTTATATACAAAATGTGATGGTATCATGCGGACTCACGTGGAATGACTCCACTCAAACTCTTGAAAATATTCTCCCCCCTTGCCCGTGAGTTAACTCTCAACTAACATGATACTTCAAGACGATGAGTGACAAACGTCTTTACATTATAAAGGCTGTAAGACAAAAGGCAAAAATAATTGCTATTCATACGCGGTCGAAAATGCTTCTCTCGACAGCACTCTAAACAAAACTCCATTCATTTAATTATGCAAGCGCGATTTTTTAAGGGAATACCTACAAGAATATATGTGACGTGACAGATCTGGCGTTAATGCATTGATATGAACGAACATCTTTAGCTTTGTCAATAAAATAAAGCATTTAAAAATGAATGCATTCATATGAGTAAACATTGTATTTAACTTTATCAATTAATCAAATCAATTCGTCCATCTTAGGTTCCTTTACTCTCCCAAAAGTTCGATTGCAGATACGTCCTCATTAGAGCCTAAAACCCGTTTACTGCATCGGCGGGAAAATTCAATTCTATGCACAACTGCGAACGGCGATAATTTCTGCCATATTATTGTTAGCATGCTGAATAGAACGGACTATCATGATAGTTTGAAGTTCTCCAAACAGGGGAAGTGAGGAGAAGGTAGAAAGTGCAGATTCCTTGCTTGTTTAAGCTAATGTCTTAGCAAAATGAATGTAATGGGTGACGTTTATTCTTTTCTCTTCGGAAAGACAAGTAAGACATATGTACTATGTAGACGCTTAGGTTAATACGCGTTTTCCATGGTATCTTGGGCAGGGCCTATATTTCTCTTCACTCCAAATGATCATTGCTTGCACTCATACCATCAACACGTAATTCAGGTGAGAGTAGACGCGTGGCTGTTTATTTTCATGTATGAACTTTTATCCCTTACTTCTAAAAGGTATCAAAACATCAGAGAATTTTATAAAGTATTCCATCATTCATTTTGACTTATGTTTCCTTCACCTTTGATTTTGTTTATCAAAACACTGGTCTGTTACATTCAATGACCATTAATTCATAGAAAAGCCGTGGGTTAAATTTCATCTAACTTTGAAGTGATGGTATCTGCGTGATGGGCCATTTTTAGTACATCCCCCCCATATATCTCGGAATGCAGAGGCTCATTATTTTTCTCCACTATTTTGTTTGTTGCCCAGGCTGACCAAGAAATGCCAGAGTAGTTCAAAATGGTGGAAAATAAATTGGTCTTGAAAGAGTTCAACTAAATTGCGTGACTTCAACAGTCGTAAAATGCAACAATTGCACGTTGTGATGATAAAAAAAGAAAGGTCGTATCTATCCGCTTCCCTCACGAGAGCTAGATGGAACACAAGATCAGTTAAATGTGCAGTCCAGTATACGGGAAGTCTGTGAAAAAAGGTGTCCCACTGCTCCGGTCTCAGGAACTATTGCGAAGGTGTTTGAGCAATTCTGTCCTCCCCCATTTCTTAGTGCAGTGGGAAGGCTTACTGCTCCCCCAGGACTGGGCAAAGCAATATTTTTAGGCCACACGATAAATCCCAGGCCTCTACGCTTAGCAACACCGAACCTCAATAGGCCGTCAACGGCTACAATATTGCACTGGCGCAAAGCTACTGCAGAATATACTCGATGAAAAGAAGGAGTTGTCAAATTCTCACAATCATAGAATTTCTGACAACTTTATGCAGTGGTTCCCAGACCCATAGTCATGACCCAAAATGAGGGTCGCTGGGTGGTTTGAAAAAGCAATAAATAAAATAATAAATATTAGAAATAAAAGAATGGTTTTAGGAAATATTAACAATTTGAAAATTAAAAAACAAAAAACGAACAATGTAGATATATTCATACATCATTGTTTGGGGATATACATCGCCATTGAGACTCAGGAACAAGAAAAATAGATGTGAATGATATAACATCGGTGAATGTATGAAACCTGACTTATTCCACAATGTTCTCACCCAATACTTCTACTTGAAAAATGAATTCATTAAACTAAAATTCAGTACAGTTAAAACTAAATGAAAAAAACGCTGAAATTATGTTTCCATCCTGGGGATCATCAGTACACCCCTCCCACCAAATAACCTGTTCCTTTGGTGGAAAATGTGATGGAGAGTTCGGCGTATACCTTCTGAATTTCCAAGGGTTTTTCTTGAACACTCCAAGTGTACTAATGGGGACATATGTATTTCCCTAAATCCAGCTTCCAATGCTGTAGACTTTAATAGCAAATAAAACTAATAGATTCCTGCATAAATTTACCGCAGGCCTTTTTTGACAAGTAGGTAACAGGTTTTGAAGTAAAACAAGATAAATAAAAACAGTAAGAAAATATTTACTGCCAGCACTGAAGATCAGGTCATGCCAATATTCTGGTTTTTATGCCTCTATGGACGACAAGTTGGAGGTGATAATGTCAGAACTAATGACAAGAATAGGTTTTAAAATATTGGAATGTCAAAGAAGTCCGCACAGAGTTTGTCTTTTGATGGCATTAGAATCGTTTAGTTTTAACAAGCTTCTTTCAAAAACATCGCACTTGATAGGATTGTTACAGTGGGCACATTAGCGTGCATATAAAAAAATCATGGCGTATTTTTAATCATTGGTCCTAAAATTGAAGGAAGACCATAAGCAACATGATCAGAAATTTTTCCCTGGCCGACTGCAAAAAGCAACTTAAAACAGCTTTTTGATTAGAAAGATAAAAAAAAAGTAATATGAGGAAGGAATTATAAAGTTCACAGAGAGATGGCGGATGATAGTTGAACAAAACAGTGAGTATTTTCTTCGATGGAGTTAACGTTGAAAATTGAGAAAAAATGTCTTATATCTTACTTAATCAACAAAGGAGATATTTTAGGTGATACATGAAGAGATAGGTTCGACACAGATCATCTCGGACGGAAAGAATGCTGCTCGGAGCTAAACAGAGAAGTAACAAAAAAAGCACAGTAATACCAAGTCTGGAGCTGTAGGTACGGTCTGAAAAAATCGCTTTACGATAAATTGTTTTGAACGTGTTTATTCTCATACACATGAAATATTGACCAAAGTATGATAATGATGACAATATACGATTCATCCGAAGTCTGTCCACGATGCTCTCTTGTATCATTCATTATTCCTTTTGGAGATTCAACATTATTATATTTATTAATAACGAAAAATATATTGAAAAGGGCGCCAAAGCTAATCAGAGCTAAACAAGTTATTACTAGAGAGAATTAATGCAAAACAGTCGAGTCGATTTCTCTTGACAGCCTCGACCGACCCAACCCTAAAGAATAAACTTTTTCTCAAAGAGAGAGAGAGAGAGAGAGAGAGAAACAGAAACATTGTCTTTGTTGGGAAAAAGGGCTACTTGGATTGTGTGTGTGTGTGTGTGTGTACGTGGGAATTTTTTTTCTCTTACAACAAACATCTCGGCAAAAATCAATTTGCTTTTCCGCCCGCTCCCCATCCCCGAAATGAGAGCCGATCAAAAGCCTCAGAAAAATAAATCAAAAGAAAAAGAAGCGATGTTTTTCAACCTTTGAGAAAAAAGAAAAAGCACAATGTGAACGAAAACAAATCCAAGTCATAAAAAGAAAGTTTCGTCTCTCCTTGCCGAACAGAGTTGATCTTTAAAAAAAAAAAATTTTAAAAAAGAGATCTTGATAAACAAGTCAAGGGATAGCGTTTAAAACAGGAATCGGGTAGCATAGAGTAAATTCCATCGAAACGGGTTTGCTACCAATAAACCGATCAATAAATGGTAATGATTTTGAAACTGTAAATCATGTAGCGAATTAGCTCAGATGTAGACATGACAGGTTAGGAACTACGATCCTCCGAGCATGTGCAAACGAACAGGGTTCGACCATACAAACACAATTACATATATATGCACGAACCAAAAGTTCTCCTAGAGAATAGGAACAAATTATCTCATCCAAGCCAGGAAACCATGTCTGCAGCGAACATGAAAACACTTACCTACTTCCACTGATAGATAAAACTAATGAAGCTTCTTATTCCACTTTCTACAGCGTTCACTCCATAATTTGAAAATTTGTCAAGAGAATTAACTAACCACTTTACCACGAATATAAATACTCCATTAAAATGCTTACTGACTCAGTGCCTTCCACTGCCGGCAGATGGAACCATAACCTCTCATTTCGTTAAGTACAGTGAAATGGCGTCCGATCTGTCTATACGAAGACTGGAACGTTCCTGCCAAATCACGCGCCCGGGGGGGGGGGGGGGGGGGAGAGCGTATAAAGATCACGGGTCGTCTGATGTAGAATAGATGAAAGCAGAGTGATACGTCTGGCATCAGCTGCAAGAACTGCCTGAAGGACGTGAAACTGAGCGTCAAACCACCTCGAAGAGTCTCTATCTCCTGGTTTGAAAGCAGAGTTGTCCATCTCCTAAACTGGTTGCCTTCCCCCGAGTCTAGAGAGCATAATCTGCCCTTGTATTTTACTCATAGTTTAAGATGGGGGTGATGATGGAGAAAAGATGGATTCATGTCTTTGCCAAGGGTATTAGTGCGAGACAATAAACAGCACCGACCGGAGTTTGAATGCGGGTTGCCGATTCCATTATCCTAGTTGTTACTGACAACGCAAATCGCGCCCCTTTTTTTATTGATTAAAGCACACGTCTTTATACTGCAGCCATGTGGCTCGTTGTGTTCGAGCAGAAGCATACCTAATGATCTTACTTGGGGTTGGATGCAGGCCTTTAATTTGCCGACAAAGAAGACCAAATAAGGGAATAAAATTACCGACCGAGAAGGAGCAAAAAAACAAAACAAAAAAACAACATGACCAACCAAAACATTAGGTACGCCCCAGTGTGAGGGTGACTCTTAGTCTTCAGAAATTCACTGGCTTAAGGGATAAACAAGAAATCAGTTCTTTTAAATATTTTTCTTGTACAAAAAAGCAATAATGTTAGATTTTCGGTGATTTTTTCCTCTGACTGATAAAGACAAAGAAAGTAAAGGCAGGAAGAGAAAAAAAAAAAACGTTCAGTTTTTTTTTTCCAATTTAAAAAGGTAAAACAAAAAACCCCAAACACTCTACTCCGAAATCTTCCATCCAACTACATAGAACCGAATTGTGAGAGACGGCACTGCAAATTCAATTTGTTTATTACTGCACACTCCTTGTGGGGCATGTGGTCGTGACCACTCTACAGTGGTTTCAGTTGCAAGCGGGGTTTTAAACGGGGTTGGGCAGTTGGTCCCATACCCAACCCTCCTCTCACCGGGTTTAGGACCAGCTACAACGACTGCCAAGCTGTAATTTCTTTTTGTTAGTTGGCCCCACCTCACAACGGTGAACGGCTACAACTGCCTTACAGAGAGAGACCAGTTAAGAAAAACAAAAAAAAACAAACGAAACGGGAGACAGAGAAGGAGGTGTAGTTGTTACGGCTATTCCAGATAATACCCTCGCTTTCTTGTGGTTATCTTTTCACTATTCGCCTGTTTACATTTCTCACGAAAAGCAATCTTGTCTGTCTAGTCACATGCTTGTAAAATCGGACCTAGCCGAGAGAGAACGCACTGTTGATAGACTCAACTTACAACATTCAAAGTTTTCACACAGTCAACTAGTGAAGCAATAATTGGAATCGGGGACAGGGGGGGAGGAGAAGAGGACACAGAAAGCAAAAATTAGTTGTGTGAAGAGAAGATTTAAAAAATGCTTTGAAAAAAAAAAAAAAAAAAATTCGAATCAAAATCAACTCAGACGACATTCGGCTCCAGGGCTTGTCTGTGTTTACTAAAGAAACAATCATTTGTGACGGTTACGTAAGCATTAGCCAACTAACAAGAATTGGAAATTTTAAAAAGAATCGGCTGGAGGTCAACCATTAATGATGAAGTAATCTTCTTATATAATGAACAGCGTGATTCTTTTTTTTAAAGTTTTGCTGTCCGTAACAATAGACTCTCCCACTTAAAGGTAACAATGTTGACGATGAAAATACCTCCTACCCACCATTTGAGACTATGAACTCTTCCAGTTGAACGAATTCTAACAATCAGTATCTCAAAGAAATATTACAGTTTATCCGTACAATTTCACAGGAATTAGCCAATAAATTATGATGATACCCCCTCCTCAACCAAAAAATCTGATCAAGACGCACATCGTATAGCAAAGATCAACAAGCTAAATTGGCTGTCTATTAGTGGGTCCATTTCCCTTTAGATTTGTAATTATTGATCGTTTGATACCAAACTGGAATTATTCCAGTAACTCCTCTTTTTTCGGTCGATCCATCCTTCAGTCTTCTTCAATTCGTATAGGAAGAGCAAAGTGTCGATACAGATAAAAACGACGTTTCGAAAGTTCGCTCTTTTTGGCTTTTACAAAAAAAAAAAAAAAAAAAATGGAGGGCGAA
>OY735200.1:21961677-22101677 GCA_963457665.1 Thysanoteuthis rhombus
AAGACAAATACATCCGCAACTTCACGAATACGTGTGTTTGTTCTGTAGTAAAAAAAAATCGAATCGGAATGTCCTCGACGATCTTATGCAATCTGTTCACGGGATGGCCAGATCAAGTTGAGTCAACTCGAAACAAATCAAATATGTATAAAAAACACGCACCTAATTCTCTGAACAGGTGCAACTGAAGAGGGGCATGGACATACCTTTGAACAGTCTGTGGACAAAGGTGAACAATCAAACAGGTTTCAATGTCCAAATGCACCGAAAGTATTCAGGGTATACATTCATATACAACGATGCTGGGATAATTCGTTGCTGGTCAACGGTCACTTTGCCATAGGGGTAAATTAGTCCACAGAACTCAGGAGTGGGCTATAATTTGTTTACTGGAACATGGAATGTTTATGACAAATTTATCGCAGACACTTCTCGTACGATGAATAGTTTAGAAGCATTCGACGGCGTACTGAATAGTACAGCGAGATGTATTCAAGTGAATATTTGCAACCTGATTGATGTATGAAATATGAAGTGTGGTTTGCAAATGATAAATTGCAAAAAAGAAAAAAAAATTATTCAGTGAAGAAACGAACCAAAAGAGAAAATACAACGATATGAATCAGCGTATGAAAAAGTGATGGAAAAATACGATTCTGAACAAGTTAATTTCTTGAAAAACAGCTGCACGTAATCTGAAATTTTAATATTTCAATATTTAATGTGTCAAATTTCAGTTTTAGTTTGTTTTACAAATTTAATCATTTCTAGGAGTTGCTGACGAATATTCCTATCGACAAATTGACCGGCGACGAATCAACAGGAAGCCATATCCAACACCATATTCGCCTACCATAGAGCAATGGAGAGCAAGTTAGTCTCCATGTGACTTAGATCCTCCCAAGTACCATACTGTTATGGACTTACGCCATACTAAGCTTAACTTTCTGAATATCTACAGTAAAAGTAGTTCCTCACGGTAGGGTAAAGTTAATCGGATTAGTCCAGGAGACTACGATTATGTCATAGTGAGTTTAATCCTCACTGGGTGCCCCACAATTACGGCCTTGGGTGAGGCTAAGCTGAGCTTAATAAATGCCTACATACATGGCTCTGACTGCAGAGGCATAGTTATATTAGATTGGCATACCATTAGCTAGTGTAGTGTGTTTCATTTTCATGTTAGTTACAGTGTTGTAGCCTCGCATTGAAGTAAACTGAACTAAGTAAATATCTATGACACACACATATATATATATGATGAAATAATTCAGGATTTGCCTGTAGAAGCCCAAACAGGACATAAACAAACGGGTTTGTATAGCGAATCCTTTATTTTATCGTATTTCAAGTTCTACTTGAATATTGGATGTATCGAGCACTTAATGAAATAAATCCATCACACATGCAATTCCCTACCCCGTCTAGATATAGTCTGCCATAACAGACTTTTAATGATAGTAGCGACCATGGATTGATAGAAATACAATCGAACAGTAATTGTGAATTAAACATTTTCATTAAACGGTGGTTGAATGAAAAAAATGATTAAAAAAAAAAAATGGTCGTACAAGACGTGCGTGTTGAACAGACTGAAGGAAGTACAGACCGTAGACGGGAATAAAAACGTTTTGATAATGTACTGGTCGGATTAAAAGAAAGTCAGATCGTAGAATTTGTAGAAGGGGGTTGATAGAAACACACACAGTAAGTGCAAATAAAGCTGTTTCATCAAGTATTTTTTTTATTTTTTAGTCTCATTAAATGTCAGAAAACTTGGAGGTTAGACAACCGGACGTGCAGCTGAATGCATTGTCTGCTTATATTACATGAATGTAGGTACACATCACGTGTGTGTTAGAAATATCTTTTTTGCATACAAATACCTACTTGCTCCTTCATCACTGTTGCATCTAGGCAACAGACTATTAACAAGAACCCGTCCGACCCACAACACTTTCAACAGCTTTCATTATTCAGGACCAAGAATGAAATCAGTCACTTCGACGTTAGACCCAACCAACCTGACGAGCAACTAGTGACATAGATGACTGACAGCTACAACATTAATAGATGTAGGCCCTTATTAAGCAGCCAGCGAACAGTTGACATTGTCAGGTGAAGCCAGAGTGCAAAATAACGGTCACCTACATCGATGGAAAGTAGTAGTTCAAGCTGATATTGTTTAATAGGGGCGGATAGAAGAGTCTGCTTTTGCAGTGCGGGTAGTTCTGGAGCAGAAGTTTCCGAACTACGGTACATTTGCACTTCCCAAGGGGTATATCTGAGAGTATAACTATGGTGTACACGGGGGTGCGCCATATTTGTGGCCTTGTGCCCGGGTCAGGGTTTCTTTACACTTTCAACCTCGTGTAGGACTAGGTCAGGCTTAGTAAATGCATAAAAGCAGAATCGATGGAAGGACCGTGAAAATTAATTGTACTCATTCCGATTAAATTGTACTTCGAAGTACTGTTCGTTTTTGCACTTCTCTAACTTGCAATTCTGTGGTATTCATTTTTGGATAAATTTAATAATTAGCATTTTGTTTCCAGCTTCCAACTATCAGTATCCCTTCGAGCAGTTTTGTCCCTGTTTAAGGGTACAGTGCAATCACCTGCCAGGCCACAGTCCCTTAGAAAGAATAAAATACAGGGTTTTTTTTAATCATACGTTTTCTCTTCATTATTTGATGTTTATGAAAAACCGTAACCTTACCCTGTACCTCAGAAAATGTAGTTTTAAAATCATGTCATTAAAATACGAGGCCAGATGAACATTCCTTATTCGATTCTGTCACCAATTACATAAATTTTGTCAGGTTTTATTTTAACCAAGGGGTTTTCGTCCTACTTGGCACTTTGACTGAAGGGAGTTTGTCCGAGGGAAGGGTGGGAAGGGAAGCCGAGGGATTCTTGTCTAGACCATCTCTCTATCTAATCACCATTACGAACGATAACTTGGCTATATCGGTTGTAACAACTGACATTGATGACAGAGAAGAATGCAATTTATGCAAAGATCTGTTTTATGTGTTTGTTTGTTTTTTTCCAAGTCGATGTCTGCTCCTAGTTCCAAATGTAAACGCTGGCCTGGAGCCAGAAGGAGGAAAAAAAAAAGCCAACTATTCCAGAAACCACTACAATGGCACACACCATGCAGCACGGGTAAAAAAGCGGAAATCAAAGACAGTAGAACTCACTACGACAGAACGACTTTTGCTCTCGTAAAAAAACAAAATCATCAAATATTCTATGCAGTCTCGTGAGATAATGAAAAAATACTAAAAGAAACCTCAATAATGACAGTCATTTGTGGTGGAGCCGTCCAGCTTGACTAAAAATAGGAATGATACAGTTATTCATGCCGCACAGTCAAGTTCATACAGGCAAACCTCAATAAGTACAAATAACGATTCACACAAAGCAACAATAATTGGACCACCTGAAGAATTATATATATATATATATATATATATATATATATATATATGATTTGACATAATGAATTATGAATTGCGTTATATTACACAAACTTTTATGAAATGATCTCCCGTCATTACACGGTTAATATATCACTCAATCTAGACAGCGTGAATAGAATAAATAGCTTACTGGCGGTTGTTTAGCTAAATGGTGAGAGCATCGCTACGTTGAAGTTTGATTCCTGCAGCCGCCCCATTTTCTCCAATTTTGTCTACGTTGTCTAGCTTGAGCGACATATCAACCGTGTAATGACGGGAGATCATTCCAAATAAGTTTCTTCATAATATAACACAATTTATAATTCATCATATATATATATATATATATATATATATATATATATATATATATATATATATATATATATAATTCTTTTGGTCCGCTTTATAGCAAGGAAGTTGATAATTAAAAAAAGTTTTGTGGAGGGGAAAACCAAGCGAAAAGAAATCTGATTCATTGAGATGAGAAAGGTAGCCTTGCTTAAAAAAAACATCATCGAAAATTAATCTTTACTGTGATTTGAGCACTGATAATTGGAAAAATATGCAACAACCCCATTAGAGAGAGCCTCGTAGTATATCCACTGCAATCCTAATGTTAATCACTCGGCCTAATATATATCCTCCTAGGAATATTACGTGTGGGTACTTATACACATGTCAAATTTTGATGAGAGCAACCCAAGATCGGTATTTTAGCCCAGGTAGAAGCTAGGGCTTCAGAAGCTCATTCTTTTTGTAAACCCTACCATATGGAAAAAAAGTCTTCCTATCCACACTTGCAAATAGGCCATAGCAAGCGAATATTCGTATGTGGAGTACTTATGCGAGAGTGGTTTGCCCAAGCGCTTATTCATTTCTAATCTTTCTCGGTCAACCAGTGACAAGAGATTTTGTCTAGATAGGATGGAGCAAAAGGAGAAGCGAATCAATGCCTTTCTTTTCAGGGTCAATTTCTGGCCAATGAGAACAAATGTATTTCATTCCTAAAGAAACTTAAGCTGTAGAGGTTATCAACCACAGGGCATCCAACTATGAGGGAGGAGCACTAACCTGGTCAGTCATAAATCAAGATATCGGGGAAAGATATATAAATGACAGAAGTCAAAGTCAGTTCTTTGTATGTACCATTCCTCAGAGCACACCAAGTCTATATAAAAGTCTACACAGCTACAATTTTGGCACTACACGCATGAAGGTCTCCGACATTAAACTTGACCTTGTGTCATGTCCCGGCTCCGTGAGACGGCAAATAAATACCGCTAGTAAAACAGCGGCCATGTCATCAACAAAGACTTTATCAGATAATCATCGTGGAGTGAGACAGGGTTTCAGGCATTGAACATCATTACCACTAACTTGAAGCACCCTCGAAATATCATCATAATCATCATCAGTCTTTTATCGTCCGTCGGTGGACACAGGTGGTCTCCGAAGTGCACTCTGTTTTAATGTTAGATGGCCTTTAAAGTGCTAACTTCATTCAAAAATACCGCCTTTATTGCATTGTGACAGCTTTTAGCATTCTTTCATCCAAAACTTTGGCCAAATTCGCCTCCAACTTTTTTTTTTTTGATTTCAACATTGAAGACGGATTAAGATGAGCAATATTTTTCGTATAATATGATTTTCATCTATTCTAAAAAGGGTAAAAATGCAACTCAAACACAAAAAGTGTAGTAATAGTGGAAGTAGTAGTAATAATAGTATCAGTAATCCCAAATCATTCGAGTTCCTTGTTTTTGACAATTGTCTGTATTGATATCTTTCATCTCAGCGTTTCAAGTAGTATACCGTTTGACTACTACCAAAGAACAATAAACAAGTGATTCCGAAATTTAAAACTGAAGGATCTCTTAACTCATATAAAAAAGGAAATATTCCGACGGACCCCTTTTCCCAGCACTTTGTTTTTATACTATTTAATAAACTACGATAAAAAAAGCAACGTTTGACCTCTAGAAATCATACTTATTTAAAATGGATTACATTCATTCGAATTCTAATATAAGGTACCGGTCTGTGTACAATAATCTTGTTTATCGATATCTGGCCGATGCAACACTGCTGTACCCCCAGGGGTACGCAACTACCCTAATTTATGTTCATACTGCCACTTCCGAGGTCGAGTGCCAAAACTAAGCTATATTTAGTAACCAACTATTACCACTTCACTTCAGGATTATCCACTCTAAATTGTTCATTTATCACCTCATAAGAGTCTCAGTTTTGATTATCTTGAATTATTTTATACCCCTCGATCGTTAAAATAAGCATAATATATTCATAATCATATGAATAACTTCATATGATGAAGTTGTAAGAGAAAATAATCTGTAAATGTAGGTACATTAATATGTATGTAATCTAATGATAAAGAAAAACATTCAAAATCTTTTTTTAAAAGACTTTCAGCATAATCATATCCTTGTCAATGCACTTAATTCAGCGGCGATCCTTACTGATCCAACCTCGAGTGTGTGAATATGTGTATAAAGTGTCTGCATTCAGAACTTTTGCACGTACCTGATTACATATATATATATATATATATATATATATAACACGTACATAGGTACATCACTTAAACATTGATCATCGTAGAAGTGTTTCGAACTTCGAGGATATTATCTTAGTTCATTTTAAATGTTCGTCTGCCATTTTGTTCTTCATTTAAAGAAAAATCGCTGTCACGAACGAGATAACACGTCTTCCGATAAAATGTGCAATTCTGTCTTTTTCTTACACACATTTCTGAATGTATTAAAGGTCTTTGAAGAAATTCCATAACATATATCAGTTGATTTGTATGAAAATAAAACAGTTTTGAACACAATGAAGACTTTCTATTTTCATCATTTTTTAATAGAAAAACCCGACACAGGAGTTACGTTCAAAATATATTTGGCAGTGTACAGGTTAAAAATAAAATGATGTCTGAAAATATGTTATCGTCCCCGAAATAAAAAGAAAAAAAAACACAGTTAAAACGTCGAGAGCAAAAACAAATCTCATAAAAAGGAATATGACAAACAAAAAACGGAGTTGATAACCAGAATTTAGTCTCGTTGAAGCCAAAATAGATTATCGCTTCAAAATAAACAATGGAGATTTGCTTTCGTCGATGAAAATTTTTTTCACCTGTGCTGATCCTAATTAATTAACTTGTGTTATGACAGTTCTGACTTGCCTGAGCAGCAGAGGTAAAGACGAGCAGACGTCGTGTCTCTTCGATTAATTGGTTAAAATAAGAAAAGATCGAAAGAGAAAAAAAAACCAACAAAAGATCTTTTGCATCAAATAGAGATAAAAACGTACGTATGTGTATTTGCGAGTGGCGTAACAGTTAAAGGAATAGAGAATGGAATCGGTGAACATAGTTCTAACCGGGTCAGTTTGCGGTCACTCAGCACTAATGCTTTCAGGAACAGTATGAATCTATCTCTTCTCTCTTCCCAGCTATTAATAAAAAGCAGGTTGGCTACCAATCTAGGAGACCGACAACTGATTACAAACCAGAACGTGGAACCCCTTTTGAGGCCATTGGATGACAACTTCGACTCCCTTCCAGCAACTCCTGGAAACAAGCTGAGGCTAGACGTATCGCTTAAATTTCCTTCGGGCAGCATCAGCGAAGCCATCATCTCCAGTGCTTCATTATCATAGCCTTGTACCAGACTAGGCTAATCTGGGTAAACATCTACCTCAATTACGAAACGGGTCTTTTCTACTAAGTATTGCCGGCATAGAGCCACTTTAATACGACACCTATTGAGGTTATTTTCTAATCTCGGTTTAGTCTAGCACTAGGCTGGCGCGCACAGTGATAAGTAAACTCGTTCCTCTCGCCTGATAAATTCCCTTGCTAACCATGCACCTATTAATGCAGGTGCCCTTCTCCTTGCCCCATTTGTTTCGACACCTCCACTTTTTATAGCCGTAGAATTCCAAAATATTTACCGTTTCCTGTAGGAAGAAACGTTTGATATGTCTTCTGCAAAAGAGAAATCGGTAGAAGCAGCGGGGAAGACGAAAGGAATGAACAATATAAATAGCTGTTTCAAGAGATCACCGACAATGAGAACATGCTAAAAAAAAAAAAATAAGCAACAGACAGTATGTTACTGTACGATCTCGAAACTAGTTATTTCGCGAAAATTTCAGTAAATTCACGAAGTCCCTAGTCCCACAATCAGTGCAATGATGTTTAAGTTGTTTGTGATGATGGTCATTACTACTGTAATTAGTTCGTTCGTTCGTTGCTAACTGGGTGTCACACTGCTGGGGGCCTTGTGTTTAGCTAAGCCAAGCTCTCTAAATATTAGGTTTATTCTGCTTCCATAATCATCAACAGTGCATATATATTACAATGTGATAATGGTCAAGTTTTTGATACTGATCATCACTACTATAACGAGTTCGATCCTTACTGGGTGTCACACTAACGTGGCCTTGTGTCAAAGTAAGTTAATTCCCGTCGTTATTTACGGTGTACAGGGATTTCACGAAATCACTAGTTTCACAATCTTACTGAAACAAATTTAGAGGCGTTATTCAGGTTTTTTTTACACTCGGCTATCTTCAGCTACCTACGCGTAATTATCGGCATTCTTGCACCCCAATATATAACAGAAGTAGAGACAAAAGATGTTAGATAATTTCGGTATAGCGGAGATGACTACGATCTGGAAGAATAATGTGCTTTTCTAATTCTAAATGTCATCATGTAGAATCGAGATTTTTTCTTCTTCATCACCTTTAGAAAAATTCATTCAGCTACATTGAAAAAGAAGATGTTGAGAGCCGGATCTAATTTATGCAAAAGTTTTAACGATTCCTCAACGACTCGAAACAAGATTTGAATATAATTAATCTTTTGTCAGAATGAAGACGTTTTTCGACTGTCTAAATGAGTTTTAGATATTTCTACTTGGCACTCCATAAAGTAACGATATAAACGATTGTTGAACACATTTCAAAAACGTGAATTCTTCCACGCCAAGCTATACACTCTAATATAAAATCAAGCTCGCATGGTATTGTCAAATATTTCATAAAACCTGTCTTCAGGAAGAAAACTGAGGCGGATACTTGCACAAGTTATTCTATTTCTATAATGTAAGATCCTTGGTAATTGGTATGATCTAATCAGCTATTGAAGCTACTACCGTTATAGTCAACCTCGACTGAGGTTTATAAATGGTCCCTCTATTTTTTTTCATGGACAGTGCGGGACCAAAAAGCCTGCATACAACTGGAGAAGCAGAGTGTATAGAAAATTTTTTTTTTACTTTTGAAACGATCATTGATTCCAGTCAATGCTTTATAAAACAAAGACCAGTTACTTAAAATAAAAAGCGTATGATATACAATGATTTATTCGTTGTATCGATTTTTCTTTATTCAATATTTAATCCAGTACTTCGCGTGGCATTAAAATTTTACTCAGCGGCATAGCTTTTCTTGTGTGCAGCTGTACAGCACAGAATGAAAGACGAGAAAAGGAAAAATAGCGTAGAGCATTTATTTTGGAGCTGTTATAGAGATAGCTTGTACTCCCTACCCCTCTATCTCTTTTACACCGTAGACTCCTGTAACTGACGGCACCTTAAGCTCCAACGACCAATCACCATTCATTGCTCGTGCACCATACTATTAAGTAAATCAGTGGGTTTTCAACTGGAAATGAATTATTCAAAGATGAACCCCGTAAAGGATGATTACTATGCATTAATGATGACAAACTGAGAACTTTTATTGAATCTAATCCGCCTCAAATTATCAGATGCTGGCATTATTGATCACAACTGCATTGAAAGTGGGGACCCCACGTACTCTGGAGAGAACAGTACAAAAAACTGCACTGAAAGAAGGTTCTCGGTTGCCCAATATATTTAGCTATTTTTTAACCCCTTGTCCATTATCTGGATTATGAATTCTGCTTTCTTCATTTACTGGCACTCTTTATACAAGAACATCCCGTTGAAATTTAGCCATTTTTGGAACTATTTTGGAGCTAGATTGATAGTTGGAGGTTCATCATCTATCTGCACTATGAAGACCGGGAAATGCCTGGACACATAGATAAATACGTATTTAATGATTCAACGGAGATATTACCGTAAGCTACGTAATGGCGACCAGGCTACATATTTAAGCCGACATCAAAAGCAAAAAACAAAAAAAAAAAACAACACAAGATTAAATAATAGAAAAAGGCATGTGCTTTTCAAAGGGATGTAGAAATCAAACAACTCTCTTCAAAGATAATCGGGGAATCTAAATCATACAAAGGCATACTATTAATGAAAACTGTACTTGCCACTGGACAATACTTCTCCTTGTTGAATATTTGACACTTACCTGGAAAAAACGAAAAAAAACAAAAACGGAATTAATTAAAAGTTTCACTGCATTGAATCTTAAAAGAAAAACTGAAGTTGGGGGAAACTAAATTCAAATCAATGAAGAGTCAGAGATTCTCAGACGGTGGATATTCAGCTCCCGGGGGCGAGGGATTCCCCAAGTGGGATTAATAGCCAGAGGAGGAATTTCGGTCAGGAGTTGAATGCAATTAGAGGACAAGTGAAAATGGAGAAGAGATTGAGGATACCTGGGATCGGAAGGGAAGGGTCGGGTGACCTGGGAGTCTGAGAACTACTGGTATAAGCACAAACCAGAAAATGTATTGAAAAAAAAAAAAAAAAAAGAAAAAAGAAAAAAACAACAACAGTATAACCGAAATGGCATAAAGCAAGGAAGCAATTATCATTAATTAATATATACTTTTAAGCGTTCCCATTCTCAAATTAACCTTTGCCAGACAGTTTGTGCGTTAAGCACAACTTTCTTACAAGCTCACTTAGGCTGCTCTGATACCTTAGCTTGCTAACAGACGTACGAAATAAATCGAGATGAATCATTGATGCTCACAGACACAATTTCAAAGCTATAGTGGCTTGAGAACTTACGTGAAGCGAACCTTCGTAAACTGGGATATAGCTGTACTCAAAGAAATAAAAAAAAAAGAGGAAAAGAGCCCACACACAAACGCTCCTCTATGCACACAATTTGTCTAAAGTGACCCAAAGTGAAAAAAAGTGTCAAGTAACCCTGTCATGTTCCAGTAAATGTACAATGACACCTGTTCAAACATTAGCTAAGCCTGCTAATTTGTACGTGATTTTATTGCGTGGCACGATGGAAACCAGTGCACTTGAATATTCACGAGTAGTAAATTTTGGTGAGGAAGACCGAGGAGGACATGTAAAAAAACAAACACTGAACAAAATACAAGCAAACAAAGAAAACAAATATCTTCAAAAACATGGCACACTTTGTTGGGAGAACAAAAATTCTTCAGATTCCGGTATAAGTCATAAGAGGGAAACGAAAAAATGTAGGAAGGGGTATTAAAAAAAATGTAAAAATTTAAAAAAAAGGAAAAAAAAAAAAAAAGGAAAAAAAAGATTATCATTATTATCATCTCATTATATATATATATATATATATATATATATATATATATATATATATATATATATATATATATATATATATCCCTATTTTATTAGTAATGCTTGCATTAATTCCTGACCACTGACAATACCTCTCTATCTGATTTTCAGGGTATTTCGGTTGTAGAATTATCAACAATTCATTTATAATATACAAGTAATAGCTGTACTTGTCGGTAATGCTTGCGTTAATTCCTGGCCACTAACAATATCTTTCTTCCTTGCAAAGGCTGTAGAATGAAACAGCCGAAACGTTGTGAGAACAATGAAAGCAACCAGAAGAATGTATTCAATAGTGAGAATAACTTTCTGAATAGTAATGACTTTTCAAAATGACGTGCTGTATCGTTTAAAATTCTGTTTTTAAACACTCGTAATATATACATAAGTTAAAAAATTCTTGAAATAATGAGAAACAAATATCTAAAATGAAGAAGAATGTTGGCACTTCGCTAGTCAACACACTCAGAAACGAGTAGCTTTCTACCCCCACAAAGTGATAAAATATGCAATACAAAAGCTAGAAAAACGTGTTTGTTTGTTTGCAGTTCCCATGTTTAAAAGAAGAGAGACAGCGCTCCAAGACGGGTTCCAAAGTACTCACGGTAGGTGGTGTAAGTAGCAGTATAGTGAGCAGCAGAGGAGGGGGTGCTAATTGCCGAGTCTTGTCACGCTAAGTCTCCCGTCACACCTCAAGAATGCAAGCACACGCACGCTGACACACACGTACGCACACATAGGCAGTCAAGAACCTCAACCAAAACATGTAGATAGTATCTACTGCACACAAAAGTGTACACGAGGAGAGTATCTCCTAAAAAGCCTAAACTTGGCTCCTGTCTTTACAAATCTCGTTAGTTGATATAAGCCATCAATACATCTGGGAGGTACGAATATCCAGACACTTGGGAAAAGAGCGAAGCCGCTTCTAGATGTTAGAGGTACGCAAGTTCGAAGGAAGGAGGGTATCTCTGAACTGAAACCTACAGGATTGTTTTTGTTTTTGAAAAAGCCTGATCCAACGCTAATTCTGCTCAGTCTAAACGGCTTGTTAAACTTATGTTTATAAGGCGACAAAAATATTGTATTAAGTATACCTTACAAGAAATCTGATCATTTAAATCATTTCGACTCAGAACCTATAAAATGAGCTAAAATAGGGATAAGATTTTTCGACTTCAGATTGTATTCTCTAATCTGACGCTCTGAAATCCGTCATCTCCCGTAGTCCGGCACGTTTTGAATCTGTGGCCATTAATTATTGAATTTGCCACAGTTTTAAATTGTGGTTGGGGCTGTGACTCAGCAGTTTACAAATAAACTCGTTGAGCCGAATATGTATAAACCTAACTGCAATTTGAAACCGAACCGGAGAACTCTGAAAACATCAGTATCTGAAATTAGATCAGTATTCATTATCATTTTTTCTCAATATTTTAATACAGCCTTAAGAAAAAAACATTTTTTATCTATCATAATTTATATAAGATATCATATAACTATAACTATGTTTAAAAAACTATTGTTCGTTGTATTGTAAAAGTCGCTAAAAATCGATAAACTGCTAAAATTCATCACGTAACAATATGGAAACAAATTCTGCTTTCGGGGATTTCCTGAGACCTGGTAATGGCTCGGTACCAAGTTCTTCGGATTAAAGAGATAACTGTATTAAATCCAAGATAGTGAAAATGTAATAGAGTCACTTTCTTATACGTTGAGAAGAGAACAATATTAAAATTTTAGTGAATATTCCTTCGAGGGCATCAACGAAGTATTTTTTTAAATAATGATAATAATTTGTGCAATCTTGCTGTTATTGTGTCAATTAAATGAGTGAAATGTCAAGAACTTATCAGAAACCACATTAAAAGCAGGTTTTAAAGAGCTGAATTTCTCTCTGAAACCGGTTGTTGCAATTTTCTTAACAGTAGCAAGAAACTCGATCGAATGTTATCGGCTTCAAACATAAAAACTAACCAACAAAAAATATACAGTGAACAGATATGAAATATTCATTTCCGACATCTAAAATTGTAGCTGGGTGTAGTGTGTTGAGCATAGTTATACAAAAACTACAGTTTCGAAATTTAAAGAATAAAAAGGAGAAAGTAATAAATTCTGTTCGTTTTACGAGAAAAGTGTTTTCAAGATTGCCTCAGGACATGATTGCCGGCAGACAAAGCACGAAATCATGAGGGAAAATAGCAAAGAACAAAGTTTTACTCAAATCTGCTACAAATTGAACACTATCACGAAGTTTTCACAGAAAAGGATGAATTTATGGTAAATAAACATCAATAGGGGTCATATATCCTTGAACACAGTACAGAGTGAGCAGGGTAGTAATTGAGTTCACAAATTATGAGAATTCAGAAACAGTTAGAAAAATCAATTATTCAGACATAATTTGTTATTCTTTTATAAACAAAATGAATACCAAAAAGATGAGAAGGGCCCTGAAGTTCTAAGGGTATACAATCGTTAAGAGATATATGATAATTTTTTTTTAACAAGAAATATGATTTTAATGAGATTTTCAACAAGTATTTCATCTGGATACAAGCATAGTACCTGTCAAAAGTAGGGGATTATTTATACATAGATCAGGGCTTCTGCCTAGGATCAGAATTTCTGTGCGCTTTGCCTAGGATTCAAATGCTGCTCCCCAGTCATCTGCCAACGATCAGAATGTAGTACCTGTTCGCTCTTTGAAAGCATAACACAGACATACACGTACACATATGGATACACTGCGTTTCATGTGGATAGATAAACTGAATGCTTGTAGCTTATAAATAGGGGTGTTGATTTTATATCCGTAGACATTTTGGAGTTCACGATTTTCCCAATTACTCTTTTACTAAATATTCAAAAAATTTCAACTGTAACCAAAATTGATGAACATTCGAAACATCTAACTGATATTACTCATGGCTGACATTTTTTTTTTCAAAGGTGAGTGAGGCACTTTTTGTATCAATACTTTTGAAGCCGTCACTTGACAATATATCTGTTTCTGTATAAAGAAAGCGTTCGTTATTAACGTAGATCAACTGCTTCATAAACAAAAGCCTCATGAAAAAGAATCTAGGCGAAAGACCATCTTGAAGTGAGTGATCCGATGGAGAAGAAAAAAGTCACAATGAGTCATGAGAACTCAGCTCCACACCTATAACTCCATCACCCTTTTTCACCTAAATTTACATTATGCAAACACCTGCTTCAATAGTTCATTTATAATTCTTTCATACAAACATACGTCGGTACATCAATATGTTCACAGCACACACATTAATTCAACTCCAGAGTTAGTTAATTTTCATCATAATATCATCACGGCACTTATTTCAGGGGTTAATATTAATCACAATGCGAACGTTATGCAGCGAAAATCTCAGATCAAAGTTCGACTAAAAAAACACCTATCAGGTTAGGGATTTATTGATTCACCGTGGTACATATATCGTTACTTTTCAAATTAGCCGTGATACCTTCTCGTCTCCCACCAGCGTTAGTAGTAGTAAATGTTCCCGACGAGTTGAAAACCAGATTTTCGAATGTAGTTTCGCTCGGCCCATACAAAATAAATAAAAGGAAAACACACACACACACACACACACACAACCATATACGCTAACTCTACAAAACAATGTGCGTATGTGCACGAGAAATCAGTTTTCTGTCTTTATGGTTCTTGGTCGAAACTAGTTTAATTTAATTTTAATTCAAATTTAATGATTGTTTAATTCAGTTTCTTAAAAAAATCAATGAGAAACACATTCCAATTTTTAATTAATTATCTTAATATTGAATTAAAGCCTATTACAATGTTGACAGGTTCAATTCACAATATTTAATCAAATTATATTAATTAATATCTTTAGGGTAACTAATTTAGGCGATTTTCACGAGGTACCCTGTGTGACAGAACATGCTACTCAGACGAACTTGTCGATGAGAGGAGTTGACTATACATTACGCAAGGACAGGCGCCTCTGCTAAATACTGGGCTTAGTCAGCATATCTTTCCGAAGGGGAGGGCCTATCAGCTGAAGAAAAACAGTATTCAATGTCCGGGTTTTTAATCAGGGTTAAAATATTGGCATGCTGGGAAATACTCAAGTATTTCAGCGACGAAACAGACTACAAAAAAAAGGTACAAGTTTCCCCTGTCTCGTTATCCGGCGTTCGTGGATCAAAATAGCGTAAATCGAAGAAGCAGTTACCATCAATTTATAGGGAAATGTTTTTGAACGTTTTCAAATACATTTAACGTGAAATGTTCGCTACGATTGACCACGAAGACATGATTGTAGGGTTTGTAGGTTTGCCAAAAGGAACGAATGAAAGTTGGCGAAGCAGGATTTCCAATAGGTTAACAATGGCTTGCGAGATATTAGTGATAGCATACTCGACTATGAATAAGTTCGATCCTCGCTGAGTGCCCTAGACTTGCAGCCTCATGCCAAACTAAGCCTAGTTTAGTAAAGAGCCATCAATGATGTGTAGTGCGTCCGATCCTTACTCTGTATGAATATCTGGCTTTTTTTCCATACTGCCAATTCAAACTTAGTAGCTACTGCCAAGTGATTTCGATGCTTCCTAGGTGCCCCAAAATTTGGCCTTGTGTCAGACTATGCTAAGCGTTATAAATATCTTGTATGAAGCCATTCGAGTGTTCGCTAGGTACCCTCTACTTGTGGTCGGCCAAGCTGAGTTTAGTAAATGCCCACTATTCAGTGATTTTAATGCTCATTAGGTGCCCCAAACTAGTAGACATGCCATACTAAACCGAACTTGGTAAATATTAAGCCATTTTGATGGCTGTCCCCGACTTGCAGCCCTCTGTCAGACGAAGCCAAACTTAGCAACAGAAGTTTATAAAGGGTCCGTGGCAAGTATCAACCCTCGCGTAAGTGAGGAATGTGTTTTGAAAAAGGATGTTCATCAAACCCCAAGGGGAAATTAACAAGTGCACGGGCAGATGTTTCGTATCAAACAACACATCAATAAACGTTGAAACATTAAAAAAAATAAAGAGTCCAAAAATAACATTTTACATCGATTAGGAAATTATCTGCAGTCCCCCCCCCCCATCCGCAAACACCTAGCTACAGAACCTCCACTTACAACCCCCCCCCAAAAAAAACGGTTCAAGTTCAGAATTTATATTTATATTCTTATTCTTGTATTCATTCCTTTTACGCTTTTCCTCAAGAATAGATAGACAACAAATCTTGCTAGGCAAGAATTTCATGAATATTTCATTTTCAGTGAGCGTAGTTAGGTCATAATTAGATTAGATCTTTGGGGAGATCGTGCAGAAAGATGTTACAGAATACTTGATTGAAATATTCAATTAAAAGCCCCGATACGAGCGACTTTTGTTGATGAAGGAGGAAAGGAGAATAAAGGTTTCTTATTCAGCAGCAAATTGGGCCCATTGTTTGTTTGAGAGGAGAATTCGTAAAGAGAAAAAAAAAAAGGAATAATGTATAACCGATAGATATCGCCTAGAGTATTGCCTTAACGGAGATCCCATTACCATCACCGAGCATGTCGCACCAGTAGCCTTATGCCGTATTAAGCTAAAGTTAGAGTCAATACTGAAAACTAGCTGTGGAGTAGAAGTTAGCCTTGGATTCATATAGACCATTATTACTGTAGGGAGTTCTATTTTTACTGGGTACGCTCACACATGTGGCTTTGAGCCAGACGAAACTCGACAATGATGACACCCAAGGTCGACGACATACAGATACCCACTCACAAGAACGATGACAGACGCATAAATTTGACCACAGACCTACACACACAGTGTGCAAGCACACAGACACATACCAATATCGATCACAGAAGACCCTCCCCCCAATACACATATACATCGACCACAGACACACACAAGGTCGCTATAATGGGCAAATAAATGAGAAGTGGCAACAGAAATGAAGCGATCATTTGTATTTTCAGCTGAGGGCAAATCTAAAACTAGAATATATATGTGTGACCAGAGTCAGGAAAAGAAAAAAAAACAGAAAAATAAGTTCAAGACAAGGGGAAAATCAGAAACGGTATTAGTTGTTTCATGCCTTCATTCATGCCTCAACAGCCCACTCAACCACCTGCAAATCAGTTCCCGTCCTTCCAGCAAGGACAAAAGCAGTTTTCATTTAACATATTCTCTTTTTTTTTTATCTTTCTTTCTTTTTTTTTTTTTTTTTTTTTTTTGCATCCATTGGGACAGTTTTGTTTTCTTTTCATTAGAAGATCTCCTGTGCTAGTCGAGTTGGGGGCGGGGGGCAGAGGTCGGAGAAGACCCCGGGACTTGTTCCTGTTTTAAGAGAGAAAAGAGTGTTGAAAACCAGTGGACAGGAGGAGGTAGACGGTATCGGGGGCGGGGGGGGGGTGGCATCGAGAATGAATGTACTCTTTGCTGAAGTGGCACTATAAAAACTTATAGATCAGTCGAGGCAGGGACAGAGAAGAAAAAAAAACAAACAAAAAAACCTGAAAGAATATGATATGAATCATCCACTTCGGACAAAGAAGTTGGAAGAGGTATAAGTATTCACTAGTGACTGTGTTCACAGATTATCATCAGAAGGTCTCAATAAATTGCATCGACATCTTGTAGAAACTAGGCTTAGGAAGAATTGGTCAAATTTTGTAGTGGATCAGCGAATTTTTTTGTCGCTAGTGATGGAGATTGGAGTTTGTAGATTGAAACAAACGTAAATTCCTCCCTATCTAAGATGCGGGGACCTTCCTTTGAAGAAGAGTATGGTTTGATATTGTCAAGACAAATCTTCTCTCTCTACTCGTAAATTCAAGATGGTAAAAGTTGGTAAACCCGTATTGAATCTACCAAGATCATTCTAATCTGGCCACCATTGCAAGGGCGCCCAGTGAGGATCGAATTCATTTGTAGTAATAATGATCTGGCGGGCTGGCTAACTATGGAAGTTCGGTGGGGAGGGGGTAGTGGTTAACGGCAAGGAAAACAGAATCGGTGAACAGAGTTCGACTAGTGTCACATTAGATTTTTCACTAATGCACTTGGAAGAGGTATGAATCCACTTTCATGGGAAAACAGTAGGGTAGTTGAAACCCTCCATTCTGTAAGCCCATCTCGGGCGTTGGGCTAGCAATTACACTTGTTAAACCTACTTAAATCTGCAATACAGTCCTATGTGCCACAGGGAGTGAACAGGAATGATCAGACAGGCCAGGAAGATAATTCTAACATAATGAACAGTTTGACGTTTTCAGTTACTATCCTAAACAATGGACTCTTCCACCCGTAAGGTACAATTTTTGTTGATAAATATTTGACGATTTCAGCAGCTTCTTGACTATAAAAAAAATGCATTGATTGTTCAAGCGGAAGCTTACGAGTGTTGTTCAAGTAAAGCTTGAACCAAATTTGGAGTTAGGAATTAAGTATGTAAAAATTGAGAGATTTGCTCTGAATCAACAAGAACCTCAAATTTATGCAGCTTGAAAGCAGTTCAGTAAAAATAAAAACACACACAAAAAAAAACCCACTTAAAAATGAACATATAACACAAAAAGATGAAATAACCATAATTGCCAGCGTATAAGACGAACATTTAAATACACAAAAAAATCAAGCAACTATCACAATACATCCAATGCACTGGTATTATAACCAAGAGGTCGTTTATCGGAGTTCATAGAAATACATCCGTGATTTTTTCAGAGTTATCAACTACGACAGAATAGAAGACCGTATATAATTGCAAAGGTTATATTTCCTTGAGTCTTGGTGTCAAATACAGTCCTGGTTTGATCCCAAGTTTCAGGTCACAAATAATTCACGGTCGGTTTTTTTTTTGGGGGGGGGGCTATTTTTTTACAGTAAGAGGAATTCTCCTAAAGAACACAAGACCGAGGAGAAAGAACATGGAATTACAAACTATTTGGCGTTTGTAGGCATGTCACTTGACGATCTGACGTGAAAGTGTTTGGGGATTTTCAATGAACGAGTGTAGATTCTTTCACAGCATGGACTCCCAAGAAGTCTTCAAGAAGAAAAAGAGAAAGAAAATAAACTGAAATCGTGACAAGGAGGGGGAAAAAAAACTAATAACAGAATTTTGAAGAAGACATTTTTGTACGTATTGGGAGATAAGAAGGACAGTGAAGGAGGAGCCACGATGGAAGAAGTTGAAAGCTTGGCAGTTTGTAAGATTCAGTTTTGTAAGGTGAGATTAAGCATTTTTCGTTTTCGAGTGGTGGATTACCAAAAAATTCTTTGAGCATATGAAAACTAAAATTATATACATGAACTTTTGTACATACATCGATGGAAAAAAATGTACGTGAACGTAATAATATACATAGTGAGAGCGCGCACGCACGCACACGAGTGTGCATATGTTATTGATAGAGAGAGAGAGTGTGTGCGTGTGTGTATGTGGGTATATAAAATGGTGCATCAGTAAGTACGTAGCCCAGCAGTCATTAGCTGAATTTGGATTTGAAACTAATGTTCGATCTAAACGTTCAATGAATAAGCATTGAGCTGAGTACATCGACAAAGAAGGCGATTATGCTGAAAATGCTTCTTTTATCACCAGGCGATCAATAATATATATATATATATATATACACATATATATGTGTGTGTGTGTGTGAAAGAGCCGATTAAATGCGTACTGCAAATGTTTATCCGGGTGACTGTATATCTCAATAGAATGTTACCCACACATACGTACGCAAACATATCCATATAACTATACACAAACATACACGCACAACTATACTCAGAGTATAAAACTGAAATGAAGAACAATGTCAACCTTTCTCTCTAAATTGATAAGAAATAAGTAAATAATGTTTCAAACTTATTTTGAATTCCTTGAAAACCAAATAAAAAATAAAAAAAATAATAAAAATAAAAAGGGACAGTAAGCAACACCAAAAATATGTATGAACAGGAAAGAAATCTCTTGCCACTGCTTGGGGAAAAAAAATAAGTCCGGAGTCAAACAGGAAAACAGGATTTAAAAAATAAAAAACTTTTGATGGAGAAAAGCCGAAAATGCTGGCTGGGAAAAAGAAAGTCTAAAATAATTAGCAGCAGAAGGTCTCAAAAAACACACGGACACACACATGCATACTAATGAGGACAGACAAACACCGTATTATTAAATGTTTGTGCAAATGGAAAGTGTCGGGGAAGGATCAGACCTTTTCCTGAAAATGCCACTCTTCTTCCAAGATGGCAATCAGGCGAATGATATTCCTGGATTTTTCACACTTTATTAAAAAAAATAAAAATGAAATGAAAAAATAAAATAGGAATCGCTTGTCATGCAATGTATTTTCCTCCAGTCCCACGGCAACACGTCCTTCTGTGCCCAGTAAACTCCACCTCCATGAATTTCCGAAACAAATATACCCGTTTTGACAAGTAATGAATCTCGGTTGAAAATTTAAAAAAAAAATCTCCTACGCGTAGCACGCGGCTCATGCTCACTACCCTCCTCTCTCTCTCGTTATCCCTCTAACTCACTCTCTCTCTCCTCCCCACTATCAGTATTCTTCTCCCTCACTAGCTGTATCTCGCTATGCTGATAGCAATGCCTGTGGGGAAGATGAAAAAAAAATTAATCCAACAAGAAGACAGGATATCTAGTAAGACATATCGGAGAAGAGATAACGTGTGTAAGAAATAAAATGACAAAATAGAGCTGCAAATTAGCAGTAAACAAGAAGATTATTAAAACCCAGCGTAGTACCCGTGGAAGAAAATTATTTAAATATGGAAGAATAAAACACACACACACGCACACATACACACATCAGTGGAAGATGTCCGAAAGAATGTGATGATTATGTAAACATTTGAGAGGGAACTATATTTCATTCGGCACCGGAATCAACCGTGTATGAAATAGAACAGACTTAAAACGCATAAAAGAAAGGCAGTAGATAAGCGTCGTGCGCAATATGAACCTGCATTTACCAAGGAAACGGCCTAAACGCGGCTCTCCTCTTACTAATGTACATGTTAATGCCTAGGAACACAAAACAGAGAGGTGTGCATTTTCGGACTGCTGATCTTGTCAGAACGTTGTCAAGCAGATGGTAAGAGCAAAGCCGGGTTTAGGCTGCTTCCTTCGAGTCCTGCTTTTATTTATTCATTATGACATTGGAGAAGGAACTATAATTAATCATATATATCACACATACACGCACACATGAGTGTGTTCAAATATAAAAATCGGAATACATGTGTGCATATATATAAATACATATATGTAACACAAAAATGTATGTATATATATATATATCACACAAATCACATATATATATATATCTATATCACACAAAAAGTGTATGTGTGTGTATATATATATATATATATATATATATATATAACAAAATGTGTGTGTATACATCTCACAAAAAGTATATTACTTGAATAATCAAAATGTCATTACATTACAAATTTGAAAAAAAAAAAAAAGCATACAACGAACGTGATTTTTTTTCAGTTGATTTTTTGCAACTGTATGTATTTTCTGCACGGCATCAGAACTAGATAAAAACGAATCCTTTTTTCAATGAGACAAAACATTTGTTTTATTCATGAAAATCAGAGATGCCTATATTTTTTTTATCCAACTTCGAAGGCATTGTCAGCAGCAGTGATGCAGATGCAAATGGACCCAGTGTCGTGTGCTTCAGCGTACCCGAATGCAGATAAGATGGCTTACCACCTCCCTAGTTCTGAATGTTTATAAGATTATACGAGATATTAGCGATGACGATGGTGATGATAATGCCTAATTTGCAAACGGTCATAAGAAGAACAGTCTCCTCCATTTCGCTAAAGATAGTGGAATTTCAACAGATGGTATTCTGTACAATATGCATAAATTGTCAAATTTCTGCTAAAGCAGAAATTGCTTATTTGGCTAAATGGGCTCAAAATAAATAAAAATTAAACCATCCCCAACAATTTCAGAATGTATTATTTCCGGTAGAGAGTTGATTTTTTGACATTTATTATTTAAATTCCTGGAAAATATAAATTGCTTTGGCTTAGAGTACAGTCTGATATTTCATTCTAAGCATAAATTACCTAAAAATTACACAGACAGCTTCTCTTTACAGACAGAAATGTCGATTACACAAGTAGTGCAACCAAAGTGAAGGGAATTGGAACATTATGCAGTAACCGAATGTGGTACGGACTTTAACCAATACCATTTGTGAGCAAGTATAAAAAGAAGACCGGGCATGGATATTAACAGCCACCAGCAACCTAATCACGTTCTTGGGAAAGGTCAGAAGTTTTGGGGAACCAAATGTGGATGAGGTAGGGGTCTGATAGATCAAGGTAATGCGAAGTTTTGCCCAACCTCCAAAAAAATTCACTGGAAGTGAAGACTGAGTACTGTGAATGTCACCCCTCTATACTAGTTAACACAATGATATCTCACTTGTCAATAAGTCGTTAGCTCAGTACATTTCATGACATTCTTTCGTTTTTCAACATAATCCCCTTCTTTGACATGCACCCATTCTAATGGTGCGTATGATTCACACAGACCAAACATTACACGATGGAAATTTCAGATTCAAATTCACTCAAATATACATAACTCAAAACTAATGCACTAGTATCAGCTTCAGTCCCTATTTTTTGCAGAGGCCTTTCTTCCTGCGCCCCAGAACAGTTTCATTATTGGGAAGCACAGAAGGCAACACACATCAGATAAGACTTGGCAATAAAAATGCATTCACAAAAATAGTAAATGAATACATTTTTCTTTTCCAGGAAAAAAAAAAAATGAATAAATAAATAAAAGAAATGAAAAAAACTTTTATTTCATAAATATCCTGTGGACAATCGTTATCTAGGAAACTATTTTATTTTCTTTGCAATGGGCCCACTTTTTTTTTTTTTTTCATTATTGTTATTATTAGCAAACATTTATCCAATACGGTTGGCTGAACAATACCAAGATGGAGGTCATAAAAAAAAGGAAGGAAGGGAAAGATAAGAAATTGAAGGAGAACTGAAATACACAGGCTTTAATGGGCAGTAAAATAAGATAGATAAAGAAACTAAGAATAATGTAGGATCATTAGATTAACAACAACAGAGTTGCAGAACAGGTAGATAGAACGGTAAAATTGTACCAGGCAGTCACGTCAGAAATACAATTAGAATAAATAAGACAGGGTCTGGTTAATCGCTCAATAGAAACCATCCCATGATCAACGTCTTTTGGCGGTATGCTTTGTTGGGGGCGATCAATTAAAAATTTTGAAAAAACGGGTGATCGATGAATAAGTTACCTCGCTCGAATTTTTTCCGGTCACTAAAAAGAAGTCATTTAAAAAAAACAAAAAAAAACGAACGTGAATATTGCTGGATGGAAACTAGGGGGTCAATTTAGCCTCAAATTTACACCCTCACCCCAAGAAACCCACTGGGGGGGTCTTGAAAATTTGAAAGAAAAAAAAAAACCCAAAACTTTTTTTAAACATAAGGAGTAAATGTTCAGTTTTCAGCCCCCTAGCTCCATTGAGGGCCCAGACCTACAAAAACTTGGGAAACTCATGTTGACAGCTTCGGTGACAGTTTTGTTTGACGGTTTCTAATAAGTAATTTTGATTATATAAGACCTATAGTGAGCTGGGAAGTTTGCTTCGTGCACTGGACAAGTGAAATTAATGATATTGGCCTACCCTTCTCTCTCTGAGTAGGCTTTACGTTACTTTTAGGATTTTATGAAAAAAGGTGATAAGCGAAAATTGCAATCAACGCTTGTTTGGCTGCGAGCAGTACCCCTCTCACAGAGTTTCCTGTAACTCTACCACCCCCAACCCCTGACACAACATACCATCATCACCCTTTTGGGGTCTGGGAACGCTGAAAAGTTTTCCCACATCGCTGATTTATAAAGATATGTGCGGAAGAAGGGAAAAAATCTGGGTATATATATATAAATACCCACGAATATAAATATATGTGCAACCAGTTATGCATCTATACAAATATACAATTCATGCAAATTTATATCTTATGTATGTATTTATGCCGACCTTCAAAGCTATACAGCTGTATCGGATATAATCTTGAGATATTTTAAAATTTGTCCTATTATCCGAATAGCAATTTAAAAAAATGCCTTTACTGAGCAGGTACAAAAATTGTGTTCCAATATCCAACTCTTTTCACCGGTCAATTTTCTTCCAGCTAAACCGTACCATTCGGTACTAATACAGGTATTGCAACAGAGAGGGTGTAAATCTAGGAGTTTACTCCCGGAGTTCATCTAAATAACAATGACCGGAAACGACAATAATGTCGCTCTACCGGTAGGCCAATAGTGACAGAAATGTCTTTTGGTCGGTAAAACGGTCAAGTGTATTCTTTTAAATTTAAGGGTCCCTTTTATGATATATTCATAGAATTAGATACGACTGGCCATGCACTAGCTTTATCTGACTCCCGTGTCGTAGGGCGACCACAATTAAGCAGGGAAAAAAAAAAGGAAGAAACAGTAAAATAAAAAATAAAAAGCCAAGGAGAAGATATTTTTAAAGCCTGCATAACCGAGGCGTTTTTATACCGATGTTGAGAGGGAAGAGAGAAAAATAATGACGGGTGAAGGGTTGCAATTTTGTAGGTAGTCATTTGCGTTCCACAAGGGACAGAACACGGGACATTGACATTGGATCATTTGGGGAGACGGGGCAGGGAGAAATTATATGACCTAAAGCGAACATCCTACCTGCAACCAGAGAGACACGAAGGAGACAGAGAGTCTACGCGTACCTGTCTTTCTCCACCGAGCACGCCATGAGAAATAGTTTTTTTTTTTTATGGTTTCCTAGGAACGAAGAGAAGTGATATAAAAAGAGAGGACTTCGGTTTTGCCCGACGAAAACTAATCTAGATACGGATTTATTGATGGTACAGGGATCTCTCACACATACACGTGAAGGGGTGGGTATACCACTGCCTGTCGTCAGGTAAAAAGAATGCCAGGATTTCGAATGTTGACTTTTTAAGGGCATCAGGTCCTCGATCTTACAGTAAATTTATTCAATGCAATTTTGTTTTCCACAGGTTGTGTGGGTGCGTGTGAAGGAGAAGGGGGGGGGGTGCTGTGCAATGTCTAAAAAGAAGAGCGGTCCTTTACACTGAGCTTGTAATATTGCCGTATTTTTCGCATTTCATACACCGATGACTGTGAGGCCGAATTACTGAACCCTACTTTTAACCCTACGGTGACCGGTGCAAGAGTTCAAAATGCAGAAATAGCACTGTGGGAGGGAACACACTTCTTTTTAAGGACCACATTTCTTAACTTGTACCAGGACAAAGATGTTGAGGGAATATTTGAAATTGTGGTCGGAGACGAGACGAGACACAGAGAGAGAGAGAGAGAGAGAGAGAGAGAGAGAGAGAGAGAGAGAGAGAGAGAGAGAGAGAGAGAGAGAGAGAGAATCAGATGATGCTAGAATGACAAGTCAAAGAAGGCGCAACTAACCTTGAGGGACGTTAATTGTAATCTAGATATAAATAAAATCAATGAACGAAAAAAAAAAAAGAATCGCAGAGTAAATGCATAAAACTCGTTCTATAGTGAGATAGAGAGTGGGTAACAAAAACAGAGAGAAGACAAAATACGTGAAAGGGTAAATAATTAGCGGGTAGGCGGTGGTGGGAGCAGTGAAGGGGAGAGAGAGAGAGAGAGATAATTGTCAGTTTTACAAAAAGCCAAAAGGTGAGCACTTTGTCATTATGGGAACAACAACTTGTCTAAATTGCTTGTCACTTGGACATTGGATGATTCCAACCCGTCCCCACAGATCGAGAGTTTCGCAAACCACACAACACAACAGCTGCCTCCTTCCAACCAGCCTCGGGGCTGACGGAAGCACGCATCCACCTGTCACAGATCTTTATCTGGTGGGGTACTGGAGCAAAGGTTTGCGAAACAGTAGACAGAGTGACTCGAGAGTTAACAAGTCACTAAGCTGATACCAAAATAAACAGGTTAAAAGGACATTCGGGTTTCGGGAGGGCTCATACAACGGATTGTCAGTAAAGCTATTTGCGGATTGAACTATTAACAATGAATTTAAAAGCCCGATATTAACCACTCTGACAAGGTGAGTGCATGTCTGTAGGACAACCGTCCCTACTCAAATAAAAAAAAAATTCTCGGTTCATCAACAACCCTTAAAAACTTGATTAGAAAGTGGGGCCTGATTAACACTTATCCTCAAGTAATCAGAGTTTTGATGAATTATATCATCAAGAAATGGATAAAAGAAAAATTGATGATGTTACCATTTACACAAACCTTCATTTTAATTCAACCAAGTTCGATTTTTTTTCATTCTTTTTAATCCAACAATGCTCATTCCCGGCTCCACCAATGAAAACTAAAGCTGGACGCTATTTTCGCTTTCTTCTTTTTCAGACAGCAAAAAGCGGCGTAAAAGTAACATTGAAAAATAGTGACACCCTGAATTTGAATTCTCTGAGATCATTTTTTCTTCTAAGATAAGAAACTAAAAAAAAAATGTTACAGTGGAAGAGCCCATTGTTTCAATGTTGCAGGAAACATATTTATCATCAAAATTGTAAACTCAAAGTGGAAGAGTACATAGTTACAGACAGAGAAGCCTGAACATTGTATATGAAGTCAAGTTATAACTGTGCATGCGTGTAAGGACACAGAAAAAGCCAAAGGCTGTTTTGAATGGTCAATCCATAGTACTAAATAAGGTTTCCTCCCTATTGATAGAAACCATACTTTTCCTCACCAACCCCAGGCATGAAAGGGGGAAAAAAAACATTACAATGCCATCAGACCCCTGACTTGGTCGTTTTTCTATATACAAGACCGGACAAGAAGTACCTGCCACTGGTCAGAATAACTGGTGCCTCTTCCACTCAATTGCATTTGGCCATTATGAGAAAGAGTGGCCCAGGGGTTTTAGGAAGTTTTCTTATCAGGTTTATTGATGGGTTCTGGGTGTGAACGAGCAGTCATGTGTTTTGGGAAGATAAAGTGATGTGCAGGGCCGGCAGAGGGCTTTCGATGGAAGGTGAAACAGAAGGGGGAAAAATGGGGTTTCTTGACTCTTTCGGACGATTGCCATTGAAAGAAACTGTCGATACGAGAAAGTAATGTGGGTGTTGCTAGGTTCTAAGATGGGAATTACGGATTTCAAAATACCCATTATTTCTGAGATATGCTTATAAAAAGGGCCATTATGATGTTTTATATTCCCTTTTATATAAAAAGGAAAAAGACGGGGTGTCAATGGGGGAGGGGTGGGCAGGGAGAGAGAGTGAGGAGAGAATATGGTGGAGGGAGAGAGAGAGAGAGAGGGAGCTGGGACATAGAGAAAGAGAAGGTGAGTAGGAACAGAGAGAGAAAAAGAGTAATGTATGTTTGAAAGCCGTTGAAAAAGCCTTTTAAAGGCATGTTAATTTGAAAAAAAAAAATCAATATTAATTCTCAAATGAACCCCCCCCCAAATCTCCACTTGGAATTTTCATGATAATTTTTCTTTATGAAGTCTTATTGCTCTATTGAAGTAGTATAAAAGGCGGTCGGACTGAGCATATACTTCACTAAATGCCAATAATATCTCATTTTTATACGTGGCTAAAAAAGACATCGGTTTTTAATGAGAAAAGAAAGGAAAACAGAAGAAACAATAGTGTTCCCTCGCGGTCCTGTTGAAGGCATGGTCCCCCACAACCCCGAACCCAAAAAGAAAATTTGAATAGAGACTGAAAGAACCCATTAACTGCGAACGACAGAAACTTTCGTCAAGTTAAATGGCAGACTCAAAATGCGTTTTATGCGGATTAATGGCAACTCAGTTCTATCGTTGAGTCATTGCTTTTATCTTCCAATGGATTATCTTGCAATGGACAAGGGCTTTTATCATGTAAATGATGACTCGCTCATTGCTACCTGCTGCAGTTATTGGGTTAATATGTTCAAATGCCAATGGTAACTCATTTTTGTATGATGCAAAAGACATTGTTCTTAAATGAGAAAACCAAGGAAAACAAGAGAAGAAACAATTTAGTTCCCTTGTGGTCCTGTTGAAAGCATCGTATTCCTCAACCCCCATCCGAAGAAGAAAACTAAAAAGCACTCAGAGAGCGCAAACATCTACCGACACTGCACTGAAAACAGAATGAATTAAAAAAAAAAAAAAAAAAAAAAAGAAAATGGAGAGAGAGTTTTAAAAGTGTAAGTATTGAGTTACTTCCCTTTAACTTTATATTTAGCTCTTCCATGAACTGTTCGTTTTTAAGCTATTTTCCTGTAGAATGATACAACATATCTTAATCGAGAACTAATACCTGGATCCGCCCCCTAATTCAATCAATTCTTTCGTAGCCCATAACCCTTACCAAAAAACAAACAAACAAAAAACAAAAAAAACAAACATTCATTGAAATTCACAGAGAACTCCTGAGGGAAACAGAGTGACACGGGGTGGATATATATATATATATCTACAAACTTCGTTGGGAGAGGTAAAGGAGAAAAATAAATAGGAAGAGAGATTGAAAGATAAATCACTTGATGTATTTAAACTTCCTATCGGGACAACCGAAGCAGAAGGAACTCTTGCTAAGTGATAGGCAAATTAAAAATAATAGCGAAACAATAAATACTCAAATCGCATTAAGATCGATATATCCTTCCCGTTTAACCCAGAAAAGAATGACTAGAGATGAATTGAACGATAACCTTGAACCAATTACAATACGTCGATGAGCAGAAGATTTTTCCCTCTGACCCACAACTGAAATCCCCTTCCCTCTTACGTTTTGCAATGAATTAGAAAAAAAAAGATCATGAAAATAAGAAAGAAAATGGAGGCAGGCATTTAAAATGGCTGCTGCAGCGGAAGTAAAGAGGTTTTAAAGGCTTTTTTTTTCATTCATAATCCATTTTGCTATCTCCAGCCATTTACGCACATATAACCCTTTATCTTCTTACCGGCTTTTTTCGTTCGCCCTTCTTAATACCCTGGTCTATTTTATATGAAGTGAAACGTTTATGAAGACATTTTGTAGGGATCTTAACATTCATTTTTTTTTTCATTCCTGTGTAGATAAAAATTTTACATAAGATTCTAAGAAAATCGTTTATCAAGTTTCATATGATAGATTTTTATTTTTATCATTACTATACTTGAGCAGACGTTGGTGGCAAAACATCATAAAATTTGATACAGTTGTTACTTGAAATCTTTGTATTTTGCGAAAAGAGGCAGGAACATACTGATCATTACATGAATAGTCTAAAAAGCTTTACAGCTTAAAACACTAATCATTGAAAAAAAAATCTGTGTCACTTCAGTCATCCATTTCCCAATAACTATCAGTGCAATTTATGTAATTTTCCTCTCTCTCTCTCTATATATATATATACATATTACACACAATAATTAACGCACCCCTATTCAGGGTTGAGCACTCTTCAAGTGAGGTAACTTGTTCATTGTAAGCTTATGCAATGCTCTTCCATAGGAATAGAGCACACTGGTGGACAGGAATATATGATAAATCACGATATCACTTATATTCAACCTCACTGACCGTCCAGTTCCGTCGTGCAAAGAAAGGATACCGGCCTCCGGGTCTGAAGCGAAGGTTTCAATCCTACCTCGTGGTATTGGATAATCTATAGCCACATTGAAGAATTGAAATACGACGAAACAGCTGTCTATGGATGACGCAATAATAAATACATATATATATATATATATATTATATATATATATATATATATAAACCAACACAAACTCACAGAGATAGCAGTTCATTATTATCATTGATAATTTTATCAAGGCGATGTTAACTGTGGATCCGCTGAGGAACAAAATTAGCCAACAAGAGCTAATCCTGACCGGTTTACTGACGAAATGAGCCCAATCTATCTGTATTGAAACAGTTTCCAGAATTTTTTTTTCACTAAAACATTCTTTCTCCTCCTCCTATATTTTGAGCGTGGGATGATGCCTCTCCGTCTGTCTGTCTCTGCCCCTGTCACTCTCTCAATATGTTTATTACTTCTCCCCGTCCCCTAAAGAAGACAAATTAAAGTTGGGATCCAACACGTATCGAGTAGTGGAGAGCCCTTGAAGGAAACAGCCTTCAGCTGATACAACGATGCAAAGGGCAGCTGATTAGTTTGCTAACATCGACAGCAAGAGAGGTTCTTTCCTTCTGAACAGCAGAGAAGGAGAGGATGCAGACAGAACTGGGTGTCTGCTGAAGGGCATATGTGTTGAACTTATTAATTGTTCACTGGCTAGAAGGATGACCACTACTTCTCGAGGACCAGACGTTGAGAACGGAGTTGGTGGTGAGGGTTATAAATTACAAAAGGAATTTGAGTGAAAACAGGAGAAGCAGATGGGAAGAAGAAGAAGGAGTTATTGGTTATCTATGCAGGCGTCGAAGAACAATCAGTCCTCACCAAGTGCCTCACTCTCATAGTACTGAGCAAGACTAAGCTAAGCTTTTGCAGAGAAACTGCACGACCTCCAACTGATGCAGAATGAACTAATCGAAGGAAGCAAAAGAGTTAGCCTACACATGAACTTCAGTGAAACGAAGGTCATGTGCAATAACCACGTCGAGAATAAGAACACAACTATCAAAATTGACGATGCAAAATTGGTGGAAGTAGAACACTATATTTATCGAAGACAAGGAGTCTCACGAAACCCTCAAAAGAGGATGAAATCAAGCGACGAAGGTTGGCAAAGCTTCAAAAGAGCAAGCTCAACCTTCAAAAAACAAGACGATCCCAATAATCCTAAAAAGAAGAGTATACAACCAATGCATCGACCCAATAGTCACGTACGGAGAGGAAACATGGACTCTAACCAAGAGACTGGTCCGCAGACTGAGAAGCATGCAACGTGCGCATGAAAGAATCGTGCTCAACCTCACAATGAGAGATCAAAAGACAGCACAGTATATCAGGGAGAAAACAGGAGTCTGAGGCATCATAGTTCCAATTGAGAAACTCAAATGGTAATGGGCTAGTCATGCTGCAAGAATGGCAAACAACCGATGGACATCACGACTCACAACATGGATCCCCGAGATCAAACACGTAACCGACGCCGGTAGAATACAAGATGGAGAGACGAATTAGACAAATTCAGAAAGTACGGGCACCGTGACGCCCATGATAGAGAACTGTGGCGAATCCTTGTAAAGGTCTATATCCAATGATGCATGATCAAAGACTGATGAAGATGATGATAATGATTGTGTTAGCACGTTTGCCGGAACAAACAGCATCAGAGGAAAACCTCTAGAGATACAGATACAGTCAGAAAAAAGACTAGGTTAATTCCTCAGTTTTATACTCTAGCTGGAATAACAGAACCAAACACAGTGTATTCAAAAATATCGGTTCGTGTCGTTCGAGGGAGTGAGAAACTTGTTTTTAATACACGGAATCATATTGAGAGTGAACAGCACATATTGAGCACCGATTACAAGCTCAGCTCCAGGTGAATAGATGTGGCTTAGTCACCCTATATATATATCCACCCTCTGTATCTCTTGCCTTTGTCCTGTCAGTCTCAATTGTGGCCTCCCACTGATCGCAGCTTGCGACGAGAAGCGAGAGTCTCTCGTATTATCTTCCCATTCGACGCTTTGTCCTGTGACATCGACCCAAGATAAAATTGGAAAAAATTCCGTCATGTGGGTGTATGAAAGCGAGAGATCTGAGACATGAATTTGCGTGGGTTTACCATTTCAAAATATACGGGTGATGAATGAGCACCTGCCATCGTGAGAGGCTCAGCAAGCTCGTCTTGCAAACTCACAATGATTTTTTAAAAAAAGAAATTTTAACACAAGAAAATAGAATAACTTGCATATTTTTTATGGACTCTACTGTCCACCTAATATATAAGGTTACAAGATCTAAAATATTTTTTTTTCAAAAAAGAAAGAAAAAATGCAGGTTTCACTAGCACCTCTCCCATAGCCCAATGAAGGGTCGTTGGGGGCACCACAGAAAATTCAATCATGGGTGAGTCTTGGGCGAGATTGCATGATGGAGCCTATCTAACTTCAAGCTCGTTTGGAATCAGTTTTCCGTCTCCTAGATTAGTTGTCAACCATGGCAAGAGAATCCAGGATGCTCTGCTGTTTACATATAGCCGAGGGATAGAAGAGATACATTCATACCTTTCCTAAGGGTTATAGTAAGAAGTGAACACAGACCGTCTCAGTCGGAGTTTGAACTCTGCTCGCCGAGCCCATCCTACGTACCGTTAAGCCATTGCCCCTAAACTTCCATTCGACTAACCAGTGTCCAGATGCAGGAAGCAAAGTGGGTGGTGGGGTGGACAAGCAAACAAGGCGAGAGCAGAAACACTCATCTCCTTCCCTAATGGCTATGGAACAGCCAAAATTTTAATTTTCCAACGGCTGGAGCAATAATTAACGTGGCAAGTATTGGCCAACCCTCTCTCTCGGACCACTGCTAAAGTGAATGGTCAAGCGAGATCGCGAAAGTGGTGGCCAAAAGCATTATTTAGTCAAGCCAAATGCGGCTCCAATTTTGAGAGAGAGGGAGAGAGAACAATCAAGTGCCTGATGCTAAAAGGCTGTGGATGCCCGAATGCCAAGTGCAGAGTTGCGAAACAATTATCAAGATCTCCTGGACTTAACTACTATTTAAGCAGTGCTACCTCAATTAAGTGCTTAGCAGAGGATTGTCCGTGAAAGGTTTTTCTCTGAGGGTATTGGTGCTACGAGAGATTTGTCCCACCACCCTCGACTCCTATCACGATAGGCAAACAAAAACACTTTGAGATTAATGCATAACTAGCTTGCTAGTGCCCATACGCTGGACACGGCATCAACTGTTTCAGCTTGGGCTTGCCATATCAAGTTTTTCCTGTCTCGGCTGGTGATGTGTGAAAGACGTAGAGACGAGAAACAACCGACATCTGGTTTGTTTCAAAGCGGTTACCCTAAGTACTGTTTAGGCCCAACGTTGCTCAACTTTGGCGAAAGCACGGGATCCGGTGTATCGTGCTCGATTTAACCACTAGTCCAAATAATGCATGAGCAATAAATAAAACATGAAAATGAATAATAAAATAGGTACAAGTCTGAAAACTCAGATTTGTTCCAATTCGTACAATTGTAGCGATTAATTGAAAGAATTCAAATTATGCTTGCTATTTCAGTTTATCGTTTTATCCTTCATGACTAACGTTTGTTACATTAACCAGGTAGAGGCGTCAAAATGTGCAGATTCTGTGCGTTGGGAGCGAAGCAACGCAATAGAAACTCGCCCTCACCGCCAACCTCCAAAATCTGCGCTTTTTGACGCCTCTACCAGGTTTACATAGATTTATAGTAATAAAATGACGTCTGATAATAGAATACTCAATATTTTATCTAATTTACGACAGAAAAAAAAAACAAACATTTTCATAAAATAATTACCCTGGTTATGAATACCGAATTCTAACCCAGATATCTATTAAACTTGTAATTTCGTAACGTAACAAAGACACAGGATCCATTTCTGTCGTCTGATGTATTTGTTACAAAATTCCACTCCATCTCACCCATACATAGTGAGGATACATATCTCTATTTTGGAGAACCTTATGATACTTAAAAGGGCCTTACAGTCCTGTTGTCGTATGGGGGTTTGTTTCTTTGGCCCCGATAAATATCTTCGCTTCGTTTCTCATATTACACCTCGCTCCTTCACAAGTGCTGAGGCCTTGTGCCAGATTAGGCCATGCTTTGAAAGACCAATACGTAGTTGATGAATGACACGAACTTCAATAATCATGATGATAGTTCCCTCCAACTATCACATTTTTCCCCGCTGAGATTAACTGAAAAGACCAAAAAAGAATTCATTTCCTACTTAAATTTAACTAATTTTCTACATCAAAACCGAGCAGGAAATTAGAGGTTATTTTTAAACACCAAGAAAATTAACGCAAGGAAGAAGAAAAAAAAAGTATACCATTCTTACTCTTAGCATCTAACACCAGGCTGTTGCTATCTCTAACTTAATTATTAAGTCTCGCTACCACATCAACACCTGTCTCTCGCCTGTTCTTCTTTCCCCTAATCCTCTGGGGACGGGCAGGTGACTTGATACACAATAACCTCACCAAGAGAGAAGGGCTTACTGGAATGTTTTTAAACGGCTTAGCATAATTCCATCCTAACCAAAAACAACTGGAGAAAAATCATGCGTGGTGAAAAAGATGCTTGAAAAAATTGGGGATCATATGCCCCAAGCGGATTGCTTTTAAAAGAATCACTTGAATTAATTCCCATCTGGTTTGGTCCCTTCCCTGAAACTTTCTTTATTTGGTAGGTTTCTTTTTAATCAAGAAACGATCAGAGAACAACATTTTTCTTTTTTGCATCGACTTTTATTGGTGATTTCTCTTCGCTCTTCAGAGATTGGCTGAAAATCCATCCAATATGAAAGATTTTTCGAACTAGTTCCAAGTGGAAAGACTAAATGGGCCTTTGGTCCCAAAAACATATATGGGGGATTTACTGAACAATGTATCTATTGGAACATATCTTTGAAAATCAATACCATCATGAACATAGCTAAATCAATACATTACCAACGATGAAGCGGGGTACGCACACGCCTACGGAAAACGAAGGGTACACACACACACACGCGCACCAACAGAAAACGAAGGGTACACACACGCACAAACGCCCACAGAAAATGAGGGGTACACACACACGCGCCCACAGAAAATGAGGGGTACACACACACGCGCCCACAGAAAATGAGGGGTACACACACACGCGCACACACAGAGAAAACGAAGGGTACACACATACACACGCCCACAGAAAACGAAGGGTACACACACACACACACGCCCACAGAAAGTGATGGACCCACATGCAGAAACTAAAGAAAGAGAGAGTGTAAGAGATTGATAGCATCAAGAAAAACCAACCATTTCCTGTGAGCTTCCTCAAACTACAGTAATGCATGGAATATAGAGAAATGAAAATGATAGACGCTTCACTTATGTCGCTTTCATCTGTTGCTTTTAGATTATTCCCTGTTCCCCGATTCCACTTCGAAATTTGTTTATTTCCTCTATCTGCAGCAGAAATTTGTTTATTCCTGTATCTGCTGCAAAAACAGGAAAAAATTAAAAAGCAAAAATAAGAATCCTTTGGAAAGCAAGTCCCAAATAATATCAGGAAGCGTTTCCTATTTGAAATCAACCGAAAGTAGACTGAGATAAAGATGTCCCCGTTTCTTTTTCTATAGTAGTAGTAGTAGTAATAATAATAATTATACATTATATATATATATATATATATATATATATATATATATATATATATATATATATATATATATATATATATTAGTTTGGCACTAGTTCAAAGTCATGCCACTCACAAGTTGCTTTTTTTGTGAGAGGAAGTCAAGAAAATGCTCCAGAGTAAAACGAAGGCTACGGGAAAAATAAACCTTAGATGTTTATAAACAGATCTCATGCTTTTTTATTTTTTATGATATATATATATATATATATATATATATATATATATATATATATATATATAATTGAAGCCTTCCTTGAAAATCAAAAGCTGCTAACCAAGTACAACTTCCAACAAAATCATCCAAAAGAGAACAAAATAATTGCTTTCCCAACGCGAATAAGCAGAAAAGAAAATTAACAAGTGACATGTTTGTTCTCAATATCCTGGCAGCTATTGTAAAAAAAAAAAAAAAAGCCCCAAACACTTTGGGTTTTAACAAGATTATATTTTCCCCACGAAACAAAATTAAGGAGAAGCTTTTTCCCCTGTTTCTTGTATTTTTAGTAGATTTTGAAAAATTTACTGGATTTTTCCCCCTACGCACTTTTCCATAATTTCCTTCGAAAACTATTTCGAAAAATTGATTTTTTAAAAAGAGAAAGGAATTACTTACATAAATTCAACGACAAGCCATAAAGTAATTTTTTTCTGGTAACACTTACCTGCAAGTAAAAGAGAAAAAAATGTTTTAAATGTAAATGCATAATTCTATGAAAAGTTAGCGCAACCTGTGATATCACAGGTAAGAATTATACAAATGAAAACTTTAATGATAATTGGACAAGTAATGCAAAGTCAAAATCAGGCGGTAGCGGAAAATTGAAGCAACCACTATTGTATTTCAAAATCATAATATTTGAACCCGATATAAAACTAATGATCTAAATAAAAAGATAGATAAAGGTAATATCACTTCTTGAAGTTATTTCATGTAAAGCTTACTCTATCATGTCCTAAACAGTGAAGCACGTAGCGAGGAAATTAATACACTAGCAATGGCCTGCGAGTATGACCCTTAAGTCAACACTCATTTTGCGTAGATATCGACTAAACTGGGTTTACTCAGACAAGAGTGGAGTACCTAGTCTGTATCAGGAGGAGTTCACAGGTAAGTGATCTGGAAGGCCAACTCGCTAACCTTCGCTCAGAGCGAGTTATAACGGGAGTCAGGGTGTGAGAGAACGTGAGAGTATTTGTGAGTGTGAGACAGGGTTTGAAAGGAATTGTGCGTGTGTATGTGTGTAAGAGAGCGAGTGTGGTGAAAGGATATTCATTTTATTTCTTGCACCTCTCCATAAGGAACGGCGTTTTGAAGTTGTAGTCAAAGGGTTAACCATGTCTAAATTGCCAATGAAAGTGATGAAGCGAAAAGAAAAATATGTGACGCAGATGGTGGACATAAAGACAGAAAGGAAAGTTTGTTGATGGAGGACAACGTGCGAAAGAGGAGAAGTCCTGACTGGAAAAGGTGATGGAAGGAGCTCTCCAGATGAGGAGAGAGAGAGAGAGAGAGAGAGAGAGAGAGAGAGAGAGAGAGAGAGAGAGAGAGAGAGAGACAACGAAAGGGTGAAAGAAAAAAAAAGGGCGACAGAAGGGAGACTATAGACAGATATTCAACTCCTAATCTTTCTTCTCTCTCCCATTCTACTTCTTCAAGAAAATGAAGTCTCCGGGGATTAACATCAGAAAAATAGAAACAGCAATAAGATTCTTCTAGTCTGGTTTTAGTGACTTCTCTTACTATCAACTTAGCACGACCCTGACAGCATGACAAGGTTTCTATTTAAACTCTCTTCCCACCATTCTTTCTTCTTCCTGTCCCCCGAGGGGCCTACTTCATGTTTTCTACTAACCCTATCACTGATCCGAGTCACTATTTGTTGTTATAGATTCAACTTTGGACTCTTTGAGTTGGAAATGATAGTCGACTGGGAGAGACCGTTTTTTCAAAAACGAAGAAGCAGGGATTCTATCAAGAGACAGACTAAACAATCTCTTTCAAATAACGTTCAGACTGACACCCAAATGAATGATAAAAAGCAATGCTAGCCCCCCTGCACCTGCCATGAGCCGTTTTATCCTTCTCTATGTCCCCGAATGTATTTTATTTACACAAGACATACGCACGCCTCCTGGTTAGGAAGAGTTACCTATTTCCCATTAGTGCCTGCAAATGGTGTTCAAGCACAACAGAAAGGATTGTAAATGCTGATAATAAAGGCAGACAAATAAACCCTCTCTACATTTTGGGAGAGTGCATTTCACCAATTCCCTCCGACAATTCATCGGCCAGCCTAGCAGGGCAAGGCCAATCACCCAAGTCCAGGTTTTATTCTAACAACCTTAGGGAAGGGCTGTGTCCAGCAACGAACTCTGAGGGCTAATCATTATAACAATAATGAGGATTTAATCAATCTACAAGGAAGGATTTAATAAAACTGTTTTTACACTTACTCCAATTAGTGGCATGGGTTCACCCGCCACATATACATATATATATATATATATATATATATATATATATATATATATGTGTGTGTGTGTGTGGAAAAGATTAGTTGAGTCTGGTACAGAAAATAATAACTGCTTCCACAGAGTTCAAATAGTCTGGCCTGCTCTTGGGAGTTAGTGAAAAGTAAGGGTTCGAAATCCTACCCTGCATCTAAGCTTGAACCCCTCCCAACGGCATTTGTGGGATTTACGCAGTTAACTCAGTCAAAAATCAAGTCTAATAAAAGTGAATATACCAAGAGAGAAGCACTCAAATATTTTCGGCTTTCTCCTCTGATTTCAAGATCGACGGTATGTGACCCATAAAAAAGTTCAAATCAAATGTTCAACCTTTTATGCAGCAAAGCCACCATAGCCTATAAACAAAGTTTCAAAACTCGGGGTTTATGAATTTCGGAATGAAAAGGTCAACAATGAAACTGACCTCCAAATTTCTACGTCTGAGAGACAGCAATCTAATTTCATCGGCCAAGTCGGAGGTTAGGGACCGAAAGAAGAATCAGGTTAACATGCTTGACAGTTATTTTTGAATTACGATCGAAAACCATTATTACAGCACCCTCAGAGAGTGCTGTTATAGTGGGTGGATTGCAAATTAAAAAAATACAGCGTATAAATTAATATTTTATTTTGCTCGGAGTAAGCTATTTTCTCCATCAATAGTCTTAAGAGTCATATGAAAACAAATGTGCTGTTAGAACACCCGTGTTAAAACGAGATTTTACTGAACCGAGATGAAGTATTTATTATCACTCACTTATCGGACCATTGTTTGCATCTTAGTTATTTTTAGCGCAATATTCCGGTGGATATATTCTTCAGGTCCCCTTGTATAGTCTAGAGTTCTGAGATGCAATATCTTAATTTATCATTCCATACATTTCTGGCACTGTTGTATTTATATATGTTTTTAACACGACGGTAATTTCTTTTCATCATTACACACATCATTCAGACTATTGTTTTCATCTTGGATGTTTTCTGCAGTCCTCAGATATTAAGAATTATGAAAATCCTTCTATCATACGGACTATTATCAAGTTCCACGTTGGCATTTTCAACACAACATTCAAACCAATTCATTCTTCAATCAGCAGTGAGTTTGATGCTCACCGAGTGGCAGGCTACGCTTGGCCAACATTTGTCATGGAGACAGGGTGCAATGAAGAGCAATGTATTGATACTGTAATGGGTTTGATGCTCACTGTGTTCCTTATCCGTGGCCTTGTGTCAGACTGTGGATAGCAATCATCAAATATTTGCGTTTTGTTATTTTGGTGACCGTGGAAATGAGCATGTGCACAAATGCTTTTGTTACTGTGGTGGAGATTATATGTTTGTTTTTTTAAAAAAGTTCTCGTTAATCGACCAAAAGAAACTGTACGTGACCGAAATCTTCTGGCAGCATACCGTGTTAGGGGAGATCAATTGAAAATTCGAGAAAGAGATGATCATGGGTTACTTCTCGCGCCTCATGTTGGGCACTGATCACTAAAAATTTCTAAAAGCAAAAAAACAACAACAAAAAAAAAGAACGAGCGTTAATGCTGCTGGAAACCAAGGAACCAATCTAGTATAAACTTGCTTTGTAAATTGAACCAATCCCCACTGAAAGCCTATTCAGCAGGAGTCAAAAACAAGAAAAAAATGGTAGACTTGAGGAAATGATGTTCGATTTTTTAGCCTACTAGCTCCCTCCATTGGTACGGGCTGTACGCATGAAATATACATAGCCAGCCAGATCAACTTGAAAACTGGAGAAACCCATGTTGACAGTTTCGTTAGACAGTTTCTTAAAGACTGTTCTGGTAGGTAGAATATTTTTTCGAGTCTCGAATGGAGTTTTTGTCTTTCTTGACTAATCAGAAGTTAATCTCTTGAAGCTCGCAATTTTCAAGATTTTTTTTTTTTCAAATTTCAAATTTCGCTGTGCGTGGAGGAAAAACAACCGTATAAAGAGGGGAGGAAGAGAGAATAATTTAGACCCCACCCCCCAAATCATCCAGTTGAAATTAGGAGAACATTTTTTTTTCAAGTATAGTTGATAGACTCTTGGAACCGGGTGATTAGGGAGGAGGTGAGGAATTTGGAACACTTGTTAGAATCCAATTTTCTACAATGGTAAATAACCTTGCAAGGCGAGCTTGTTAAGCTTCACCCTACAGCGGGGATTCTCATAGTCCCTAGTTACATTCCTCCTCCTTGCAATTCCAGGTTCCCATAATTCCACCTTCATTTCAAATTGTCATCTTGTAATTTCCTCGCTAATATACTTTCCATTATATCTTACGCCTTGACAAAAATTCCTCCCCTGGGAGCCAAGTGCCACCCGATTGAGAATCACAGGTCTTCAGCAGACACTCGATATGCTATTAAATATATATAAAAGAAAGTTAGACAAAATTCAATTTCAAAGTAGTTGTCCAAAAACTGAATTCTTCGTAGATAATAACGACGTGAATGAAATCCTTAGTTCAAAAATTAGGTTTATGCAAATTATTTCTCCAACTGGAATGGAAAAACAGATTCTTTCTAGATATAGCTGAAACCTTAGACTTAAGCTGAGTGAAATATATTCTTCACACAGAAATTGGATATTCTTTGATGCTTAAAAGAAACACACACACACACACGAGAGGAAGCGAGGGAGCAGATACAGACTCATGTTTATACGATTTGGGTGTATGTGTATCGTAGAATGAACAGAGTTTACATGGTCGCTAAGTCGTGCACTATGCAATATAGATACTGGAACGACACACTTCAAGACATACAATTCCCATATGTAATACTTAAAAATAGTACGATAATAAATCATCCATTTTTATTTTTTTAACCTAGAGAGTTCCTAAAGACCTCCCGTAACACGAGCGGGTATGCAATATTTCAGAAAAAAAAATTAGTGTAGCACTTATACTAATACATTTTTTTTTCTCCATAAAATCCTATTTATATAATGGACAATGTGGCCTTTACTGTTTGTTACACAGTTTCTTTCTACATAGCTTCCGATGGAGCGCACTGATACTACGCTTTGATCATAGACAGAGGGCCAGGTGGCGGTATTTTGATCCTCAGCACAGACCACAGATACTCTGATCCTAGGTAAAAGTGCAGATTCATACGTGAATAATCCCGTCATTTTTTACTGGTACGATTGTAGACGTTAAAATAATTATCCCCATTTAAATTTTTCGAACTCTGTAGAAACCACATGCCTAAATTATCTTAACCAATATCAAAATACATATATGCAAGTTCCAGACAACCTCGTCCAGAGTTACTGACCAGAAATGATTTATGTAATTGAAAAAACTTGTCTAGAGAAGAGTCAGTACCCTGAACATGACTGCTCTGGTCTAAATTCTGACCTTGTTCTCCAAGTGATGAGACAGGCAAGCAAGTCAAAAATGTGAGGAATTTCTTGTAATAAAATTCTGAATATATTGACAAGACTTCATTTCTCCTCGTGTTTTGCCGTCTATCGCATAGTATATATTTCAAGTATACCATTAACGAGTCTTTTGTTTTAACGAATTTGCATATCGACTTTGTTCTTGCCTCGCATATAAAAATCTCACGTTATTATTCAGATTTTCTCAGAGGAAAAAGCGAGATACCATTTTTAGGACATTTTCTAAAAAAAAAAAAATCCTCGCGATATATTTGCCAGCGGATAAGACGGGATGTAAGGGGGGGGGACATGAACCGAAAGTTCAATGAGGCGTCCACTCTGAAGTCTAAGGGCTATTATTGCCAGATCACGTGACCCCAAGCAGAAGATTTTTCTTGTGGAAGCAGCCTCCTATCAAGGACACCTTTCTGCCAAGTTTCAAGTAAAACCGACTCAAACCAACTGAGAAACAATACGGGAAACCGACCAACCGACGGATGGTAAGATCCTCTCACAGAAAGGCTAGAACACCTAAATAAATAAATGATATATAATAATTAATAGTTGTGTCATTCATAGACAGCTATTTCGTTGAATAACAACTCTTCAGTATATCAACGATGCAAATATTTCGCCGTCTCCTATGCAATGGTATTATGACTAAGGGGCTCTCCACCGAAGTTCAATATTGACAGTTATGTAGCTTGGACGAATATCAACGAGCTGTAGTTCTCCAAATACATCCGTCTTGAAGTATCAACCGTATATACGTCATAGAAGGTAAGCAGAGTAAGGCAAACATATAGTAATTACAAGATATCTGAATTCTTACAAATTATTTCGGTTTGAAACGAATTGGAAATTGATTGGGAGGTTGAAAAAGATAATTGGATTACCTCTCTTTCTCCCACTCATATAAGCGTACATATGTGTGTAAACAATTCTGTGTAAGGGTGTGCGTGCGTGCGTGTGAAATGTCTTGACGTTTTAAGCACCGCTGTCGACTCATTCATGTTATCCACCCCAAATCTTTCAAAGTTTTGTCGTTTAATTTCATGTATAGAGGAAAGAAACAAAGGACGATCTCATACTTGGTTGCTCAGAAATTATCAACTTAATCTTAGACATTAAATACTATAATATTACGACGTGTATTGTTAATTTCCTTGAGGACACGGAGAGCTTTACAGGTTTTGAATAGCGATAAAGTTCTGAAATATTTGATGGGGTTGGATTAAGAACAGAAAAAAAAAAAAAAAAAAAAGAGAGAAATATTGTATTTTATTTTAAAACCATCATGAAAGAATATCAAAGGAAGTTGAAAATGAAAAAAAAAAAAATTGAAATTAAAATATCGTAGAAGAAATCCAATAATGAATTTTCAAGAATGCACCGGGTTGGAATTAAATTGTTGGTTACTGCAATGCCTGAAGTGGTTACTCTGATGCGGTCGTTCGTTTTTCAAGCTTGAAAAAAGCCGAAAATGGAACGTATTCGTCTATTTCAATGCTTTGAACTTGACAGTCGGTTGAAAGTCGTGTGGTAACACATCAACTTGTCTGCGAAGTGTCTTTTCATTCAGCCTAGCCTGGCACAAGGCCACATATGTGGGCAATTTGATGATAATCAAATTCGCAGCGGTAGTTATTAGCTTTCGAGATAAGCTTGGTAACTGACAGTTTATGGTGAGTATCTTAATCGAGCAAATAGAGGCCCGAGCTTGAATTGACACGTCAAAGTTCCAAGCGGTTCGTTTGTATGTGTTATATCTATTGTGTTCAGCATGATTTGATCATTAATTGGACTCAATGATAAGAATAGGGAACTAACCATTGCCCTGCAGAAATGTTGGTAGCCTAATCACGACTCACGACATGGATCCCCGGAGATCACAGGCGCAACCGAAGCGAGCAGAGGACTAGATGGAAAGACGAATTGGACATGTTCAGAAAGTACTGGCTCCGCAATGCCCACGATAGAGAAGTGTGGCGAATCCTGGGTGGGATCCATGTCCAACGACAGACGTTTAGAGCCTGATGATGATAATGATGATGATGATGATCATGTATCTCAACTATGACCTTTGCAGTTTAATGAACAGAGGGATTTTTGAATTGTGGGAATTTTATGACCGGGATATTTGTTTGTTTTCGTTTTTTTTTTTTTTCTTTTATTTCTGAGCCGTTATACATAAATCTTTCGGGACAGCGCACTGTTATATATATGGTAAATATTATGTTTTGTAGAAACATCTTTTCTATACAGAAAAAACACCTAAAGAGTTAAAAAGGTAGAAAACAGAAGAAAAAGGTTAAAAAAAAATTCCCTGAATCTTATTTACCAAAGGTCATAAAAGCCAGATATCTCATGTCCTGTACAGCAAGGCCGAAGAGCCAGAACTATCATCTCTCATATCGACTGTTTTTCTTTTTTTCCCCCTTGAACGTTACGTAAGGATAGCAGTGTAGAAGATTACTTGTACTCTACCATTGGCCTTCAATATATACACAGATGTTTCTCCATTTCTATAATTGTTTTTATCTCATAATTTTCTTCGTTATCTCCTCGGTACTTGAACTCTACAATAAAATTCTATAAGCATACGTGTAAGAGGCTGAATTTTGCCTCATGTATGAAAGGTCAGATATTCCAGTTACCGTTTAAAGGAAATTTCTCCGGTGTCAGTGTTTCATTCTTTCGACGAATAGTGGGAAGAAAAAAAATCAGTAAAAACGTTGTGAAGACTTTGGAAAGCTCGCAGGGAACAGACCAAATTTGTTTGCTTGAAATTCTCCAGGCTTGCTGCAAAACACATTCTGAAAGCCATTTTCGTTTTTCGTACCCCTCACCGTAAAATCGAAAAGAGTGGCGTAATGCAAACATTCGAAAGGCGTGGAATACCTGTATAATTCTCTCTTTTTTTTATTTTTTTTTTATTTTACTTCGTGATGACCTAACTGGGAGTTTCAATAGCATTTCTTTCAAGTTATTGTATCACTTGATTCATAAGGAAGTAATATTAGGTGACACGTTTAGTAGAAGATATTTTCACCCACACAGTAGAAACAAATTAAGAAGAAAAAAAAAGTTTTATTAGTTAACCGCAGGAAGGAAGGGCAGTGGACAGAATATATTATTCATCATGTAAGTAAAATTACTTCTTTTGTTTGTCAAGTTGATGGGTCAGCTAGGTTGATACCACTGGAATTCCATTCTGGCCAGTCCTCATAAATAATACAAACAATGGCAGTTGTAAACGCACTTAATGACCAGAAGTATTTAAAAAAAAATAGTAGTGTGTGTTGACCTATACGATCTATGTCCGGAAAGTATCCAGAGGTGTTTTGATTATCTCGAAGTCCAGTTAACCAGCGTTGATGTAACTTGGCAACAAATGCAACGGGACCTTACTACGCAGATGTGAACAGTCACTCCCGTGGGGTTACTCAGAGAGGCGCCATTGAATGTACTAGATGACTGTCGTATACAGAATGATTGAGCTAGTCATTTTTTCTAGTCCCATGCAAAGTTTTAGTTTTTTGGGGGGAAAAAAACTCGTCATCTCTATCTGTTACCCCTCCCCCAGTCTAGACTGGCTCCATGCAACCACTGGCTCTCTTCCCACAGATTTCATACCATGGATGAGATTAAGGAGAACGACACTCAGGCACCCAAGGACGATGCCGAAAATGGGCTTTGCAAATTATTCATAACAGTGAAAGGCACTCTGTGATAAGTGTGACGTCCCAAAGGGTATACTTCGAAGGGGGTGAGGCGCTATTGCCCCAGATATTCCGTTTTTCTTTTTCGTTGATATTAAATGACTGGATAGTTTTTGGACAGACCTCGTACACACACACACACACACACACACACACACACACAATTGGCCTATTTCAAAGTCGACTACAGAAGTGATCATTTTTTGCTTTTAACTCCTGGCTAGCAAAGGTAGTTATGGGATTAAGTTGGCCAAGAGTTAACACTTCTACGTCAAACATTGTAGCATATGAGCAACGGAACACGTTTACATGTTTGTCAAGATATCTGGCAACGGAGCAGAGGGACAAGGAAAGAGAAATCCTAAAGGAGAAGAGAAAATCAGATTGTGGAAAGTTAGATGCTCCTAAATCTAGTGAAGCTCTTCACAGGGTTGCTCAGGCGACATTAGAGGAGGTTATGGATGAAGAATGACTCTCGTCGAAGACAAGAACCGACAAAATCATAAGAAAGAGGTGTAAGGTAAACGAGAAAGGATTTGACATTGGCACGACAGACATTTTAGAAATTAAGAAGTTCAGCTTATACACGCACGCATACATATTCTCTAATACAAACACACACGGACACCAGTGTGTGAGATAGAGTATCTGAAATCTGAAATACTAGACCATACTTCTATAATCTGTTTGTCTAGACTCTAATAGAAAAAGAAGCAAGATTTGCATTCAAAAATACAATGACTCAGTGGAGAAAGATACAGCAACCTTAAAACTACGTTATCTATAAGTGCGAAATGATCATGTCTACTCTTTTAACTTGGAGGATTAATGTATGAAAAAAAAAGAATCGCGAGGATAAGTTTATTATTCACAGTTACTATCAATCCATGTTGAGACATGCACGATATGAACACCTACCATGTCTTATCTACCATAGATAAGTATTAGCCTTACTACAATCAATGGACATATTCTTCAATTGCATTCTTCACAATGTTAAGCAGTTTATCCATGCCAAACCAGATTCTGTTCCGGAAACCAGGTTTCTCCAGGATAACAGGAAAACCACTATTCTCGAGAGAACCTACTTAGCAAAAAAAGTCCAGCTATCCCTTTCTCCTAATGTACCGACTTGTATATATGAATTTTACTTATCTTACTACTTTCGAAATCTCGTTTATCACTTATGTTGCTAACTACCGTTTCAGCTATTTGCTACTATGAGGAAAGGAAAGCTAAAACAACAGACGCAAATGTATGAATGTATCACGTGTACATGTAGCATCAATGAATTTGGAAAGCTGAAAATTCAAACATCTATTGCTCATATCTGGGAAACCTTTTTTTTTTAAAGTTTTGGAAAATATCACCCAAATAGGTTTTTAGTGTGTGTGTGTGTGTGTGTGTGTGTGTGTGTGTGTGTGTGCGCAGGGGGGGTTAAGTTTGCAATGAACATTTATGCTACATTGGTTTGTAGTATGTGTCTAGCAGTGATCACTTATTTCTTGAAGGTAAATCAGACTTTAGTGGTCACAGCCCAACTAAAGTTAAGAAAATAACTTATTCATTGATCGACCCTAACATGGCATGCTGTCAAAATCGTTGGTTATGCGATGGTTCCAATAGAAAGAGTAGCAAGACTTGTTTCTTTTTCCTAGTTTTAAGACACGAAATGGGAATTGGATACATTTTATACAAAGTTGAGAATTTCCTCCGTCTAACATCTGGTAATGAAATGTTGATATCTGGTCGACATAAAAATTTGTCCTCATTAATCAGTTAAATTAACTAAATTAAAACACAAGTTGAATGAAAAGGCCTCTCCTTATAATTGTTCATGGAGCATTGGTTTATTTGTGGTCACATATTTCGGCGAGAACTTTTTTTCCCTTGATTGTCCAACTATTTCCGTTAAAATAAATAAACAAAAATGAAACGAGAGAGGAAGAGAGAGATCAATCCTCCTTGGGTTGCTTTACACAAAGTATTTCAATCCATTAGACCAGAAAATGAGTTTTCTTTTAATTAGTTCGTGTGTGTGTGTGTGTGTGTGTGTATAGATGTATAGATAAATAGATGTATAGATAGATAGATGTATAGATAGATAGATGTATAGATAGATGTATAGATAGATAGATAGATAGATAGATAGATAGATAGATAGATATGTGTGCGTGGATATATGTATGTGTGCGTGTGAAATCATGAAAAATGATCCAGTCGACAAATAGAAATAAATGATAGATAAACCACATCTTACGAAATACTTCTGTAAAAATATTTATCCAAATTGGATTCGTTTTTAGCCTTACATCCACCATCGGAGAACCAAAAGGTGAGGGTAAGGTCGAACGTCGTTTATACCCCTGACCACCTTTTTTAAAATGACTTTCGCCCCAGACATAACCACACAAGAAGAAGAAGCAAACAAGACTGATTTATTTTCGAACATTGATAGTTGAGTAAGCATGATATAAATAAGTTATACAGTACCGGGCAATTTATCCAGCTTCCAGAAAACCGACTAGTTTTGAAACTGGCAAGCTTCACAGATACCTAGGTTGTTCTTCATTGTAGCTTCGTATTGTGGTTGAAAATAAGAGAATATTGATTGAACACACCCTGTTGGGGTGGATTCATTCATATGCGTTATAAATAGTTTTTTTTTTTTAATGTTTATCCTGTATTAGATGTTTTATATTTCAAGAAATCCGAGTTGAATTAACAAAGATCAAACAGACCCTGCTTCTGAGTGTAATAATCTGTATCTATGAAATATTATTTCGTTCTTTACTTTTCATTATTTTACATTTCATTGATAGATAGATAACAAAACAATCTTGGAAATTCGAGAAATCAGTGTCATCTCCAGCCCTGCACAGTAAAAATAATCGATTTTTTTTGTTGAGTTGAAATATGTAAAACACTTCGGTAAAAAAAAATTCAAAATGAAATCCGTGCGATATTTGGGCGCGGACTATAGAGTGTTGGTTAACAGATCATGGCTTTATGTAGGAAATTCAGCCTTCACTACTGGCCTTCATTATTGAGGCCGTGCCTGACCCCAGTTGAGCTCAACAGTAATCGAGGTTATCATGTACGGTAGTAGATATATACTTACTACCACCTGCCCACAAGAGTAAAGTGTGACATATAACACATTATCATTGCTTGTTAGTCGGGACCCCAGTCATACGAGTAAGGGATGAGAGAAGTAGTAGGGACTGCACTTCTTTGGGTGGCCAGATGTCCAAACTAGTACCAACTTCTGTTTATCATATCATGTATTATTTATCTATAAAATGATTAAGTTTCAGGTAATGATCATAACGACTATTGCAGCGGGTGTATATATTTAAGGTAAGGGATAAACTAAAAAAAACACTTGACTGACAAAAAATGGGAAATCCATTCGATATTGCAAGGTTTGATTGTTTTGGGAAACAAAAACAAAAACTGAACAGTAAGGGTATGCCATCAACAACTGATAATATCAATCAAGGAGTGGTCGAAAAGAATTTAAAAGATATTAACCAACCCTCACAAAAATGAAGCCGATTGGGGACAAGGGGCAACTTCAGCAAACATTCTGTTCCTTTTCCTTCAAAGTAATCATTTCCCGGGGCCGTTAAAAAACTGACAAAGAGCCTTGAAGAAAAATGTCTTAGCCTTTCCTTTTATAAATTTAACCCCTACTTCCTTGAAAGCACTCTGATATCTGCCATCGCCTCCATTGGACCGTAAAGACCTTAGCTCATAGGAAACTTTACCTGCTTACCACGTGGAACCCCCTTTGCACTTGAACGCATAGAATGCGAGGCCGGAGAAAGAGGAAAGGAGACTTTTTTTCATGTCAGATATAGGGTGAGGTAAAAGTAAGTATACTGCGTTTCTGGGAGACCGGCAAATCATTTGGAGGGGGAAGTATGTGAAGTAACAAAAAAAAAAAAAAAAAAAAAATCCATAGAATGAAACTTCAGTAATATAATCTCTACCTTTTCTAAATCTCTCTCCAATCTATCTCGCATTGGTGTCAGGAGTATAATTAGATATTATCTGGGGCCATTTGATAGAGCACTTTTTTTTTCTTTCTGGGGAAGAAAAAAAAAAAAGAAAAAAATCGTTTCCCCCCAAGTGTCTACAGATCGGATTTATACATTGAAAACAAGTTTGAACTCATAAAAAAGCCAGTGATACGATGGCTCTTGCCCCCCCCCCCCCAGCGCGACAATATACAGCATACACACTTGCCCTTCTACTAACTACAAGCAGGTCCGGACAAACACACCTGAAGAGCAATGTAGGACTAGTTCCCGCTTGGTCGTATTAAAACTTAACTGAATTCAAGTAATTGGTACCAGCATTATTTTGACCGAGTAATTCTTAAGAACCATATAAAGACTTAACTATTAAGGTACATCATGTCTGGATTGAAAATGTCCCATTAGACTCCCGAAAGAAATCTACGGGGCACATATACCCCAGGGGTCACAAAATTGTTGTGATTTAGAATTTATCAAATCTTACTTAGAGAATGAAACTATTCAAGAACGGGAACGGGAAATATTCAAGAACGGCAGCAAATACACCCCAGCGGTCATCGACACCTTGGGGTATATGTGTCCCAGGCTTACTGCTTATTTAAAGAATCGACCGCATCGATTTATCTATTATTTTAATAAATTTAAAAAAAATAATGGAGGAAAGGAACATTATATAAAAAAAAAATAATTTTCAAAATCACGAAAAAATAAAATACAGATAGTCCCGGCTTATGATACTTTGAAGTCAATCATATTTTCTTCAAAATAACACTAAATAGACTCCATTCCATGCTAAGACGAAAGTAAAAAATAAAAATGAATGTTCAGACGACATTGGATATTTTCTAAAGACTACGTATTCAATCTTTCAGTGCATGTGAGGGAGACGTTGATGAGCCTATGGAAACGTGCGTTTCATCTGGGAGTGATTAGCGATTTATTTATGCCATTATATGAACAGTAATTGCCTAATTACACATACCGTGAACTGTGTTTATCTTTCAATTAAAAAAACAAATGTGGTAATTTAGTGTTTATTTTAATCTTAACCTCGAAAATATTCAAGAACAAGAACTTGGGTCACTAACGACAGAGACAGACGATCTTCTGACTTACCAGAGGGTTAAGGACCGAAAAATTAATCGTGAGTAAGGAAACTATTTGTGATAACTTTAAAAGGAAAGGGGTATGGGAGAGTGTAGCGACCAACAGGGGTTTTGCTTTCACGTTTTTCCCCCGTTTAGGCTGTATTCAGAGCACTTACCTTCAGAGAATAAATCTAGGCTTTTTTTTTGTCTAACACAGACCAAATATACTTCATCTCAACCGAGATAAATGAGGTGTAACGACTATTGTTGGACATATATACTTTCATGCACGTATTGACGTGACCCTCTACTTGAGGAATGGGGGGGGGATCATAAATCATGTAGGGATCAGCGGAGCAAACACCAGTTTAATAAAGCACAGTCGTGAAAAAAAAAGAATATTGGTCTAATAACCAAATGTTCTCCCAAATATATATCAGTCGTTCAAAAACCTCAACATAAACGTATTTGTGTAGTGAACCTTCTTCATATTTTAACCCCTTCTCTAACTCAACTTGATGTTTAATGTATCAAGTACTCTATGAAATAAACCCATCGCATTGTATTACTGATATATATATATATTATATATATATATATATATATGCATTCATTCAATTCATATACTCCATTTTCACTCATGAGTCAGTCTCACTCTCCACAGTTCAAATTTATATATATATATATATATATATATATATATATATATATATATATATATGTGTGTGTGTGTGTGTGTGTGTATGATTAAGAGGACAAAGTTTTGTATTTTACTATTTAACCTTTCAAGTTTTTTTTTCTACAAATGAACGCGGTTCAGTGGTTAGCGTATAAAAGTTTTTGAACTGGCGCTTTGGGCTAGGATATTGATCATCGATAGTAATGGTAATGATGAAGTAGGTGAAAGCACGTATTGAGTATGTCTGGCAAAGCTTAAGATAAAAAAAAAGAGAGGAAAGAAAAGAAAAATAAGAAAAAAAGATTTTGTGTTCAAATTTAAAAAACTAAAACATAAAAAAAAAAAGAATAAAAACAAAACACCTCCCAAATCCCAAGGAACAACTGATATATTTTTCAATAACAAAGAGAATACTAAAATTCGGAAACGAATATTTTTTTTTTTAATTAATGTTAATTTTTTAAACTAAAGAAAAAAAAAGGGACTTTAAAATAAAATAGTTACAATCCAATTCGCACAAAAGCAAACAATTTGGGACCATTGAAAAAAAAAAAATCTCAAAGTCGAGCAAACTTTTTTCCAATTTAACTGAACAAATCATTGTTTTTTTTTATTTATTTTTGCTTTGTACTCGTGATTTTGCAGGGGGTTTTCTCCGGCACCCCTTCCCAATGCGTCACTTTATATCGATTAGAATAGTGCAAAACAATTACCAACAGTTGATCGCCGCTGAGATTAAAACTTGAGAAAAAAAGCGAAAAAGCAATTAACTAAACCATTCATCAACATGACGAAGATTAGTCGTTCAAAAACATTAACAAATTAGAACCTTGAGTCTCTAATTTCGAACAATCATCCCCTCCACGTCCTAGAGAGAAAAAAAAGGAGGGATTCCCAGTGGCAGGAAACGAATCAAAGACAACAGGATGGTTCCCAGGGTTGGGGAAAGAATTGCTGTTATGTTGCACAATTAATAAGACAAGCTCTATCTCTCACCAGTTACTGATTAAGGAAATGAGGAATGTTTTTTGGTTCAATATAAGATGGATAGAGACAGAAGGATAGAGATAGAGACAGAAGGATAGAGATAGAGACAGAAGGATAGAGATAGAGACAGAAGGATAGAGATAGAGACAGAAGGATAGAGATAGAGACAGAAGGATAGAGATAGAGACAGAAGGATAGAGATAGAGACAGAAGGATAGAGATAGAGACAGAAGGATAGAGATAGAGACAGAAGGATAGAGATAGAGACAGAAGGATAGAGATAGAGACAGAAGGATAGAGAAAGAGACAGAAGGATAGAGATAGAGACAGAAGGATAGAGATAGAGACAGAAGGATAGAGATAGAGACAGAAGGATAGAGATAGAGACAGAAGGATAGAGATAGAGACAGAAGGATAGAGATAGAGACAGAAGGATAGAGATAGAGACAGAAGGATAGAGATAGAGACAGAAGGATAGAGATAGAGACAGAAGGATAGAGATAGAGACAGAAGGATAGAGATAGAGACAGAAGGATAGAGATAGAGACAGAAGGATAGAGATAGAGACAGAAGGATAGAGATAGAGACAGAAGGATAGAGATAGAGACAGAAGGATAGAGAAAGAGACAGAAGGATAGAGAAAGAGACAGAAGGATAGAGATAGAGACAGAAGGATAGAGATAGAGACAGAAGGATAGAGATAGAGACAGAAGGATAGAGATAGAGACAGAAGGATAGAGATAGAGACAGAAGGATAGAGATAGAGACAGAAGGATAGAGATAGAGACAGAAGGATAGAGATAGAGACAGAAGGATAGAGATAGAGACAGAAGGATAGAGATAGAGACAGAAGGATAGAGATAGAGACAGAAGGATAGAGATAGAGACAGAAGGATAGAGAAAGAGACAGAAGGATAGAGAAAGAGACAGAAGGATAGAGAGAGAGACAGAAGGATAGAGATAGAGACAGAAGGATAGAGATAGAGACAGAAGGATAGAGATAGAGACAGAAGGATAGAGATAGAGACAGAAGGATAGAGATAGAGACAGAAGGATAGAGATAGAGACAGAAGGATAGAGATAGAGACAGAAGGATAGAGATAGAGACAGAAGGATAGAGATAGAGACAGAAGGATAGAGATAGAGACAGAAGGATAGAGATAGAGACAGAAGGATAGAGATAGAGACAGAAGGATAGAGATAGAGACAGAAGGATAGAGATAGAGACAGAAGGATAGAGATAGAGATAGAGACAGAAGGATAGAGATAGAGACAGAAGGATAGAGATAGAGACAGAAGGATAGAGAAAGAGACAGAAGGATAGAGATAGAGACAGAAGGATAGAGATAGAGACAGAAGGATAGAGATAGAGACAGAAGGATAGAGATAGAGACAGAAGGATAGAGATAGAGACAGAAGGATAGAGAAAGAGACAGAAGGATAGAGAAAGAGACAGAAGGATAGAGATAGAGACAGAAGGATAGAGATAGAGACAGAAGGATAGAGATAGGATAGATAGAGAGAGACACACAGGAGAGAGAGAGAGAGAGGCAACTGAATTTTCAAAATTTATCTTCATCTTCATCAGCAGTATCCCCCCCCCCGGACCTCGGACTATTTTTCTTAGTTAAAAAACAAAAACAAAAAAAAGAAAACAAAAACCTTGGCATATCTTCTAAGTAAAGCAGACACAAATCGCAAAGGTGTCAGAAACAGTTCTGAGAGTATCAGCAGCCAATATACTTATCACACTCAATTACCGCAGTACATATAGTTAATTCTCATCTTTTGGTTAGAGCATTGCATTACAAGGTTAATCCCAAAGGTTTAACAATTCGTTGAACAAGACAAATTACATCAACTTTAACCTGGAAAAACCCACAGCACTTTAACAGTGTTTTCTTCTCATATAGCATGGGGTTGCAGGGGCCCGAGCTTGGTAACGATTCGTAGAATGGACTCGGCGAGCAGAGTTCGAACTCTGGCTTCAACAGTTTGTTTTCACTTCGCATTAATACCCTGGGGGAAAGGCATGAAAAACCTCTCCTCATAACTACGGTTAAAGTAGCGCCATGTGAAGTGAGTGCTCGTAACGTCTATGACTAAGTCTCATATCGCAAACGGACCGAGCATGTAGAAATACGATAAGTGGAGCCAAATCTGAGACGACTGAAGACGTGGTCAGCGTAAGAGCACTACTCATTTGTACAGCATGGAATGAAGCCAGAAGAAAAATAGGCTCTTTTATCAAATACTTAGGTAGCTATGATATGATAAAAGCGTTCACCATGAATGACAATCTCTTGAGATTCGGGAGGGAACTCTTCCCGAAGTCTTCTATCTCTGAAAAGTTAAATCACGCTTACGTTAACAGATAATTAATCCCTTATCTATGTATCAGGTTATTACCCATGAAAAGTGTTTTTTTTCCTTTACATCATCTTATATAATACACCGTGTTAGACAATATTCTCTGTCTGTAACTTGTCAATGGAGATAACAATTAAATGCCAATTTCAGAGTAGACCCCCTTATTTATTTTGCAAAGGTGCAAAAGTTCAGAATCATTCTAGTAGAACATCAACAAGAGAATGCAGAGAAGCGTAATGTTTTGTTTTTTTTTTGTTTTTGATATCTTTAAATCAAAGCGCAAAAGCAGAATTATCTAAATATTGTCGTCATTTTCGACAGGATGGGGAAACTAGTAGATAATAATGCGAAAAGTGACAGATTTACTAATGCAATTACATTTTTTGCCGAGATGTAGTTCGTTATTGTTGGATGTTTTTGAGCCTGTAACAACAATGCTGTCTACTAAAGAAGTTGGAGGTAATTCATCCCAATTCGAAATCATACTTCAAAATTGCTTTAACCTTTTGGATGGACACCATTGCTGTTATGAGCTTAACCCCCCACCGCTAGAAAATAATGAATTATATTTTTATTTACATTGATGAATCTTCAACACTTCTAGCATTATTCTCTATGATGCCCCCCCCCCCAAAACAAAACAAAACAAAACACGACATATCTTGTGCAACAATTTAGTAACATGCACCATACGAAGCATGCAATTATCTACGTTGAAGTCCAACCATCTCGCACCCTCTAAATCAGTCCAAATTGTTCCTGGCTCAGATGGGTAGCTGAGGTGGTGGCGAAGGGAAGCTATTTGAAAACGAACCCGCGGACCCCAAGCTTTATGAATAATAGTTCACTCTCTGCATTTTTACTGACATTATGAAATAACAAGGATATGTTTGTACCCAGATGAATTGCATCGATAACAATCCAAGTCTCTGGGGTTGTTTTTCACCAATTAAATGATAATGCGTGTCTACTTATTGTAAATTTTCCTTCATCATCATATATTACGAAATATCTCACATCTCTTGCAACGTTATTGCCCTTTGCTTTACGTGAGTTGGATCCGGATATCTGGGTAACCGGCCGCTTTGGCGTCGGTAATAGCTCACGAGGGGGGTAACATTTCAAAGGCTCTAATAGTCTGATATTAAAAAAAGGAGGGGGGGTCTAAGTTTTCAAATTTTTGCATTCTATTCTGCTTTTCTGTTGAAATTTCATCGTTTAAATTTTTCGTAAAAAGTTCTTTATAGTTTCTCATTCCGTTCTTGTGAAGATTCAAGGTCGGGGAAGATTTAACTTTATTCCATAATAGCTTTATCTCCTCTTTCTGGTGTAGAGGGGCAGGTAAAAAGCATTTTTGATAAATAAAAAGAAAAAAAAAAGACCCCCCCCAAAAAAAGATAGGAGGTTTTGAAGCAATCAAATGCGTTCAAGCAATTTTTTTATTATTTCTCCATTCTTGCAAGGTAAGAGCTATATTTAGTAGTAAAACTGAGTTGCTACGATCAGAAGAAGGAATTTCATTACCAACATAAAAAGCAATAAGGAAAAAAAAAAGCTTGAAAATTGAAAAATAATTAAAATAAAAAAAATAAATAAAGAGAAACAGAATAAAGCATCAAAGAATGAATATGGAAAAAAAAACAAACTCTAAAATTACATTATTATCTTTCTGGCGGAAAATGAGATCAACGGAGGTGGGAGACAAAGGAATGAAGGCTTGAGCCGCATCTCCCTCCTTTTCTCCCCGCTTAAAAAATAAAAATATAATATAGTAGTAGTAGTAGCTTGAAGGGAACGTACGATCATCTTTCATGCATTCATCCCTCTTCCTCCCCCTAACCTCTGTACTTTTCTACCCACCTCCAAAGGAATGCGTAGAGATTCCTCTATTCAAGATTCACAAAGGTTCATTGTATTATGTAGTCGAGTGTGAGAATGAAGAGTTCTTGGAGGGTGAAGAATTCTTTGAAATTGAAAGTGAAAGTAGAAACTGATATTTTTGTTATTACTACTACGGTATACTTCCGTTATTATACCACTTTCGGGTATTGCCGTTATAGCGGGCGAATTTTACACAAAAGTATCAATAAATATAGAATAAATAGACAGAAATTACTTTATTCATTTCATTGAGCATCTCTGGTGGCAGTAAATTCCATTCGTTTCCGTCCGGATTTTTCATAATATTGCACAGTGTAGAATACCAAATGCAATATTCGGAAATCGATGCAATTCTACTCAAATCTCGTTCTATCTTGATTATTAAAAGCTTATCATTAATTGATGAGACTCTTTCGAATGTCTTTTCAGGTTCATGTATTGGCGGCATTAATTCAAGGGTTTATTAATTTTAGTTTTCGAAATAAAATCCTAAAATATTAATTTTCTGTGGCTGGAAACTAATCTCTGACACAAACTCTCACATTTTTATATATACTTTTATAACAGCTATCCAGAAGTATGAATGTCTGAAAAACGAAAAAGGAACAATGTTTGCAGGAAATATAATTTATGTCAGTTACGTATTTTTCCCCCATACACATATTCATCAAGCTTAACTCAAGCCAGCACAAGGCACGATTAGGAATAGTGACTGTTTTGTGCCAATCTTTCAAGTATGAAGGATATACCTGCTTTGATGATTCATATATTTTCAACAACATGTGTACGCATGTATAATTTTGGAAATTGGAGAAAAAAAAATTAAAAAAAAAAAAGAAAAAAAAGAATTTATCATTTTCTTTCTACTTACTGTTATAAAAAAAAAAAAAAAAACAAAAACATCTGAAGTATGAAAATATGAAATACGAAAAAGAAACGAAAGATTTCTCTATCTTCCCTGCTCTTCCTCTTCTGCTGTGGAATTACGATGTTATTTGTCAATAACCAGATGCTTTTGTTGATTAGGGCCACCAAAACAAACCTTCTAACTTATATATTATATATACTTTTATAACTATTATTGAGGAAAAAAAAAAAAAAAAAAAAAAGAGAAAATCCCAGAAATATGAAAAAGAAACGATACCATGGGATTCGTCTCTCTTCCCGTACCATCTCTATTGCAGTCTCTGCAATAAAATTACAATGTTGTTTTCCAATAAACAGATATTTTTATTGATTAGGGACACAGAAACAAACCTTATAACTTCGTTGCAGCACGAGGAAATGCTAGTGACAGAAAGCAATAAACAAGAATGAAAACATATCATTTCCAAAATAATACAAATGAACAGGGCGTCTCAAATGTATTTTAGAAAATGGTTTCTGGGAAAAGAAGCTCTGAGGGTAATTTTAGATTCCTTATATACGCGATTATTAATCTTAACAATCAAGCTCAAGACCGAATGGGGGATTGAAAGATTGTGCTGCATCAGTCGCCTAAATGGGAAGACTCATGGAAATTTCACTGATGTTGACTTATTAGATTTTATATCATGCTTCTGCTTTTTTCTCAACTTTGACAGTATTCTCTCAGTCTCTCTTATCCCTTCCAATTTTAGTCAACAGTCCTTGTTTCCAACTGAATATTACACAGACCTGGATTAATTTCATGTCCGAAAAATGGACAGGGAATACGCTATTATCAACTTCTGAATCCTTTCTCCCCATAAAGAATCTTTACAGCCTTTCAATCTTCCAATGATAGTCTCCTGATCTCTAGCCAGCTAGCATGTCATTCTTTTCTCTTGTCTTCAATCCCCATAGACACACACACACACATATATATATATATGAAAACAGATGAATAAATTCTGCGATAAGAGTTTAATAAATCTGTGTGAAAAAAGTGAAAGAGGATTAATAGTTTTATCGGTTTTAAGCTCAGCTTAGTCAGGCACAAGGCCACAAGAGTGAGGCAAACCTTGAGGTTAGAACTCACTACGGTGATGATGATCTGACGAGATTTTTCTCTCAACTGCTACTCCACAGCTGTGCAGCTAAACGTCCTCAGTCACGAAGTTCAGCTTAATCAAGATCAAAACTCTAAGCGCGGGGCACCCAGTAGAGACTGAATTCACTACAGTAGTAAACCCACTGCCTAGGATGCGAGTGTAGTATCTGTGCGCTCATTGAAAACTGTTAGATACATGCATAAAATATATTTATATGAATATACATTGTGTTTCAATAGCTCTATTCAGTCAGTAATTGTTTAGCATCGACAATCTTTTCTTTCCCAAGCACAACATACAGATTTAGTGCCGAACATTGCTTAAACATTTTACGTTGAAATGAAATAAGACGTGTAATAGTTCAATGCACACTAAATGTGAGAAAATAAAATCAACATATTCGAATTTATACGTTGATTTTTCTCTTTTTTTCCTGTTACGATTAGTCTTTCTTTAATAAAATCACGCCAACTTAGGGTTCCTACGTTTAAATCAGACAAACTTTTGCTTTGTGACACTTTCTAGCCATTATTCTACGGCGATATTACTCGCTTTTAACGAGAAATGGCTTTGTGTAGCTGTCAAACAGCGAGACACGTTAAACTTCAGAATTTTCTTTATAGATTTATAATGTTACACCCTCCCATCTTAAATAAATACACCTTTTTCAAACATGAACAAATATTTAAAAAACGATGATCAGATTTGTTCCCCACCTCTATTTGTCAAGAATGAAATAACTTACAAGTGCCCCCAACAAAGACTGATTGTTCGGGATGTCTCAGGTGCACCCGGTCAAATAGGGTCATCCCATTTCTTTCCTTGACAGTAAAATCTAACCCACTTTTGCCCAACTTCATAGCAATACACGTTTCTTTGTCCCTTAAACTTGAATATGGTCGGGTCTAGTGACTTTGGAAATTCATAATACATATGACAAGTGATGAATGTTTGGAGGGTACGAACAAACAAACCCATATCAACAAAATTCGAGGAAAATATTGGTTGCTTCCCTTTGGACCTTGTTGCTACAAAAGTTGTTTGTGTGTTGTAGTTCAATCCTCATTGAATACCTCATACTGATGGCCCTGTGCCAAACTAAGCAAAGATACATTATGTATCAAGACAGATATCTCAGATGAAATATTCATAAAAATCGTTAAAAATATACACTTAAGACCTTATTTGTGTGCAGGCGTCAGCTTTCGAGATAATACAAGTAGACATCATGATGCAGAGAGACTAATATCAGCCAACTTATATATTTTCGAATATTATATTATCCCTGTCTAATAGGAGTCTTAAAAAGCACAAAAATCATAGAAGCACAGAAAAAGGCACTGCAACAAGTAACATAAGAAAAAATTTAAACCTAAATAAAACGCAAGGTATAGACAAAAAAAAACAAAAAAAAAAACAACAAAAAAATAAAACAGAACCTATTCAACAAAACTGAGACTCTCAAAAGAAGGCAAAAAAAATTGAAATTAATAAGAGACCTAACAAGGAAGGAGAGAGAACAAGCCCAATACTTTAAACATCTCACGTGAGGGGTTAACAAAAAGGAATGTCAGTGGAGAGAAGAAAAGGAAAGGAAAAAATGAAAAAAAAAGTTTCCACCTTCCTGTCATAGCTACTAACCCAGCAAGGTGCCTCCTCACCTGGATGACTCAGAAGGAAATTAAGTAAATTACACTTGGACTCACCCATTCCTCTCACCTGCAAAGACTTTCTTCTTAATGATCCATGAATGAAAAGGGAAAAATATTTGCCGGCGATGGGAGGTCCGACAGGAATAGAGAGAGTTGAAACTGACGACATTAATGAATGGCTAGGGTCTGTCCTAGGGTCCCTGACACCCTGGGCAAGCTTAGAGCCACTTTAAAATATGATATTATCTTAAATATAAAAAATAATCCGACTTCATATCAAGAGAATCTCTCAATTCGACTGTTTTTAATAGGTTTAACCGATTCATTCTCCCCATTTATATTTGAAAATATTACTGTTTAGAGGCATGACAAGTGCGCTCTTACTCTTAACTTGGCGCCCGGGCGTATCCTCTGTGTACCTAGGGCCCACACCGTTATTAAATAGTTAAGTTTTTTCCCAACCTTTGGGTCTTTGTATCGGACTATGATAATAATAGCAATATGAATAACGCATTAGATATTCACCATGACAGCCTCACTCGAAACTTAGCCAAATGATGACCTTTGCAAAAGCTAAAAAAAAAAAAAAAAGAATTGAGTAAGGTCTTCAAACAGGTCTATTTTATACTTGAAAATCAGAGAGTGGCTCCCTGACTTTTTATATAGGATAAAAGTGTAGTATATGTGCGCTGATTTAAAGGTGTTATATATACATAGCTTCTGGAGGCATTGCATATCTTTCTATCACGAACTAGCGTGTATATCTAAAGCTCAGGATAACCCTTGGTCTCTACCATTAATGGGTTTCAATCTAACCTTTAGTCTGAAGATTTTGTTCGAAAACATTACTTATACAGGAGTATAACGCTGAAAGATTTTTTTTAAAATACCCAAAGGGCAAAGGGAAATAATCCAGGGAAAGAAAGTAATAATTTCTGCCGACGATAGGAGGTCGAGATCGATCGTAATCCTGAACCAAGGTCATCCGCTGTCAACTGAAATATCATAATACGGTAATATCAAACATGACTTGGTATCAGAGAGGAAAATAACATTTTGCTAATGGATTGGGAAATGAACGATTTAAATGATTCGCCTTTTATTGGCAAAATAATCTGTCTTGATTTTGGCAATTAAGTCAGTTTTGGAAATGGGTTTTGGGAACGGTAAGAGTGGGGTTTGGACGAGTGAGATCTCCATTAGTCGACATTCAAATTACAAGAAAACCTGGAAATGGTGACGTATGTATACGCCGTACCAACACGTAACCCCAACCCCAAACTCAACCCACCCCCCACAGCAATTTGTCGATTTTTCGGTAATACACTCGCATCCAGAGGTTGAAGGAACTTTAAGAGCAATCACAACGAAAATGATAGTGCTATATGAATTTTTGACGAAACAAGCCGCTAAACTATGTCCCCGCTTAAAAAGATAAATGTGTTTTTCCCCGCCATCATATTCCTTTAATCTTCTTATATTATAAACAGTGTGGCTTCTCCGTTTCTCAGTCCGTACAATGGATTTTTCTACTTAAACGCAATAATTTTGCTGATAAAAATCTCTTGCCCACCATTCGGAACAAATTTACTCTTCCACTGAAATATATACAGTTGTCGCTTTTCTTTTGAGAATTCATATCTTAGAAATTATAATACATCCATCAATTTTTTTCACGGGGATTAACTAGCAATTTTCTTAATCCACGCTCTTTGAAAGGATGTAAACTCAAGAGGGGGAATCGTTACTAATACATCGAAAATCGCTTTTTAAATACAGGGTCTAATTTCATGTTGGGTCCCCGAGTACGTGCTCTTGGCAGAATGAGAGGGAGCGGAGGGTTAAAGTCCTTTTTAGAAGTCTACAGAGACAGTTTAAATCCAAACATTAATCATCTCAATAGGTTAGACTTAAAAGGGTTAATAGCAGTTTGTAAATATGTAAAGAATTTTTTTTCAATAATAATGCAATGCTTTACTTGCGGAACGGGAGGAAAAATAAACCTTTTATTATAAATAGACATTCCCGAACAAAAAAACTGGATTGTCAACTTTCTTTCTTCTTCATTAATTATGGGCCTGACTAGAAAACTGGATGAGGTTTTGGCTCAAGTGGTAAAGATGCCGGTTTTAGAAAATCTCGATAATTTCCAGCTTTTATGGGAAGTACAATGGCTTAAACTCGAGAACCTGAAACAGTGGTTTCGAAACATTGAAAATTCAAGAATCCTTTCTATGAAAGGGAAATATTCTGGCAGGCCTATATTTTTAGTTTTTAGACAAATCAATGAACGATATTTCTTACCTTTAAAAAAAATCATATTCATTTAAAATAGATTACATTTATTCGGATTCTTATACACTGTATAGGTCTGTGTACAATTAGGTTTTTGATAGATGTACAATCAATGTTTTTTTCTGCCACAAGATTTGCAGTGACAGGTTTAGAGGTTTATTATAAATAGATCATCATCCATTTGCTGCAGAGCCCTGAACAATATTTGATGGACCCCAGTCTCGAAAGCATTACCTTAAAGGTTAGGAGTACAGAGAATGAACTCTATTTGCCGATTCAAAACTCCGACTGAAAGTTTGAGTTCACTTCGTTCTAATGTCTTTGGGAAAAGCATGAGTTAATCTCTTCTTCCCATCTATGGGTACGTTGCAGGACAGATCAGACTCCATGATTGGCAACTAGTCAAGGAGACGGACAAATAATTTCTAGTCGAACCTCTCTCGCAGTGTCCTGAGAGAAGTCATTATTTTCCAGAAATGTACGGTTAACTGGGCTCTGATGAAGCTTCGATGGGTGTAGTATCTTGGATATGAATAATAATTCATTTATAATGAATTTCCCCAAGTTCCAAGACCCCACCCCCGAATAGTAATTATAGTATGATAGGCGTGGGTGGTGATGGATATAGGAGACTGGAGTTTAGACGAGAGAATAAGAGATTGCGCTCCGACTCTATAACGGCTTGCTGCAATACAAACGCTGTAGACTATTTCCGGTCATCGTTTTTTGTTTTTTTTTCTCTCAGAAGCGAACTAGTGGCGTAAAGTGAACTTTCGGAAAGCAGGAGATATTCTAATCAGATTATATCCTCCACACAAGATCATTTTACATGAAATATTTCTTGATATCTTCATGTTTCAGGTTTTTACTTCTTTAGAGTATCTATATTCACCTGAAGGCACAGAATCGGTAGTTTTTTTTTGGGGGGGGGGTCTTTTTCTTTTTAAACTTAAAGAACTTTTTCAAATATCAAAAATTGTTTGAGAAATATTTTGACAGCTATCATGGTTCAAAGGCCAAATATAAAGACTTCTCAAATTCGGTAATTGGACCCTAGGAGAGTATTCGATGTCAATTCGTTCAAGCCAGAATATATGTATATATATATATAACTGACCTAAGAACTTGTGCCTTTTTAGGAAAGAGTTTAAAAATATTGTACCCCGTCTGTATCCAAGGAAATGAAGTCTAAATCACCTTTTTTTCATCTGCTTCTACTTCCCACGTAATAACGAGCCTGATTTTCAGTAAATATAGACACGTTCCCTTCGCAAGCGTTCAGATGAATGAAAGAAAAAAAAATTCAAATACTGATTTTCAAGGCCGGCAGACTCTCCCGACTTGGCAAATTGGCGCAGTACAATCCCCCTCCGCTCTAAAATTGCACAATGCTGGACTGAACTAGGCTTAGTAACTATCTTATAAGCATTCTTTGTACCTCATTAAAAGTGGCACGCTGGGATTTTCTCAAGAGAATCTATTTCCCCAGACTTATCAAAAAAGAGGGAAAAAAAAGCCGTTATCAACAAGTCCTAGACGATCATGGGGAGGAAAACCGCTCTCGGTCGCGAAATCAAGGAATGAATAACATTGAAAAAATGTTCCTGTGTAATGAGTGCTATTTTCTAATTATCTATGTCTCAAGTGTTGAGAAAATGTCAAATATTGAAAACTTTGCTTTTGTGATCAGGGCAATGATAATTTGAAATCTATTTATTTTCAATTGGATAACGTGTGAATTTGCACATTTTAAACCACGAGCTAAGAAGAACAATTACATCTGAATATCACCAACTTGGTTACAAAAGGTAAAGTCTGAAAGGAATAATAGTGATTTTTTAAAATACTTTTTCACGAAGGATATTAAAAAAAACAAACAAAAAAAAACAAACAAACTCATCACCCAAGAACAAAAATGACAAGAGTGTAAATGTGATAATTGCCAAGTTTTTCTGGTTGCATCATTGGATATTAGGTTTAAATTTGTGCCAAAGTTAAGTTTTAATGATCAAATCACATATAGATTCGGAAAAAAGATCCCTCCCACGGATTAGAACAAGACTACTTGTGTTAGTGTGACGAATAAGTCCTTACATATTCCCTGTTCAATCATCCAAAGACAAAATAGTACTTTTGTGCAGTCAGTGTATAATATAAGTATATAATAACGATGCAAGAGAACTTGCAGTAACTAAATATGCAAGATACGAATATAGATATTTTCCGAGGACCAAGATATCTCTCTCAATATGGATTTCTTTTTTTCAAGAGCAGATATGTTTTTTTTTCCATGAAAGAATAAATTAATATTAATGTAAAGTTTACAAAGAAAAGCATTCGATGTTCAACGCTTTATTGAATTTATTCAGAACGACCAGAAGAAAAAAAACAGTCTCACATGCATGAGGTTGATAAGAAGTGCAGACATTTTTGGTGCAGACTGCAGACATTTTCCCTCCACAATCGAAGATAATTATCACACTATTGCAAGAAATACGTTATTTGATACTTATCAGAATACTTACTATCGGGGGTGCCAGGCCGTTGAATAATACTGTAATTTTTAATTCACTTTTGTTCCTAGGCAATGAGTGTTATTTTCCGATTGATTATGTCTAAAAAGTATAGAAAATGTCAATAGTTCCCAGCAAACTTTGCCTTTTAGACCAGAAAAGCGATAATTTGAAATCTAGTTATTTCTAACGGGCAAATTTGCACATTCTTTATCGCATAAAATAAGAAAAATAATTACATATGAATATCACAGTCCTCGTCATGGAGTCAAAGTTTGAAGAGAATAATAGCCATATTCAATACTTTTTACACATAAGCAATTTGAAAATAATAAGAACAAAAATCACTTGGCACGGTGTAATAGAAAGTGAGTTATACTAGCAAACCATTAGTATCCTCTATTCTCATTGGGTAACCTGACTGTGTGTCATACCAAGCTAAACTAAGAAAAAACAAAACAAACGATAACATTCTTTTTGAATTATCGCTACGTCCAATTTCCAAGTAACAACCATGGCTGCTATCGACAGAATTTGGTACATTTTAGGGGGAATACCTTGGAAATACGTTTTTAACGATTGACATTATCATGTTCCAATGCTGGGGGGGACTTTCACATTTTACCAATTGAAATTCCAGAACAATATTCATATCTCAATAGCCAAGTACTTATTTGCCTACAGCAGCTTTTAAAATTAATTACTTTTCTCATGCTATTAAAAAGGTACTCGAATAACAAACACATAGTAAAAAAATAAATATTTTCTAGTTTTGATAAAATAGATAGGACGTGTATGTTAGAATGGCGATTTGATCAAGGGATTCGGGATATCTTTAATAAAAAATGTTCTCATTTCAGGATCTATCTCTATAACAAAACTGTTCACACACACACACACACACACACACACACATATATATATATCATAAATATATAAATGAATTGGTAAACTGTAAAAAGCGTATAGATTAGAAGCAATTACCATTAATTTACATGAGAACATTTTTGAGCGTTTCCTGACCCCCAAATCAGTAATAATGGTATTTTAGGCTGGATCATCTGGGATCGGGAAGTATACAGACTGGGGCGTACGAGAAATAAGAAGAGGTGTGCGTTACTTTTATAACGGCTTCTTGCAAAACAAACGCCTTTTCCCCACTTCATAAAAGTATCGAAGTAAACAATCGAACACATCTACGTATATTTGTTCCTGCAACCTGTAATGTATTACATTATCCATTATGAAGCTTTAAAGAAAAAGCATTCGATTTTCATGTTTAAATGATACCTCATCTGAGAAGTTCAAAATGTTAAATAAAAAGAGAAAAAAATGTGAATGTTGAGCATGTTTAAAGTGCAAAGGGCCCGCTTCTCTATTTCTTTAATCTTGAAAGTTTTTTTTTTCTCCTTTTGATATCCCATAGCTTTAAAGTCATGTCAATTTCCCAGTCCTGCTTTGTCATCGGTATAAAAAGTTCTTTACATACAATTTTAATACTACGAGATTCCAAGCTGCTCACTCCGTTTTCACTTGACTTCAACTAAACGCTAAAATCTTCTGTCGGTCCATTTAATTTCTATACACTCACCTTAGACCCAATCCTTGGGGGTTCATTGTTTCACCCACAGTCTCTCATTCACTGCACCCCCTCCAAAAAACAACATGTCTCCACATTCTGTCAAGAACAACAGTGGTGGCGTGAATGTGACAAATTATCAAATTCTAGACTGACAAACTACGCAGACATTTTCAAAGCCGTACCGAATTATTACAAAATTACGAGGGATATTAAGTTGACATTCTCTTGTATCATTTCATTCGCTATTATCAAAAAGTATCAACATTCACGTAATCACATTCACTTCTTCAAGTGAGTGAGACATTTATGGAACAGTGGATGAGACAGACAGACGGTAAAACAATGAAACCACGGGGATTAGGCTTAGGGTTACTAAATATAAAGTTGATGATTTGTAACGTTCAGTTGAAGTCAAGCGAAAATCAAGTGGGAAGCTTAGTATTGTCTATAAAGGGCTTTGACGTTGATGACAAAGCGGGATTTGAAAATTAATTAAATTGTTTACAAAAGACAGGCCTTTGAAACTCAGCAGGCCAGTCCATGAGGCCAAGCTAGATGGTCGGCTCGGGGGCAAAAAATACAAAGGGCGCATTCCTAACATAAAAAAAAAATAATAATTATATATATATATATATATATATATATATATATATATATATATATAATAATTATCGTTAGAATACAAACGGGGGCGCATATTTCAAGCCCAGACAAGGGCGCATGAAACACTTGCACTGGCCCTTCGAAGCTCTCTGAAATATTTAAAAGAGATTGGAAAGAAAGGGGGGGGAAAAAGACACAGATTAAAATGGTACAAGTTAAGTAGTGCGGTCCCTAAAAAGATGTGCAGTTCCCCGCATCTCGTACTCCTATGACTGTAGTGCCGAATAACATTACCCTGCTGACATTCCTGTCGGGCAGAGTTGAGGTTAGATAATACGGATCTATAGTCATCACAGTAGGATATATGGAAATGCAGCTCTGTCGGAGAGACCGCATTTATTCGGGACCGCGCTACTTAACTTGCACCGATCAAATTAATAGAGAGAGTAAGATCTGCCACGTAGTCGATGACTGACTGCTCCCCCATCCCTGGCCAGGTTGTTTGAACTCCGGTAAAATAGTCAGGATTTAGACTGCTGACAGCAGGAGGGTGTCTCTGTCCGTGTCTTCAAAAAATATTTCGAAGCCATAATAGACTATTGAATCCTTTTATCTAGGACGAGACGACCAGGATGCTTATGAAAACGTTTGGAATACTCAAGATGCTCTAAAACTTCATATTCTACGTGCTTCAACTTCGTTATTTCAATTCGAGGGGCATTCGGTCTAGTGATCGATACAGCTCAATTCTGTTTCATGACATTGTTAGCATCATTGTTGGCCAATAAACCGCATTTTTATACTTTAAAAGATGATAAAATAAAACGAAATTACAGAATTTATTGTTCTTTAAAAAGTTGGTGGTTGAGTGTAAAATATATATGTATAAAATACATGTATTCATTTTGCAAGTAGATACAATCTAAAAAAAAATTGAACGATTGGTGTGACATATTCCTGTTTCGCATTGTGCTGTACTTAACTACATTTAAATGAGAGAGAGAACTGTTTTGTAACAAATAATTGAATTGTAACTTTTGAAAATTAAACACTATATATATATATATATATATATATATATATATATATATATATATATATATATATATATATATATATAGAGAGAGAGAGAGAGAGAGAGATACATACACACATTTTCGTCTCGCTTGATTATATTGTTTTTATTAGCTCAAAATGTTATTCTTGTCAGTTATGGCAGGTTGGTTGAAGTTGATATCAACGGTCACCAAATCTAGCGACTGTTTACTCATTACAATGGTGTGTGTGTGTATATATATATATATATATATATATATATATATATATATATATATATATCAAATGTGTGTGTGTGTGTGTTGTATGAGAGAGAGAGTAGCTTTGTTATCGGTGTGACGAATCACCCAACATAAAAGGCTCTTCATACCTGACCAAACAAGCTGCTAGATAGGCGAGCGACCGTCTACTTCGCTCGTTGGTTGGTTCAACCAGCGTATTCAATGGCTCATAGGTACATGAATTGATTAATAGTTGTCAGTAGGTAAAGGAGGGCATTATAATATAATGTATAGACTTTATAAAGGCTACAAACGCAGACACACAAAAAAACATAAGGCTTATGTCTATTCTGGAGAGGCGGAGCTTAGAAAAGTCGCAGTCATAGTAAAGAGAAGGGAAAAAAAGGACTGGAAGGTAGTTTAAAGCAATTAGTTGTTGGTTTGTGTTGATTTTTTTTATAGGTCATTTGATTATGAATTTATATTTACGCAGCTTAGTACGACACAAGGATAAATCAGATAGAAAGTTGAATGATCTTATAGCCCCAATAGAGGAGGGATAGCCGTCCTGCCAACCTGCCTTGAAAATCAGTTATCGAAATTCCGACTGCTACTTTTTTCGAATCGGCATTTTTTTTTTATGTATACTTACTCAGCTAAGCACGACACGAAGCCAAATTTGGAGAAAGAAAAGGGTTTAGAAAGATTGTATTGCTCCAATATTCTAAACGGAGAGGGTGGGGCTTGCCTGTTTGATTTGAAAATCAGCTAATGATATCCTGACTTCTACTAAAGGCAAATTATGTGCGATGTTCACCCAATACACATCGGGTTGATTTGTAGGGCGGAAAATAGTTACAACCAAATTGCCCAGTCATTATGAAACCACGAATTGGTGGACTATTGACCCTACTCTTTCCATACTGATTGTTCCTTTTCGAGAAGACCGTAGAATGGCTCAACTGAAACAGTGGTAAAAAAATAAATAAAATAAAATCACTGAATATATCCTCCAAACGGATTGCACAACTTGAGGAAGCCATAGAATTGATCGGTCAAAATGTTGTGATGGGTATAAAAACCCAGAGATCAATGTTCCTAACAACTAATGCACAGTGAACAGGTTTAGGTCTCACGCACTGGTCAGAATTGGAATTTAATTTTGGAATTGGTGACAGTACAGAAAATATTCACCAGAATGGTGAGTGACATGAGAGATTTGAGCTATAAGGATAAATTAGAAAAATTGGGTACGACTACATTATTCGATAAGGAGGGGCAAGAGGAGACGATGGAAACTTTCAAGATGATAAATAGCTTTACAAATTATGGAATTCCAATGTTTAATATGTCAAATAGGAAGGGAAATTTACTAGCTAGATCTATAGTCAAAACGAAGTCGCAAAAACAAATGTTTTTGAAATACCAGAATAGTCAACCATCATATGTAGAAAGAAAAAAAAAAAAAAATAGGAGGAGTATAAATGATTTCAGTAAGTTAGATACATTTATATCCAATTGGATAAGAAAAAATTCATCGGGCGATTTTGGGAGTTATTAGCTGAAATATACACACATATATATATATATATATATATATATATATATATATATATATATATATATATATATATATATATAGGAAAAAATGTGCCGAATAAATGTTCCGCTGTACTGGTCTGCTCAAAGCATTTTTTAAAATTAAGTTTTATACATTTTTACAACTTGAATTGGTGTAAATTTTGATGTGGACCACCTATTTCTAATGTTAATTGTTTACGGAGATGCCCACAGAGACATTTTTATTTAATTAATAAATAAATAAACAAACTCCTGAGGTTTGATAGCTCGTTTTTCATCAACTTTTTATATTTTAATTACTTCCTTATTAATATTCCATTTCAATTTTGTTTTTACTTTCGGTCACAACTTTTTTCTGTTTAACATTTCATTTTTATTGATTATGCTTATGCTTATGCTCTGAAAAAAAAAAGGAAAAAAAAAAAGTAGCTTAATTTCCATGACAACCGATTTAATCCAGCACAGATTATCCTGGCAATATAACTGATAGTGAATCTATCAGAATACCAGTTTATATTCAAAATATAGCGAGCATATTTTGTACCTCTCATATGGGTGGGTGAGATTCCCTAAAAGGACTGAGAAGGCTTTTGCGAAGACATCAGATAAGAAAGTTCAAGTGAACATTTTACCAAAAAAAACCGCGCTATTAATCAGACTTGAAGATGCGTACAATACAAAGGTATTCTCTGGACAAAAGCAAGTCGTAACTAGTCTCGATCATCTGCTTGCATAGTACCAGGTTCTCATATCTGACCTTGAACCCCCGAATAAAAGTTGAAGGAAATCGATGTACCTCCAGCCACCTTTCAAGGACCAATCATTCAAGCATTTTTGTTTCATTTTGGTCAAGCTAAACTTTTATCCCTTGTGAAGAATAAAAATTCAGTTAATTGGTCTACAATAATGATTGCACCGTCATGAACCAGAATTGATCAGTACCTGTTACCTCTCGAATTATTGTAACGAAGCTGGAGCACTTACGATATGAAGTTATAGAGCCTCCTCCGTACTCACTTGACCCAACCCCAACTAACATCTTCACAGGCATCTGCGTCGTTTTATCCGAGATAAAAGGACTCAACAATCAGAGGGCTATTATTTTGGCTTTCGAAGATTTTCGAACACACACACACACACACACACACACACACACACAAATAATCACAAACACGTGTAGACAAGATTATACAGAGAAACATACACACACACAAGATTCATATGCATACAGAGACACACCTACACAGAGACAGGCAGGGGGGGGGGCACTGATCAGAAAGTGTTTGGATTGTCAGTGTTTTGACAGAATTGTTGTTACAAATGACAAAAGACTGAATCAATAAATTGCCATTCAGACGTTTTCGTTTCCCTCGTCTTTTTTTTTCTCCTCGCGAAAATTACAATCGATTCATCAACGGGACCGGAACAGAGTTCGATTGCACTTAGGAATGACAAGAAAAGAAGAAAAATCTTTTCAAGGTTCAATTACCACACCCTAGCCAGGAGAACGAACTCTTGGTTTCATCAAAAGTTCATTAATCGACATCTCGCCGGGCTCGATCCCCACAGCTAAGCCCTGTGACACGCCTAGACAACAATAAAGTCGGTAGTCCACCAATAAGAAAAAAAAAAGGCATTTTTTACAACATAATCTCCTTTCTGGTCAATATACTTGTTACTTGGTGACTATTTATCAAATACATCGAACCTTATACGATGGAAATTTCAGATAAAAATTCTGCTAATAACATTGTGTCTGGCTAGGAATTCATCGATCTAACTTCGTAACTTAATTTAATTCGACATGTAACAGGACAAATTTCACAATTTATATTTCCCAGCGTCAAAGACACCATTCTTTTTTTTAATCTGGGAATAAGTCTTTAAAATTCACTCCGCGTCATGAGGGACTTTTTTTTCCGAAAAAATTTCATAAGTCTGAATTTGGATTTGACTTTGAGGCTGGAGCGGCCTCGACGCTGGGGAATACGGCAATCATTTTTTCAACGAAAAAGTACAATTATTTAAAAAAAAACACAGTGGGCATTTTCCATTGATAGTTATTTTTATCACATTACAATTGGGTGATGAGTAAAGTAGCGCAGATTTTGGCCAATGTCAAATCAATTTTGATAATCGGATTTTAAAACAATTACTTTTTTTTAAATATAAGAATAAAAGCAATGAGGATTTGTCTGAATGATTTCGACATTGTTGCCTCCAGCACAAGTAAATAGAATCGAGATTTCTATTCATCAGTTAGTTTCTTTTTGCCTGGCTCCTCTCTCTTTCTCCATATATATATGTGTGTGTGTGTGTGTGTGTGTGTGTGTGTGTGTATGTATTGTACACGTGAAAGAAATTAGATGAAATATTGATAGGAGAATGAAGTTCTCCATTTCCTCGTGGAGTGATTTCGAGAGATCTGTAAGATACCCCACAAGACATGATAAGCGCTAGTTAACTTGACAGATTGACATATCGATCAATCAGTTTAAATTTTGACTTTTGGGTATAGGTCAGGTCAGGGATCAATGCTTGCTGTTTATACCATATAACCCAATACAACCGGTTACCAGTTACTTTAGGAGATGGGCACCACCAAGTAACTTCCATTGCCCTGAAAAATGCCATTCTCTGGGCCATAGCGTAAACTGGAATTATTCAATTACACACATACACACACACACACATATACGCGTTATATCATTTCAAACTATTAGAAATGAATTCCTGATGAGAATATCATTTGGGCTAGACAGTGTAAGTAGAATGAGCCATTTCAAGAAAATGGTTGCTGCAGCAACAGAACTTGGGATCGATAGGTAGACGCTTTATCGTAGCGTTGCACTAAACAGCCCACAAAGATCCAAATAACTGCCATGTGTCCAAATTTGGACTTTCGCCTCACCGGCAGGTAATCTAGCACAATGGTTAAGAGCGACGCTACGTTAAACCGGCTCCCTATTAGTCACAGGTTCTACTCATGCCGCATTTTCTTTGATTATTTATTCTACTCATGCTGTAAAGGCCAAATGATATTTTCACCATGTATTGAGGGGGGGGATTTTAAATGATATAATGCATTCATCATTATTCCTGTCGGATAATACAACCATTTCTAAATAATAAATACAAGAAATAAACGAATATATATATATATATATATATATATATATATATATATATATATATATATGAGCAAAGATTGGAAATTATAAGCAAAAAGTAAATATTTGTTCCTCGTTCTTCGTTTTCCAACAGATGTTGAATTTTTGGATTTAAATTAATCCTTTGGGTTTCAAGTAATCACGCCATTTTGGTATTTTTCTGGCTGATTGTACCGGAAGAAGGAAAACGGATTGGCCCTTTCAAGCAAGGGGTCAGGTCGGTCAGATTAGACACAAGAAAAGGACAACGCCCGACTATGTTAGCAAGATCACATGGCAGTGATATCGACACTTTAATGAGAGAGAAAGTTGGGAACACCCGTTGGGAATTGGTCACTGCCAAAAGGTCGAGAGACTTTCTTTGGCCTTCCAAGGCTCACCGATGAGAGAAAAAAACATTGGATGAATATCCAAGTTAGCATTGTCCATCAGATAGAATAAATAAATACATCTCCCTCATCGACATCGGGGTCGGGTTCCTGAAAAACAGTGACTACCATTGGCAGTTATCTAAATATGGGTTGCTTAATGAAATATAGCGTAGGAATCTTGCGACCAATCTATGTTGACTCAGAAAAATCACTCGATTTGCCATTCCACCAATAATATTTTACATTATCGTATATTTATATTTTTTCTAGGGGGACGGCGTTGAATGAAAGGACATTGATGGGACTTGGTGTAAATATTCCATTTTTCATCTCATATCTATCCAATCTCAGTGAAATTGATATCATTCGATTGCTCATTGTCTGAGAGAACTTTGACATTCAAGCTCCACATCTATTGCCATTATTATGGCGACGGCACTAACGTTGTAACTGCAGCATTGGCGTTTCTTTCTTTGGGGGTTGTATCGAAATTGATGCCAAAAAGAAAAAAAAAAAAAAAAAAAAAAAAGATCATGAGACCTTTATAAACTCGAGGCAAAAAATCAGATTGTTGTGCAAACATCTCATTGGAAATATTTGTTGCGTTGTTGATGCCGTCTCAATCGCTGGCTCGGCTTGTGTTATGAAGCAGTTGATCCACACGTAGAACTCTATCAGTGAAGAAATTCTCATTTGAATCCGACAAAATCTTGACGTAATTGTCAAACATTTTAGTTTACGTGCAACGATTAAAAGAAATCTTATTTTGGAAAAATAAGTGATTTTTTTCAAATAAATGTAGTATGGACTTTTGAGACACCCTGTAAAAGAAATAATTAAAGAGTGATAAAAGCAGCCTTCAGACAATACTACTTATGATTCAAAATAATTAACCAACAATAGATATTATGTATTTTGATAATACAGATAGAATCATTTATTATAATAACGGATAAGGTTATCAAGCGATTGTTATTAAAAAAATCAGTCTGTCTCAAATACTATATCCAAAACGCACTAAAAATTATCTGTAGAAAAATAGAAAAATCTATTTCGTTCATAATTTGCTGGTTTTTTTTCTGTTCCAATTAATACACTAATAATAAAATGTATTTTTGTATGATATATCCATACTTGAATAATCCAGTTATCTTTGACGGGTACTAAGTAGGTATAAGTAAATAAACATGGTTTTTAGTGCGTATAAAACCCACCAAGCACACCCTGTTTTGGTTCATTTCTTTCGTGCCCGGACCTCATTCAATATCTGTATTTTCTGTAAGCAAGATCCAATTGCAAAGAATGATTCCACAAAGTCTCGTTTCGACCAGCCGACTCTTTTTTCGACAATAGCGAAAGAAAAGTGTTTTCAATCAAGAAAAAAGAAATAATGCGGTCGGGGAAAAAAAAGACAAATAAACCTTGTTATTATACAACGAAAAGAAGTTTTTTTTTTCAAGCGAATCTCAGTGAACATAAATAAAATATCGACAGACGATCAGGTGATTAGTAAACAAACCCATTCAGTATCACATTGATTCACAAAACAAAACAAATATCATTGACCGTGTATACGAGTGCGAATGAAAGAAGGCGTTTTGATACACTGTTGCCAAAATCATTGTCGTGGCTGTCCGCCATTACAAAGACGAAAAATATGTCTGCGCAGAGTCAATAAAACTAGGAGAAACAACTAGAGTTCCGTCCTCAAACCATCTAGAAGTGATTTTTCAAATTTTTGACTGTGGAAGTCTCTCTCAGTTTTGGAAAATTGGGAAAAAAATAATTAAAATTAAGAAAAAATCCTAATTAGCAACACTGGACTCACGACATGACAAAAAAAAATTTAAAAAAACCAAACATCTAAATATTGTCAACAGCAGACTCACTAATTTGCAAAACAAAATCATTTGAATTAGCAACCCTGAACAGTGGATGACATAAAAGTGGCAGTGAGCGTAGTTTTCTTCAAACATTATCACAGACAGCTAGCAACCTTGACGGGAAAATATTGAGAAGGGAAAAAACAGAAACAAAAACAAAAAACAAATGAAAAAAAAAAACATCGTATAATTTTTTAAAACTTTCTTTTCCGGGCAGGTGTGTGTGTATGTGCAACGGGGGGGGGGGGGGAGAAAATCAACCTCCACTAAAAAACATGTACCTAGATAAGTAATTATCTGCCTTACTTACGAGGGAGGGCTGAATACGTCACAAGGACGGTTTAGTGCACCCAACCCACCCTTGCATACGTGTGGATGGTTTCAGAAATTATCAGGTTCCCTCGGCACTTCCCTATTTGGGACGCCCCATGGATGAGGAAATGAACCTGACCCTACTCCTTTCGGTTCAATGAGGAGGAGCAGCAGCCTCGGGGACGCCTCCCGGGAACTACACATTCATTTTTTTTTTCTTTCTGGCTTCCACAAAAAAAAATTCAATTCATTTCGTTAACAGTCTCCGAATTTTCTGCAAATGTTATTAAATATCACCCAACAACGAAAACAGAGTCGGCACAATACCCTGTACAATATGCCAAGTATGAAAAACAACCTTGAATAATACTTCTTCCTTTGTCAACCTGTTCCAGGTGCGAACCCAACGCCTTCAATTTAATAAGAGAGGAGGTTATTATTCACGTAGAAAACAGAGAGAGAAAATGCTTTGGCAGGAGCAAAGAATGAACGAATTAAAAAGTAGGAGGCAGAAAAGAATCAGTGAAGCGTGTGTAGAAGGAAGCGAGACAATCTTGATCCTTGGTTCGTATTGTAAGGTATTGAGTGTGGATAAACGAGAAGGTGGGCGTGCCCCCCTTGAATGGGTCCTTTCTAAGGTCACAGTCGAGGGCAACGCTCACCCACAAACTTACAATCCTTACTCATAATTCAAGATTGTCAACGAAGTTGGAAGACGTATAGGTGTACCTTGATCAGGGCGGTTGATTCGTTCCAAAATTTTCGGCACTGTTCAAGTTTTTTTTATTTTTCAAATTCAATGTTTTTTCCCCCCAGCTCATACTTAGTTACTTTAATTTGCACAGCGATACCTTTATCGCACTGACTAAAACCGCACTATTGAAGGTATCAAAGTATTTGTATTCACTTGTGTCTGCCAATGTGGGTTTCTAAGCCAATATCTCCGAAAGTTCTTAAATTTTCTGAAAGGGTATGCCGTGAGATACGGAAGAATTAATAATTAAATTTTGAGGCAGATCTAGGAGCTTCTTCCTATTGAGAGATATTTGTTTAAACATAAAGACTATAATACGAAAAATGAAAATAGAGAAGACAGTACCTTATAATACAATTATATATGAACTGATTTTCAATTTTTTTCTCTCAGCGTCAGATATAAGTGCTCTTCGAGAGCTTCCTAGTTTAGAATCTGATATTCGTACCATTGAGTGTGTATAGGAGAGGGCAACAAAATTCAGATTAAAGAAAAAGATTACGAATTGTTTTGTTCAACTAGTTCATAGAGTAGCCATTTCCCTGGTACGGTTTTTTCGTGTGAGTACAAATTTTAGAATTTTGATCATATTTTTTTCTTTTTAGATTACTTTCATTTAATTGATATTACAGACATCAACACCGGCCAATGTTTTGCCCCAGGAGGGTCGATTGATTTAATAAAACCGTCTTTACAAATTTTCTATTTTTTCACATGCACGCACACTCGCAGAGGGCATGACCGTTATTAGCACAGACGCTGCGAACTCGGTTCAGGTAATGGCTGAGTATATTGGCTTGGAATTAATGCTCTTGGGAAAGACATGAATCCAAATCTTCCTCTGTTGTGGTATGGATTAATGAGTTGAGGGAGTGGGTAGTGCCTAGCCCCAAACAGAGAGACCTGTCTCCTTTGGATATAAGCCTTCGAAATATCAGTTTTAATCCTGGCTCGAAGACAGACCATTAGCCAGCAAGCAGGTCTGATATACATTCTTACTGAGCCTACTAGATTGTGAGAGGGAGGAGGGAGGGCGCAATCTTTATAAGGGTGCGTCTGCCTGCCTTCAAAGGTATCGGTTGGAAATACGCAACTCTTTTAGCCACCGAGCACGCCTTAAAATACACTGGCCGATAACTGTCCCACCCCTCTACAGACACACAGAATAGTTGATAAGTTCTCAGAAGCCAGGTTGTTTTAGGAGACGGCGGCGTCTATTGGCACGAACAATCTTTTAATACTTCAAACAGATAATCTCCTCCACTCCGGTTGAACCCAGCACAACGACCACAAGCAAAGATTAGATTATCGAGACCTAATCCTTTCTATTTTCAATTAGTGGAGTTTTTAGACAATAAATATTTCGCAGTCTCCAAATAAATTGCTTCTCAGATTTATCTCTCGCGATAAAGTAAAGCTTTCTTTATCGAACAAAGGGACTTTAGTTGGACATTGAACAGAATTGATAAAACATTAAAAGAATTTTCCTTTGTATGGGGGAAGAGAGCAAACAAGAAAGAGAGAGAGAGAGAGAGAGAGAGAGAGAGAGAGAGAGAGAGAGAGAGAGAGAGAGACGGGGGGGGATAGGATCCCAGCAACGAGATATTTTGGTCTAGATGTAATAGGACAGAACACAAGAGGAAGGTATTGGTGCTATGTGAACACAGGCAACCTCAGTCAGTATTCGAACCCAGTTTAAAAGATCATGTTCCCTGCGCTTGTAACCATTAGGCTAAAACCCGACTTCGAAATATTTGGGGTTTAAAGACATAGCAAGAATCCACGGAAGACGTCAGTAACGAAAACAGCCACAACGTTCAGGGTATCGATCCATGGAACCAGCGTTTACAACAATTCATTTGCTTGAGAAATTGGCGTATTTAGAATTCGTTTCTTAAGAGAAAGAGACGGGTCCGCGTAAGAGAGAGAAAAGGGGAGAGAGAGAAGGGGGGGAAAGAGAGAGAGATGGAGAAAGGGGACAGAGAGAGGGAGAAAGGGTACCGACAGAGAGAGGGAGAAAGGGTACCGACAGAGACAGGGAGAAAGGGTACCGACAGAGACAGGGAGAAAGGGTACCGACAGAGAGAGGGAGAAAGGGTACCGACAGAGAGAGGGAGAAAGGGTACCGACGGAGAGGGAGAGAGAGAAAGGGGACCGACAGAGAGGGAGAGAGAGAAAGGGGACCGACAGAGAGGGAGAGAGAGAAAGGGGACCGACAGAGAGGGAGAGAGAGAAAGAAAGGGGACCGACAGAGAGGGAGAGAGAGAAAGAAAGGGGACCGACAGAGAGGGAGAGAGAGAAAGAAAGGGGACCGACAGAGAGGGAGAGAGAGAAAGAAAGGGGACCGACAGAGAGGGAGAGAGAGAAAGAAAGGGGACCGACAGAGAGGGAGAGAGAGAAAGAAAGGGGACCGACAGAGAGGGAGAGAGAGAAAGAAAGGGGACCGACAGAGAGGGAGAGAGAGAAAGAAAGGGGACCGACAGAGAGGGAGAGAGAGAAAGAAAGGGGACCGACAGAGAGGGAGAGAGAGAAAGAAAGGGGACCGACAGAGAGGGAGAGAGAGAAAGAAAGGGGACCGACAGAGAGGGAGAGAGAGAAAGAAAGGGGACCGACAGAGAGGGAGAGAGAGAAAGAAAGGGGACCGACAGAGAGGGAGAGAGAGAAAGAAAGGGGACCGACAGAGAGGGAGAGAGAGAAAGAAAGGGGACCGACAGAGAGGGAGAGAGAGAAAGAAAGGGGACCGACAGAGAGGGAGAGAGAGAAAGAAAGGGGACCGACAGAGAGGGAGAGAGAGAAAGAAAGGGGACCGACAGAGAGGGAGAGAGAGAAAGAAAGGGGACCGACAGAGAGGGAGAGAGAGAAAGAAAGGGGACCGACAGAGAGGGAGAGAGAGAAAGAAAGGGGACCGACAGAGAGGGAGAGAGAGAGAGAAAGGGGACCGACAGAGAGGGAGAGAGAAAGGGGACCGACAGAGAGGGAGAGAGAAAGGGGACCGACAGAGAGGGAGAGAGAAAGGGGACCGACAGAGAGGGAGAGAGAAAGGGGACCGACAGAGAGGGAGAGAGAAAGGGGACCGACAGAGAGGGAGAGAGAAAGGGGACCGACAGAGAGGGAGAGAGAAAGGGGACCGACAGAGAGGGAGAGAGAAAGGGGACCGACAGAGAGGGAGAGAGAAAGGGGACCGACAGAGAGGGAGAGAGAAAGGGGACCGACAGAGAGGGAGAGAGAAAGGGGACCGACAGAGAGGGAGAGAGAAAGGGGACCTACAGAGAGAGAGAGAGACAGAGGGAGGGAGAAAGGGGACCGACAGAGAGAGAGAGAGACAGAGGGAGGGAGAAAGGGGACCGACAGAGAGAGAGAGAGACAGAGGGAGGGAGAAAGGGGACCGACAGAGAGAGAGAGAGACAGAGGGAGGGAGAAAGGGGACCGACAGAGAGAGAGAGAGACAGAGGGAGGGAGAAAGGGGACCGACAGAGAGAGAGAGACAGAGGGAGGGAGAAAGGGGACCGACAGAGAGAGAGAAAGGGGACCGACAGAGAGAGAGAAAGGGGACCGACAGAGAGAGAGAAAGGGGACCGACAGAGGGAGAATCGTATAACGCAGATGAACACAGAACATGAAAAAGTCAGACCCTGACGAGAAGACAATTGATAATTAGCAGGAGAGATTGATTAACAGTGTTTTTTCTCCTCCCCCCCTCCAACTTTCAAAAATTTCTTGAATACCATTTAAACAGCATCTGTCAATAAAATACGAAAAGAATTTCGCCGACCAATAGATGATGGTGAAACATTCTCTTCGCAGCAAAAAAAAAAGCATTCACAAAATGAAATAAATAGTTCCTGAATTGAAGAGTAGTAGCAAGCGCCCCCCTTCCAACAATAATTATGGTAACAGATTCATTTGAACAATCGGAATAATTAGAACGAACAATCTGTGTCTTCAGCCACTTTAACAAAAGTGTTGCACCAAATATGCAGTAAGAATTGCAAGAAAGAACCGTGAATGTAGCTCTAATCAAAAGGTTGTTATGTCAACTTTTGTTCGACTGAGTTGAATAAAAAAAGCCAGTCATGTTGGTAACAAAGAGCCCGAATGAAAGGCGGTGGCGTAGCTGGAGAGAGATAGCTGGAAATTTTAGGTCCATGAGGTGGGGCTTGATTCCTTGAAGGACTCCCAACATTTAGTGAAATTTGCATTAATAGACATACACTATCAACAAATTGGTTGAAAACAAACCCAATAGGCTGAATTATTATGTATGTAATATTTACAAACGTATCCTTATTATTAAATCATGTTAGTAGAAATGCAGTATGTGAACTATTACTTAGAGAAGCTTTTGCCCCCATCCCATTGGGGGCCTGAGGTTTTCAAACCCCTCCGACCACATCTCTGAATGAAAAAAAAAATTGTTCAGTCGTTGGGAAAAATAGAGAGCCTCACTAAATTACAGAATAGTTTCAAACCGAACCAACCCCTTGTTAGCCAGATTCAAAATGTAAAGTGTGAAGTCGGAGGAATTTCGTTGTAGTCTCAAAACTTTCTTGTGCAAGAGTGGTTTGCCCTAGGGCCAACCTGCTCCAAGATTCGTCTCGTCCAAGTTCACGAATGAAATGCAATCTTTACACAGCAGAATGGTCTGTTGGAAAAGTTCGCTAATCGTTGCCACCATCAAAGATATTTAGTAATCTTAGCTCTAAAAAGCCAGTAGTGTGTGGCACCGGGTGAGGACTGAACCCACTATAGGAGCAAAGTGAGCTATCTGTCCACACAGTCTAGCATAATTTTGTTCAAAGCATTCGTTCTAAGAACCAAAAAGTCAGACTTTCTCCCAATTTACATTGGGTGTATATTCCATTTTAAGAAAAAATTCAGGGAAAATACCCATTATTAACGACACACTTGAAAGAGTCCCCCCCCCTCTAAAGGGGGAGCTTGGGGATGAATTAAAATTCTTAGCACAATCTAGTATTATCAAATATAGGCAAGAATACTGGATAGACTGCTACAGCATTGAGGTAAGTTGTTGTCACTTGATCCTCATTAATCATAGAATACTGAAGGCAGTACTGGATTACCGATATGGCTTGTTGCATCTTGATCTTTAGAGTGTATTACCCGATTGTACAAATGTAAAAACCCAATAAATATAAATAATAATTTCCATTATTATGATAACTAGAAAGCATTTGAGAATTAGTGCAAGAAAATTTCTTTTCCTAAAAATTATGGTGTTCACTGCCCAGGTTGGGTGGAGCAAAACATTTCGGGGGAGGGGCAAAAGGGTGAATATATCTTGGCAATCCTGTTATACGACAAGCATTCCACCCGCCATTTGTAGTGAAAGCAAGCACAACTCACTGATCCGGAAGGTCTAATTGACTATTAACGAAAGCGCATGACCTAATCCAGGGGTAAATCTATGAAGTCAGCGACAGAGAATTATAATTCAGTCTTTTTCGGTGGGAACACTAAACTGGGGTAACATAGAACAACTGTACCGCACCATTATCGCTAATCGACAACAAGGCTCCAACTTTCGAACTCCTCCCCTCTGTGAGAAGGCCTGTTCCAGGGGTGGTCTGTTTGACCCCACTCCCTATAGACGGCACATGAAGCGTCTGTAACGCTAGGTTGTAATCAAATAATTCTAAAAGTATGTATTTGCCGTACAGGTACACTGAAAGAAGTACTGATGTTCGCAGTTTGAAATTAATTGAAACTTGCCATCGGTCAATATTTGAACAACGTTTACCTCAAATTTTGAAGTCATGCAAAATAAAATTGAAGCAAAAAATAAATATGATCAGAATAAATTCTATTAAATTCATCACAGGTGTTTTCCATTGGAAAACATCTGAAATAGAATTTAAAAAAAAAAAAAAAAAAAAAAAAAACAAAAAAAAACAACAAAACAACGTCAATTCAAATTTTGTTAATAAACCAATCAGAAAAAGGTAGCCAAAACGTAAAAACACTTTTCCTAGAAAAAATTAATACAAAAAAAAAAAAAAAAAAAAAAAATTATATATATATATATATATATATATATATATATATATATATATATATAAAGGGTCTAGGGGAGTACTGATGCCGATTCTCAGTTCTGTAGACAAAACGGTATGGCCAGGAGCACCGGATGACAAACATACATAAAGATACGCACACACAAACACATATATGGAAAAAAAAAAAAAGAAAAAAGATATAACCCTCTGCCATCCTTGACGGCTACGGTTGTTCAGTATAAGGTGAAATAAATTTAAGCGACTTCGACACCTTATAGAATGTGTTCATCATCTTACAACTCTAAGGATTAGAAAAAAAAACTGAATCAGCGTTTTTAAAATCTAATAATGTTAATGGATTAAGGAAAAGATAGACGATGATGTCACGAAGAGACAATATAGCTAACGAAGATTTTTGTAGGATGCTAACACTATTTGTTTTTGTTTTTTTCTTGACCTTTAAATAAGACGAAAAGATGCTGCGTGAGTGAGTAAAATAAGAAAGAAAAAAAAAAAAAAGAGATAGAAGACACGTGCGAGGGAACGGAAATCCAGCTTTTCATTTTTCTAGGAAGATAGAGAATATATTTTCATTTTCAACTCAACTCCTGTCAATGCTTTTTCAAAGCTGTCACCACGGTAACAAGTTAATTGTCTGTGAGATATCATTATACTATTCACAGTTGTGGCTTTGTGCCAGATTATGTTATATATATATATATATATATATATATATATATATATATATATATATATATATATATATATATATATATTTATGACCTCAGAGTATAGTTATGGATTATTAATAATTCGAACAATATGAGAGCGAAATGACAATATTAGAAAGCCAATTTGATAAGTGATTTCATTTCGATGTTTCGCCTAAAACGCTTTTTCAAGAAATGTGGAAGTATATAAGAAAATGGTGTATCTAAAGGAAAAACATATCCCATAATTGATGATATAAGCGAAGAAATGATATTCAACATTTCGCAAGAGTGTGCGTGGGCCGGCCCGGGATGTGCAAAATGATATTTGATCCCCGAGCAACACCTGGTATCATTATATATATATATATATATATATATATATATATATATATATATATATATATATATATATATATATATATATATATATTAGTACATGAGTACGTATGTATGATCTTAGCTTAATCTAGCGTGGGACACCCTATGATCATTACCATTTAGTAACGAGTACTATGCTCCCAGTAATCTTCGTACCTAACCAAACTAAATAACACTTAATGAATAAATAGCTTTTGAAACATCGGTAGCCTCTAACTTCGAAGATTATTCGTTAGTGTTGTAAATTCACTCTACAAAACACACATGCGAGATACTTGCACAAGAAAAAAAAAATAGAGAGGCCCTTACCGGACAGAACTTTCTACGAGCTTCATTAGGGGTTAACCGTAGAGAGCTTTATTACCCGGGGTAAAACTACCCCTTTTTCTTCCCCTCTTTGAACAGGAAAAACAATTTATCAGATTCATATTGATTCCTTTTGCATTATATTCAAGTTGAAATATTAATAAATATGCTTCTTTCCTAGAGGAAGAAGAAAGTTAAAAGCGGAGGTGAAGCAAATTAAATTTAGAAAAATAATCTGTTTCGTTGATACGGGTATTTACAAATACAAACCCGAATCAAGACAGCAATCATGAAAGCGAGACACCTTAAGTATTAACAGTCTCTCCAGAAGATATCCAGCAATATTTGAATATCTCGAGAACTGGTTGTGTGGCCTCGATTTAACTTAACATCTAGCCAGAAGGAATCTTACTGCGCAAGCCGGAAAAATCAGTCTCACGCAGGGTTACTCAGTCAGCAGTGAGACGCGATTGAATGACCTTGTTTACTAAGTGACCACAGCATTCACAATAATCGACGATTAACTCAAGAACATTACAGAAAACGATGCAAAATCCGAATGCAGAAATATTGGTTTAGATATTTTCCATGTTATCAGAATAAGAAACTAGAGTCCGTTTTATTGTTAGTTTCTCTTCATTTTAATATTATTGTTTAGTTGAAATACTTATATCGTCAACAGCGTTTTCACAAGTTTTACCTCATTCTATTATTGTTGCTTTTCAAGCCCCTCCTGTTATAGGTTGCAAGAGTATTCAAGATGTACAAATGCATAAACAGTAAGATTTATCTAAAAATCAATACGAATTACGTACGTCGAGAGTAAATATCCTGCATGTGCTTCCATAATGGAATATGGATAAATATTTCACTACAAGTTTTATTGCACCTTATTCTCATACAACTGTAGCCATCAAAGATGGTGAAAGGATTTTATTTTATATGTGCGTGTGTGTTAACGTTTGTTTGTGTTCCAGCGCTCCTGGCCATAACACTTTTGTCTACGAACTTGAAAATTGGCAACAGTACTCCGTTAGACTCCTTCCAGATATTCCTATTTTTTTTTTTTTTTTTGTAAATCAAAACCAAAAGAAGCTTTTATAGACTTTTTTGGAACCGACCCTATTCTGACAAGTTTATTAATACTCTCTATTTCCTTTTTTTATTTTTTTTACACTGTATTTTGTTTTGTTTTGTTTTACTTTGTACATTTATTTATTTTGTTGAAACAGGTATTTACAATATTAATCCGGGTTAACATTTTTTTCCTTGCGTTCTAATTATTCAAATTTTCCAAATGAATTTGTTACCTCAATCAACATTAGTCCTATTTATTCCTGTCACTGTAAAAACAAAGGAGTACAAATGTTGCAGTAATCAACTTCAATTCGAATTGAAGTTCGGAGTGGAGTTTGTTTCTGTAGCAGCCGGACTCGTTTACCATTTCTTTCGTTCTTTTAAAATACTGATCGAAATTCCGAATTTACGACAACAAATTAAATTGCTATTTACGATATAGTAGACTGTTAATCAAGTTTAAAACTTATTTCGAGCTGTTTCTTCGATTTATCTAGTGGAATTAACTTAGCAAAAAAAAAACAACTTTGCTTCAATTTCGTTGTCTTGCGATTTTAAGGTTTTAAGATTAAAATGTTCCTCGCATCGTAACGAGATTTAAATAAATAAATAAACATAGCAAAATCAAAGCAAAAGGTTTGGAGAGATATGATTGTCTGTTACACTTGACGCTCGAGAGAGAAAAATAACTATTCGTTTTGATTTATACAGGGTTGGCTCAAGGTACCAGAAAGAGACTTGCCATTTTGTATTCTTTCAAGACTGAAATTGGGGAAAATCTGGCACTGATCAAAGTTATGATTCCGAAAATAAAGATTTGGTATCGAGAAATACATACAAAAGATAATAACAACCCCCTAGTGACACACGAACAATATGATACGACAGATATATACATAAATATAAGATATAAAAGATGTATTGTCAGCCATATTTTCAGAAGCTCAATCTGATGATGTTATTTCCTTATTTTGGAACTGAACCTACTCAATTTGATCCCAAGACCATACAAATTTGGTCTTGTTCGGCGAAAGATATTTGGCAACCCAGGCAGTAGCCTAGCTCGCCAAGTGCTAGGGCGCCTGTCAATTATCTCCGTCAGCAAAACTTTACAAATACTAATGGGAAAATGAATAGATTAAACTAAAAGTAAGAGAGCACATACCTCTAACAATACCAGTATCTCTATAACATAGGAGAGGTAACTGTGCATGGATCTCATTGCCCTCTCTTCCACAAAATTCTATAGAAATTCATTGAGAATTTCTCGACACACCGTATGGACAGAGAGAACTTTTGGCGATATCGTATGATACGGGTAGATAGTTAAAATGTCGGAGAGGTGAATGTGCATGGATCTGCTCAGATGTTTCATTTCTTCCGTGGCCCTTGGCCCACCGTTCCACAAAATTTAATTGAGAACATTTGGAGATATCGTGCGGACAGAGACAAGAGAATAGAAAGACACGCGGTAATACAAATACCTCCCCAACTTCGTTGGCAGAGGTAACAAGAGGATTGTTGTAGCTAATTCATGTAATGTTTCTTGATGCACCTGTTCTTTTTCTATTGCTTAGTTCTAACAAAAAACATGTCAAGATGATTGCCCGTAATGAAAACGGACTCTTTCCTCGTTGTAATAATGAATCTGTCATATTCGCCAAATGAGAATCTGAAACTTGGTCGCTGCGTCGGAACCGTTTTTCTTTACCTGATTATTGTAATCAACTTCATTCCTATTAGTGTTTTGTCACTAAAGCATAAATAAATAAAAACAATTCTATGTATTAAAAAGGCACCGAAGTCCAGCTTGCTTGGGACACCAAGAACACGAGGGTCGGCCCAGGATGTGTATTTTAATCTGGACAAAATCCTTGTAAAATCCTACTTTGCTCACGCGGTAAAAAAAACCTAGCCTAACTTAATTTCTGAGATGAGAAATTGTCATTATCATTTACTGATTTATTAAACCTGCTGTCCTCGTGTTAGTTATTATACTTACAACGTTTCAGTCGCTGTACCCCCGGGCTTCTTCTGGTGTCTATTGTACATAGTAGCTTTATGGGAATGTCCAATTGAACATTTTACATGGGTAACAGAATAAAACCAATCTGTCTTCGTGGATTGAATAAAGGGTCCAGTTTAGATATCAAATATCTAATTCTAGACAGCCTGTATAGAGAGTCAGAGCAATACATTTGCTTTAATTTGAATTGTATGTGCTATTTCAATCTCATATAGAAGAGAAATAATTAAATATCTCAACGACAGAAGGACCTCAGAGAGACTGTATAGAGTGATGCAATAAATTTGTCTTTCTTTGTGTTCTGTCTGATATTCCTATTGTATAAAGAGAAGTTATATCGTAATAATATCCAAATAGACGGCCTGTATATAGCCATATATTGTGTCCTTAAAAACTGAACACTTTATGTGTAGGAAAGCAAGTACAAAAGCTTGCTCTCGAAGAGATTTTCCTATCCGAATAATGTTCAAGACGACGGTAGATGTGTTATATGTTTCTATAATCAAATAAGCAGTACCTGGAATAAATTTGCTTTCCTGTAATTGATTGTAATATTCATGTCTTAACGGAAAGAAGTTATTAGATATCTAAACTTCACAAGGAATTTATAAACTGTGCGTGTACATATATGAATGGCTGGATGGCTGGCTCCTATCTAGGTTGACAGGTTCAACAGTTATTTTTGCTTTCTACTACTGCATTAGAAGGGAAGGTTGTTGAAGAAGAGTTGATTGCTCACCCATTTGACCACTTTTTTCCCCGTCAATTATCGTGACATACTATTATAAGATTTTTGGACACGATGTTCGGTGGTGGGACCGAGCGCTGAAAGTAGTGTATCCATGCCTTTCCCAAGGGCATTAGTACTGACTGAACACAGTCAGCCGTGATTGGAACAGTTTGCAGATTCTGTTTCCTGAGCTGACAACCGTTATCTTGCTCACCATATTTATTTTCCTCTTTATAAATAGTATAAACACCTTCCCTTCCGTAAAATTAAGAAATATATATATATATATATATATATATATATATATATATATATATATATATATATATATATCAACACATTTTACATATGATATAACAGCACCTTTCTCTATATAATATAAAAGGCTCTTCCTTCACAAGGATTAGATTTCATGAAAATAATATAAACTTCAAGAGTTTATGTGTTTCTAGACACACTATTCTCAAATTCTTCCTTTCTACTAAATAGAATTAAAATTTAACTAAGTCCGTGCGTTTCTGACAGACACTGTCACCGTCCGACTGAAAACAGTCGGAAGGAATTCAATGGAATAACATCTTGATTTCATTGCAAATCCGAAACAGACCGAGCAAGAAGAAATGATCAGTTCCCGATTTGCGACAAAGGGTGTTGAAAGAAAATGGCGACACGCCACTATTTCAAGACTAAAATCTCGACTAAAATACTTGACCCTATTGAAAATAGCACACAAACGCTTCACAATAGTGTCTGGCGTTGGAGAGACTTTGGATGTATTTAGGTGGTTGCACTCCGGTCTACATAAACCAGAAAACATCCAGAGGGCACATACGTCTGCTAACGCCACATAACTATTAAAAACTGAATGAAAATCAGTTCATCTAGAAATACAATACAGGGAAGGTAACTGTGGGTTTCGATTTTCTATTTTTCGGACTATTGTCCTGATAAATGAAAATATCTATCTATTAGAGAGAAATTCTTGGATTTGCTTAACCCATCGTTCTGCTAAATGTTATTCAAATTAATTGGGATTTGGAGATAATATTAACAAACAGAAAAATATGAATCATTACACACACATATATATATATATATATATATATATATATATATATATATATATATATTTCTCTATTTGCAGGCAGGGGGAATTAGAAAAATGACGTTGACAATCTGAAGATGTAGACTTGTTAATAAGACACTTATATTTGACATAGATTACTTTTAGTGCAACTGTGGATTGAAATTTTGTTCTTAACAAAAACAACAAAGTCAAAACGGTTACTTTAAACCAGCATCGCCTCTTAATTTATGTAATCACCAGCAAGGTGATTCAAGCTTAGTTGGGATCCTTCGTGTAACCACGATCCTAAAGTAGATATTTTTTACGTGTAAAAAGAACTTCGGTCGTTACTTCTATGTGTCTCATTAGTTTTGTTCCTATCGATGTAAAAGCGCCCAAGATAATGATGAAATAAAAATCGTAAAGTTGGAGAAAAAAACACACACACACACACACACAAAAAAAAAACACAAAAAAACTGGACCTTGCCCGGGAGCTAAGAAAATTTGGAATATGAAGGTTTCGGGCGTGCCTACAAAACTTCGAGCACTTGGGGACTAAATACTAAAGCAGAAATTAAAAAGATAACAAATTCGAGGTAGAGTTAAGACTTTGCTGGGACCTGCACAGATAGTGAAAAAAGTGCTGGAGATTTCAAAATACTTGCTGTCTCTCTGACTCCAGCAATAACTACAACACATCTGGTGTGACCATGCAAAAATATGATATATATAATTCAAATGATAAAATATTCCCGTGAGGCTTATTTTAAACCATAGAAAATTGAATGTAACAACAAAAATAAATAAAATAAAATTTAAAAAAAAACAAAACAAAAAACCACCACTTACTGGGTAAAGTTTGTTTATCGAATATGACTACACACAAGCATGTTTTTCGGAGTCACTTAAAGTATAGCTTTAGATGAAGGTTACAAGAAATTACCATTAAAAGTAGTAGTAGGACGAATCAATTTGACGATTAATTAAACGCCAACAATAATTAGCTTATTAGTTCTTATTGGATAAATGAAATTAGATTGAAACTCAGTCATGTCATAAAAACATCCCCATGAGATTAGCTTAGAAAAATTCGCTTCTGATTATCCAAACTTGAATAAGCAAGGAAACAAATAATTTGAAAATAGTCACGATATCAGTTCATCACTTACAATTGTAAAAGACATTTTTATAGTATGCACGTGTTTCAAGATCTAAGATATTTCAATGTTGTTGTTGGACATTAGCCTTCCCCCAAGGACTCCGAGATGTGAGAGTGATTTGCTTTATCTAACCGTGCAGGTCTGTGACATGTTGGTAGTGAGGAAAGATGGATTTATGCCTTTCCCAAACTGTCTCAGCTGGGATTTGAACTCGGCTCTCCGATAGGATTCCCTGTGTCGCTAATAGCTCGGCTGTATGAGATTTAGATTTTTCAAGATTTAAGATTCTACAGAAGTAAATAAGGACGTTGTCTCTAGACAGCCTTCGATTCTCTTGTATCAAAAAGGAATCAATGCAATGGAGAACAACAAAACAGCTGTACAAGTTTAATTCTACTAGTTTATTTTTCTAACCCTTATTTTTTCTTCATTCTTATTGCTTACAATTAAAGATTTTCTGTTCATCTGTCACTCGAATGCTGCTTCAAGTCCCAAGGGTATCTGTTTTGCTTATTTGTTTAAATCAAAGTAATTCTATTTTCTGCTTTTTAAAAGATTTCAATTAAAATGAATAGAATCAGCAGAACATGCCCCCTTGAGTGGACCCCCGCTAGAATCGTCTAAGGGAGGTTCAATTGCGAATCGTCGTAATTTAGGAGAACTAGGAAAGGCACAAGAATCAATTTTATATTCCATCAATCAAGTAAAAGATATCCATATAAATACAATGATTGTCAAATGTTTTATTCTATTAAAAAAGTCACAAGATATTGCTCACTCATGGATATATATTTTCTTTTCAAATGTGTGACCGCCAAAGCTGTCACATCATATCAATTCTTGTTGAAGTCCTTCGAAAAGTTACTTACAGCCTCACATCTTGATTCTTGGCTTTTGCTTTTTCCAATCCCTTTCATCGTGATGTAAAGGCTCCCTTTAAAATCCTCTCCCTGAAACGGGCGACTTTAATATCCTTCCCCATCCCCTTGAAATAATCTAGGGGGAGGATCTCCAAGTGATTGTAAAAACCAATTATTAAAAAGTAAATTAACTAAAAAGAAAAGGAACCATTTCTATTTGATCATAATTGTATCTGAAAATTGAAGATTTCAGAGTTCGAAGTTTTTCTCGGTGGACTGTAATGAATCCCGGCCATATGATCACGGAACCAAAGTCCCAATTAAAGTGAGATGTTGCACCACCAACGAAACGTAGCTGGGCATAAAGTCCAAGGACTCAAAGTCACCAACCGAAAAAAAAAAATTCAATAAGATAAGTTAATATTTCAGGACAACATTCCATAAATAAAATGAGTATTATCTCAAAAACGAATAAATTTGAAACATACTTTATGAAATAAGTAATGATACAAAGTATATCGCACACACATCAGTACAATACACACTTATGAGGCTGCGTGCCACCTACATTTGAATTCATTTTCGTGACTAAATGGCCGGTCACCATTGAAATAGCCTTAAAATAACCGTCAAAATTGGTTACCTCGACTGGATTTACCTAACAGTCAAACAGATTTTATATCCTATCCAGCAAATTCTTAGGCGTATTTTTTAAAATGATTTTGCCAATTCAAACAATTTGTTCTAAAAAGTAGACACTCCAACCAGCTACATAAAGATTCGGTCTAATTTTTCCTATTAGAAAAATGCATACATCTAGCAAATTCAAGACATTCATTTAACTTAGGAAACAAAAGGAATTTGCTGGAAACCAGAGTTAATGAAATAGCCAGGGGAAAAAAAATCATGCCTGATATATTTTCCCCAATTACACTAGGAAGCCTACGTCAAAAGGTTGAAATTCAAATTGAGTTAGTTTTCTTCCCCCCTCCTACCCCAAGTAAACAATTCTAAAACCGACTAACCTAGAGGGTAAGAAATATATTTTAATCACTTTTTGAATTGCTTCCTCGGGCTGTTTATAAAGAGGAAAGTTTGAGATTAATATACCAGGGCGATATGTTTTCTTACTGAAGAGAGGATTTGGGGGCCAATATGTCCATAAGGTTTGAAAAGGTGATTAAAAAAAAAAAAAAGAGGAAAAAACGAAATGACACTTACAAATCAACAACAGTTCACAAGTCTCTGCAGATTGTTTGAAAGGTGTTACGTGTATCGATTCTGACTAATGCATGGATGGAGTTACTATTTATCGATTACTGTTCAGTGAGAGGATGATTATCGCAAATTACGAGATATCTTGAAAGATCAAATAATTCTATTCTAATTGCTGTGGTCAATAATATGCACAGACGCGTTATACTCCAGTGTAAACAAATTATAAACTCTAGGGGAAAAAAAAAATCAATACAATATCGTTGTCTGAAGTGTCGAGCTGAAGCATTATAATTCCACGAATTATTCGGACTACGCTTCGGCTGAGTTTTTCTTCGACCTTCCCCGGGTTAATATAGCACACAGTAAACCTCAGAGCTTTAAACGAAATCATCTACAACAACAAATACCGTATTTGATGAAGTAATATCCTCCCAGTTCAGCGGGGGGTGTCATATAAAAATATTAATTCCTGGCATTTATTACCAGTCCAAGTTATGACAAAAGTGGGGCTAGACAACGATGGTTGCATTTTACCTTTTCAGCCTGTTCTGGGGGGTGAGAATTAGGTTTTTTTTATTATCAAATACGGCAAATATTTTTTTAAAGGTACTAGGGTTACGTCTATAATACCTGATATACTTGGGTCTGAGCTAAAAACACTAGACGAGATTAAATGAATGTTTTGTTGGATTTTTACCGGAGAGTCATTTTTTTTTTCAGTATTTCCAAAATGTTCAAGAAAATTTTCACTTTTAAAACGCCGCAAGTTTTTTTACAATTTGCGAAATAAATGAATAAAAGAAAAAAATGATTCAAAATTAATCTATACAGATTGGGCAGTTCCTGGGAGAAAAACATCAAAACCCTTCGGTGTCAAAATGTCTTGAAAGGGAACGGGGTTTAAGCTAGTCCTAATAACCGCCCAATAATTCTGATAGCAACGTATGGGATAAGAGGTGCAGCCCTTAAAAAGAAGAAATAAAATATACATCAATATGATTTCCAACTTTTTGTCCAACTCAAGCCCTGTTTTCACTTTCGGCGATTTCATTTCTATTTTTCCAAATCGAGTGTTCATCTCAACAAAACCTTTACTTGTATTATGATATCTTAACAATCCGTGCTATAAATTCCATTCAGAATGCTGATCGTAATATTTGTCGAAATTGACATCATTTTAATTTAGATACCGAGCAAAAAAAAAAAAAATTGAGTTGTATTTGTACGGCTTCCATTATAATTAATTTATATTATTACGTCTGTCTGTTGTTCTGTGGCATATGAGAAAGTAATGGATTTCATGGAAGCTTACAGCCAAATAAGTACGATTGAATGGTATATAAACAAAAGCGATGTCTCTGCAATGAAGGTATTTGGTAGTTAGATTAAGAAAACAGAGGAAAAATTTATTGTATTTGTGGTCTAATAACGTTGTATCGTTAGAGACAATAAAAAGAGAACGTGAGATTTCATCCTTCAGTATAGTTGCTGACTGAAGGAACTTAGTAGAGAAATAAATTCATTGTAGTAGAGAGGGAAGACCTTTTCCTAATACCAGCATTCCACTCGAGGACAGATTTTGTCTTATTAGTAGTACTAACCACCAGGCGTTTTAAATGTACTTTTGAAATGTACAAATATTCTAGAATATGAGTCTGAAGTGTAAATTTCTAGTTCGGAGTCTAATTTTTTTTCTTCGTCTGACAAACGTGCATACTGTAGAATTCGACACAAGGAATCAATATTCTTTTCATGAAACTCTAGCGATCTACAAAATTTGAAATCTTTTGTGCACATTTTTTTCCTCTCTGCTCTGGTTGCAAAACGTGTGGGCGCGCACAGCTTAGTGGGAACGATTAAGAGAGGTTCGTGGCTTCTACAACCAGATTATTTCAAAGATAATCCTTGTAAAATTCTGTGGGATTAGAGTTATTCAGTGCAAAAGAGAATTTAAAAGAACGCGTTTTATATTCTACACTGATCATTAAAACCTTTTCAGAATACGTCAATTCAGAGGGAACCGTATATCAAAATCATAGATAATATTATCGAACGATTATTCTTAAACTCAGTTAGTCCCGAACACTCCATTTGCAATGGACTAAAAGGTAATACATACTATTTACATATATGTTAAGTTCTTCAAAACGAATGTAGTAACATGGCAATGTGTTTATAACAATGAATGTGGATTGTTTCAAGTTCTGTATCTTTTGCTTGATGTTATCAATCTCTCATTATTATCATCTAAATTAGCCTGTCCTAAAGTGATCATAATAGACAGTATTTATTTGTATTACTTCCAATGATATTGCATCACATGAAACGGTCGAAGTGGAGGTTGGAGATATCTGTGAAAAGTCTTACTAAATTTTTTATATTTCATCATTCTTCCAAACTTCAGATTTGATCGTTTGAATATTATACTTTGAAGGCCCTAACTCAGAACTGGATGTTTCCAACCTTTTTGTTCCCTTGTACCCTTTCTGCATTCTTACTGGTTCCAAGTACCCCCAAACATTAAGGATCAACCATTGATAAGATTATATTGATTTTTTTTAAAGAACTACAATGAATTGTAAAAACAAGGTTTGGGAAATATTCCTACTCCAGTTTCATATTCAGTAATTAATTCTTTCAATATGCTAGTCTCAGATTGGGAGATGGTTGAGCCTGTTTTCGTGGCAACAAGTTCATTAACACAAAGGGGAAACCTTAGCAACTGCATAACGGAGATCGTGTTCAGGTGTTTTGAGATTTGATCTGTGTTTTGATTTAATCACGAACAACCCTGGAAATGTTGACTCACGAAGACATGTTGATGAGAATAGCAGTGCTCGAAGAGCAGTACATGGTGCATAGCAGTGCACACCATTATTATACTCTGAAATCCCTATCAACTCCTCAAGAAGAACAAATGAACCTCTAGGGTACCATGTATCCCGAATTGAGAAACTCGGCTTTAGGTAAAAATTAATTTAAAATATTGTTGAGCGTTAGTTAGGAATATGGAAAATATTGACTTACCTGAGTTTTTCCAACGGCTACACGTGTAGAATCAAGTCTTTCCACGGCACAAATTTCGATTCTGATAATTGTAAATCCCAAATCTCTGTTCAGCGAATCATTAGTGGTCAGTTGACCAGAATCCTTATCCAAAGAAAAATATTTAGTCATCAGGGCACCGTTCGGATTTTCCTTTTTGTTGGTACTAACTCTAGTTATGTAATACTCCAAGACGGCTCCACGATTCTCAGGCTGAGCTCTAACCTTGAGAACTTCAGTTCCGATCCGGACATCCTCCGAAACGGATTTCGAATAGACGGTTTTTGAAAATCTCGGTCCTCTGGAGAAGTCCGTCGACGCGATGACCGTCACCTTTGTAGTGGTCGCCTTACGTCCATACCGGTCAGCAAAGCCAGCATCGGAAACTCGGATGTTTAGGGTCAGTATCGGTTTTCCTACTGGTAGACTCGCCCTGAGGGTCAATACTCCCGAGGAGCTCGACATCTGGAAAGAAGCGGTGTCGCCGGAGACGAGAGTGTATGTTATGCGACCGTTTTCTCCGGAATCTAAATCGGTTGCCTCCACGCGACCAACTTCGGTTCCGACCACAGAATTGGCCGGAACGACAAAAGTGTCGGGCGATACAATTTTCGGGGCGTTATCGTTGACGTCCCGTATCACGATCTTGACCGTTTTCTCCGAAGATCTCTGTGCCGAGGTCGGATTGGCGTTGTCGGTGGCCACCACGATGAGGCTAAAATATCGCGTCTCCTCCCGATCTACCTCTCTGTTGACGAGGATGTCTCCAGAGTTGATAATCCTGAAGTGGATTCCGGGTGGAGATTGTGAGGCGATCCGATAGCGGACCTCTCCATTAATTCCGGTGTCTGGATCTTCGGCTTGAACTCTACCTATAACGGTGGAAATCGGGGTGTCTTCGTTAATTGTAAAGGTCACTGGGTTTTCTGGGAAAGTCGGGCTGTTGTCGTTGTCGTCGAGCACGTAGACTATAAACCTTTGGTAAGCGACGAGCGGCGAGACTCCGTAATCAGACACAGAAATGTTCAGGTGATAAACTTTCTGCACCTCGTAGTCCAGCTTTTGCATCAGGTAAATTTTACCTGACTTTCCGTCAACGTGAAAGGTGTCGTTGATGTTACCGTCTACAATTGAGAACGTCAGGAGGGCATTGTTTCCAAGATCAGCATCGCTAGCATGGAATTGCGATATCAAAGCACCTGGAATGACCGTTTCCCTCAGTTCGATAGACATTGGAGGCGAACGGAAAGTCGGAGAATTGTCGTTGGAATCAAGTACCGTTATCAACACTTCTGCGGATGAATTGAGCTGGACATCCTTGCCGGCGTCGTACGCCAATATATTCAATTTATAATGGTCAATTTTTTCTCGATCTAAGGTTGACGTCAAGATGATCTGCCCTGTAGCACTGTTTATGGAAAACGTGTCCGCAACGTTGCCGCCTGTAATAGCGTACGTTACAAATTGGTTCTCGTTTGTGTCGGCATCGGTGGCGCTAACCTTGGTGACGGAAGTGTTAGCGGCGGCGTTTTCGGAGATTGAGGCCTTGTACAAAGCTTTGGAGAATTGTGGGGCGTTGTCGTTAGTGTCTTTAACGATCACCTTCACCTTTGTCTTACTTTGCAGCGGTTGGATTCCATTATCCTTGACAAGGACCTCGAACGTATAAAAATCTTTCCCGGTTTTGATTAGTTCTTCGCGATCAAAAGACCTCCGAGAGGTTATTTGACCATTTCGCGAATCAATAGCAAAGTTGTCTTGCTCGCCCTCAAGGTAATAAAACAGTTCAGAGTTTCGGCCAATGTCCACATCTGTGGCGTGTACCGTCCCGATATATTTGCCGGGCGTTTCATTCTCTTTAATGTACATTGTGTAGGACTGGTTGCTAAAAACAGGCGAATTATCATTCGCGTCCAGAATCTGGATAGTGATATTAGCCGAAGAACTTCTCGAGGGTACTCCTTGGTCCTCAGCCACGACCGTCAAGTGGTAAAAATCCTTTGTTTCGCGATCCAGCTCTGATGCGATATACAAGTTCCCATCAGGGAATATGGCGAATTTGCCATCTTCACTACCCCGTATAATACTGTAGGTAATCTCCTTATTTTGTCCTTCGTCGGCGTCGGTGGCAGACAAAAGGAAAAATCGATCATTGATAGGCTGCGATTCTTTGAGAGAAATGGAGTTTTTAATGCTTGCAAAAACTGGGGTGTGGTCATTGACATCTAAGACGTGGAGCCTAACCAGTTGAGAGGCGGAAAGCTGTGGCGTTCCGGAGTCGACAGCTATGACGGTCAGTTCGTATAATTTTTTCGGAGATTTGTCCAGCGGTTGACTCAGGTAGATCATCCCGGTGTGGGTGATCATGAAAGGATGGGAGGAATTCACGCGAAGCGAATAAGTGATCCTGGCATTGATAACATCGTCGAGATCAACCGCTGAAGCTTGGTAGACCTCCTTTCCGATTGCCCAGTTCTCCATGATGTTTACATCGACGGTGCCGGTCTCAAACGTGGGCCGGTTATCGTTGATATCCAAAACCTTGATATGGACGTCCTCTTCGGCGTACCTTCCATTACTGGAAGCTAAAATCCGAAGGGTGTACGAAGATTTGGTTTCTCGATCGATCTCCTTGGCTGTCCGGATGTTCCCCCGGTATGGATCAATGCTGAAGTCCCCGTTCGGATCTCCGTCGATTATAGAAAGAGTTATGTTAGCTGAAGGGTCCTCGATTTTTACCCTCACGCGACCTATTACCCTGCCGATATTCGTATCGTCATTGTATTCTCTCACGCTGAAGGAATAGGGTGTTCCTAAGAAATGGGGAAGCACATCACTGGTGGTCAGGACCGTAATCATCGCGGTAGCAGTGTTTTGGGTGGTTTTCCCTCCTCCGTCCTGTCCAGAAATGGTCAATCGGTAATGAGCCTGGACAGAAGGGTCCAAGCGCCCAACCACTGAAACAAGTCCAGTGTCGCGATCAATACGGAAATTGGAAACATCGCCCCCAGTGAGCTGATAGGTCACTTTCCCATTCTTGTCAGAGTCACGGTCCGTTGCGGTTACCCTCATGATAGCCTTGTTCTCTTCATGGTTGGCGTAAATTTTCGGGTAGTATTTGCTGGGGTAAAACACCGGTCTATTATCGTTGATATCGTTTAGGGCTAGGCGAACAGTTGCCGTTGAGGTCAGAGGAGAAATTCCAATGTCATAAGCTAATACTTTGATGGTGTACACCTCGTTCTCTTCCCGGTCTAGTTGTTTAGCCGTGGTGAGGTACCCAGAGGTAGAATTTAGACGAAAACAGTTCGGATAGAGCTCGTTGACATCCGAATGTAACGCATAACGCAAAGTTCCGTTCAACCCTCGATCATTATCCACCGCCCGAAGTCGAATTATCTTACTCCCAGACGGTAACCCTTCGTCCATTTTGACGTTGTAGACCTTTTTCTTGAATGTCGGGGGCATGTCGTTTATATCATGGAGGGTCACGTTGAGGGTTGTAAATTCCTTGTAAGGCTTAAAGCCACCGTCTTGGGCCGAGATGTTCAAAATGACCTCTGGCCTCGCTTCATAATCAAGAGGGGAAATGGTTGTAACAAGTCCAGTTCGGCTATTGATATAAAACCATCCAAGATCGTTCCCGCTTACTATCTTATACGTGATCTGAGAATTCATACCAAAATCAGAGTCCTTCGCTTTGACAGCTGTGACGAAGCTCCCAACAGGGGTCTTTTCGCTTAGTACAGCAAAATATTTCGCTTGGTCGAACTGTGGGGGGTGGTCATTGATGTCGTTGACGTAAATGACCAGATGGGCTGTGGAACTGAGAGGTGGAGTCCCCATGTCGACTGCCTTCAGGGTCAAGTTGTAGACATGAACCTTTTCACGGTCAAGATTGTCCACCACCTCCAAGACGCTGACGCTGTGGAGGGTGTTCAGCTTGAAGTGCCCTAACTGATTACCGTCAGTGATAGTGAGGGACACTTTTCCATTCAAGCCATCGTCTTGATCATTGACCGTTATTATGGTCACGAACGTCCCGTTTTTGGCGTTTTCGTTGACAGTGGAGTAATCCTTGGTACCCCCCGACAGATGCTGGAACTTAATCACTGGAGCATGGTCATTCTGGTCTATGATGTGTATATTCAGATAGGCCCGCCCGGTCAAGTGTTCAGGACCGTTGTCCGTAGCCAGTAGAGTAATAAAACAGCTCTTCTCCTTGTTTTGATGACAGTTCAGTTTTTTCGTTGTGGTCACCACTCCAGTGTAAGGATGAATCTCGAATAGGTCAGCGTCGCGGTTCTTTTCCATAGAGTACGTAATATCCCGATTTCGGCCTCGGTCAAGGTCGGAAGCTTCTACCTGAATGACCGTTGTTCCGGGTGGAGCCGTTTCGTTGACATTAGCCTCGTAGACGCTCATGTGAAACGTGGGATAGTTGTCGTTAATGTCGGCTACGGTTATGTTAACCGTTAGGTAACCTTTCAGCGCCGGGTTACCATGGTCGGTAGCAGAAATATTGAGCTGGTAAAATTCGGTCTCTTCGCGATTTAACTTGACGATGTTTTGGAGATACAGAATCCTGGGGATGGCGGGGAAAGGTGGCTCTTGAATTAGAGCAAATTTGGCATCTTCATTTCCAGACACGATGGAATAATTAGTTATCAAACTGTTTTTGCCTTCGTCAGAATCGACAGCTTTCGGAATGGTTTGTTTATTTTTCGCATCGGATTCTTCTTTGAAACTAACTGCGTAACTAGGTTTCGGGAATTTTGGATGGTTATCATTTACATCATTTACTGTAATTTTCATTTCTATAGACACAGACGGAGGGACAGTTAGGATAACGATATTTATAGGCCGGGAGGGAGTTACGAGGCTTTCCCGGTCCAGCGGCTTGGTCGTTGTTAGGACTCCAGTGTGAGAATCGAGTTTAAAATACACATGGTCCGGAGAGGAAGCCCGACTACTAATTTGAACAGTTGTGCCCGGGTCAACGGAGATTTTACCGACCCGTCTTCCTAAGGGTACGTTTTCGTCGACGTAAAAATGATAAGATTCTCCTAAACCTTGGTCGTTAAGGGCCCCAGGACCCTGGCCTTGGGCAAACGTAACCAAGAATTCTATCAGAGAGACAATGATTATATGATACATTATCCTATTAGGGATTGAACCCTTTAAAAGGGCCCTCCTCCGGCCTGGCCTTGTGGTCATTTTGATATTCTTAAAACAGTTACTTGTGTACTGCTTTTAGGACGATAGCAACGATAACAGTAGAGTAAAGCATACCTGCGTAGCACCAAAAAAGATTTTTTTAAATCTTTAAAACTATCCACGGAGCTAGAGACATAAGTAATGTCTCTCGTCACTGTTGTATGAAGTAGATATATGCGTCAAGCAAGACAGTAAATAATCCCATCTTGTCATACATCTACAGAATTCATTAAGCAATGATTTGAAAAGAAAAGTTGTAACTAAGGAAGAAATGAGAAGGGTTAAATGTCTTTAGAAATAAATAATTTAAAAAAAAATTAAGAAAAATAAGCTTGCCTGGCCGGTTAGCAGTTACACACCTGACGGGTAGTATTTCCACCCCGTTCCAGTAGGTGGTTTAAATCCTTTGGGGTAGAGTAAGGTAGAAATCCTCGGTCACCGCTCAGGGGGGATACGTAAAAGAAGAGGTGGCTTGTTTGTCTAGAGCAGGGTAGTGAAAGGAAATAGAGAAATGTTTCTGTCTTCCATAAGTTAAGAAACAATCCGAAAATATGTTGTAGAAACAATTCGTTCAAAGAAAAGAAAAAAAAAATCCAGAAAAGAAATTTTTTAGAAACTGTTTTTGTACTCACGGCCACGAAATAAAAAAAAAAAGGGAAATTATATAAGCGGGTTTAAATCCAGAGAAAAAGTGGTATTGGTATTAATCCAAAAAAAAATATTGTGTGTATCCATTTGGTGAAAAGTATAAAGAATACTTCATTTTTTTTTTCTTGTTTGTTTGTTTGTTCGGTTTTAAAATCCAACGTTGGTACCGGGTGATCAGGAAGACTTCAGTGGCAAAATAAAACAAAATGATTTAAAATGAAAACAAAAAAAATAACATCACAAAACAGAAGTTGGCTCCGTGGACAGGGGATATATTTGTTTGAATTTAAATTAACTTCAGTAGGTGCGATATGAAAAAAAAAACAAAAGAAGAAAAACTAAGTTAAAGTAACAAGACTGTAGTTATTATTGAATGATGTGAAAGTGCTTGTTTTGTTGGTGGAGAAAATTGGTGCAGGTTTTTAGTTTACCCTAGCGTGTGATATACAGAGAGACTGGAGATATTTTTCTGAGCTAGTAACGTGCCTGTGTGTGTCTCTCCTCTCTGGCTTTTCTGCTCAATACACGCTTTCTAAGACCTTAGCTGACTGGAGAGATAGATAGGGAGGGAGGGACAAGTACCGACCGTCGTCATCATGGTCGTGGTGGTCGTCATAGTAGTAGTAGTAGCAGGAGAAGCAGTAGAATTAGTTCGAATAGAGTCGATTATGTTAGTGTATAAAACATGAATTTTACACATGGAGGGTTAGTTCATTTCTCTCTTTCTCCCTGAGCTTTTCTTTCTTTCTGTCGTTGGAGTATTATTAGTATTATTATTTTTTTTTTTCAATTATTAACGTCTAGATGGGTTTTCTCTTTAGAAGGTACATCACGTACATTGATATGATGTTTGTGAAAAGGTAGGTAGTGTTTTTATTCAGGGTTTTTTGTACGGTGTTTCTCGTTCCAACGACATTGTTAAGGGAGATAGCAATTTTTGAAGTTCAGCTTATTTGATCTTTGTTTTAATTTTCATTAATGTACAGACGGGTTTTTTTCTCTTTCTTTCTAAAAAGAAAAAAAAAAATACTGTGGTGAATATTTTGATTTTTCACGTTGTTTTTCGTCCCCCAATAAATTATTTGGGTGGCGGACAAGAGATTTTCAAGTTGATCTTTTTTAATCTCTTTTCTTTGAAATAATTATTTAAATGTCACACACGCATTAATCGATTGGGTTTGAATAGTATATCTCAATGCAAGTATGAAGAGAAATTATTTATTTACACATCTTAAAAATCAACCAATAAAGAAGAGGGTATATTGAGATCCTGAATAAAATTATTCGTTATTATTGTTTTCTTCAACTGTATACTTTGCTTTTTTATTTTTATTTTAGTAATGTTTTTATAAAAGGTTCGTTTTGTACGACATACGTGACGGGGACTTCTTAAGGATTTTTTTCTTCTTCTTCTCCCTCTGTATTTTTTTTCCCCTGGTTCACTAGATCGGAGGTATTATTTCTTTGTCATTTTTTTAGTACATTAAAAAGCGTATTATAATCTTTGTAGCCGGCCCAAGACCCTTTTTTTCTTTTTAATTGGGGCAAAAATGTTTAAAACAAATTAAATTGTCAACTTTTCCAGAGTCTATCACTGCTCAGTTCGTTGTGCGATGTGTTTGTGTGTTCGCGTATATCTCTTCCTTCCCCTTATTTTTTTTTCTTTTTTTTTTTTCGAAGTCTCTCAAAATGCAAACTCCAATAATCCGTGACGTACGATCTCTATCAATAAATCAATTTTTTGTGTGTGGGGGTAGGGAGTAGGGTAGGGTTATGTTTCTTTTTTAATTTTTTTTTTTCACTTCTTTTTTTGCTTCAGGTCGTACTTAGAAGCCTGGGTTCTTCTCAAACGACCAGGCCTCATTCTTCTTTGTACGTACGTCTGTCGCTTGACAGCCCGGCAAGTGCACTGATGGGAGTGGGCGGAGCTTAGTACTTATTGTCCCCGCCCTCAACACCGTGATTGACAAGAATAGCTTAATCCCTCGCTTTGAGTCTGGTCACAATTGCATTACTTTTTTTTCTTTATCTTATCGATAATAATAAGTACGGAAAGAGGAGCTGAAGTATTGTGTACGTTGAAGGATTATCTACGACTTGTGGCCCCTAGGCTGAGCTTTAGTAAAGCTTCCCCTGACCTTGCCCCACTCTTCGTTGAAATAGAATGAAGTGACGTTTAGTCATGACAGACAACTTATATCGCTGTACGATGTGGTAATGTACTGAATATCATAAAGTTATATGAATCAGTTGCAGCCGTCTCATTCATATTTATTTTCCTCACAAAAACAAAGAATAGTACTTGTCATATTCTAGATATGAAATATATATATATATATATGCAATCAAAAGTACTAAAAGAAGAAAAAACAGTATCCAGAAATAACAGTAATAACACTGAGTACGCTCAATAAAACCATTATTGCTACCGGGTCCACCTTCCTTCCAGGCCCACCTGCTTAAGCTACCCAGCCTAATGGTTAATCTGCCACTGACTGCGTGTTCAGCTCGGCCCTAATCGGTAAACATCGACTTGTAGCGTTTATTAAGAAAAATGTTATTAGTAAAAGCAGAAAAGGTTTGTACACAGAACTAAGGTAAATTGCTAAACAATGTGATGTTATGCTGCTTTTCAAGGCAGTCCACCCCAGCCACTTGGAAGACTGACATAATTCAGTCTTCCTTCACTGCATTCCGTACTTTTCGTCCTGTGAAGGGCCAAGCTAAACTTGGTAAAATAGTGTAACCAAGTCTTGCTTTTTTTCTCTTCGCCAACTAAATATTTTTTTCCATTAAAGTGAATAAGTAGAATTTAAGTGAAGGTATTTTGCACCTGAGCGAATACGTATTCCTTCTTTGTTTTTCCAAAAGTATTTTTTTTTCTTTCAAAACATGTTTTCTCTGTTAAAAAAAAAATGCATTAAATGACAAAAAAAAATTTCATTCAAACTAGTTTATCAACCACAGACATACATTTTTCTGTTACGTGCAATACATATACACACTCACTCTCTCTCTCTCTCTCACATATATATACACACACAGAAAATATACGCACTTATATTCTCTCTCTCTCTCTCTCCCTCACTGTCATTAACAAAACGCACACTCTGGCTCTCTATCACACACACACACAGAGAAAATATACGCACTTATATTCTCTCTCTCCCTCACTGTTATTAACAAAACGCACACTCTGGCTCTCTATCACACACACACACACACACACACACACACACACACACACACACACACACACACACTCTTTCTCTCTCTCTGTCACACACAATATACATACTCATTTTCTCTCTATATCTTTCATAAACACTACCCACTTTTTCCCTCTCTCTGCAACGCGATAGATGTACATTATCTCCTCCTCACTTTCTTTGTCGTACTCACTTACACACTCTCTCTATCACACACAACTCAGACGCACTTTCTTTCTCTCTCCCATACAATATATCTGCACGTTCTCTCTCTCTCTATCTATCTATCTTCGTCACCCACATATATACCTATATTTTTCTCACGTAGAATGCACACTCACTCTAGCTCTCTGTATATTACACAGACACTTGCGTGTGCTCTATGCTTAGCTTTGTCTGGCACAAGGCCAATTGGCTCTACGTACTCGGCTGGTATTACCCATCTCCAGTTGTAGTATGTGCGCTGTCGCCCTTGATAGTGATACGCTCACTCCTGCTTCTGTTTACTTTTTTTTTATGGATCTCATCCAAATTGTAAAACCGGCTCTTCTTGACGAATCCCCAGAGACTGCAGTCGTCCCTGTGGCTTGGGATCCTTTTTCGGTCACACCTTGCTCGTCCAGATAACGTTCCTTCCCTTGAAGCTATGGTCGTCCTTCTTGCTGGAGATTCTTTTTCGGCCACACCTTGCTCGTCCGCATTACGTTCCTTTGAGATGCTTCGACACGTATCTCGAAGAACGACGCGCTTTTTCAACAATAACTCTTAGTGTATTCGCCCCCCTTAGGGTGTGCGACGATGATGGTCTTTTTGACGACCGTCAGATCAGAAGACTTTTCCATGTTTGCAGAACTAGATTTTTTCCTGAAATAATGAGCATAAATACATCGATTGTGCAATGACATATTTTTATTGTTTATATATTATATTCTAATATTTTGAGATTCTTGACTTCTTGATTTTTGTCATGTTAGACCGACACAGTACTAGGAATAGATAAGTTTTAGCGAGACTAATACAATTGTAAATTCAAAGTAAAAGGTTCAATAGTAGGGAAGCTATAATTCGTACTTTCAGTGAATGTATGACTACTTAACCTAGAGAATAGTATATGGATGGAATATTATTATTGGTGGATCGTTAGAAAATGGTTATAGCTTCAAATGGATTTTGATTTGATACTTACTATTTTTTGTTGTTTATATCATCCTTTACCCTTCTATTCAAATGCTGGATGTTTTTTCCGCTCAAGACCAAATTTCTACAGTCTTGGACTAAAGTCAGTTACGTACGGTACCAAAATAATTAGATAATTTAAAATCAATCCTTAGACAAAGTATGCAGGGGAAAAAAGTATTAAAATGCATATTTTTTTTTATTGATTTTTCATCTATATTTATGACCTATCAAATCATTTATATTTAAGCAAACATTATCTTATGTAAATTCTCCTTCAGTATCAGATCTTTATTTTCGGAACAAAATAGCCTGGTTCAGTACCAAATTTATCCTATTTTGGATACCAAATACTACCCCTGATGTGACGACCGAATTCATCAAAGTTGATAAACAAACATGTTTAATGTCTTGATAGATACAGACTGTTATGTAAAGGATAGATACAAATGGACTCATCACTTTGGGAACGTTGGTTTCAAAAGAACTTCTGTTCAACTATGACTGAGTATGGGGCTCATTCAAAGCTGGAAATTAGCCAGTAGGGTATTTGGGCCCCATTTCAAACTGTTCCTTGTAACCAGTGCCAAATACATATTATTTATGTATGGGTATATACATTTAGACGTAGTGTACATGATGTCCTTACAAGTGAAAGAACCAGAGTGATTTTTAAAAAGGCTACGTCAAACGAGTTTCTACAAAATATGAGACAATAAATTCACCATCATCATCAGTCTCTTAACGTCCGTCGTAGGAGATAGACCTTCCTCAGGATTCACTACACTTCTCTATCGTTGGCGTCACGGAGCCAGTACTTTCTGAATGTATCTAGCTCGTCTCTCCATCTAACACTCTGCCAGTCTCGGTTGTGCATGTGATCTCTGGTGATCCATGTCGTGAGTCGTGATGTCCATCGGTTGTCTAGACAATAGATTACATTACTGTAATAAGTAGTGAATGCTATTATGGTCTTTGCTTCACCTAGGAGTAGCCCCCACTCAGAACCATAGCTCTATGCAAATTTGCCCTCTTTCCCCACCCTATTCAGGCTTACTCATCGTTATTGGAACGTCAGTTTTGAGATATCTGCTTAATCAGGTGTTGGTAAATTCTGCATTGTTAATTCTATATAAGGAAAGGGCAAGTGGCTTTGGTAATCAAGACTGTCTCTAAATCTATTGGATCGATTGGTCCCTGTACTTGGGGAATATGCTCTAGTTCAATCAAATATACACAACAATACATTCCAATGTACGCCAAAGATCTGCAACGATTTAAATTTTCTTCTGATATCCTTTGGCAAGTCTGTAATATTTGTTTATATTCTCTTATTTAGACAAACTCCAGTACAAAGTTAAGATTTTGTTTTCTTACTGTAACAAGGACAAACAAAAAATGATCCTCTCCAAGATTGGGGGGTGGGGGGTCTGTCTTATCGACAAATCTTGAAAATTTATACGGATGTGCACGGGTTTATTTCATTATATACAATGTTTACATTTCGACAAAAATATGTACATTATACAATACAAAAGTTGTAATTATCATCATCAGTCGGAATGGAAGTTGAGTTTGATTCTGCAGCGGTCAGGCTTGTCTTTACTGATTTGAATTAGATTATGCATAAGAAGAGCGTAAAAGTTAATTTTTCAAAATTTCCAAGCTCAAATTTTGATTGCTTTCCATTCTAATGTGGCGATATAAAATCTTTGATAAACTTTATTCATATCTCTAAGATTTCACTGACATTGCCTGTGAACCTTGGACGCTACAAAAATGTTTTCAATTCGGTCCCGTGAACTTCGAAGACCAGCCCTATTGGTAATCATCTTTTGTGACCCGGCCGAGGCCTGGACCTGATCTTCGACTAATCAGATATGCACACAGATGTATGTTAACCATAGCTTATTCTGGCACAAAGCTAAGTAGGACAAAATGATAATGGTCTTTTTCGTTAGTCCCCATCAAAAGCTAAAATGATAGTTGGTCCTTTATAATATCATATAATGATAATGGGTCTTTTTCCTTAGTCCTTGCCACAAAAACAAAAACCCTTATCCTTCGGATGGTGGGGTGAACTAACGAAATAAACTTAAATATTCATACTTACTGGTTATGAAATTTTTTGTCTGGTCAGAACTAATGAAAAAAAAAAAAAAAACAAAACAAAAACATCAAGTGCTATGTTTACCTTGTTTCCTTAAATACCTTCAAATAGGATTTAGTGACAGCTGAATAACGTCATGAAACAAAATATGGTTTACCAATCAGTCTAGTCCAGCCAGTCAGACTGATTGGGTCAATGCTAATAAGGAAATTGATATTTGAACCTAGTCTTCTGTATCCTCCGATAAATTATTTTTGAATGCATTGATTGATATGGAGAAAATAGTCTCTTCACTGAGAGCTTTCGATGGTTTGATCACTCGAGTAGAGAAGAAATTCCTTCTTAGCTCAGTGAATGTCAGTACCTGGAGTTTCTGACTATGTTATCGGGGTTTTGTATATGAAGATACAGTAATCATGCGTTAGTCTAGACATAGAGAGCAGTGGCATCTTTGGTCGAAGGTGTGAAGACTTTTTTGAATTCGGTAGACCTTACACAGATCAGCATGGTTACGGAGGAATTCTGCTTAAGTTTTCTTATTTGATTTTTCCCCAGCGTTGTAAGCCTCTTCTACAGGCAAAGCTGCAAAAATCTGACAACTTATCTGATCTGAAACCGAGCTAAAAAAATATACAAGACTGACTGCTCGGGAGAGAGGTTGGGATGTTTTGATTTTCCAAAGATCAAATTGGTGTTGAAAAAAAAAATGACCTCAAACTAACACCACAAATTGAATTTCTTCACGGTGAAAAAAAGAAAATGCGATTTAATCTTTTTTTCTTTTCCTTTTTAGGTTTCCATGCTTTAAAATTGCGGTCGTTAGCGTTTGGTGGAGATTGACGAAAAGGCCGCGAAGATAATGTTGTACCAGTGCGCCAAGTGGGCACATCTTGTCTGTTTTGAAAATCAGGATACGGAGTCCTGACTTTTACCAGGCCTCGAATACCAACCTCTAGCACCGGAGGGATACGTACAACTATCGCAATCACGAGGAAGACACACACACACACACACACACATACATATATATATATATATATATATATATATATATATACTAAGCTTAGGTTAGTCTTATACAAGGCTTCATGATGACGAGTATTGAGTTGTGCTAATCTCTCATGCGGGACTAAGCATGTGTTTATTTACTACGTTCAGCTTAGTCTGGTACAAGGCCACAATAGGAGGGAGAACCCATTGAAGATTTAACTCATTGCATTAGCAAATCAGTTAGCAAAACGGGCAAACTGACTATTGCACCATGAAGGTGTCTACATACTTATAGTTTAGTCTTGCACAAGGACAAATGGAAGAGAGAAAACTGGGCTGCACTAATCTATCAAGTAAGAGAAGGCACCTGCCTGGAAAATGAGCATTTGTTTTTTTTATTGATCATCCACCAAGCATGTTCTTTATTAGATAAACGGAAGGGTTCGTGGGTTTGGAAGATATGATTAGATTGGTACGTAGGTGGGTAGATGGAAATGATGAAGATTAACTGTGATAGATATGAACACTTGAATAGATGGATGAAATAGATGAACTAGGATAGATAAATAGATAGAGCTAGAGACAAAGAGACTGATATATACATATATAGAGACAGAGATGAATAGATATGAACAGGTTGAAATAGATTGAAAGGGATATGAACGGGTTGAAATAGATTGTAAGGGACACAAACATAATGGGATGAATATGGAGAGGCTGAAATAGACTGAAATGGATATGAACAGGCTGAAATAGACTGGATATGAACATATTGGGAGAGATATGAGCAGGCTGAAATTGATCGAAATGGATATAAACATAATGGGATAGATATGAACAGGCTGAAGTAGATAGAAATGGATATGAATATAAGGGATATGAACTGACAGATATAGATATGAACGTAATGAGATAGGTAGCTAGCAAGGTAAATATGAACCGACAGATATAAATAGACAGATATGCACAGACTGAAATATATAGAGTGATATTATGAACAGAGATAGACACGAACGAACTGAAGGGGGGGGTGTCTCTGAACAGCAATAAATAAACAGAGACACCAAGGCAGATACGGTCAAACTGAGCGATAGCTATAAACAGACAGAGCAATACAAAAATAGACTGATAGATATGTAAGTAAGTAGCAATGTAGACAAAGGAGTACATAGAATAGGGCCGATTGCCGAATAGCGAAGCGTTACAGAATAAATGTATAGGTCTTCGCTGTAGTATTTTCTCTTGTTTTTCCCCTGGGGTCGGAGGGGCTGTGGGTAGTGCTCGTCAAAAAGCCAGTCGAAATAGCCACGGGCAGCTTTCATATTGTGGCACAGAAAATCCGTAACCGGGGGGCCGACATCGATCAATTAGATAATAGATAGACGAGTAAATATTCGTGACGGACGGCAAGATATTTACAACGTATTAATGCGTGCATTTGAATATGTGATCGTTCGTCTTACTATCACTGTTTCTACGGAATTTTATTCGTTTCTCGTTGCTTGCAGCTAGGCCAGTGGCAGGGTTTAGGGGAGGATGACCTTTGACTTGCCTTATTGAGTTTAGTATATAGATCAGGGGTTTAACAGGATCGCCACGGGTGGTTTCTTTACATAATCCCCAAGTGGCACCTGGTATATCCAGATGGTTACCCATTTGGGGACTGACCAGATTAGATGTTGCTCAATTTCGGCGATCGTGCAAAAACCGATTTATCCAACGCGATTTAGCCGTAAGGCCTGACTAGGTTGTACCTTTCCAATTCAGCGCTTTGTAGTCTGGCGACTCTCATGGTTCCTTCACGATTTGAATCCGTCGCCCTGAGTTTGTGAATACACTACCAGAGCTCTTCAATTCGGTTTCAAATTGCGGTTCGAACCGTAATCAAGTGGTTTTGCTTTATAAACTGGCTCGCAAAACCGAATGGGTAAAAACCTTACCGCGGTTTGAGACTGAATCGAAGAACCCCCAGTTCGACTATTCAATGTTTATGTTCGTATAAAATCAGACATTCAATATTTACTGATTTGTTTTCTGAATCTTGTCAATACAACCAATTGAAAAGCGTAAGCAAACACAAATGATCTTCATTCATTTTAATATAATCTATATCATATATGTTATATTAGACACATATATATATTAGATCATACAATTTTTCATACTATTAGGAAAATCGATATTCCGCCAAAATTCATAATGAATTAGTATGATAGAATTGTTTGTTTTCCGACATTTTCTATGGTCCAACAATCGACAGGCTCAAGGTTGCTAGACTAAAGAGGTACAGCTATATTAGTGTGATCTCTACTCTATTCTGTTCACGCATGATAATGGTGGTCATGTCTTAAGTGTGGAGTTCAAGATTTCTTTCCAGTAGTAATTATTCAGGAGTGTCCTCAACACATCACCGAAATGAGATTTTTCGTCTTGGATTTTTATCGTTATCATCGAATTAAATTCTGTAAAGCAAATCTGAATATGTGAAAAGAGACACACCGATGCAAGTCCACGAGCCAAAAAAAAAAAAAGATGAAAAAAAAAGCCTCCATTTTGCATGATAAATATTAATATTTCAACAATCTCTTCCTTTGTCAATGCACTTGATTCAGTGGTAAACAATAACCGCGCAGATCGAACACTATACAATGAACAAGTAAATATTTAAATTGTCAGGGCCCTGGGTTCCATTGATAGGGCCTGCTTGCACGAAACATACATACATACATACATACATACATACATAGCCAACCGAACCAACTTAAGAACTGATAGAAATCTATGTTGGCAGTTTTGGTTGACGGTTTCTAATAGAAATGCACTTGTATGGAAAGGATAACAACGAAAGCAAAGAAAGAAGGGGACAGCCTAAGAGAGAAGGTAAAAAGAGATGAAAGCCGGAAAGAATGAAATGTGTTCAACATCAAGTGTTGGTTCATCGTGCAGAATCATCTTCCGTTCCCCTGATATCGATTTTATATCAGATGATATATATCTCCCTCTGTTCATATCTACGAACATATATATATATATATATATATATATATATATATATATATATATATATATGTTCAACCATACTGCGATGGATACATACGTGTGAACTGGAGAGGCTGAGATAGATGGATGGGAATTGACTGAAGAAGACATATATGAAAAGACTCGGATTTATAGACTGGGATTGATATGAAAAGATATCTCTGTATATAAACGGATTGAGATTGATCTAGATATAACATTAAAGAGATATGTACTTGAATGGAAATGATGGGAAAATAAGGAAGGACAGCGGCAGTCCAAGAGAGAGGGGAGAAGGCAGAAGAAAGCCAGAGAGAGAGAGAGAGAGTGAGAGAGAAAAGTTTGTTCAGCAGCAAGTGTCGGCTCATTATACCGAATCATCTTCTGTTTCCCTGATATCGATTTTATATCAATTGATAGATATGAACAGAGATACATGCATTCATACAATCATACATACTGTGATGGATACATACTTATGTGTAGATAGAGGTGGACAGACTATATGGAGAGGAAGTGACAGAGATCGATAGATATGAAAAGACTGAGATAGATTGGGGTATGAAAAGACATACACACATACATATATGTATAAATATAAAAAAGGATTGTGATTGATCTATGTATGACATTAAACAGATGTGTACTTGAATGGAAATGAGGAGAAAATACAAAGAAGGAAAGAAATAGGCAGTCCAAGTGAGATTGAAGTAAGGCAGGAGAATAAGAAAGAAAGAAATGCGTTCAACAGCAAGTGTCAATTCATCATACATAATCATCTTCCGTTTCCCTGATATCGATTTTATATAAAGTATTAAAAAAAAAAGTGCTGGAATCATTTATTAATGAGATCGCACCTTTTTTTAACTATCAGAAAAAAAGTGAGAAGTTTAGATATTTTTCTTGAACGTAAATTTAATAATGATCGGTGTGTGTATTTCAGTGTTTTAATTCCTATCTTCTATTATGAATCAATATTTGCGGTTATTGATCGTTGTTAGTATTAAGGCCTAGTCTAATTATATCCACCGATTTATCTTGCTCTGAAACAGTGCTTCTTAACCACGGGTGGAGACATGCCCCCACTCCCGCTAGGAGGGGACATTACTAATTTCAAAAGGACTAAGAATTTCTCTAATTATTTTGTTAACTTTAAACAAGTGTTCGTATTTTATTATCGTAATGAACTTAATATATTAGAATCAGAATTTACTTTTTGTACATATTTACATTAAAAAGAACTAGCCCTTTGGATGAAGATGTAAAGGGGCGTGAAAGCAAGGTCCAACTACTAGAGGGAGGGGCGAAGTGGTGGAATCACAGCTCTGAAATACTTATACCTGGTCAATTCATATCTATCTCTACAATCTCCAGACAGCGGATAAGCCCTGATATTATGACAAATTGTGCACTTTTTGAAAAATGCATGCAATTTCTAACGTAGTTCATACCATAAGATTTCTTTTCAGATGTTGAAGTAATTCTGATTGGCTGCCAGTTGGGAAAAGTTAGGAAGGCCTATTCATTTGGTGATGCTTTTGAGATCGCCAGAACCTAAGGAAATGCATTTAGATCAATGTCAAAGTAGAAAAAAAAAAAAAACGTTAAACGGACATTCTTTTGCTGATATATTTTATGCTGTTACAAGCAATAGCTGGCTGAAAATGAAAGTACGTGTATAGCAGATGAGATGGGTGATTTACGGACCAGAATTTATGACGTCATCATCTGCAGTAATTAATCACGAAGTCAAGTGCATTTATGAAAAGAATACACATTAACCCTCCAAAAAGGTTTCTCTTCGGTATCTGGTAGTATCAAGTGTGCTCAATAACACACTGAAAGTTTACCACAGTCTAACCTCTGGAATGGTATAATAATAATAAGATGACATCCAAGTTGACGGCTAAATTAGTTGGCTACATCTATGAGAAAAAAACACACTAACCACTAAAAATCACAAAGAAAGGTTTCTCAACAATCTTTGGTAGTATCGGGTGGGTTCAATGACATACTAAATGTTTACAACAGTCTGTCCCCTGGAAAGGTGTTTTTTTTCAACATGAGTTCCCCAGTGGCTGCCAAATCCTTAAAATGTCCATTACTCGTTCATAACTCACTCTAGACAAGTTTTTTCCCAGCAGTTTTGGTAGTATCAGATGTGCTTAATAACGTATCAATAGTCTACCACAGTCTGACCATTGGGAAGATATAATTTTCAAAATGGCTTCCGAATCATAAAATGCCCATTATTTGTTCATTGCTTATTCCAGACAAATAATTTTGGTACCCAATCTCCTATTTTGGGAGTGTAGGAATCCACTTAACGTATTTGAATTATAGCGAAGTGATTACAATTAGAATAACAGTAGACAATTTCATACTTACGAGATAAAATGAAGAAATTTCTGACGAATACAGATTCCATTTGGGAATCAGTACCTAAAGGGAAAATAGAAAAGTGCGCGGACGATTTTGATTTTTGTGACAGCGGGGGAAAAGTTATTTTAGACACTAATACCCCATTTCAACACCCAACCAAAGGATTAAGAATCATAAAAAAACAGGCGATTAGTGATATTAAATCCAAAGTACCGACCCTCATATATCAATATACAAATGAAAAGTTACTCAAGCTTGATTTTGTCCTTGGTTTTTTTCTGGTACTCTGAGTAGGGTCTTTTTTCGTGCTTAAGGATACAATACGAAAAGTTGTGGAAACAGGACATGCTATCGTCCATGCAGTTCGACTATACACCGTTATGGTCGGATGCATTAATGATAAAATAACAACTTGCCACAAAGAAATGGCAAGAAAATTTTTTTCAATGATTTTTTTATCTAGAGTATCAGGTGTACTTGATGACATCTACCACAATTTGATCAATGGAAGGGTATAGTTTTCAAGATGCCTATCCTAAGTAGTTAATTGATATATGTACTGTCCTTTATTATATACAAAGTCACTTTGTAGCTTTCAAATTTAACTTTATTGAATATTTTTACTTTGTTCGTTCCGACTAAATATTAGTTTTTCTGTAAGAAAATTATGTTCGACCGACAGGCTTTTTCTTATGTGCTCTGGTCAGTTGTTGGATTCATTCAAAATGAATTGGGACATTTGTTATACCTTTTATCCAAGCGGGAAGAAAACTGCCTGGCAAACTTGGAAGTCTTTCATAGAAGTGAATGATGCCTTCAATAAACTCCTATACATACCAGGAAAGGTCAGTTGAGGATCAATTTTACAGCTAGAGCGATTTGTGTTGCTAATGTATGACCGAACCATTGAGAGCATGGAAATGAATGATGCTAGGAAACAACTTTTCACACAGTGTAGAACCCTAGAGACATATTCCTCTAACACGGGCAGCTCTCTAACGCAGGCAATACATCAAACGCACTTTGCTACCAGGCCAATCGTTGGAACCAGTCATTGGTTCTGGATCCAGAGTCATCTGACTGTGGCTGAACAAAGGAAACAACTGGTTGGACTACTCTGTATAAAGCATTAAAATCATGCAATGAATTGGTCCACTGCTGCTGTGAGAAAGGGTTCACTTGACGGTGCAAGTGTGGCATAGCTGCATTCAAGTTCACAGCACTGTGCGTCTGTTCTGACGACTTTTAGGTTTTGATTATTACCATCATCATCATTAATATGATATCAAAATACACTAGCGCCATGGGTCTATTCTAATCATATTTGTATTATTATCCCTAAAGTGATATAATGGAGAAAAGTTTCGCTATCAGTGCTCAGCTCCAATCCAAGCTAAAATAAACGTATTACCAAAGGAATGTCTTTTGAACGTTTTATTTTCATTTATCTATTTTTTTTCTTAGTTTGACCTTGATCTAAATCAATTTCCTTGGGTTTTAGCGGTTTCAAAATATCAACAGATGAATGGGAATTCCCAGCAGTTGGAAATGCCATCTTAAATGTCTTTCAGTCAACTTGGTCGCCATCTTGAAAATTATACCTTTCCAATGATCAGATTTTTGTATTCTTTTAGTATGTCATGACATAAAGAAATCGTTCGGAAACTCTTTTTGGGTGGTAAGGTGGGTTTTTAAATGCACTTGACTATGTGATAAGCATGAGAAATTATTTGCGAATTATGACATCATGAATTCTGGTCTATAAATTACCCATTGCATTGTTGGCAACATATTTTTTTTTTCACATCTGCAATACAAGTACTTTGATATTTCAGCGAGATATTTATTGTAACACGATCTTCATAGTGTCCAGCACTAAATATATTAGCAAATGAATGTCTTTTGAACATTTTTTTCTCTCTCTTTGTCCTTATTCTAAATGCGTGTCCTTGGTTTCTGGCGATTTCAAAAGTAATACCAAAAGAATAGACCTTCCCAACTCAGTTGGAAATGTCACCTTAAATGTTTTTTCTGCGCTTTTTGATTCCAAAATCATACGTGTTAAACATCCGACCCGGGGATTGGCGCCATCTTGAATTTGACCTCTCACGGTTCTCAGAGGTCAAATCAGACTTCCCCCTCCAATCTAAAAATAAATCTTATTGCATGTACTTACTATATCAGGAATTTCACGCTTGTTTTCAGAAAGTGCTCAATTTTTGCGGTTATCCGCTACATCAACTGATTTCTTTACACCTTTTGATATCAATTGCAAGGAGCACTGGGAGATTGGGAGAGAGGGAAGAAAGAGAGAAAGACAGAAGGAGAGATGAAGAGAGAGAGAGAGAGAGAGAGAGAGTAAGAAATGGAGAGACAATAATGAAGGATCAAAATAGTGAGGAGCATTGTATATTTCATTATGGCAAGATACTGATTTCTTTCCTCTTAAACAGGCCTGAAAATCAGACCTTTGTTGCGCATGCTCTCTCTCTCTCTCTCTTTCTTGCATTTCCTGACATTTATAGACGGAGAGAAAAAGAGCGGTGATGGAAATATTTCGGTATGTCAGTCTGTCAGTAAGTCAATGAAAGCGTAATCGGTACTAGATATCCACGTGCATCCAAAAAAGGTCCTTTCGTGTCCGTAACAATTTGATCTCCAAAAGACAAATCCAGATCTATTTATCGTAGGTATAAAGAGGCATTCTTGTCTGAATTTTGTTTTTTTGATCACTGAACGTGCTTTGGAAACAACTTAGCGGAGGTGGTCCCACCTGGAAAAGTCACATCCACGCACACTTGATGTTAAAAAATAGCGCGTAAATAAAAAGAAATGAATGCTTTGAATAAATTCAATTGTTGAATTATTTTGCCTAGTTTTATCTATATTTGACTGATCGCATGTCTACGTGACTTCTGCTGCATTCGAATCAGGGCCGCCTTTGGTAAGTTGTACCGTGGTTTGTTAGAACTATTTTCCTTATCATTGTTGTTTGTTTCCCACTACTGACACCTGAGAATGGCTGGAGGACACACATACACACACACACGACCAAAATAGAGTTGTCAGAATGGGCTTCAAAGGGAGATAACCCAAACTTAATATCGAGATTCACTCAACACAGGCATCGGAATTGTGTCGAATTTGGAAACCAAGCCAACCTGTAGGCAGAGGTTCGATACCAGCCACTGCTTTCAGATCCTAAATTTCCTCACTCGCCGCTATTTCAATACCTGTATAGGATAAATCTAGGTGTAAAATTCAGATTATCTCCCTTTGTAGCCCGATCTGGCAACTCTGGACGGAAAAGTTGTAAAAAAATAACAAACAAAAATAAAGAGGAGAGAATGTGTCCGAACATAGAACGATGGTTTCAAAACTTCAAAAAATCGCGGACTCCTTCTAAGAAAATATATAAGAAGGCCCCTATTTCTAACTTTTAATTTCTGGGTAGTATGAACCACAATAATAAGCAACGTCTTAACTTTTAAATTTATACGTACTTTTAATTGATTTCACTCATTTGAATCCTATACCATCAAGTACAGGCAACTTCTTTGATCAAGCAAGCCTCAAAAGACGTCTTTCATGTTTACTCAGGATACACATTCACTTCATAAATGTCTGATTGTATTACAGAAAGCGTATTTAATTTCTATTTTGGACAAATATATGAATTACAATTATTATATCATTGATTAGTGAAGTCCATACGAAAGTAATTTTACTATATAAATAATGAAATTGACTTTCTGAGAACTTCTTTGCAAGATTTTGATTTTATGACTAAATGGGCGGACAGGCTGCAAATAATGTTGCCATGATGCATGTCTGTGTACAATATTTTATATTTCCCGAATCCAGTGCTAAGGATGATGTTTCTCTGTCATAGGATTCGTATTGTCAGGTTTGATATTTGACAAGTTAAATCTCAGGTCATCTTCAATATTCAGTCAGTTTTATTGTTTATTTTTTTTTTGCACGGCACCATGGAGAAAGTTCACTCACAAAAGGAAGCTGTAGTACAAAAAGAGCTTAGTTATGCTAATTTTGAATTTATGGTATTAATATGAATTTTTAGCTGCAGATCCCGGCCATTATGACGTTATTAACTTCTTGTAACATTACAATAACGTTTTTTGGAGACTCCCCACAACGTCCTTGCAACATTGAAGACAACATTCCTACCACATTTCAAAAAGGTATTAGAAGACTGTGCATCATTTAAAATTGCGTTTCTCAGTTGAGGAGATAATTAAAGAAATTTTATACTTTTTATACGCATAACTGAACGGGAAAAAAAAAGGATTTTGATGTTTTACCCAGTATGAGCAGGATACTACAACACTTATCAATGTCACCATAACGTTGAGGTAATGTCTGAGGTGAGCAATCAAAGATTCAATTGTAACGTTACTGTGATGTCCCTATAACGTCACCTATCTCCCAACCAAAATACAACCTGACTGCAAAGTTGCAAAAGGGTTCCATATTAGCTGGGTCTGACGGTATCTACTAACCACAGTTCCGAAACCAATGACAATAGAAATGTCCTGATCATCATCATCATCAGTCTTTTAACGTCCGTCGTTGGACCTAGACCTTCCCCAGGATTTGCCACAATTCCCTATCATGGGCATCGCAGAGCTAGTATTTCCTGAATCTGTCGAGTTCATCTCTCCATCTTGTGTTCTGTCGGCCTTGGTTTATTATGTGATCTCCTGGGATAATTATTGTGAAAAGAGGCGCACTACTAAGGGACGACAGCAAGTGGTAGAGAAGTTCTTTATAACAACGCTCTCGTTTTTGTATGTATGTGTGTCCGTCGGGTAGACACCCGGGCCAAGGAAGGGTGAATCAACGGGCCAGAAATAGGGGTATATATTCAAATAGACTGACAATCTGCCTACATCTCGATCTAGGGTGTTCAATGCAAGTGTTATTTGCTAACCGGGTCGGATTTCAGATCCTCGTCCCGTGGTTGAGATGGAAAGATGTAATATTTGATCGCCGGAGCTAAATGGTTGATGTTTGTGTCTGGGTGAAATCCAGGATTTCGAATGCTGTTTTTTCATTTTTTTTATTTTCTTTATTTTTTATTTTTATTTTCATTTCATGTAAGGCCGACCCTCTCAAATCAATGTCATCTCCTTACCCTCAGTCGGATCTCAGTTATCATAATCTCGTTTGCCTTTCGTCAACATTGACTTCTGAAGCGACCCCTATTCCCGGAGAGTTAGTAGATACTGGGATGGGTATCTGGATGCATTCATCAAATGAATAAAAGCTATGGTAATGGAATCAAAAACCAATAAAATAAATGTAAGCACTTTTCTATTAATTGCAAAGGTTATATAGAAAATAGCTATACGCTTATTTAGGTGATTATTATTCGTGATGTGTAAATTATCTTACTATAAGGTCTAACATTTCGCTTGGGGTAGATTTTTTTGTACAAAGGAGGACTTTATGAAATGACGAGTACATTTTTTTCCAAGATCGTTTTTTTAGCTCTACAAAGAGACGACTCTGAAAGAGGCGGTCGAAACTACGTGTTGGGGTAAGTAACCTTTCATTGGTGAGTTCCCTCTTTTTTGTATCAGATCATGTATCTATCCGTCTCTCTGCCTGTCCCTCTCGTTCAGAATTTTGAGAGTATGTGTGTGTGAGAGTGTAGCAAAATAGGACGCTCAAAGTCTGACACAAGGCTTCAGTAAAGAAGAACTTACAAGCATTATCTTGCTGAATAAGCTTGCATCGCATTAAACGCCCGAATTGCAAATGTTTGTAACGTGTGTCTGTGTGTCTGTGTGACGTAGATAGTTCATGCGTGAGACAGTGAGTGAGTAAATGTAAATATTTTGAGTATGAGTGCGTATGTGTGTGAGAGACATAAATAACGCGTGTGAGAGAGATGGAAACACACTCTGTTCGTGTGTATGTGAGAGACAGAAATAACATGCAAAATCGAAAGAGTCAGCGTGTGAGTGAAAATAGTAGGTTTGAGAGACAGAAAGTGAATGAGAGAGGGATAGAAAATAGCGTGTATGCGAGAAAGAGAAAGAGTCTGCGTTTGTGAGAGAGAGAGAGAGAGAGAGAGAGAGAGAGTGCGTGAGTGAAAGAGGGAGAAAGAGTACGAGAGAGACGCAGAAAGAGTTTGTGTGTGTGTGTATGTGTGTGAAAGAAAGACCGTAGGCAAATTGTGTGTGCTTGAGAAAGAGAGAGAGAGAGAAAGTGAGGGAGAGAGAAAGAAAAGGAGTTCATATGTATACTTGATAGAGAGAGAGAGTGTGTGTGTGTTTGTAAAGCAAAGGGAGAGAGAGAGAAAGAATGAGAGTGTCCGTGTAGTGAAAGACAGAACGGATTTGTGTCTGTGTATATGAGAGAGACGGAGAAGTAGGGGAGAGTTACAATAGGTGGTCTTCTGTGTACGTGTGTCCGCTTGTTCGTCAAAATACCTTTCTGGTGGAGGTGGCTGTACGGGCCCAGTTGACTGCATAAAAAGATCGTCGCGTGAATGTAAACATTTTAGTTTTAGTTCAAAGCCAGACGAATGTAAGCGACTATTAAAAGATTTTATTGGTAACTAACTGGGGTACCTGGCATTGCCCGGGAAAGAAAATCATGACAATAAGAACACACGAAATCAAATGATATTTTATTGGGATTTCCAAATATTATAAAAAGTGTAGGGTACTTGACTAGTGAAATCCCACAAATGGGTAAAAGAATTTTCAGATGAAATAGTTGATGCTTTCGAATAATAAAGACACTCGTTATGTATGTGAAGGTGCCAGTTTCAGAGGAAAAATTTGGATTCGTTCGACATACGACGTAATTATGAATTAGTACTCCGCCCATACTTTTCGCTTGTCGCACGACTGCCCGTCGAACGACAGTACGGCTTTGAAGTAGTGTCTCGCTCATTTCTGTTGAGAAGCCGAAACATTTTTTTCTTGGGTTGGGGTCGGTTCATTTGTAATTATTTTCAGATAGAATTTCGTGTTTTTAAAAGCTGTTTTCCAATGGTCGTACAACGGACTGAAAGTAAGGGCCCAGCTCAGCATATATAGATAAATCGTTAAAAGAACCCCAATCGCAACCCAAACGTAAATATATTTTTTTAAATGATGCTTTCCCAATGGTCACAGCGGTTCGATTGGAAGCAGCAAAGAATTTTGATCGGGAAAACAATTGTTCATTGGCGTTCACTATTTGAACAAATTCCAACCTTAGGAAATAACTCGTTAGAATAAGCTGGCGGTAAATGACATAAAACATGAATGATAATGGTTTACAATATTCCATCATAAAAAATAATTGAAAATAGAATACAGTCAGCCCTCCAATTTCGTGGGAGTATACCAGTTTGAACTTTTAAAAATATCTTTTATGAATATAATTACGTATAAATTCAAGGTAATAAAACTTAGTAATGTACTGCTCACATGAGGACCAATGGTTTACAAAACTTACATTATTTTTAGTAGTTCGTGGTATTAAAAAGAAGTAGTTCGTACTTAAGAGAAAATCCCAATAATGGCCCAATTTAATCGGTTCGTATGTTCGAAAAGGGGAATAGCAGTGGTAATAAAATCTGACCACGGCTTCGGTTGTTAAGTTTGAGAAGGGTAAGAGAAGAAGGGTTCATACAATTTGACGACAGCTGTTTTTGCTACTACTCAAAACTAGTGGAGATTTTTCGTGAATATGAGGAAAAAACCGCCGAAAACTTGTTTAAAAATTGATTTTATTGCAAGAAATATGTGTACCATCCGTGAAAAGAATGAATGACAAAAAACTTGGTATAATTTTTTTTTTCTGATATTTGAAAAAGTTTGAATAAACTCTATTGAGCTCGAAGTTTAGCCAATGATGGTAGTTGATTGTTATTGATTTTCCTTATCAAATATCAGGTGAATCGGCCTATTAGTTTTAGTGGAGAAAAGGCACGAACAAACAAATATTAGTATAGATTAATTTTGCTGCAAACCAATTTTATACATACACAAATTTTCAGGCAATATCGTATATAAGGGAACACCGTCTTTCTCTCTCTCAAAACGAATGCCGTTTCTACAGTACTTCAGTATTAGTGATAATACAAAACATATTCAAAATCATAGATTATTCTTTTTGTCAAATGTAGAATCTAGACTATAAAATTGATTCATCTCAGTCACAATTTTTTCGGCGACACTGTATATGACGTCACGTCTTACATGTGACGTCATATTGGTAATATTATTGTTACTATGGTGTTTGTTATGGTAATACTTTGTGATGTTCAAATAATGGTGCCTAGACGTTCTAAACGTGACAAGAAGCCTAACAAAAATGATAGATAATCAGATGCTTTATCAATAATAACTACTAACTTTCAAGCAAAATTTTCCATGTCTTTTCTATAATCAATGGCAGTTAAGAAGAAGAAGAACTGTTGCAAGAACAGCAACTGTATCACAATGATCGTCAGTGCATCGATAAAACATCTTGATTAAATTTACTTGTTTTTAAATGCTTGTAAATGTGTCTGCTTTTAATGCTTGCAATGTCTAATAATCATTCCCTGTTATTTTTTTATCAAATGAATGTACATAAAATATACAAAGTATGTATGATAAAATATAGGTGTGAAATAATATACTCTGATTATACATTCATGATAAATACAGTGTGATAAACTGCATCTGATTTATATCGAGGGTAGTTCGGGGCTATTCCGTGTCCTTTTAAGATCTTTTGGTAAAAAGCAGTATTCCTGCTATTCTGCCATATTTTGGTGATAAGCTAAACAAACTAGAGTGCCTTCTGTGGCGCTATGGTTAACAAGCTCATCTGGTAGACTTATTGGTCAGAGCAGTGAGTTTCAACCTCGTAGAGTGCTGCACTATAGTATCCTTTGGCCACACTAAGCTAAGAGACCAATTACAGTGCCTACCCTAGTACGATAGTTAGCGAAGAGTGTCCCCCAAACCAGTTCGTTAGACTAGTGAATTCGGTGCTCACTGGGTATCTCTCTGCTGTTGTCTTATGTCAGGCTAAGCTATGCTTATATTTCCTAAGCACGTCTCGTGGCTGAAATAGTTGCGTATTTCATACCAGTGGGTCAGTGGTCGAGTTCAAGTAAAATCAGTATTTTGAATGCTGATTTTCTCGGCAGGTAAGCAGTCAGGCCGTGACCACTCGGAAGACTCGAGTAGTACAAACTTCCTATTTCCTCTTCATCTTGTGCCTTATTAAGCACGATGGTTAGAAAGTTGATTTTAGCAGGTTATTTCTGATTGGGTACCTTAACATTATATTCGCGTGACAAACTAAATTATGTCGGTAAATGGGCTTGCTTTGTGGTCAGTGTTCGTGCTGAGGTAAAATGTCAGGGTTTTTTAAGCAAATTTTCAAGGCAGACAGTGTATGTCCACTTAGGTGCTAGACAATCTTCCCATTCTCCAACTCCTCCTTGTTTAGCCTTGTGCCGTACTGAGCTAGACTTAATGAATATCAAGACAGAATTCGAGAGGGTTTCCAGGCGTTAACTGAGCCGAAAGGGAAGGTTGTTTTGAATCAGAATAACTGTTCCTGTTGAACGTTGTTGGGAGGCTTTTCAGAATGTGTGTTCATGTCCGTATGAAAAGAAACCGGAAAGAAGGCGTGTATGAGCACGAGACTGAGAGAAAACAGAGGAGGAGACAGATAGAAATTTAGAGAAGAGATAGAGCGAAATAGTAGAGCCAGAGAGAGAGAGAGAGAGAGAGAGAGAGAGAGAGAGAGAGAGAGGGCTTGGTTTTCAAGGCAGATTGTTAGGTGTGTGTCGTTGGGGTATGTTCACATGAACGGGTATTGAAGCTTGAAGGCCTTCATGGCATCTCATTGAATAGTTTGTGGCCGCTTCGTTTTGCTTGAGTATAAAGGCTTTTTTTACACCATGACTTCATTGGCGTGGGAGGTGCAAGAATAACTAAAAATCTGACGTTACTTTATATTTCTGAACTACAGACAATCAAATAAATGATACGAACATGAACCCCTATTTACGGAAAAACGTGAGTGGATCCTGTTTTATTCCTGCGAAAAATAAAATTTACGGAACACTGTAACATCCTCCTCCTTAGAAAAGCCATTGTCAATTGAACGTCATCCTCACACCAACGTAGTTTAAATGGAAAGATGATCAATTGTAAACTATTGTAATTCAGGGGAAGTCATGGAAACTGGGGAAGATATAGGAATCAATTTATTCAATCCATAAAGTTTTTGAAGATACTGTTCACCCATACGAATGAATGAATTTTTAAAAGCTTCATTTTATTAATAAAGACTTGCTTTGTGGCATCGTTTTTAAATGTTTTTTCTTTCTTCTTTTGGCAAGGTATAAAAAAAAGATATTGTTAACTCATACAAATGCATTGGGAATTTTGAAATGCTTCATTTTATTAATAAAGTTATAGATATTGATTTACCATATGAATACATACATTTTTATATGCATTATCGACAAATCTGTCAGGCCACATAAATTCTTGGATAGGATTAGGGTTAAAAGGCTGTTCTGTTGTAACAGCGAATAGTTGGCAATGGTTCTCTCACAAGCAGAGGAAGAATGACGGCTTGGAACTTGTTATCACTCATGGGTTTTAGTATATACTCATTTCAATCATCCTCCTACCCAAACCAATTTAGAAGGTGAAATTTGTTAGTGATCCCTTTCATCATGTTGAAAATTCAAGTGACTTCTTATTAGTATATACATGTGTGAAATAAGATAAAATGATATAACTTCATGGACTATACTTTCATACAGTAGGGCCGATAAGTATTCGTACGGTATGAAAGATTGAACATTTCACCCGGCAACTTTCTTCGTATGTGCTCTACTAATTTCGGGTTTCTCCAACTAAGATATAACATAGACAATGATACGTACAGAATATTGAGTAAGAGCGTTTATTATTCAAAGAGTTATGTAACAATATTTGGAAACACGCACGAACACAAAGTATTTGTGCTGTTGATTTAAATCATTATAAATTGGATGAATATAAGAATGTGATCTCCATAGAACCATTTGACACACTCGTTTAACTTACTTGATGAATGGTTTTGGCAACATAGAACATCGCATCGTCGAGCTTCGTCTTCGAAGCATCCTTCAGAAGTTGTTTTGAACTTGTAAGAGATGAGAAAGGATTTCAGTATCAATTTGAGACAATTAATTGCTGATAAGCACAAGGCAGGAAAAGGGTTCTGATAAGATTACCAAGAGACTGAATGTTGCTAAATCGACGGTACAGTCCATGATAAACAAATTCAAAATGGTGGCGTGAAATTCGGTCGTCCTCGTGAAGTTTCACCAAGACTCAAGTACAACATAATATGTGACATCAGTAAAGAACTGGGAATGAGACAGTTACATGTGACCAATGATTAGAAATTATACGGCGTATATGTTAGAGTACTTCAAAGAATATATTGCACTGTGACGGACTGAAAGGCCGTAGACCAAAGTGGACATATCTATTGTGCCCTTGAAATGTTATGGAAAACTAGATTAGATTTTGCTAAAAAGCATGTAAACGGAGATAAAGCATTTAGGGATAAAGTATTGTGGTCTGACGAGAAGACGCTGGAACTTTTCAGTCATTTAGGTAAGCAATACGTATGACGGAAAAAAACTGAAAGGGATTCGCCGAAAAACCCCATCCCGACAATGAAGTATGGATGAGGTTATGCTATGACATGACTTAAGAATAAAAAAAGATGTCAGCCAGCTTGCGCAGATGACAGGAATAATAAAAGTAGAAAACTATCGAGATATTCTTGAAGATTATCTGAAAAGTTTAGCTCAAATTTTCTGCAGGAGAAGAAATTACATATTCCGGCAAGACCCTGATCCCAAATATAAGTTAAAGCTGGCGACAGAGTGAAGAGAAAAAGAAGAGGTCAATGTTTTGCCACGGCCTTTCCAATAACCTGATCTGAATTGTATCAAAATTTGCGGTGTGAATTAGAGATGAATTTTAGAATAATAAACCCCAAGAACATATTTGAATTATATAGGTCCAGCAGAGAAGAATGGAGTGAAATCTCCTTCGTACCTTGCCGAAAGTATTTAGATAACTGCCCTCAACGTTTGGCGACAGTAAATGAACAAAAATGAGTCAGAATAAACAGCTGATCTTCAGTTGTTCAAGGGATTATATTCGAATATTTACCCGATTTGTAATCGTAATTATCATCCGTACGAATACTTTCTAATCGTAAGTGTTTCAAAAATATTGTTTTCATTTCTCCTTCAATAATGAATGCATTTACTTCATATTCTTAATGTATCGTCGCTTATGTTGCATGTCAGTTGTGACAAAACTTGAACTCAGCAAATAATGTATGAAGAAAAATATCGAATGAAGTTTTTATCTTTCGTACCGGACAAAACTTATTGCCCTCACTGTAACATTGTCGTCTGAGTTAAATCTAGAATTTAATCAGATTCCAAGATTTGAAATTACATAAAAGATAAAATATAATTAATCAAAATCAAAATTATTGAAAATCTGAAATTACTTGGCTCTAAACTGCAAAATTTTGCAATTTATTTTAAAAGAAAATTTAAAGCGTAGTGAGGGAGTCATAATAAACAGGACTCAGTCAGTTGTTGATTAATCATTAGTCAGAGTAGGCTTAGGCTTAGACGTAGGGACCAAGAAGGAGTTCCCAAGAGCCGAAATGCTTTAACTGAGAGTATTCGTGAGTATTTTGGATGATACTCCAGTACTTCTTGTACGTTTACACATATTGCATTATAATGTATAATATATGTATAAGAAATAGTAAGTAATAAGTTCTCTAACGTGAAAACATCAATTTATTCTATTCTGCGAAGTGTGGGACAGGGGGTATAGTCAGAGGGAGACTTTCTAAAGCTCAGCCTTGGGAACCGGGTAGTAAATAGTTCATCCAGGACGAAATCATGAAATACATATATGGGATGCCTGGCAAACCTACTTACTATGGGAAGCTCGGTAAAAAAAAAAAACAAGCATTATGAGTTCAACGATGCGTCCATCTTCCGTGGTAGTTGTAGTTAGAGGAAGTAAATACGGTTCAACTATCTGGACCAAGTTTCATGTCAATCCAACATGTTACATAAGAAAATTGATTTTTAGCTTATTAGGGACCGATCGACCGAAAGGTGTCTTATAGAGATTCGTGGACACATTTAAAAATCAAAACAGACCGGCGTAAAGTGGATTAGGTTCAAATCGAAAAAAAAAACATGGTGTCCACATGCATATAGATATTTGCTAAGTTCAACCACAGAATTATGGGTGTCCACTGAAATAAAAGAGTGACTTGCCAAGGTCAAATTACGTTCATTTTGCACTTGCCCTTTGGAAAAGGCAAGAACCCATTTCTCCATGGGATACCATCATCAGATACGTTGACAAAATGTCCTGTAAATGGCGTGCTACGATGATTGACGGAGAAGAAGGCGGTTGAGCGCTCACAAGGGCAAGCCTACCTCACATAACTACCCAACCTACCCTGGCAGTAGCTGAACAAAAGCTGTTACCCCCATTGTCAGGGCCAATAAAGATATGATGATTGCATGCTTATGTGTATTTTTACAACCATTAACCAAGTCCAGCCCGAAATCGAATGCAGGGAATGGGGAGATAATAAGATTAGGTTGTGTCAGTCTTCCAAGTGGTAAGATTTTGCTTACCCAAAAAATCAACAGTCAAAATATTGGCTTTATACCTCAGCTTGAACAACCATCGATGTTGTGCTAATTTTGCCACTATTAAGGCTGGTATGTACACGGAGGTTCAGAAACAACCCCTAGGACAACCCCACTTCGGACGAAATCCCCTTGGACAAACCTCTTCGGTCAAAGTGCAAAGTAGGACAAAATTTCCTTGTTCAAAGTAAAACATGACAAAATTTCAAGTAATTAGTGACGGTTAATTTCTTTCACCGTCTTTATTATTCCTACGTAAGAAAATGTGTCTATCTGGCCTCATGTTTTAATCACACATTTCCAAGATTTTATACCAGGCATAGGGTTGGGAAATGATTGATATGGACATAGCATATTGACACAGGTTAGCAACACAGCTCTATCCACGAAAATCTTGTACTCTCAAAACTCAGCCTCTTGGAACCCCTAGTCCCTGTGGGGCTCGGTACGATGCACCAGTTGTGTCCCTTTTTCAGAGACCCTGTTTTTCTTCTATATAGCCTTCGAATATTAAAAAAAAATTAAATACGAATAATCTTAAATTTTTTAGATTAGGACATACTCCCTCACTCCCCGGAAAAAAATCATGAAATGCTACCTCCTACCCGGGCACCATCATACGTTTTTCCCATTAGCACCAATTCAGCTACCGGAAAATCATAATGGCGTTCAGTCACTCTCATGGACTATAAGGTTGGGGTTTTTCAAAAAGTACAAATAATAATAAGAATAAGAATTATGGTTTTAAAATTTCATATATCATTTTTTGCTAAGGATGCTCTGTCCTAAGATTCCTTTCCTAGGAGGATTTATTGTTTGGAAGTTTTGTCCTTGCGACGTATCCCACACACTACACTCGTGTACGCATGTATATGCGCTTTTGTGTAATGTGATCTGTGTGTACGCTTTATGAAACTGATAGGTATGCAAATAGCCGGGGATTTGTATGAAAAGGTTCTCTCTGAGTACATATGTCAGTATGAGGGCGTCTGTCGTGGAGCGGTGCGATAGTAAGCTCGTCTCGCACACCAGTCGTTAGGGAAGGAAAGAGCTTTCCAAACATTTTGTATTAGCGGCACACCTTATAAATATTTATTTTTTTTGGTGACAAATCACTCAAGTGTTTTAGTTCATCCAAATATATTATTCAAAGTGTATATCAAAAGAGTATGAAAAATTTAGCAGTTAAAATAGATTAACTTTATTTCGTGACACACCTAGAAATTATCTGCAATACACTGACTTATTTATCACTACTCTCAATTTGGAAAACTCTTGTGTAGGGAGTTCGATCTTAATCTGGGAGCCTCAATATCGTGGCCCGGTGCCTGACTTGACCGTACTTGATAAATAAACACCTATATGTGTCTTTGTATCAACTGTGATAATGAAGTGAACGCGCACACGAGTTTAACTTTGAAACAGGTTAGAATCTTACAAATTCAGTCCTTCGTCAACTTACACCTGAACGACTCTCGGCTGATCGTAGGTATGTCCCCATAAGAGCTTGAAACATTTAACAGCGGATGACGGGAATTTCAGTTATTACAGTTTTATGGGTCAACTGCGAATAACGAAAATTTCCACCATGTTATCGTGAGTTTGCTAAAAACGGTGTAGACGCCATGTTTGTTTCAAGTTTTTCAGACAGGGAAGGCGAGTTGGGGAAGGTGAAAGAGCAGAAATCTTGCTAGGTTGAACGAATGTCAGTAAAAGAAAATGTAATGAATGACATTTGTCCCTTCCTTTTCGGGAAGGTAAGGAGTACGAATGTAAATTATAGATATTCGAGTAAATATGCATGTATTATGGTATCTTACGTTGTGCACTGTGAATGTTTCACTTCATCCTCTAATGATCGACTTACGTCCAGATCGAGTTGCACCCAGACTACCAGAACTTAATCTTGGTGTAAGATGATGTATGGCTGTATGGCAGGCAGCTCACCTAATTTGAAAGAATTTGACGCAACATAGTCTTCCTATTCCCCCTTTTCTCACATTGGCAGTGTCATTATTTTCTCAATGACAAGCCTGTTTTATATGTCTGTGTGTGCGCAAGTCTATATTTTGATTATCAAGTTTCCTTTGTATGTACGTACGTACGTATGTATGTATCTATGTAGTGTGTGTGTGTCTGTGTATGTGTGTGTGTGTGTGTGTGTGTGCATGGGAGAGAGAGAGAAAGAGGGGGTAATAAATGTCTTTGGTTAAGTTTAGCTTAGTATGACACAGGGCCACTTGGTTGGAGCCTGAGGTGAGGATTTCTACAGTAGTAAAGATTTGCGAGACACTCTTGTTAAACACTGCTTCACGGCAAAGCGTAGCTTTTTACAAAACTTAGTTTGGTACAAGGCTACGACTATGGCGCACCAAAAAAGTAATGGTGCATGAGACTAGCTTGCTAATCACCGTGCAGAGGCTAGTCATTTACTAAGCTTAACCAGCTGAGGCTCAAGGTTACAAGTTTTAGAGTACTCAGTAGAGGTCGAACCCTCTACAAAGAAGTAAGGATGTGCGAGACAAGCTTGCCAACCACTAAGCCAGGTCGAAGCACCCTGTAATATGTAAGCTTCGCCAAGTCTGGCAAAAGGCTAAAAAGTTGATCTAATGGATATCGAACTCACAAGTAAGAAGTAATATCGTTCGAAACGAGCTCGCGAACCATTGCTACTAAGTGTGTCACTCTGTAAATCATCCTCTACGCATCGCCTAGTTTGGGCACAAGGCCAGAAATATTGGACATCCAGTGACGATTGCTATGAACAAGTGAAGTTGTACAGGTTACGTTAATCACTGATCCATGGTGAGAGGGTCCATGATGGATATTTATTTACCAAGCCAAGTAGTTACTTCGAGACTGGAAAGTGGGGTATTGAAGTGATTAACCTAGTAGTGGTAGTAGTAGTAGTGGCAGCAGCAGCAGCAGCAGCAATAAATAGTGGAGACAAGTGAACAAAACAAGAAAAAAAACAAACAAGAAAACACGGGAGGAGTTGGGGTGTTGAGAGAGAAGAGCCAAGATGAGAGCAGTTCTCACGGAGATGTGGGGAAGAATGTCCAAGTGGGAACATGTCCTGAGGGTCAAATGGACAGTCTTCATTATATGTGTGTGTGTGTGTGTGTGTGTGTGTGTGTATCTTCGTCTGTGTGTGTGTGTGTGTGTGTGAGTGTGTGTAATGAGAATGAGGAAATGGGTGAGAACGAGAGAGAAACGGGGGGGGGATGAGAATGAGAAAGAGAAAGAGGGAGCAAGGAAATGAGAATAAGAATGAGAGAGAGACAGAGAGACAGAGAGAGAGAGAGACAGAGAAGGAGAGAGAGAGAGGGGGAGGCAGAGAAGGATAGAGCAGGGGCTGAATCAGTTTAATTGAACTGGCTGACAAGTGTGTTTTTGTGTGCGTCGGTATAGGACGACGTCCTCCTTCAAATCCATTGGTTTTCGGCAAATTTCCTCCGTTGAAGACTGGGACGTCATTGTCGTCGTTGGTTGGTTGGTTGGCTGGTTGTCGGGTCCTGTCGCGTCTGAAGTGCTTCTCGGTCCAAACCGTGGATAAAATAGAATCAGTCGTTCTCTTTTCCCCGTTCACTTTCCCTCGTCTCGCGCCTCTTCTTCTCCGTCGTGGTCGTCGTGGTAGCTATGTCAGTGCGATACGAACGACAGGAGAAGCAGTAAGTAGCAAATCAGTACACTTATTAATCCCAATAAATGCAGGCAGGTGAAAGAGAAATCATTCACCAGGTGCATGGTAGTACAAGTTACTATAAATATCTGTTGTCACTGAACCATCATTGACGTAGTCACCGAAAGAAAAAGAAAAGAAAGGTACATTATAATTGGTCGGGTTGGTTGTAGTAGTAAGCGGATATTTACCAAGCTTGAAGCGGCTATCCTAATTTGAACGATACCCCAAATGTGGTCCATTTCTCATAATGGAAGTACATACAGTATATTTACATCGAGTTTACAGAGTATAAAAAAAAAAAGGAAGTTATTGCGCCTTACCATTACAGTAGCTACTTTATCAAGCTACATAAAGACTCAGAGCCCTTTCAGCTCCAAAAATGGGTAAGACAAAGTGATACCAGCTCACCCAAACTCTTTACAACTGGCCTCGAAATGATCTTCAGGGAAAACAAAGGAATCAGAATAGACAGTGAATACCTCAGTAAACCCAGTTTTGCAGACGACATCGTCCTTTTTGCAGAGAACGAAATGAACAAACGAAGAAAGCAAGAAAGTTGGCCTTCACATGAACTGCAGAAATACAAAGAATAAACGCTCAACGATCAAAATCGAAAATGGCAAAGCTGGACAAAGTAGACCACTGCATCTAACTAAGACAACAAATCTCCATGGAATCCTCAAAAAGAAATTAGGTGAAGAATTACTCAAGAATGGCAAGTCTTCGGTAGAGTAAGCTCAGCTTCCAAGTACAAAAAAGTCCCATTAGTCCTAAACAGAAGAGTATACAACAAATGCATCCTACAATAGAGAGGTCTGGCGAATTATGGGGAAGGTCAATGTCCAACAACGGACGATGATGATGATGATGATGATGATGATGATGATGATGATGATGATGATTGCACCCTTTGTAAAACATTTGTCAGTTAATTCTCATGAAAATGGAAAATTCAGAAAATAAAACCATAATTCAGTACAATAGAGTAAACCTATAAATCCCTTTTGGAGATTAGGAATACTTTATTATGGAAGTGACAACATTTAGTTTATCGAGGTCTTTAGGACACTGAACTCAGCGATAACCCACTAAGCTTAGCTTAGTCTAGCATAGGTTCATAGTATTAAGGCCCCCAACTAGAGAGGATCAAATCGCCTGTTAATCATTTCTCTACGACAGCTTCAGTTATAAGTCAAGTGCTGTGGTCCCCTAAGAGAAGTGCAGTTCCTCCTACAGTTATTTTCGATTCTCATACTACAGTGACTATAAACTTACCCAAACCCTCGCCTCACCCCTCACCCTAAAGTGGTACAACTGGAATTTCGGCAATGCTGGAGATAAAAAAATGCAAAAATTAAGCAACATTATCTGCCTTTGTTGCACATTTCTTAACGGCGTATTACACTTAGAACTGTATCAAAATAAATGAATGATTAGTACTTGTTGTCACTGGGATGTTGGATACAAAAATAAAGCTTAGTACAACTCAAGGCCAATAAGTAGGGCACCTAGTGAGAATCGAACCCATATTAGTAGTGATAGTCTCTGAGACAAGCTTGTTAACTCCAGACAAGAGCCATATCTTAATTATCATTGACGAAGTACGAAGTGCCACCCAAAATTTGGGGAGATTTGACCATGGCGTGCGAAGCGTATGTAACTTTTACATTTCTTGCGTAAGGATATATGCAGAATGTATATTAGTGGCAATTGTGTTACACTTCTATTTTACCCGTGGAGAAATTGATGCACTCGCCGCCAGTTGTAGTGTACGCACGGCCCACTGCACAATCCTGATGTTAAAGGTACTGTTCCGCTGACTGATACGTGACACGATGGCAACGGAGCAAGCATTGGTGAATAATTATGCACAATTTTTTTTTATATGGGAACATTAATTTGGGTTAGCATAAAACAATAGCACTGCGCTTTATTGACAATAAGATTCCAAATTTGACCCCCTCCGCCCTTTGTGAGAAGACCTGATTCAGGGATCAATATCTGTTTCTCAAACCCCTCCATGCCTATGACAATTGTTCGGATGGTTTCAATTATATTTTGGATTCCCTATTCTCCAAATCTTTTTACAAGACTATTCACGGCTGTTCCAAGCATTCCAGTGATTTTGAGCCCAATTTCATCATCCATTTTTTCAGTTCTCTAGCAAGGGTCAGAGATTTATCAAACTGTTCACTCAGTTTCGCTCCATAGTCCGTTGGAACGGTGACATCCCCTATCCGAGAAATTTCCTTCTTGTTTGCAAAGACTTCATCTATTTAGCTTCAATAAAAAGAAAAGTTGAACTTCAAATTAAAAAAAGTTGTATTTCAAATTAAAATGTTGAACTCCAATTCAAAAGAGTTGAACGTTTAAATTGAAGATCAACTCTTTTTTTTACAATTTGAAGCTAAAAAGGTGTAGATCTAATGTCCTGACCAGGATTAAGAGATCCGATCAAATTTCAAAGTCCAATTGATTTTGACTTTCTCCGTTCTCTCGGACAGCTTCTACCCTTTTGCTTCAGTCTGTGCGATCAAATCCCAGTTGTTTGCACAATTATCAATGGACCACTGTTCTTATCCAATCATATCTGTTGTTTGGATTCCTTTTCTTAAACAGACCAACAGCGTAGAGAAAGAAACTTGATGAGGGGTTTCTTCGGTTTTTCGTTGAGATTTCTTAATGGGAATGCGATGTTAGCTTCGGTCTACAACGTGGGAAAAAAATCAACCATCTCAGCGGAATTTCCTTAATTCGTCAAACGGAAAATTACGTAATCTCATGAGACAGAGAGAAAAAAAACACCGACCGTAAAATAAAAACATATAACAACTTTGGGCGAAGAAATATCGAAGACTGCGTATATGTGTGTGTGTATGTGTGTGAGTAGTGTGTCTATGTATGTGTGTGTATGTAACAGAGAAAGAGAGGGAGAAAAGAGTGAGTATGTATGGATTTGCTAATCAAAATCTCCTTGATTTCTCATAAAATGCAATATATATTTATGGAAAATATTAAAAATGTTTGCATAAACCTATATTTATGTGCGAGCACGCACATGCACACATATATCTATATCTATCTATCAATATTTATATATATATATATATATATATATATATATATATATATATATATATATATATATATATATAAGCACACAAATATAAGTTTATACAAACATTTTATACATTTTTTACCAAAAATTGAATTATCAAACTATTTTCCCTCGATTTCTTGCTACTTACGCCACCTCTAAGCTAAGTTTTGTAATCCACCATACCGGGTTGATGTAAAAGACTTCGAAAACATATTTTGGACAAAACCTTTAATGATAAGAATTAACAGCGTTATTATTCAGTCATCAGAATTTTCTGTGTTTTTTTAATCATCTTACACTACCTTTCAGCTAGATCAGATCGATGTTAAGTGCCCAGTATATTCAGGCAAACACTCTATGCATAATAAATCAGTCTTCAAAGACATTTCTTCAACTTTTTTTTGGTCTTATGCTGAACAGTGTAATCCATCATAAAATAACAATTCTGGTTTTGATACGAGAATTCCCTGTATTGATCTGTTGCATGGAACGAAACAATAGATTATCTGGAGGTGATAGATATGGAGAATACGTTGTATCTGGAGGAGCTTCTCACATCAACCCAATGATCGTTTGCTGCGAGTGTAGGGTGGGGTGTTGCTCGAGCGTTGTAAACCAGCAAGATCATTGGTTAATTTCCCAGAAAAAAATGTTTTCTCTTCTAATGTCGATTCAAATGAGACAGTTGCTCAATGAGGTGTTGCATAGCAACAACACATTCTGATTCCAGCATTTTCATAATAGTGAATTCCTTTAGATTTTCACCCCAGACGGATAAGAATTATCGTCTTTGTATATTCTGTTTAGCTTCAGATATTGAAAGCTGACCTTGATCTAGCCATGATTTTTGCACATGAGATCAATCCATTTTTGATCGCCAGAGACAATCTTTCTGCACGTTGAGATTGAACCCGTTTTCCTAGCTTCTAAATTCATTGTAAATGACGTACAACAGTTGACTGATTCAAGTAAAGCGGTGAGTTAACAGAGATTGATACGAACAAACTGAGACAGATAGATAGATAGATAGATAGATAGATAGATAGATATGAACAGAGATAGTGTTACTGACATAAGCACGTCGAAATATTCTTTCTATTCCTCTCAGAAACATGCCTAGATTTCTATAACACTGCAAAAGATGGCACCACGAACTTTTGCACCAATTTCATATTTTACTCAGACTAGTGAAATATCCGTTACTTTTTCAACGGTATACCTTGGGATGGAAGTCTAAACCACTGTTGCATAAAAAATTTAAAAAAATAAAAAAACTCATGGGAGTTGCTTGAATGAACCATCTTGGATAAGCCCTCTCTGGCACTTTCCCAAATCTTCCGCTCACAGACATTCAAGAGCTAGTTCGATTCCACCTCATTTCACTTTTTGCCTTTCTTTTTCATGACGAGTTCAGCCGCTCTTCTTTGGCGAATCTTTGTTCTGCCATTTTACTTATCCTCACACAGCTTCTCTTTCTCCCTTTCCTCACCTTGATCACAGTCTTCGCGTTGTGATTCTATTTCGGAACCTCTCCCCTGTCTCCAAACCTTTCTAAAGTATCTTTTTGAATTCATTTTCAATGCATGACAGGCGGACAGACGGACAGACGGACGCGTTACTTATTATGAAAAATGTAGATTTTATATTGAATAGAATATTGGAAAACGTGTTTTGATCAAAGGAGTTAACTTCGGAGACACTACTAAGACTTCTCTAACACTCTGCCAAAGATGGCGGTGTGAAACCTTAGCTCGAACTTCACACAGATTTGGTATTTAATAGGCCTGCTATTGGAAAACGTGTTTTGATCAAAGATGAAGAAAAGAAAAGCGTCTTAAAGATATTTATCAAACAATCAATTGAATATTATGATGTGTTATTTATTCATCTGTTTGTGATTCATTTCTGGTTCTGTAATCATTTAATGTTTAGATAAATCCGGTCCGTTTTTGCAGTTCGCTTCTCGATAAACATGCAATTCTGTTTTTCTTATGTTACCGGCGTTTTGTCCGACGTTCAATCGATAGCCGGCAATATTTAATTGTGTTTACGTGACATTTTGTGCATTCACATATGACGAATTTCTCAGCTTATTTAGTGAGTAAGATGTATGAATATGTAGTGTGCATCAATTGAAATCTCCTGTGTTCATATCTATCTATCTATCTATCTGTCTATCGATCTATTTATCTCAGTCTGTTCATATCAATCTCAGTCTGTTCATGTTTATCCATCTATCTATCTATCGATCATTTTCAGTCTGTTCATATCAACCTGTCTGTTTACATTTATCCGTCAATCCGTTCATATCTATCTATCTATCTATCTATCTATCTATCTATCTATCTATCTATCTATCTATCTATCTATTTATCTATCTCAGTCTGCTCATATCAATCTCAGTCTATTTATATTTATCCATCTATCTCTATTCATATCTATATCAGTCTGTTTATATCAATCTATCTATCTATTCATCTCAGTCTGCTCATATCAATCTCAGTCTGTTCATACTTATCTGTCTCTGTTCATACCTATATCAGTCTGTTTCTATCTATCTATCTATCTATCTATCTATCTGTTTGTCTATCTATCTATCTATCTATCTATCTATCTATCTATCTATCTATCTATCTATCTGTTTGTCTATCAATCTATCTATCTATCTATTGAGCAAGGGATTGTCAGTGGCAACGATTTAATGCACACATTACTGAGAGAACATCACATTAGGAAACTCAAATAGCAATGGGCTGGCCACGTTGCAAGAATGGCAAGTAACCGATCAACATCAAGATTCACCGCATGTATTCCCAGAGATCAAATGCGAAACTGAGGCCAGCAGAATGTGAGATTGCGAGACCAACTGGACAGATTCAGAAAATATTGGTTCTGTGACACTCACGATGGAGAGAATCCTCAGTAAGGTCTATGTTCAACGACGGACGATAAAAAAAATAATGATAGTGATAATGATGATTAATGGGAGAATATGGCAATCATACGTTTAATTCAAATGCATAACCAATAATTTTACAATAGAAACGCATTAAAAATCAAGAAGAAAGGAATTGTCGATGGTCAGGAACTAACGCAAGTCTTACTGACATAAGTACGTTGAAATATTCTCTATTTTCTTTTCAGAAACAATTTAACGTGATCCTGTGATCCCGTGATCCTTACGTAAGAAATAACCAAATTCTAGCTCTATCCATTCAGTAATATCACTATCTATTTCATACGGTGTATATACGGCCAGGAGACATGATGAAAACATCAAAAAATGTCTTTTGAAAGAAAAGTTTCCTGTTTTTTAGAATTCTTGAGTGATTCAAAAAAAGATTCTATAGGTGTAAATCATTCTGTGTACCGTATTGAAAAAACAAAAACAAAAAAATAAATAAAGAAACAAAAACAGAACAAACAAACAAACAAACAAACAATGATTTTTGTAAGGGAACGCTTCATATATATGTATCTGTGTTGTAGCAAAAGATAATAAAAAAAATTGAAGTAACTTTATTCTGATAAAATTGACAAGATAGTACTCGATAAACCTCATTTATCTTTATTTTAAAACTGTTGTATATTTTGTTTTGAAAACAACTTGGGAAGTTGAAGAAAAAATTCAAAATCAGAATAAAACTTTCAAGTCAACATTGATATACATGATAAGAATACAAATTCTAGGACAAATCCCCAAGGGACGAAACTAGCGCTTAGGGCCAGCCCTAGGATTCTTGATGACCCAGGCAAGCTGAACTCCCTCGGTAACACCGGTTCCAATACAAAAGGCAAGCGAATCCCAAATATTTCAGTGAAAGAAAGAGTCAGCCGTTTTGATTCTTATACACATTAAAAGGTAAGTAGTGAATATACATAAAAAACACTATTTCTTTTTACATCTTTTAAATTTTTGACATTAATTATCATTCCGCGATTGAAAACACAAATGACAGATAGTATAATACAGATCCGTCGATTGTCCTCTGTTCAATTGCCCCAAGGCTTAATTGTCAGATGGTATGATATAGATCTGTCAATAGTCCTCCGCTCAATTGACTCAAAGCGTCATTGTCAGAGGGTATAATGTAGATCTGCCAATTGTCCTCCGCTCAATTGACTCAAGGCTTAATTGTCGGAGGGTATAATAAATATCCGTCAATTGTCCTCCGCTCAATCGACTCAAGGCTTCATTGTCGGAGGGTGTAATGTAGATCCGTCAATTGTCCTCCACTCAATTGCCCCAAGGTTTAATTGTGTCATGCTCAATTGTCCCCGCTTGATTGTCTCACGCTCGATAGTCACCCTCACGTCAGAAGACTATAGCTTTCTAAATTCACACATAATACACACATAATCCCAAACAAACACACACACCCAAATACACTCACAGAGTCTTTTTTTTTCAGAGTTTCTGTTTAGTCGCCTCTACCTGAAAAGCAGGAAGAAAAATAAAAATAACGAAATTGAAATACAATGAAAGACGTTCGTAAATGCGAATTCAATTAGTTCAAGAGGGCAAATTAAAAAAAGTCTGGTAGTGGAGCGACACTGTGGAGGTTACCTCTCTTTCGAGAAGCCAAGTAATCCACTCCGAATTCATAATTTTCACTGTCTCCCCCATTCTAAACAAATACAACAGTTATTGTTGGCATTCCAGAAGATTCCTGAGGAGAGTGCACCATTCGACAATTTGCTGACAATTTACCGCGAAACATAACTTAGTCTGTCAAGGAAGGACAGATTGGGAATAGAAAAAACAATTAACTATTATTAATTGTCAAACTTCAGGAGTTGAAATTTTTTTCTACCGTAACAAGACCGACAAGAACAATCCTCACCAAATGTAAGGGAGTGTAAATCAACAACCGCTTCCGTCATTTGTAATCACGATGAACTGATTGATAGTCGTACCTTTTACAGTTAAATTGTCAAGCCTAGTTTATGTACCCAAATGTGTGTCAAAAATACGCTTACTTTATCCTAGTGAATTAATAGATACATGAAATCAACATTTCCCATTTGTTGGCTGGTGTCTTACCGACTGAGCTAAATTGACAAGTCTTACATATTTACAAAAAAAATATCTTTCAGATAATCACAATTATCATTCAGATAAATATCATTAGTACTAAAAAAATATTTTGATAATTTTTTATATTTATCGTACATACTTAAAAGTTGAAGTAAACATCTTTGATTGAAATTCAAATAGGGGTGGCGTTTGACTCCACAACAACTAGGTTTCTCTCTTATTTGTGTTGCTTCTTATTGCAATGTTTAAGTCGTTTCGCATTCTCCGGGCATTAATTGATTAAGCTGCAAATAAGTAGTCACGGCAAAATTTCGATTACTCGCACCCTTACTTATATCGGATAAGACAGACTGTAGCTCTCTAAGTAAATCTGAATGACATATGCTGGTTAGTTTTCGTAGCTCAGTCAATAAGATGCTGTCTCGGTCAGACAGGTTCCAAAGCTTGACCAATTAGGATAGCTATCAAGGTAAAATAGGCTTCCTGTAACGGACGGGACGCATATTCAAGACACATCGAGTCCTTATTCTCAATTTCCGGTGCGCGCTGAACGCTAATGACCGTGTAGTGATATTTATGGTTGCGATGAAAAGAAACAGAAATCAAGATGAGAGAAATTTTAGTATATAAACATGATAATAATAGCTGACAAGCATCATCTAATTTAAAAAAAAAAATCTAGTTAACGTTACTACTTGAATTTTGCTCGTTGGCTTTATGGACGGAGCTCATCAGATTCCCTTGCTGAGCTGAACCATCGACTTCTGACATTTTGTTGTTCGTGGCATCTCTCCAACTATCATGAGACAGGCAGTACTCGGTTCGATTGAAATAGAAATAGCAGAGAAAACCTCCTGCTGATTGCAGTCCTGGCTGCGCACATATCCCAAGGGGTCATGTGCTTATGTGTTCTAAACCGTAATCAACATTGGTCAGGGTATTTATTCGTCTCTCCATGCGCACAAATTCGAGACAAGACCAGG
>OY735200.1:22106677-22226677 GCA_963457665.1 Thysanoteuthis rhombus
GTTTCTGTAGGCATTAATTTTCTAATGATTTACAAATTATATGCGATGTCATTTTCTCTACGTATTTGCGCTTCAATGTTTAACTTTGTGAAGGTATTGATCTGATATACGGGGTTCATTTGAAATCCATATATTCCATTCTGATCATCGAATGTTCGTTGACATTACATGCAGGCGATGCCTTTGGGCTTGTATAGGGTTCGTAGCTGAGGAAAGTGGTGGGGTCCGTTACTATCAGGTTGAGAACCACTGTACCAAATATATACAAATCCCTCGGAACCTCAGATCTCCAGCTAGGCCCCTAGGCCAGCATACCTCATATTTGATGTTTCAGTTTAAAAAAATGATTGTAATGTGTAATTCCTGAGATTCACTAAAATGAGATAATCCTGGCTTACACGGATGTAAAAAAATGTTCTCTGAATTATGTGTCAAGCGACTGGAAGTAAAACCAACAATTATTCGTCTTAGAAAAACCGCTAAGGTTACCAAAGTACTGTAGACGTTTGCACTTGTGGCATAAGTAATTGGTTTTTAAATGATGTGCCATCGACTATTGAGAATCCAATGTTTTGTTTATCTTCATTAGTGTTCGAGTTATTAAGCTCTAAAAAGCGTAACTAATGGACTGGGCCTGGCCATGTTGTTCTTTTTCATCTCTAAATGAACGTTCAAAACACGCCTTATGGAAGGGGGGGGATACCCTTCCCTCTTTAATAGTCCCCTAGATTTGGGATGGTTGTGTGACCAAATATATTTCATTAAAAAGCTATCCTCCCAACTGTCACTTATGGAGCTGAAACATGGAACCTAATCAAGAGACAGACCTATAAATTGAGAACCATGCAATGTGCACGTGAAAGAATCATGCTCAACTCACACGGAGAGACGACAAGATAGCACAATACATCCGGGAGAAGACAAGAGTCCGAGACGTCATAGAATCGACTGAGAAAAAAAACAAAACAAACAAAAACGAACTCAAATGGCATTTTGGCTGGCCAGGTCCCAAGAATGGCGGACAGCCGATGGACATCACGACTCATGACATGGATCCCTAGAGATCATATGTACAACCGAGACCGGCAGAGTACTAGATAGAGAGACGAGCTAGACAAATTCAGAAAATTCTTGCTCCACGACGCCCACGATAGAGAAATATGGCAGATCCTGGGGAAGGTCCACATCCAATGACGGACGTTAAAAGACTGATGATGATGACTTTCTGCTCGGTCGTAAGCATTATCATTATTATCATCATCATCATCATGATCATCATCATTATTATTATTATTATTATTATCATTATTATTATTATTATTATTATTATTATTATTATTATTATTATTATTATTATTATTATTATTATTATTATTATTATTATTATTATTATTATTATTATTATTATTATTATTATTATCTTACTCGGGTTGAATTTACGACGCCGAGACATTGTCTGTTTCTATCCAAATTAATTATCTCATTTTTATTAATTAATTAATTTGATTCCGAAGGCATTGGTTTGTCTTCTGCCCGCACTCCACCCTATACCACCCCCAATACGTTGGACCGGACCCCGACCACATTCCCAAGTGAGTCAAGAACGAACACCTTATCCTTAAAAGAAAACATTCCCAAAATATTTTTATTAATTTTCACTAGTTTTTACCTTCATCTTAATTTTTAGCAGTTTTGGGTTTTTTTGTTTTTTTTTATTAACTACAACTTTAAAATCAATAAAATATCGTGTTACAATACTTCATCCAATAATAAGAATGTACAATAATAAAAATAGCTTGATTGAGACCTTAGGTCTCATACACAAGCAACAAAAACACGGCACCGGGAGTTGTTTGTAATGAGTGAGTGAAAATTAGCTTCTGCAAAACCATACAAGTCCCTTTGGCCGAATGGTTGGAGCAGCCAAGCGTATACTGGACTCCTTCTGGCAAAGAGGGTGTGGCTTCGATTCTCACTGGTTATTCTTTATTTCTGATCGTGCTGTTGCCATAGAAACGACGTTCCGAATTGAAAATTGTATAAAAGCATCATAAATTCAGATGAAGGTAAAGGTGCAAGCTGGTTTAAATTATTAAAAAGATATTTCATTGCTATATACTTCATCCAATAATAAGAATGAATAATAAAACATTCCTATCATCTGAACGTCAGAAAGGTTCACTTGCCTGGCTTCCCCACGCACATATGCATTGCACATCTGGGCGCCTGCCGGAGCGCCATGATTATCAATTTTGTGACCGAACCGTTAGGGCAGTGATATCAATCCGCACGGCCTCGTGCCAGATTGAACCAAACTTAGAAAAGATCTGCTGGGCACATCACTGTGAGATAATGCTTAGCAAGCTATTAGGAAGACCATAATTACTTCGAAATGAATTAAATCCTCACACTTGTGACTTTGCAGCAGAACAAGCTACGCTTAATAATCATGTATAGGGCACCCCAACTGGTTATCAAGGTAGTTTAGCAGTTTACGATTCTGCAATTCTCACTGGATGGCTCTCTTTAATGGCCTTGTGCCAGACTAAGCTAAATTTAGTAAATATTGGGGCGCTAGCTGTGAATTAATGTATACCAAGGTGATCTTACAGATCAGCACTGTTGCATTGTGAGATCAGTCCTCACTGAATGAAAACTGTCAACTCTTAACTTGAATGAAACTCTTTACGGTTTCTCTCTGGCTTGTCAGAATTGTCAGCGTCTCTAATCTCGTGTTTCCCGGCCATTACTGAGTAAAATTTACGAATTTGTGGAATTTACCATTGTGACTATAACAGCGAAAAGCAAAACCACGGATAATGACCACACCTGTACATTTAGAGAATACTAGAATAAACAACTACTGAACCACCGTAGCCCTCAAATATGGTCAAGGTTTCAATCCTTTTTTTACATTTGATATGAGGATGTGTTTGTGTATTCCTGGCTCTACCGTTTTGTCTGTAGACTCTGAAATTGGCATAAGTATTCCACTAGCATTTCCTTTTGAAAACGTTTTTTTGTTGGTTTTTAAAAAAAAATCTTTTGAAATGATAGGAATTAAAACATACTCGTGATTTATTGTCACAAAGACTGATTAGTAATAATGGATAGCTCAATAAAGGTTATATGAAGCGTGGTCGCGGATAAGGGGGGGGGGGACACCGTAGCTTGGGAATAGATTCGACATTTTTAAAGGATTGGTGTGCAGGGTAGACCGATTAGTTGTATCTCGTTCTCCTGGAGACAGTAAGGCGGCTACTGTCGTCAGTCGAATTTCATGGCTGAGAAAGTTTTATTGGACTTCCTTCGCCTGCTTTGTCGATACCGGTTCTGTTTCAGTAAGATTGTGAAACTAATAAATTTCGTTAAGATTTTGTGAAATCCCAGAACATTTCAGTAATTTCACGAAATCCCTAATTTAGTATAGTAATGGATATCGAGCTCGTGATGCTGGTCATTACTTCTGTTCGATCTTCAGTGGGTGTCCGACTGCTGTGGTATTGTCAAACTTAGCTGAGCCAAGTTGGATAAGGTGATTAGTCAGAGGCGACCCGGATGATCATTTTTCTTTAGGTTTGGGCGCGTCTACTATTCCCAAATGAATCCCAAGGAAGAGTTTTCCACATTCTTAGCTCATCACCGCGAATCGAACTCTCAACAATCTGCGTGTGCCGCAAACTGGCTGAGAATTACACCTTCTGAGCGGAGTATATTGTACTTCAGGATGCATATATTCAGCTCAATTTGACACCAGGCTATCATTGTGAGGCACCCAATGAGGTTCTGTTCTGCTTCTTTCTATCTTTCTTTTTTCTTTCTTTCTTTCTTTCTTTCTTTCTTTCTTTCTTTCTTTCCATCCATCCATCAATCCATCAATCCATCTCTCTCTCTATATATATATATATTTCTGTTTATCTATCTATCTATCCCTCCCCCCTCTCTCTCTCTCTCTATATATATATGTATATAAATATTTCTGTTTATCTATCTATCTATCTATCTATCTATCTACCTATCTATCTATCTATCTATCTATCTATCCTCCACCTTCTCTCTCTCTCTCTCTCTATATATATATATATATATATATATTTCTGTTTATCTATCTATCTATCTATCTATCTATCTATCTATCCTCCACCCCCTCTCTCTCTCTCTCTCTCTCTCTCTCTCTCTCTCTCTCTATATATATATATATATATATATATATATATATATATATATGTATATATATATGTATATTTCTATCTATCTATTTATCTATCTATCTATCTACACTCTATCTCAGTGTGTTCGTATGTATGTATGTTCAGATGGATGGATGGCTAGATAGATATTTGATAAAATTAGCTTAGTCTGGCACGTGGTGACAATACTGGGCGCTCATGAGAATCTAACTCATTGCACTATCAAATCAGTATGAGTGACTAGCCTTATAACACCAGGGAAGGTGTTATATTCCCTTAGTTTACCTTAGTCTGGTACAAGGCCACCCAGTAAGGATCATACTCAGTACACTAGCTGCTAGTCTAGCAAACAAGCTCGTTAACCATCACTTTAAAGCAGGCACCCGGAGATCCTCTGTACTGTGATTCCAATTAACTTAAAATTTATATCTCCCGGGAATATTTTTTTTAAAAACATTTAAAAATTAATATTTGTGTGCGTGTGTGTGCGTGCGTGCACGTGCGCGTGCATGTGTGAGGCAGGCGGAATTGAATCAACTGATGATTCCAGAAAATTCATCAGGAATTGCTATTTACATTGAAGAAAAATATTGTTGCTTTTCTTTTTTCCTTGTGAATCTTTCACTAAATAAATTGAATTAGTTATAAAATCAGTACTGACAATTTATTGAGATCCAATAACCTTTTTACCCCATGCCCCAACTCGTCATGTCAAAATATTTGATGTCCCCCCTTGCTAAAATAAAACAAATTTGATGTTGAAAAGTATAATAACGTGATGTTTAATTTAGTTGTGTAGAGTTTTAAATCAGGGAGAAAATATTGAATCAACGAGGAATAACTTCAGCAACGAGGAATATTTAATCAAGTTCTAAATTTGTTTTTATTAGATATAACATGCTATGATAATACCACTCTAAATTTACAATATTATCTAAAATATAACAAAATACAAATAATCAAGTTCGGTAATCTAGTGAGATCCTCGAGTTTCATATTTACAACAAATGGTCTTGATTTCAGACTTTAATTCAGTTAGTTTCAGTCAGTACCTGATTAAGATTTTGTAGGCCTTTGGGCTACAGGTACCGTGAGGCCCAGTAATATTCTTCAAAATAATATTATTTTCAAAAGAAAATATAAAGTTGAAAATATCGTAAATTTGTTTTTACAGTGGTGACTAGAATCAAAATTCGAACATTTGCTTTGCGTAATTTCTTATAAACAAATTTTCACGAAGATTGCCTGTTCATGGTAAAATTGTTTTCGATTGCAGCGGTAGCAAATCTGTCCAAGTCGTTTTTTTAACGTCAACCGGTCAAGAGAATCTTTTTCAGTGAAATGAGAAAAAAAATGATTTCTAAATATTTTTACTAAATATCCGAGTTTTCTAACCATAGATCAATCGTCAACCAGTGTGGCTTTTCCTAACTCTTCTTACATAATGCTCTTCCATAGGAATAGAGCTCTCTGGTTGATGAGGAGTTTCTGCGTAATGAATATATCGCTTAAATCCAGCCTTACTGACCACCAAGTTCCGTAGTCCAGAGGTAGGATATCGGCCTCCGGGTCCGATGTGAGGGCTTCAATTCTGCCTCGCGGTACTGGATGGGTTAAAGTCTATAGCCACACTGAAGAGAAGTAATACATCGAAACAGCTGACTGTGGATGACGCAATATATATATATATATATAAAAGAAATTATGTCATTCGGAGACAGCTGTTTCGTTGTATTACAACTCTTCAGTGTGGCTATAGAATATCCATTATCACGAAGCAGGATCAAAACTTTTGCTGCAGACCCAGAGGCTGGTATCCTGCCTCTGCTCCACGGAACAGGACGGTCAGTACGGATGAATTTAAGCGATATATTTATTTACGCACGTATTCCCCACCCACCTGTGTGCTCTATTCCTATATTGGAAGAGCATTGCTATATATATATATATATATATATATTCTAGGCAGCTTTATAGCTTTAATTACTAAACATTAAAAACCTTTTTTTGTATTACTTCAGTCACTTATTTCACAATATATGCACGTGTAAACCCCAGAGGTGTGTCAGCCGAGCTCGAGTACTTAATTTCCATGTGTTGAACGCCGCAGTTATTTACAAGAAGAAAGGTGAATGAATATTGAAAGGATTTCTTCAAACGTTTAAAAAACACAGTGAAAGAACACGGACCGGTAACCACGCAGGTGCTATCGAAAACGTACACGAACTTGCTGGAGGACGAGAACTTCGGCCCCGACCAACTGCATAATGCAGATAAAACTGTTTTACATTAGCAATATGCCTTCAGGGGGGACCTTTACCTGTATCAGATTCATTTACATTCGCGGACTGTATCATTTATATCAATGTATTGTATTGCATTCAACCATTTAATTCATATTTGTTTAAATCAAGTTTCTACCAGTCAATGCTTTAAAGATATGAGAAGTGCATCAGAGGTGAAACATTGAATTATTACGCGAGCAAATTGGGTTATCCGCTATAGTTATGGAATCAATGGTGCTGGGAAATCGGTGGTATATCAATGAATGTCTACAACGGGATGGGGGGCTCAGACAGGACATTCACCCATTCTCAAATCAAGCCTTCTCAACTGGGGTGAATGGGTTTGAAAGTTCGAACCATATAAGGATATAAATAGATAAATAAATTAATATAATGAAGGATATTGGTGGTGTATTATTTCACACCGACTAAATGAACCAATATAAAAAGATAGTATTATTCTTGTATATAACAAAGTTGCCGGTAAAATATAATCCGAATATATCTTCTTCCCACCCCCAACAAAAACAAATCAATTGCCCCGCTTTTGGAAAAGAGACAGCGAGTGCTCATGGGTGTATCTCTATTGTGAAGAGATTATTTCACTTTATTTGTGTGTTAAATTGTTTAACGAGTATAAATCATTTCAGATACGTTTATTCTTAGGCCCATCATTAAGTAAACTTGTTGTTACTAAGGTAGTGATCGTTATCAGCACCCAAGTCTCGAAGGCGTAGAATAACGCTGAGACCACTAAATCTTTTCACTTTGCACTACTTTGCAAATCTATGGCGTTTTCGTCCTCTTCTTCCCGTTGAAGGTCGAGGTCCGACCGGTTCAAATCTTTGACGAATGCTCGTGTCGTTTTCTCTCCTTGGGCGCTTTCCGAGCAACTTTCCGAGTTCAAAGTTTTGGCTGACCTTACACGAGTGACCACGGTGAGACCATTCGTGTAAGTCGATTTATCTTTGCCTTTTATCGTGTTAGATTGTTCGACAGTTCAGCTTCAAGGTATTGTAAATCGGAAACAGCGTCTACTGCACGATGAATGAAAGAAAACTACTCAAGAGTCAAGAAGCAGCTTGATGTAATGTATTATTATATATATTGGAGGCGCGAGTGACTTGGAGGTTGACGGCGCGTACAGTGGAAACGGCGAGCTGAGTTCAAACTCCGATGCAGATAATTTCCAGTCAACAATACCCTTGGGAAATGTATGAATCCTTTTCGTCTTCCCCCAAACTATAGGTAAAATAACAGGTCAGACTGTTTTCTCTAGCCTTGGGAAAGCAACAGGTGTGCCATTAAAATACTATACGCTTGCATATATATATCAGCTGTTTAGCTCAATGGTAAGAGCAACCCTACGCTGAAGCGGCTACCTTATCAGTCGCAGGTTTGACTCCTGCAGCAGATCCATTTTCTTTGATTGTTTATACTATGTCTTGGCCGAATGGTGCATTCACCGTATAATACCTGGTGTTCAATCCAAATAAGAGTTTCTATTTTATATGATGCAATTTATAATCATATTATATGGTATATATATATCACGCAGGGGTCATAAAGGAGTATAAGACGACATACTATAAAAATGAAATTAATCAGACGTGAATGCTTCAGTAGTTAATGAGGGAAACTTCCATATCAGGATACTGAGATACATACTAATCACAATGTTTTCTTTGATCTGTTGCTAAAAGGATTATGATCTCACAAAATCTGGTCATTAGATCTCTAGATTGGCCCCTCAGTGATGGAATAGTTACTGATTTAATACCCGTACTGTACACTTTCACGACTCGAAATATATGATTATGCATTTATAGATATTTTATGCAGCACACTGGGAAGATTATCGCAGCATAGCATTGAGCCGGCACACACTTTGAGAACCACTACGTTAGACTGTTCACCAGCTCAGCTTCATCATTATCAGCCTTTTAGCATACGTCGTTGGATTCAAACCTTCTCCAAGATTCGCCAGACTTCTCTATTATGGGCTTCGCGTAGCCAGTATTTTCTGAATTCGTCTAGCTCGTCACGACAGCTTACTTTTTGTCAGCTACAATTTTGCATATGATCTCTGGGGATCCATTTTGCGAGTCGTGATTTGCTACAGTTGTCTGAGATTCTTGCAACTTGTCCAGCCCATAGCCATTTGAGTTTTCCAATGATTTCTATATCTCAGACTCCTGCCTTTTCTCTAATTTACCGTGTTGTCTTATGATCTCCCCATGTTATGTTGAGCATGATCTCCTCCAGTACACGTTGCATGATTCTCGGTTTGAGGGCCAATCTTTTGATTAGGTTCCATGCCTCTGCTTCATAGGTGACTATCGAGAGGATGCATTAGTTATATACCCTTATTCTTAGGATTAATGGGATTTTCTTTTTCTCGAAAGTCGAGGTTACTCTGCCGGAAGCTTGCCAACCTAATGTGATTTTTCTTTCTCTGTGGTTTTCTCTCTCCTGCTAACTGTGAATAGTTTTGGTGACGATATAGGGGTGTAATTTAGCCTCAATAAGTATGCAAAAGGAACTTTCAGGCGAAGAAAACTGATAACTTCTCAGACTTGGACATAACCATTCTCAAACTTGAACAGAAAGGTACCAATAGATACCACAGAATCAATGCAGGCAATGGGAAACAACATATGTTCGTGAAAGAAAGAATATAGGAGAGTACTACAGGAGGGCTCTTTAAAATTGAAATTAAATCTAAGAACTCCATCCAAGCCATCAACACCGTGGCAATACCTGTAATTCGGTACTCCCTTAACATCATTAACTAACAAACGCAGAATAGACTCAAAACGAGGAAACTCTCCATCAACAACAGACTACACCACCTAAAAGCAGACACAGAACGACTCCACAGAAAAGAAGGCTATAGAGGTATGATCTAGTTAGAATTGTGACACAAAACTGCAACTGTTGGCCTACACGCCTACCTGCCAGCAAGTGACGACTGAATGTTGACTTCGGCGAAAAGTCACGAGACAGCAAAAAGGCTTCACTCAGTCTTGAGGGAATCCAAAGCATTTCGAAATGAACTAAACATGACCGACATAATCGAAGCTCCTACACAAGCTGCTCCGAAGGTTGCAAAAAATGTAGAAACTTCAGCCCGGCGACAAGGAATATCAATGTTAAAAGAACACTGGGGACAGAAACCCCTGCACTGCCAATACCCACTTCGCACCCAAGATGCTGATATAAATAATTGCAAAACCTATCAGTGGCTACAAAGTTCAGTGTTAAAAGCTGAAACAGAAGGCTTTAACCTTGCTGCCTAAGATCAGGACCTTTCTACCAGGAACTACCCTAGCACACGTTATCAAAAATGATGCTAACCCCAAACTGCCGCTTCTGTAATAGCGCAGCTGAGACATTTGACCATATCATATCAGGATGTTCTGTTCTAGCCCCCAATGAATACAGACTTGGACACGATAGAGTGAGCCAGTACATTCACTGGATAGTCTGTAAGCACTATGGTGCACCACACACGCTACACTGAAACACAACTGTTACTGAAACACTAGATGTGGCAATATTATGGGATTTTACACACAGATCGAACCATCAGAGCCAAGCACCCAAACATAATTATTAAGAACTGAAAGGAACAGAGATACCTGTTAATGAATATGATCATTCCATCAGACAAAAACATATATAGTTTGAAAAATTGTACAAAGACCTGGAAATTGAGATTGCAAAAATGTTGCAACTTGAGATTGAAACTATTCTCGTTGTTATAAGAGCCCTTGGGGCCATAAAAAAGGGTGTTGACAAATATTTATGTAGAAAACCAGGAAACCCAAGCATCCATGAGATACAGAAAATTGTCCTTGCAGACACCGCCCATATCCATCGCAAAGCACTGTCCATGTAAATATTTTGTGCTTCATACAAATATTCATTGTTTCTTGTGTAGCCCCCTGTATTGCCATAACATCGTTGCCTGCCCTAAGTTTCTAGCTGGGACACGGTGTGCAAAGACTACTACTATACATCAAGAGAAATGATAATGAATATAGAAATAGCATAACATCTTTCAACGGCATTGTAGATGGGAAAATTGTTAAGACTGATTTCGTCTTGAAGTTTAAAAGAACCTTTGATACTAATTTGATCCGTTTTAGTAATTGTGTCATTCAGGTCAGGTTTAAAATGTGGGAGTAAGATATCTATAGTTTTAATCAAAAAGAAAGTAATGTATCCCTTGCCAGGGGTCTACACTTTGTACTCGGGACATGGTAGACCGCACATTACATTACTGTAACCTATGGACAGTGCAGTAGACCTCACGCTATAATAGTACTGAGTTCTGTTTCTTCTTGTGTCGAAAAATATAAAAAGTACACATGAAGATTCTTCTAATTATCTTTCTGACTCGAAAAAAGTTGCTATTACGTGAAATTATCGAAGATTTTATGCACTATTCACACACTAGCATAGAACCCGTAAAAAATGATGAGGATATTTGAGTATGGCTCGGCAATCCTACCTAGGCTCAGAGTATCTAAGCCTTGTGCCTTGGATCAAAGTGTGGCTCCCATGTTCTTTGCCTAGGTTCCCTGAAGCAAAAAAAACAATGTCTTATTCCATGGGGCCACCCCCTCATTGTCCTTACAGGGTAGTGTCAACCATCGTGCCATGCTTGAGACGATATCTTTTTGTGAAGATATCTGGAGATCGGATTGAAAAGAGGGTTGTAGACTTGGACTCTGATTTTCCCAAGTGTATTAGTGATTAAAGAACATAAACAGTCCCAGTAACAAAGGATAGACGATCGCTAAAATGTAAAATCATAGTATCATATGTGTGTGTGTTTTTCCGTTGTGAATTCTTTCTTGTGAATATGTAAAAATCATGCTTCATAAAACCAGAGAAAAACAGATTATTAGCTTAGAAAGTATTAGATTTTTAAATGTTATTGTAAATTTCAAGACAACTGATAGCTGCAATAAAGAATTGAACCCGTTGTCGCATTTCCAATCTGTGCTCCATCCCTGCTCTCAGTTCGGGGGGCCAGAGGCAATATTCCCTCTATATCTTTAATGGTGTGTGTGGAGCCAAAAAAGCCCCTGAGCAGCTGAAGAAGTTGAGTGAGTAGAAAATATTCTTACTTTTAAGGCGATCATCGATTTTTTTTGTCACAAAGTTGATAAAACAAAGGTCAGTTGCTCATAACAAAAAGAATAGAATAAAAGAAATGATTCATTCTGTGCATTGATTTTTCTTCGTCATTTATTCATTATTATTTAATCTGAATATTTTTTATTTCACAAATGATGAGTACATTGGGCCAAAATAAAACATTGTTGAACACATCTAAGTAATATATTTGATGCAGAGATTATCATGCAAAAATACATCACTTTTTACTCAATGATTAATGAAAGCCGAATTCTTGTAGACAGCCTGACCACAGAATTTACGCACGAATTAGTACACATTTTACTCTCTGCGTGAACCTACTATCAAATCGTGCCACTTAGTGCAAAAACGATGATTGCTTTTTTAGCCATATAGTTTTATTATTGAACATTTTTTTCTATATCTGAAACTTTCGAAAATTCGTGCATGGCATTGAGATTTCACCGTGTAGCATAATTATTTCTTGTACACAGTCTCACAGTTTGGAGAGGACACTGGTCAGCTGAGACAGCCTTTGTTGGAAATACAATATCTAGCCACCACCCCTCGTAAGAACCGACACAAACAGCACAGATCCCTATTGACTCCAGGTTAATTGTAGAACTGGTTGGAGAATAATGTCTATTTGTTTGACCAACCACTATGGACAGTGAAACAGACGCAAAATGTCGATAGATAATTAAGCATCTTTCTCCGGGGCCAGACGATTGGACACTGGACGAAGTGCACGTGGACTAACAACAGTTACTTATCTTTGTCGGCAGTGGCAAAGAATAAATGAATGTGGTTTATAATAGTGACTTAGATAGTCGATTTGATTATTTACTATCAGTGTCATATCCCGTTTTCCAGTTTAACCCATGGCCTAGATGCTAGTCAGGATGCCACGCTGATCACTTCTGGTTCATAGCATTCCTCCGGGCAATTGGAGTTACTTGGCGATGTCAATCTCCTCTCCAAGTAACATGCGACAAGCTTTAATAGTTTACATAGTACCAGTAGCAAGGAGTAATCCCTGACCGACCAAAGTGGAACCAGTCAGCTTTAGGGTTCCCCCTCTTGGTTTAGAATTCAACTTGTTCTTCTCTTAGACTGTTTGCCAACTAAAGCTAGGCAGTCCAATCAACCCAACTCTATACCCTGAGCTGGGATGATACCAAGGCTAGAAATAGCAGTCTAACCCGCTTTCTACTTAGGGCCGGGTGGATTCATGTCTTTGAGGTGGAAAAAACAAAAACATTTCCCAGTTTCCAGACAGACCCGTAGACACTCTCCACTTGGCGAGAACATAATCTCCCTCTTAGCCATTATTAGTATTCGACTAATATTTTCTTTCATCTTGAATTGTTTTAGCTGTTATATATCGCAACGAACTTTACGGCAGCGAGTAAACAAAATGAAAAAAAAAAAAACAACAAAAAACAAACAAACAAAGAATAAGTTCTTGGCAAAAAGATCAAATGTAACCATAGAGTTGAACCCCCATCCTTACCGGATCATTTGGTCGTGTTATTGTCTTCATGTACACTAGTTGTAGTAAGTAGTTATTAAAAAAAAGGCAACAGAAAAAAAAATCAAAGATTGAACCAGAAATGATGCGAGATAATAGCTCAACGATTGTATCATATAGATTATGTAAATCAAAATATTACCTATTTTAATATGATGAATAAACTAAATATTACTTAGTTTATTCGGAATATTCCTCATTCTATTTAGAAAGGAAGAAGGGGGAAACGTTAGGTAGTTTATTGAAACAGCCGGGAGAGAGGGGAGAGAAATGTTAGGTAGTACAATAACAGTATAGAAAGAGAAGGGGAGAGGAGATAGGTAGTATATTGAGGGTATAGAATGAGAAAAGGGGATTGGAAAGAAAGTTAGGCAGTTTAATCAGAGGGTGGAAAGGGAGAGGACAGATCATGAAGTTTGTTTATTGAGGGGATAGGAAAACTTTCGCATACCAAACTAATCCGTGTTTGTAAAGCATTTAGACAAAAGGTACCGGCAACGAATATCGGAAGGGATAAGGGAGAAAATGAGAAGATACAGACATGAAGGGAAAGAAGAGAAGAGGCATGTGATAATGGGCAATTTCAGATGTCAACTATCTTGGAATTTCCTCCGGTTAAGGTATTTCAGATAATCACGATTATTTATCTGCATATTCACATCAAGCGTCTGGTTATTGTTATGGGGATCAAGAAACAGCGAGTCTCCCAAATCGTTGACTTTCTTGACAGGAAAACCTTCCTCCTTGAAACTGACCCAATACAATCCTCCTTCATTCCTGTATGTCCATATTTTTTCTTGTATTGCACTAGACTCCACTTAGATATCAACAAAACAAGAAATAGACAAAATGTTTTATGCGTCTCTTTCAAGTGTGGTGCTTTCAAAAGTTTTGCTAGGCTTGCATATATCTTTGATTTTGGATGGGTTGTGTAAACATTTGTATGCATCTGTGAATCAGTATTTGTTTTGGAGAATATAGACACATACAGAGGTAATTATATGTGCGTAGATTTGTAATATAAGACAACCACCCTTCAAGTCTGTAAAAAAGATCATAGTTTTCTAACAGTGAAACATGAAGTGGAGATTTATTTCAGTGAACTCCTGCATCGAGTGTGATAGATAAGAGCGTGAAAAAAAATAAGTGTTATATTTATGAGGACGACGTCGACTAATATTTTCAAACAAGTTGGACTTCTTCGAATGCTATCATAATTTTGATTCACGTATAAATTTCAGGCACTCAAAAGTAGTCGTCGTGTAATCGTTCACCACCGACAGCGGCGTGGACTAATATTTGTCAGCAAGTTGGGTTTCTCACTTATGCTAACATAGTTGTAATACACACATAAATTTCAGACTTTCAAAAGTGGGATCCATGTAATCGTCGACGCCCAAGAGCAATGTCAACTAGTATTTTTCAACAAGAAGGCTTTTGCTACAGCTAAGATAGTAGAGATTCACACATAAATTACGGATTCAAAAAAGTTGTATTCCTGTCACCGTCGACTCCCTAAAGCAGAGGTTTCGAAAATTTGAAAAATATAGGACCCTTTCCATAGCGAGAATATTTGGTGGACGCTCATTTTTAAGATTTTGTTTTTCGACTTTTATCAATGAGCTACAATAAGGAGCAATTTCTAACCTTTATAATTATTCTCATTCCAAATGGATTCCATTTTTTGGAATTTTAATACATGGTACAGATCTGGGTAAAACAATTAAATTTTTCGATTGCTGTACGATGGATGATATTATTTCTCTGCCAGTAGATTTGTAATGTCAAGTTTAGAGGGGAAACTGAGACCCACGAGCATTGTTTGCCGAAACCCCGGTGCCGAAGAACGACGTCGACTAGTATTTTTCAATTGGTTGGAACCTGAAAGTCTTAGGTTAATTTTTGATTCCAAATGAGTCCTAATTGTCGTGACTGTTGTCGAGACTACTGAACTCATTTATTTTATTGTTTCCATCGTTACCACAACGTTTCGGTGGAACCATTGTTCGACCTTCCTCGTGTGTGCATTGCCTTTGGAAGCCGAATGCTTCATTTCTAGTTATTGCTCCCCACCCCCAATGTAGAGAGAAGGAAAAGAGACCGCTTTATCTCTTTACGGATTGCACTCTTGAGGAAGGCCTAAGAATGGTAAGTCAAAAAGTTAAAGTATAAAAAAAAACAGAACAATGGAAATCATGTTTCTCCCTCTCCTTCCCCCGTACCTGTACTCCCTCCCTTTACTTTATTATAAATATATATATATATATATATATGTATATATATATATATATATATAGTCTAGAAAGCTTTACAGGTTTAAAAACAACATTATTCCAAAGCTTTCAATCATTTCAGCCAATTACAGCCAAATATTTGTTAGTGTATTTTATGTAATCTTTTCAGTTCTTATGTTTTACACAGAATTTGATATGATGGCACTATGTATGAATTTTTGTTTTGGGGATATTCAGTTGTTTACCATGTAACCGTTTCGGGGATTTAAAAACAAGACAGTAATCTTAACATGATTCCCAGCAGTATTGATCAAACAACACCTTCCCTTAAGTTATGATTTTAATGTATAGCTTTATTTTGTTACTTTAGGATCGTGTCATACGACTATATCTTTTTATACAGGGTATTATCAAAATGTATTGCATGTTGATATTATTTTATACTACAGTATAATACTTCTAGCAGCCGAAATGGTGTATTGTAGCAAGAGGCATTGAATTAAGGTACCTTCAAACTACGTTAATTTGAATACAAAAAAAGCTCGGGTGTTTTGTAAATAAATAATCATAGTATGGGTCTGCATTTGCGCTCGACCCAATAATAATAAGGATCTGATTTCCATCTATCTATCTCTAGTAGTAAAGGTCTGATTCTGTTTACATATGGGATCTTCAAGTAGCTGAAACAGTGCAGGGTAGCCATTTTTGATCTTTTACTTTAGCTAATGTATTCCACAGGAATTAGCTGATATTCTATCGGTGTTTTAGCTAGTGCTAAGGAAGTTAAATATTAAATGAAGGGAGTAGAAAAAAAAAACAGGTTTAATTGGCTAAAGCGTTTGCAGCTCTCAATGACCGAAAAAAAAATTCTGTCAGTTCTTTCATGAATCGAAGCCATGACCCAGGTGTGTGCAATGTTGTATAAGTCGAAGTAATTTGGGAGTGATTGGCTTGTCTCCAACTCTTAATCATCATGACAGGGGATTTTGAGTAAGATATTACTTATGACACTTATTCGTGGACTACGTCTGAGATTTTGCCTCCCACAGAGACTAAACTCAGCTTATACTAAGAAAGTTTGAAGCCATATGTTCGTTAAATCTTAGATCAACGGATCAAGTGATTTGTCTAGACCCCTAGAGCCGCAGCAAAACCACAGCCGTTAGGATTATTAATAATTCCAAACGATTGGCGGTATTAGATGTTGAAGAAGGTTAAGCTGGCATCAGAATAATGTGTAAACAGCTCTCTATATGAAACCTTGCGCTATATCGCTCGTAGATTGAGCACAAGACAGACGTGGTGACACAGGGTGAAGTGCTTGGCAAGTCGCAGTAGAACTATGTAATACAAAACTTGGGATCTGGGTTCCGTTTTTAACGAAGCGCCCCAATGCTGTGGCTTCATCGTTGGCTTATTCCTCGTTTGCATGGATCAGGAAATGATTCTCCCCACCTGCACTGGTTGTTTTTTCTTTCCGAAGTGGACATCAGCTCTTACACACGGAGTTGACTCTTTCAGATTGGGGTCCTCCCTCTGTAGCGCGGTGGGCAGAAACGATCAAAGTAACTGCCAAGGCAGAGATGGGCTGTGTGACAAAAGTTATATTTTTCGGGAATGGAGACAAAATGAGTGTTTTTCTCCTTTCTTCTGTTTGAGTGCAAAAGGAGAACGCATATAGATAAATAAAAACAAAAAGAGATCACTAAATATTCCACACTTATCTGGAGTAGACACATCATCTGATCCCTGATTGCGTACAGAGGATACCTCAAGATGACCCCTTCCTATTCAAATATAGGCCCTCTGATAATCCTTCTTCGTTACCAACAACCGACATTGTCCTGCAATGTTTTTCCCAGTTTAATGTATTATATGCATCTCAAAAGTGCTTCCCAAGACACTGATAGAACTTGGCGAAATGCATCGAGACTTAAAAGTATAATCTTTATGATGATACAAAATGTTCGAGATGAAACGTACTCTTTTCATAACATTCAACAGTGTCAAATTGCTACCACAATTCCAGCAGATTATATAGTGAGAATAAAATACTCTCAGAAAAGAAACATACCACAACGAACTGATGGATTAACAACATAACGATAACGAAAATGCCGACACCATACCCTCCTAATTCATAATTCATAACTAACAACTAGTACAGCAGTAAAACATAACAAGCAATGGCCAACCACTAAACGAATATATATATATATATATATATATATATATGATAGAGTCTCGCACAACAATATCCCTAGAACCCCAAAATCTGTAACCATGCGACAAAAGAAATAGTCTATGCTGCAACCATCTTAAGTACATCAACACCTTCATAAGCTCAACCACCAGAGAGAGTTACCACATACACCATAGCACTAACTGACGTAGCAAAAACATTATATACCTTCTAGAATGTGATAGATGCTATTTACAATACATAGGCAAGTCCGAGTGGCATTTTAACATTAGACTCAACAACTACTGACACAGAATTAAATCACAAAACAAACCCAGTCCACTTCCTAAAGAAGCCGAAATAGGACAAAAAGATAAACGTGTTTGTGTATTGCATCCTTACTCTATTATATATATATATATATATATATATATATATATATATATATATGTATATATATATATATATATATGTATATATATATATATATATATATATATATATATATATATATATATATATATATATATATATTCTATCAGTCGCTGGTTCGATTCCTGTTGCAGCTGCATTCTCTTTAATTGTAATTTTATTTACGTTGTCTTGGACTAGTGGTACATTACACGTGTTACGACGGGAGATCATTTCAAATGAGTTTCTAGATAGCATAATGCATTTCATGATCATATATATATATATATATATATATATATATATATATATTGCTGACTGTAAGAGAAAAGGTGATAGATGAATGCTATCGAAGAGATAGATGTATAGTAACTTCAACAAGAAAATGTTAAGACAGCCCAGCTCTACTTGGCACAAGGTAATTCTTTTTAGGGTCTCTATGCAATAAAGAACCAGCATGTGCGTTTTCCTTTTCTCCTTCCTCGTTTTCCTATCAACCAAACGGCCTCATGTATCATTGATAGAGGGTTTAGAGAGACGGATATGTTTTTTTCTTCGGCCTTTTGTCGATTTTGCTGTGGAGAGGAAATGGAAGAGCGAACTAATTTGACTGTTGTGAGTTCAAATTTGGAAAAAAAAAAACTTTTGAAAAATACCGTCTAGTTCAAACACCTGTTTCGATATTAAAATCTGAATAACATTCAACGTTCTCTGTTGCTTCGAACAGTTTTGCTATTTAGCCTGGCATCCACACCCACACACGCATATATATATATATATATATATATATATATATATATATATATATATATATATGTATATATATATATATATATATATATATATATATATATATATATATATGTGTGTGTGTGTGTGTGTGTGTGTGTGTGTGTATAATAACGAACGGTTTAACGAACGAAGTTTGATAAAGGCGGCAAACACTATCATCGTACTTTCTTGAACCAGCATTTTGCGACCATTAGATCAGGATCAAAGATTAATGTCTGTAGATGACTGTCAACGAAATATAGCATTGACTTTCCGTTTTCAATTTCAAGTGTCGCATTTTAATTAATTTCTCCACGAATTTTAATTTAAAAAACAAAACTGTCATGAATCTTATTTATAGCCATCACTTGAACCTATGTGAATCAGAATTGCTATTTTTAGATATTCAAGATATCTTACTAATATTTCACAGTGTGAGAAAGTCATGCAATTTGATTTCACTAACGTATTATAACTCACTATTAATCAATTTTTAACTCGATATCTAGCATTAGATTTTGTATCAGAATAGAGCATTATTTGTGTTGTAATTTTGCAATTGGATTATTTTGTTTCGTACGTAAATTATTGTTCTATAAAATTCAAGAAAAAAAACAACCATAATATAACGAAATTACGATAGTACCTCGAACTTCTTATTTACCGAACAATGTGAGATAATGTTGGATATAGAACGACGTGCAGCCGAACTGCCTTTGGTTGTACCGAAGTATGTTTGTTAAACGCAGTAAACTATTGCACTTAATTACCTAATAAATCATAACCATCGGCTATAACGAATTTTTGACTCAAGCGATCCCCTAATAAGTTCGTTATATCAAGGGTTTACTGTATATCTACACATGGTGAGAAAAGAAGATAGATAAATGCAATCAAAGAAATTGAAACATAGCCCTTTAACTGTTCTGAATACGGTGTTGATCAGCCAGACCGGAGTATCGCTGATAAAAAAAAATGTATATAAAATGGTTCGTTGGCCGAAAAGATAAACAAATATATATTTACTTAAAAGTACTTAGAAAATTTGTCTGCAAAACCCAGTTAGACATTGAGGAAAATCAATTTAGTCCAAGCACCTGTTTCGGCAGGGAAATCTAAAAAACATTCCCCGTTGTGCGAGCTTTAGTGCTATTCAACCAGATACAATTTCTATAATAAGCAACATAACACTAACCCCCTCCGTCTCTCTTCCTTTATCCCCTCTACCTTTCGTACTATCTATCTATCTATCTTAATATACATACCTTGATACATACATATATATATATACATCAATCGCTTTCTTTATTTCTTTCTCTCTCTCCATATATATATATATATATATATATATATATATATATATATATATATATATATCGCTTTCTCTATTTCTTTCTCTCTCTCTCTCTCTCCATATATATATATATATATATATATATATATATATATATATATTGAACTTATAACTATTAAATAGAACACACGCACACACACACACACACACACACACATACACACACACAGCACACACTACTGAAGATGGGAATACCCCCCCGAAACATGTCTAGACCATCAATGAAAACATTTACGGATTGATAAACTTAATTTCCATACACTTTCACTCCGAAGTCTGTCTCACTTCCTATAGTTCAAATTATACATAATTTGAACTATAGAGAGTGAGACAGACTCAGGCGTGAAAGTGTATGGAAGTTGGTTTTATATTTATCCGTAAATGTTTACATTGATGGTCTAGACATATTTCGGGAAGTATTCCCCTCTTCAGTAGCGTGTGTACTGTATATGTGGGTACCATTGGAGGTTATAAATTTTATGTGGAACATGAGTCCACCATCAGGAGCTTTGCTTTGTGAGCAAAATTGGTACCCCATCTGCTAAGGGCATCCTGTTGTGTGAGAGAAAGTTCAAGCAGCAGCAGTGGGTCTTGGAGAGGACACAGGGTCTCAAGGTAGGAGGGAAGTGCTTCGCCGTTAGATTGTGTGAGTAGGTTAGGGATACTATAAATTGAGGGCTGATGAGGTTAAGGAACTACGTAGGTTTCAACCTAACAGGTCATCGAAAATATGTTGGCTGTGGTTCGTACAAGTGAAATGACTAACTAATGTAGAGGTTGTTATGGGTCTGAGAGACTTAGAAGTTCCCAGTATAAGATGTATATACCGAGTAATATAGAAGGAATAAAAACATCAAAAAAAAAAGAAAAAAACCACCGAGGATTTCATTGGAATGTAGTCACTAAAATATTACTCAAATATGTGTTTATGGTAAATCACTGATAGTTAACTGAACGATAGATATCTTTTTAAGTAATGGAATTGCCGAGATCTCAGCAAGATATCATTTGTTATATTCCAGCGACTATAGCCTTTCTAATCCTCAGTGGGTTTTTTTTTTTTTGTGTGCGTTTTTTCATCCGACAGAATGTGTTAATTATAAAGTAAACCGGAGGATAATTTGAAAAATGTTTTAAAACTTTTGATGCAATGTTTTTCAGAGTAATTTTAGTGACTTGGTGAAATACGAAAGGTTACGCAGAATATCATTCTATACAGGATGACGCAGATTTGATCAAAATTGGTTGAGTTTCACAAAAATCCATTACAAAATTAAAATCGTCTCTGCGGAAAAAGGTAACTTGACAATATTAAGGGCGCAGCATTATTGCACGTATACGATATTGCTTCCTCTCTCCATGGCGGCACAGTCTATCAGTGACAATGCTTTCTATTGTTGCTGGAGTCATCGAAGAAAGGCGTAAAAAAAAAAGATACTGAAGAATGAAGGAAATGGTTCAATTTAAATGTGACAGATTCAATCGTACCAGGTGGTGCAGCTATGGGTAATTTCGTTTCACAAGAGGGGAGACTTTGAAAGCTTCATTTATCTTTTTGTTTTCTTTCAGATCTTGGCAGCCGGTTGGATTAGGTTGTTTGGAAAGTAAGGCCGCATTTTGGAGCAGGGAATGGAAACCCGTCCAACTGTAAGAAATGAATTAATTGAACATAATCAACGTTACTATCAGTGACAAAAGCTCACTATGAAACTCCTTTATTTATTTATTCCTTGTTAAAACAATGTAAGATTCGGCAAGAAAAACCTATTTTAAAATTCCAAGTCAAAAAATAAGACAGGATTATTTATGAATGAATCGTCACGATGGAGCCTAAACCTATTTTATTGGGGGATTTATTTTTAACAATTAAGGTATCCTTATTTTCTCACAACAAATCAGACAGTTTTCTAAGGTGATCAGATATATTGTATACAATGTAAGAAAAGTATCCACAGGTATTTTGTGATATGAAGAAAAACATCGAAAGAAAATTATTTTATCAAGAACTTATTTCGTTATAAAATAGATTGAATTATCATTATATTGCTAAAAAATTAGGAAAAAATACGGCCAAATTTCTCAAATCTGGTTTTTCTAATAAACATTTGGCTAAAATTGCTCGGAAAAACGTAACATTCTTAGTTTTGTAACATTTTTCAAATTCTTCTTTTTTTACTTACTTATCCGTTAATGAACGAAAACAGCCGAAGTTTATCTCGTTTCTTAAATGTATGTTTATGCAAGAATCAGCTGAGAGATGCTTAATTCAAACAAGAAAATCATCATAAACAATTGGCCATGTATAAATCTTGAGAAATTTTGACTTTGTTGCAAAAGTATATTCGATAAATATTTGATAAAGTCTATCATTCTTCGGAATATCCATTCCTGGGTTAGGATATTGAACCGTATTTTTTCAAACTCAACTGGCTTGGTATTCAAGAGTTCCATTTGACCGCATTTAATAATTGAGCAACAAAAATGGAAAAGTAATGGATACTTAGCAAGAAGGAATGACAACAAATGGAACGAAAGGTTGACTGATTGGTGCCCACTGAACATTAAACGCAGTTGGAAAAGGCCAGACTCAAGAGGAAGGACGGGATAGAAAGGTTTGCCGGTAAGACATGGCAGAGGTTGGCGCAGTCACGGTTGTCATGGAAGGGAATGGGAGCAGTGAACTTACTATGGCTGAGGATGATGATTATGATGTTAATTTAACATATTTTTAGTGACAGAACCTTTGAAAATAAGGTTGAGATCAATTCAGCCCTTATCAGAATCTTTTTCATCTAGAATCTGACACCCTTCTCACATGGAATAAATGAGATCTAGATAATTAAACGAAATCCCTCTTTGAAAGTGAGAAAATTGAAGAATGCAGCATACATTGACTTATCAGCCAGGTGTATGAAAGGCTTGTATGGATTTTTAATAATGCGTCGAAGGTGTTGGTAATCTTCTCGGTCTATAGCTTGGAACCACATAGATACATGGGTGGCGGTACAGTTAAATCTATGTATTTAGCACAGCTGAAATCGATTATCCCAGTAGGTATGATCATGAGATCATCTTTTTTTTTCTGTGGCCATTTTTCTGAAGAAATGAAGTTTTTCCTCTCACAGATTATAAACCTGACGAGGACTGAAGAATGGACCTGCTGAAACGTTGAGTAAAACTACACCAAGGGCACGAAGAAGCGGTTCAAGTGTCCGAACAAAATTTGGAAGGAAAGAAATAATTCGTTTCTTAGTGAGCATTGTTAATAATGATTCTTATGTTATCGATAAATCATTTTTACTTCGGCTACATTCGGACGGTTTTTTTTTTCATCCCGTCTCCAGATAGGCAACGTCATTTTCCAAACAATGGAAAAGAATCCGATGTTGTATCAAAGCTGAAACAAGGAACGAACGGAAAAAAAGAATAGGGAAAATATATATAAGTGCATCAAGTAAAACTGAAAACAAGTAAAACAAACCAAGCAGGCAAAGAAAGCAAGATTTGAAGACATCAGCCGGTATGTCTATTACGAGTGTGAAAATTATGTAGCAAAGAAGAGCGATAGAAATCTAACTGCAGCTGCCTGATATTTAATTTTTATTTCAATGTTTTTTTTCCTGCTTCCAAACGTTTTGAGAATTAAAAAAAAAAAAGGACGTTTCCAATTGATATTCTAAAAAGTGATATTGTGTTGAAGAGAATTTGATAAGTTCCTACACGAGAAAACTCACGGATATTTCCAGACAAAAATGGACCTAATTTTTTTTCCAGTAGTCCACTGATACACCCTATGTCTAAAATCAAGTACGTTCTTCTAACGTCATTCAACTGCCGACCATTTACACACCTTGATCCGAAGCCGATCAGAAATGGCTGCAGATGACATCACATTAGCAGCGAGAGTAATCTGCATTGAACTGCGCAACGAATAATTATGTTTGTATCAAATTAATTCAACTTTTGCTACATTTGAGCCAGTTTTTATTCTAGGTCTAAATATGACATTCTTCGTCATCTCCCCAAAATAAAAACGTCTTTATGTCCGTCCTATGAAGAAGAAAAATACCTGTTCAATTGATATTTTGAAAAGTGAGATCGTGCTGTGAAGAGTATGATAAATTATTTTACAAGAAAACAAAACACAAGTACGAATCCGAATTCAATGTTTCAACAGCTTTTAAATGGTTTGGATAAGACGTTAGGTCGGATTATCAGATGTCATAAATCATAGAGTTGGATAACACATCAAATAAAATATCCTGAACAATTTATCATACAGTCACCATAAATTAAGAACCCTGTATTTGCTGGATATATAGTATATAACCAATTCACCCTCCTCATAGTCACTTATGAGGTTTTACTGAGGCTGCGTTTGCTAAGCGCATCGGGAGGCCTTTGGACTCGTCCATAGGCTCTCCCATTATTACTCGGCCCAGCTGCGGGGTCTCAGTTTCCCCGGGGCAGCACTGCTCCATTGCACTTAAAGGAGCAGGTCCCCTGGTGGATGCTTTCGCGGGTGACGTTGTCTAGCCATTACGATGAGCTTTTCAACGGTAACTGCGTTGGCTGGAGCCATTTTTTAATGGGTTGCTCCTATTTCTTCCCACGTTAAGCCCGACCTTGTGTCACATATTGCTGTGGTGGGACAGTGATTAAATAGATCCTCATAGTCACTTATGGAGCTGACACATGGAACCTAACCAAGAGACAAACCCGCAAACTGAGAAGCATCCAACGTGCACACGAGAGAATCATGCTCAGATCATAAGACAGCACAGTATATAAGGAAGAAAACAGGAGTCAGGGACATCATAGAATCTATTTGAAAACATAAATGGTCATGGGCAGGCCATGTTGCAAAAATTACCGATAACCGATGGACATCACGACTCATAACATGGATCTCCAGAGATCACATGCGAAACCGAGGCCGACTGAACACAAGATGGAGAGATGAACTGGACAAATTTAGAAAATACTGGCTCCACGACGCCTGTGATAGAGAATTGTGGCGAATTCTGGGGAAGGTCTATGTCCAACGACGGACGTTAAAAGACTGATGATGATGATGATGATGATGATAAAAAAAAGAAGCATTTTCATTAAAGGTTAGCCGGATTAAAAGAAGGTCGGATAAACGAGTTTGTAATCATAGTTTGGATAAACGGAAACAAAAATAGTAAATGTGAATAAAACACCTTCAAAAGTTGGTCGGATCAAAGAAGGTCGGGCTATTGGATTTACAACGGATAGATAGAAATACTAATAGTGAATGTGAATAAAAACGACTTCACCAAATGATGGTCGGACTAGAGGATGTGTCGCTGTGAAATAAATGGATAGAAGCACAAGCAGATGGTAAATAAGTTGCGATAAGAAGCAATGGAAGTAAGATAAAAGAAATCCCAGTAAAAATAACAAAACAACTATGATAAAAACCTGAGAGATGTAGAGATTGGAAGCAAGAGAAATAATATGAAAGGGAGATTAGTCGGAAATTAATAATAATGACAACAATCTGACAGTCGTAATAATAACAGACAGAATAATCTGAGATAGATTCCAACCAGAAATTGATAATAATGGCTATGCATCTAGTTAGAAATTCGTAGATTATTACATCTAATACCACTTGTCTAAATGAATAAACAAATGATATAGGGGGTGGACAGCAATCGGAGAAATGAGGAATATTGCTATACGGCTGATTAGATCGATGCCAACGAGTAGAGTTTTCGCCGCCGAAGCGGTAACAGCATCGCTGCGGGAAGACGGGCTCTTTTGGAATACCTCTACCTGCTGCTCATCTAAAAACCATAGAATTACGATCAGGAAGTTGCAATAAAAGGCAACAAAATTATGCTGAAAGAAAGACTAGTACGAACAAAACTGACTGCAGCAGAGTCAACTCCATTCCAGCTTCTATCTCGACTGAAGATGGTTATTTCAACATTAGTATTATATATATGATAAATTTGAAAAAAAAATTTATATCTATACATCTATATTTATATATCATATATAGATATATAAATATTTTACACCCTTAATTTATCGTTATTCTTCTGTCTCCTTTTTACGATAGAAAATTAAAAACAACTCTAGTTTTGGAGTTTAACAATAATTGATAAAGTGTGTATACACTATTCGGTACACCCTGTGAATGAGCGTGTAATGTGTGTGCATGTGTGTGTCGGTAAAATTACATGTGTGTGATTATGCTCATGGATACTTGTATAGGATTGAGAGTTAATTAGTTTAACACAAACCGTACGCTGATCAATGGCATTTCTTAAAGTCTCCAGTTACTTCTCTTACCTCTGCATGTGTCTTTATTGGACACTGGATTCTTTTACAAGATACCAAATTAGATACCAAGAAATGATTTAGATGCACGAATAAGGTTTTATTTGTTAATTAGTTCATATAACTCCAAACCAACGGCAGTCTCTTTCAACTTCTCTTATTCACCTCTTTCAACGAAATCGGAAGAGATATATGTGTTCTCACGCGTCTGTCTGTCCATACAATATTTCCAATAGTTATCAATTACTTTCAATGACATTTTGTAGAAGGGAAGTTCATGAGTTACAGAATAATTGATTAAAACAGATTGATTATAGAGAAGATCTGTGATTTTTCACAGTTATCCCGCCTGCTTCGTAGCTATACGCCCATGTGATATCTCAAAGAAGTTCTTCATGAATTTCGATTAAATCTTCTGAATTGGTTGGCCATATGTTAAGGAAGAATCGGTTAAATTTGGAACAAATCCAGGAATATTGTTTTTCGATTGAAAAGTATTTTTTGCACATTTATTTGGTTTCTAGTTGAATACCCGAGTTATTCGGTTGGTACATATATTAAAGCTTTCTAGTTTATATATTGTAAAGCCTTGTTCCAAATTGACCAGGTTCCCCTTCCCTTAAAGAGGGGAATCTCTTTCATTGTTGACTCCTCAAGATGGGGAAAAGTCTCCTTTCAATTTTGACACCTTAGAGAAGGAAAACCCACTCATCCCTTCACAGAGAGGAAGGATAGGTTTCCTTTCACTTTACATCCCTTGAAGAATTATATATAAACAAATAGAATAAGAAAATATCTATATGGGCGGAAAATAGTTTCCACTTGGGCATTACAATTACATTGGGAATAGAACCTCTTCTAAAACCCACTCAAGATATGTTTCTCAAAATCTTTCGTTTTCAAACCATCCCCAGATCCATTGAGTATGCATACCAAATTTGGTTCGGCTACACCAATGTTTAGGTACTTTTATTGCATGACAAACAATCAAGCATTTCTCACGCAATTCACCTTCTCTGCATGAAGCCAGAGTTGAAATGATTTTCATCAGTTTTTTTTAATGACAATGGCGTTGTCGAAGCTATGTGCTCTATGAGTGTTTTGTACTCTTTGCACATGTCATTAATGTGTTCCGGATTTTTCCACAAGATACCAAATAAGACACTAACGAGTGATACTGGTGTACAATTATAAAAAAAAAGAAGAAAGAAAAAGATACTCGGGAGAAGCCTTGTATCTGAAGTGTACTGTGGGTGAGTGAATTTACGAGGTCAAAACAGTAGCTACCCAGTTAACAAGTGCACTCATATTTGCTAAGCTTACCTCAGCTAAGGTCTACAAGGGCAGATGTTGGGGTAAATTGGAATAAGAAGATTGAAAAAGTTTACCGTTTAGTGAACCAGTATTCAAGATCCTGGCTTTCACCTGGGCTCATACACTGACCCCTGGCAACAGGTACGACCCAAGGTACTAGCAACACAGGCAGTTGCCCTGAGCACCAAGAGGTCGGGGCCTCTGTGGTGTGTCCGCAACAGCAGGATTTCCAAAATAAAATTGTGGAAAATGACCAAATTAAACAGAATTAAAAGAGCTGAAGCAAGAAAATTCATTGGCGTGAACTTGGATTTTTTCAAAAATATCTAACAGTCAACTGATGTCTATTGCAGCAAAACTAAGAGAGACAATTGACAATCTTAATGATCACCAGACTTAGCTAGTTTGACATGATAGGATGCTCAAAATTGCTGGGACCTAGAAGGAAAAGTAATTAGGATGAAGCAAGCATACGAGATGAAAGGGCACTAGTAACCCTAAGGTCAGTCCTGGATTGCATATATACACGTACTAGCATCTTAGTCAGCAAGCAGACAGAGTCCACCATCTAACTTTTGGTTTAGAAAGGAAAATAACGGTCCTATCAAGTCCTATTTTGCATTTATTTAAAATCAGAAGCATACGTACACATGGTCCCAAAGATACTGAAAGGCATTCCTATGAGGAATCCAGGTAGTTAACCATGACAATCATGGAATCAATGTACCCAGTTCAAACTCAGTCAGAGAAAATGAGAAACTTTTCCTTTTAATTTTGAGCTTTAATCTATTAGATATGTTTTTCTCTTCCTCTCAGCGCTTACGTCAGTTCGGCAGTAATTTATTTAAAGTGAATATAGCCCCAACTCAACCATGAAAAATGTTTTTCTTTGAGCTAATCGAGTTTTTCCACCAGAATCTTTTTCTAACCGTAAAATATAAGGGAGGTAAGTGAACTCGTTATAGAAGCGAAAAAATGATTTAAAATTTTAGAGCAAGAGAACTATCTTACTGTCACTAGAAAAGAAAATAAGTCCTGTGCTGATTTGAAGATCTCAGCGGAGAGAAACAAGGTAGCCTACTCTGTATAATTCAATAGCTTCCATATATATATATATATATATATATATATATGTGTGTGTGTGTGTGTGTGTGTGTGAATCATAAATTGCGTTAAATTATATACAAACTTATTGAAAGCACTTATTTGTCCTTTGCATTTGCGACAGCTGTTTTGCTCAATGGTAAGAGCATTCCTACGTTGAAGTGGTTACCCTATCGGTGGTTCATTGGATTCCTGCTGCAGCCTCATTTTCTCAAATTGTTTATTCCTTTTACGATGTCTGAATTGAGTAATATATTAACCGAGAAACGACGGAAGATAATTTCAAATAAGTTACTTTATAATATAACGCAATTTATAATTCACTCTGTCAGACCAAATACGTCCATTTCTTATATATATATGTGTATATATATATATATATATGTATATATATACATATGCATATATATATATATATATATATATATATATATATATATATTATTACGATTATTATTATTATTATTATTATTATTATTATTATTGAGACATGGATATATATGATCAGACGGAATGATTATAAATTGCATTATATTATATAGAAACTTCCATTTAAAATGATCACCTGTTACACGCTGAATGTTCCATTTGGCTCAGACTTCGTAAATAGAATAAGCAATTAAAGAAAATGGGTATGCTTTAGGATTCGCAGTTGATAGGATAGCTGCTTCAACGTAGAAAAGGATACATATTATCCGACAAAATGATTATGAATTTTTCAATCACATAATCGTTGCTTTGAAAGAAAACAAATTGAGTAGATATAGACTGCGAATAAACAAGATGGAAATTAGGGTTTCAAACTGTCATTTGGGCCTTTGTATCACCGGTGGCTGTTTAGTTCAACGGCAAGAGCAACGCTACCTTGGAGCAGCTACCCTATCGGTTGCAGTTTCGATTCCTGCTGCAGCCTCATTTTCTTTAATTGTTTAAGAGTTTCTTTATAATATGACGCAATTTATAATCCTTCTGTCGGATCATATATATCCATTTCTTGATACGGTTGAAAAAAACAAAACAAATAGAGCAGATGTAGACCACACACACATACACACACACATACGCACACACACACACACACACACATATATATATATATCCTTGAACCCCAACAAAATCCAAAAACCCTCAACAAGAGAACGATGTTATACATCAACACCTATAACGTCAGGACATTCTCAACAGACTCTCACCTGATCCATCTAGAAAACGAAATCAGAGACATCAGATGGGACATCATAGGGGAAGAACTAATAGAATTGAAAAGCAAACATCTTCTCAACAATTACGGAAGAGAGAAAGTGAAACAGAGTGGAGTAGGCTTTCTCATCAACAAAGACCTCAAAGACAACATGGTTAGCTTCAAAGCTATCTCAGACCGCATGGCTAGTGTCAACGTACAACTGTCGAAGAGGTACAAGCTAAATGTCATCCAAGTCTGTGCTCCCACCTCACAATCAACCGAAGAAGAAATTTTCAACTTCTATGATGACTTGAACTCCCTACTATAAGATACTAAAAGATACTTCAATGACATCATGGGAGATTTCAACGCACAAGTAGGACAAGGAAATGAAAGCTGCGTCAGAAAATTCGGATACAAAAGACGGAACGAGAGGGGGGAAGATCTGGTAAATTTTACAACAGAAAACAATTCTAAAATCATGGATACATTCTTCAAAAAGAAACTCAATAGAAAATAGACCTGGGAGAGCTCCAACCATGAAACCAAAAACAAAATACATACCAAAGTACAAATCCATAATTCAATTAACGATGTGTGATTGTTTCATTTCATAAAATTACAATAAGAAACATCTAGTTTGAGTATGATGAAATAATAGATCAGTGTTTCTGTCTCTCAGGCCTAGACATTGCTATAACAAACGTCATAACAACCTATAACTGGACTTTGATATATATATATATATATATATATATATATATATATATATATATATATTGAAATCCAGGAAATCTCATTAATCCTTTAAAGAATAGTATGCAATCAATGCATCCTCCTGATGGTCACATATAGAGCTAAAACACTGAACCTAAACAAGCGACTGACCCTCAAACAGAGAACCATGCAACATGCATGTGAGAAAATAATGCTCAACCTCACATGAAGAGATCACAAGACAGTACAATATCTTAGGATATCAAACAGGAGTCCGAGACGTCATAGAATCCATTAGAAAACACAAATGGCCTTGGACTGGTCATGTCGCAGGAATGACAGACAACCGATGGACATCATAACTCATAACATGGATCCCCAAGGTTCAATAGCGGAACCGAGGCTGACAGAATGCAAGATGGAGAGACAAACGGGACAGGTTCAGGAAGTACTGGCTCCGAGACGCTTACAATAGAGAGGCGAATCCCAGAGAAGGTGTATGTCTAACGACGAACAACAAAAGCCTGATAATTGCACATGCTTGTGTTTGGACAGTTCTTCACTAATGGATAACCCAGTTATCGGTCGCTTCAGATACAGACTGTTTTATGCTTGTTGACCTGAATGTGGCTTCAATTGAAGGGGACTGTATATTTATGGAGAGAGCGTATATTTGTTTTTAATTTCTATTCTATCTTACTTTTTCCATTCTTCACCCCTTTCAATAAGTCTTATCTTGGAGGAAGTTCACGTATCTTTTCTTTTAAGATCCGTCCCTTTGATGATTCTATCCTATCGGTTAGACAAGTAGCAACAGTGGCTTCAACAATAAATCAACTGCAATGATTTAATGGTAGCAATCAGACATTCACTTGTCCTTCATATTCGTCATCTCGCCTGCTGTTGCATAGAAGTGGATAGGTTCGCTAGTCAAACTTTGTTCCTTCAAGTTTCAACCTGACCAACTTTAATCAATTGTTCTGTTATCTCCCTTTGTCTGACATCCCTCTCAACACAGGATAACTTTCCCCTTTCCAACCTTTACGTAAAACATTCGTCAAACATTTCAAAGTAAGAAGTGATCTCAACAGTATGAGCAACCTTGGTAAGTTGATACTACTACTGGCAATAGTTTTCTACCATTCCTTTGGAGGACATGGAAAGAGAAGGTTGAGGAAAGAAATGAAGGATGAAAGAAAAGACGGAAGTGGGTTGAGAGACATAATGATGAGTGGATGGCTGTATTAGAGTAAATCCTACCTTTAGCCTTTTCACCGCTCAAAGGACATTTCTATCACCGGTGTCTTTTCGGCAGAGCTACTTTTTTGACAAATTTGCCGAACGGTCTTTCGAATTGACAGCTCCAAGTCAAAGAAAATTACAAGAAAATAAAGAAGAATGTTCCCAATTTTGTTATCACTTACAATGCTGGTATGAGTGGTATGGATAAATCAGATCAGATGACTGATCAATATGCTGCTGACCAGATGACTGATCAATATGTTTGTGAGCTTTGAACTAGAAAATATTTGAGAAAAGGTTACGTTCCACTTGCTTGATAGAACTTTATTAAACGCCTATATACTATACAAGAAGAATTCAAACTTACAGGACAATTGCCCCATCCCCATTTTAGGGGTAGGGTGGGGATCGTTTCAATCCACAAAAGTGGGTCCCAGGTGGACAATGAAGAACATAGCCGAGGAGGAAGGTTGTGTTGTTATTTGGAGGAGTCGGCAGGGTGAAAGCAAATGGTCGATCGTGAACGCAGGACAGCTGGCAAAATCATGCTCCGCTCAAATGATCGATAACAATATTTCACAACTGACAATCTGTCCATATCACGCTATCTCAGAATTTTCATAACTATTTCACTTGGTCTGTTTCTATCTATCTATCTATCTATCTATCTATCTATCTATCTATCGATCTGTTCATATCTATATTCCTATCTCCACATCTATATATCAATGCATAACTATTGATTAATACATATCTATCAATTCATATCTATCTTGAACTGTTCATATCTATCTTATTCAGTCTGTTCGTATCCATCTATCTATCTATCTTTCTATCTATCTATCTATCTATGTTAATATCTCAGTTCGTTCGTATTTATCTATTTATCTATCTATCGATTAATCTATCTATTTCTGTTCACACCTATCTTTCTCAGTCTGTTCGTATCTATCTATCTATCTATCTCAGTCGGTTCATATCTATTTATCGATCTATTCATATCTATATTTCTATCCCTCTATCTAGCTATCTCTCTCTCTCTCTCTTTCTATATATCTATCAATCCATATCTATTAATTAATGTATATCAATTCATACCTATCTATCCATCTATCTATCTATCTATCTATCTATCTATCTATCTATCTATCTATCTATCTATCTATCTATCTATCTATCTAGTAATATTACATTCTCTGATATAACTTTGGAATTGCTGGTCCAAAATGGTATTAAAAAAATTTTCATAGCCAAGTTAGTCTCTGAACATGAATCCTATTGAGCAGGTCTGGCGCCATTTTGGATCGTGAATCAAGGCAAATGTCAAAAAAGCCTTTTATAAAATAAAATTAGATTGGTATATCCAGTGCAGCCTGTCCACATATCCCACAAGTCAATCCCCATGATATGAATCCCATTTGATATCGGTGGACCATTCTGGTTCGTAAAATAAGGAAAATGTCCGGAAAACCTTCCATCAAAGAAGATTGCATAAGCAATAAAGAGATGAGTAGACGTAAAACACACATCTAAGATTTGCATTGCATTGAGAGAAAACTGCTGGATCTGTCCGGAGAAGGAGAGTTGATCAATGCGGACAGCAAGCAGATATGCAAGAACTGTTTATGTGGAAACCGTGCATTTTATGTATTTATATAGATTGAAGCAATACACTCAAAAACACACACATGCACACACAAATTGTACACACACGCACACATACATACATACTCATATCTCCCTCATTCTTTCTCTCTCTCTTTCTCTCTCTATATATCTATCTATCTATCTATACATATATATATAAATGTATGTGTTCACTCCAAATGCCCATCTTGTTTATTCTAGGTCTATTCGTTTCTTTCAAGGCGACTGTTAAGAAATGGATGTATATGATCCGACAGAATGAATCATAAATTGCATTGTATTTCGTAGAAACTCTCAGTTGAAATGATCTCCTGTCGTTACACGGTTAATGTATCACTCGGCCTAGATAACATAAATACAATAAACAATTGAATAAGATAGAAATTGCTGAAAACGAAAAATAAAAAAGAATACGAGCTTCTATATGATATAACCTAATTTATAATCATTCTGTCAGATCATATACATCCATTCCTATCGCGTTGAAAGAAACGAATAGAACGAAAATAAGCGAGAATATATATATATATATATATATATATATATATATATATATATATATATATATATGGGTAGGGGAGAGTTGATCCAGCAGAATGGTAGTAGTAACTTAACAAACTGGAAATTAAAGAGAATTTTAGTTCACGTCTCAATTTCAGTTTATATCTCAACGTGTAACGGGTTGTATCTCCACAGTCTACTGCATTGCACAACTTTCGAGATGTATCACACGTTTTTTCTCAATCTTTCATTTCCACATTGTTAATTTACTACCTCCAATAATGTATATATATATATATATATAATATATACTACCTCTAATGATATATATATATATATATATATATATATATATATATATATATATATATATATATATATATATATATATATATAATCTATTTTCTTTTATTGTTTATTCTATTTACGTTATTTAAGCCAAATGAGACCAAATAATAACGGGAGGTCATCTCAAATAGAGTTCCAATGTGATGTGATATATATATATATATATATATATATATATATATATATATATATATATATATATATATATATATATATATATATATATATATAAAAGGAATATTTCCTTTTGTTCAGATCCTGTACAGATTTCCTGTATCTTCTATTCGATTCCGTTTGTCCATTTTCATACTGCATAAATATCAATAGACAAACTGGCACAGACGAAGATAATTGAACGTTGATATCATGGCATTTTATATGCGAGTCTGACACCGTCTCTAGTGATTTGAACAGTTCACTGGCTTCTTGCTGTTCTCTACAATGGTTGTAAGGTACATTTCTATAAGATGTATGAGAGACACACACGCACACACTCTTATGTATATATTCATATTGTACGTATGTGTGTTTTTTGGTTCTTGCCAACCTTCCGCTCTTACAGAATTAGACGAAAAGCAAAAATAGAGTTCAGTGTTGGTTTTGTTGTGAGTCGTTACAGAGATAGCATATATCTTTTTTCCCTCTCTCACCTACACCCTTTCCTACCTGCAACCACTCAGCTTAACATACCATCATACCCACAAATATTTCCAATATGATTTAATGGTAATTACTTTTTCTTTTCACGATGAACTTTTATAGAAACGCTTTACTTTCGGATAGCGGGAGAAACCAGTGTGTAATAAGGAAGGAAGAAAGTTATATACTCCAAACCTGGAATTGACTATGTTTTTCTAATGTAACAATAACGACAACAAGAAGATCATCCATTTTCAGGTTTGAGTAGTAAGAAATAACATTCATCTTCCCTGATTCGAAATCACAAACAACTGAATCATAAACTCGTGTCTTATCGGCTGAGCTAGACTCACAAGCCTTATATACCGGCTAAATTTATTTCACAGATACAAAAGAGCTTATTTCATTCTTATAAATACAGTCATCCTGAAACAAAAGTATCTTGATAATTTCTTTAATTCTTTATATATATACAATATCAAAGTTGCTGTATTCATCTCCAGTCGGAGTGGAGATTGACCTTGCACTATCCAGGATTGTTTTTGAATATTTGCCGTCTCTGAATGAACTAGTATGTATAAATTCGCTCGATAGTCTTTCTGTGAACATGTGATGTTGAGTGTGTGTTCGTGTATGCTTCAACTACTCATTCTGCTCGTTTTTTCTGAGGAGTTCAAACAGTTTCTTTATTTTCTCTTACTCCAAGATTTAACTTCCCTATTTGATAACCATCTCGTCTAATCAATTTCATCTTAAGTTTCGTTGAAAAGAGTCTAAACTCATTGAAGTGGAAGATTCTATTGTTTCAAACGATGGGTCGGAGGTATTCTCATCAATAGAATTGTTACCCTCAAGTGGAAGAGTCCACCGTTACGGAACAAGAAATGAAGAAACGAACAAGTCACACTTTATTATATAGATAGATTAATGCATATGCATGTACCGAGAGAGAGGTGTAAAGTCAAGTTCATAACTTTTGCTCCCACTCACCGAACTTGAAGACCGAATATCTTGGATATGGATCATCTTACAGGAAAAATATTTCCTTCTCGTAGCATCGATGGCTCCTTGACAAGTGCACAAGTCCCAGTGGTGTATCAGCTTCTGAGTTTGACTTTTGTGTCAGGGATGTTCACTTTGGAGAGATCAATTCCGCCATAGTCACTGGCAGTCATTCGGACGGCATGGCATCTGACGCTCTGTTGATGTGGGACCATCATCGGACAGGCCAGTCATGGTTTCATATTGCGTGCAAACAGAACTATCTATCCCTAGTTATCTATTGATCTTTCTACCTAGTTATCGCAGTACTCTTTCGATGGGATGGTAGAACTCTACAGTCAGTTTTTGCATCACAATTTTCACGCTCTGTGATTTAACTACTCAGGTCAGCAGTACTGTCAAAGAAAGGGGCGGCAGACTACGCTAACTAGCTCGGGCATTTGCCAGGGAAAGATAATTTCCGTGAAACCTACGGACTACGTGTATTACTTCTGTCCATGACACATCGATGGATCATATCATGCAAATCCTTGTTTCAAAGGGTGAGTTCGGCCGTGTGCACGTTGTAATTTTATCCTAAAACTCAATTGCGCAGGCTGGAGGGCTATTCTGTGTACGAGCCATGCCGACTAAAGGTGCTGTAGTCTCAGAAACCCTCCCAAAATCATTATCAGCGAAATCAAGCCATTCATTGATCCATTCATTCATACATATATATATATTTATGGACAACCCTATGACCTAATTGGTCACCATTAGAGTGAAAATTAGTGCCAACTGATATGACCTGAATGAGCATTACACGTAAACGTCTGATTGCTCCTGGATTATACACATTTACAAATAGATAAATTAAAGATTAGGGAGAATACTCTATAATTAGGAGCTAATAGTTCTCTCTTTTGAAAATTCAATTGTCTTTGGGAAAGCGAGGATTCAGTCCCCATAATATCATCATTACGCAGCTAACCACCCGGTTTTACGCATCAAGTGGTTCCTCGATTCAATATATATATATATATATATATATATATATATTGGAGCGCTGGTGTTGATTGAATTGATTACAAGATCACACTTGCAAAACTAGCTTGCTCACTATTGCTCATCCACAATATATATATATATATATATATATATATATATATATATATATATATATATATATATATATATATATATATATATATATATATATAGAGTATTCACCTTGTATTGGGCAGGGCTAAAATATTAAAATATCTGGGTATTAACTAAGAACAGAATTCACTACACGAATGAATGTAGTGATAAATTAACCTGATATTTTTTCTGCTTTACTACAGTGCCCTGTAGATTTCGACTAATCGTATCTTAGTTTAGCACAGATTTACAAATGCAGGGTACTTAGGGAGGGTCGAACTACTTGGATTAGCTATGATCTGTAATACAAGGTTGCTCACCGTTACTCACCGACAGACACTCATAATATTTTCTAAATTTAACCAAACATAAACAACTAACATTAAACAACGTTTGCATATACTGATACAGGTTTCCTTCCCAATTCGATCGTTCTTACAGAATCTTTTTGAGACGTACTGGCGTAGAACGAAGAAGTAATTACCATCAATTTACATGGGAAAATGTTAAAAACGTTTACAGATCATAAAAAGGGTCATGATGGCATGTTAGGATGAATCATCTGGGGTTGAGGTAGTGGGAAGTACAGGAGATTTGATTGTAGAAGAAAGAGGAAATGGTGCTCACTGCCTCTGTATCGGCTTGCTGAAAAACAAATGCTTAACACTATTTTTGCTTTCTGACCTTCCAAGAAGCGGCGGATACTTGCGGATTTTGTTAATTTTTTTGTTCCTCCCTGGGATTGACAGGTAAAAATTGGGAGTGTTGGGTTATGTCTGATGATGTCACGCACCCAGGAGAAAAAACAACTCATAATATACATAGATATTTACCTTTTTTAGCTTCGTCATCATCATCATCATCATCATCATCATCATCATCATTCTTATAGTGTCCGTCGGTGGACATGGACCTTCGACAAAATTCACCAGACCTTTCTATCTTGGGCATCGCGCAGCCGGTACTTTCTTATTTTATCTAGTTCGTCAAGCCATCATTCTTTCTGTCGGTTACAATTTCGCATATGATCTCTGGGGATCCACGTTATGAATCATGATGTGCAGGACTTGTCTGACATTCATGCAACGTGTTCAGCCCATTGTAATTTGAGTTTTTTTAACAGTTTCTATGATGTTGGACTCCTATCTTTTCTCTGATATACTGGGCTGTCAGTAGGATACAACAATTTGGTTTGCGGTGGTTTCGAAACAGGTCCCACTGGGGTCTGTCAGATAATGCTCAGGCATTCGCAGTCGAGTTCTCTCTAAACCTGACATTGCTAATCTTATGGCAGAGAAACCACATCATCCATTGTACAACTATGGAAAAATAAGTATTGTACGCAGACCTGTACCATGAATTAGAATTTGAATGAATATGAGCAATTTAGAATTAATATGATTTTTCAAGTGTTGAATTATTGATTATTTTTGTTCATTAAAATCTACATGCTAAATGGACACATAGCGTAGTGGTTACAGAATCAGACAGAATTACTGCAAGTAATCTAATGGTTCTAGGTTCAATCCCAGGGTGAGACAATAATTCGAAAACACTAATACTGCTAAGAGGGGAGAGGGGTCAATATACCCCCGTCAGTTGAATAAAGGGTTCGATTTGTTACTTCCCCACACCTACCTGATGAAGGCCGTAGAGTACAACGACCGAAACGTTGTATGAAAAACAACCAAGATGAGGATAGTCCGAATAATAATGGAAATGATAATAATACCTCATCTCAAAAATTCAGAGAAACGCTAAATTAAGGAGTCTGCTCTAATTTTTCCTCTTAGAAAGGGTCCTTGGGTTCTTGAAGTTTCGAAACCACTGTGTTAAGGAATTGGCAGATCAATACAGACTATCACTTGCTTTGCTTCATAGAGCACTATGTCTAGTCAGTTGTACTTACCATTTCAAAACATCGAACAATTTTGATGGTAGACACAATTTCACTGAACGATAACATAAGGCTATAGAAAGCCAAGGAAAATGCTGTCACAAATGAATAATGATGCCGAGAATACATATGGATAAGATTTATCAGAAAACCTTTGCGTTAGCCTACTACAGTAAACATGGTTTTATGAATTGAGAGATTATTTACAGCCTTAGAATAATCGGGCCAAACTTGGAAGTATTCGGCACTGCTCGCTGATGTACGGAAGGCTTGAGAAGAAAAAAGAAAAAGAAAATAAAGATTACCTTCGATGAGTTTTTGCCAAAGTTTTCCGGAGACAAGAGATGTTTTTTTTTCTCTCTCTCTTTAAATTCTATCTACCTCTAGGGTGTGGGTGATCATGGCTCTCACAGCTTCTTTTTTTTCTGTGGCTTTCAGCTATTCATACGCCTTCACGAATCCTCTTTTTCTTTCAGGTACTTGTTCCGCCATCTATTTTCAAGTAGATCACCCTCTGCCTACCTACGCTTCTCTTGCTTTGTGAGTGCAAAGTCCTCCTTGTCTTCCTCCCTCATTATGTGTCAACGAATTCTAACTGTTAACAACAGTTTCCTTGTACCTATCCTTGAAACTCACTCATTTATTTCATGCTCTGTACATGATATATTTAACAGTGATGCATCCCAGACAGCTACGTCCCGGTCAAATGTGTCCCGGTCAAATGTGTCCCGGTCAAATGTGTTCCGGTCATTGGCGGCCCTGGATATTTGCGTCTGGTATTTTTTGAAAAAAAAAAAATTAAAAAAAAAATACTCCCGTAGATACCGAAATTGAAACTTTATTTTCATTGTTTTTACTATGGAAATGAATTTTAAAAAAAGTAGTCAAAAATAGAAACCTTTACTTTCGTTCAGTCACAAAATTAAATAAAAACATAGCTACGAAACAGGAACTCTTTATTTTTCTTGTTTTCGTTACAAAAGTAAGTAAAGGTTGCTGAAATTTAATCAAAAGTTTACTTAATTCAATAAAAACAATTAATCTTCCGACTGAATCAACATTTTTTTTACATTGTTTGACATTTCTTGCTCAAATTAGAACCACCTTCTTATCTATTTTTGCACCAAAAATAAACGAAAATAAATTTTATTTCGTTATCAACGAAGTTATTAATTTTTTGTGAAACAGTTTTGATCAAATGTACTTTTGATTATATAAATACTTTTTTACTTGTTTTTGTGACAAAACAAGGATAAAAAGTTTCTATCTTGTTATCTACGAAGTTATCATTAATTTTTTTTAAAGGTTTTGATGTAGTCGTCCTTGTAGCATGCGTTTTATTGATCAAAATGTAATTTGTTGGTCAAAACTTAAAAAGTATGTTTGTTGTCAGTAGCCCTTGTAAGCAACGTGGGATGCAAATAATAAGGGCGCAAAATACTGGACACAAAAGTCCAGTGAGGCCAATGACCGGGACATATTTGACCCGAACGTATTTGTCCAGGTTGCGAATTCGGGGATTATGGTAAGGTTGTATCCTGTATTTATGCTTGGGGATCTCGGTAGGGTTAATCAAGAATGAGCGAAGTGAACACATGTAGGTGGGGATCTTGGTTGCTGTGAGCCCCCATGGGTATTTTTTTCTTCTAAATATGGCTGTTTTGAGATTATATAACCTTCACTGAAATTGAGAAGTGGGTATACGCCGTACTTCGTGTACTCAATCTCATCTCAAAAACTGATTCTCAACATTCGTCGTTAACAACACATCTCGATGGCTTCATTTCTTCTTATCGTGTTAAAATAAGTTCTAATTTCCTTCCTGCGTTATTTTTTTTTCACTTATCGCTTTTATTTAATCTTTTTCTAAAGCCGTTCATTTTGAAAATGGATTCTACCGCCCTGAAATGTTGATTCGTTTTACTGATAAGGCGCCCATCTCCTCAGAGGAAGCATCGAAATAATAAGGCGCAGAGAAACGTTGCTGAAGAAGAAGAAGAAGAAGAAGAAGAAGAAGAAGAAGAAGAAGAAGAAGAAGAAGAAGAAGAAGAAGAAGAAGAAGAAGAAGAAGAAAGCAAAATCATACTGAAGCTTCAAGCTAACTGCAAGTTATCTTGCAGATAAAGAAGATTTCTAAGCGTATCTGAGTGCGTAAATACAGATCATACAAGCAGTAAAACTACCGGATGGATTGTGCTGAAATCAGACACAGAGGGGTTTTTATAACCCCAGGAGTGCAATAGACATATCAAGATCAGTGGCGTCGCCAGGGGATGTGCGGGGGCACGGACCTCACTGAGCGACTCCACCAGAGGGGATGACACCAAAATTGCTGTATGCAAAATTTATGTGCCGCGTTTCAACTGCACACGCTGCCATTTTCTTTACTCTCAGTGTTTTCATAGTTGCAGATTTCGGGTGGTTCAGCCATAACATTGTGGTAATTAGTATTTGTGAACTGATGCCAACCACGTTTTTTTCCTTCAGAATGAAATAATGACTGAAACAAAATAAGGAGGAAAATAAAACAAAGGCTTCCGCTCATTTGCAACTAATATTGAAACTAATTTTGTAATTCTATACGGTGCAGTGTCAGGTGAGTATACGGACTCCACTCTAAAGAATGATAATGTTAACGTTTTACCTTCGACGGGTGGCTATATAAGCAGACACACTGAATTGATATTTAATGAAGTAAACTTAACCTGATACAAAGTTATAATAGTGTTGCGTTCATTGAAAATCGAACTATATATATATATATATATATATATATATATATATATATATGTACGTGTGTGTGTGATTACCATATTGTATGATTTGTTTAGAATAGTTATTGTTTTTTAGGCCTTGGAACATTGATTTCTCCGATGTATCTTTTTTTTGTAGAAATTGAATATTTGTGTGTCACCATGGGAACGAATGTATGTAATTTTATACGTATTGTTTGTGTATAGATTCTGTCGAATATAACAGTTAAATACAGGTAATTGAAAATATAAGCCAGACATATCTCTGGCGATAAACATGTATTCATTTTATTACGAATCACAAGCAAACGAACCTAATTGGGAAATTGAAATTGTTCATGTTTCAAGATATCAATATTGCAAACATGATGTGCACAACCACAGAAATGAATATAAATGTCTGTTAACGAACGTAGAATGTTCATGAGACCAGGTATCAATATAGTGAACGTGATCTGTACACACAAAATGATTGATATCTGTTAAGGTAGATAGATAGATAGATAGATAGATAGAGAGAGAGAGAGAGAGAGAGAGAGAGAGGGAGAGAGAGAGAGAGAGGTGGAAGAAGACTCACTTTAGAATGTTCGTTGTCCTCATGGTCGGAAACGAAAATAAACTTCTGGGCTTTTGCAAGCACACCCTACGAAGCCGAAGTGTTAAGAAAGCGAGAGAAACGCTCCTTTTAATTGTTGGATTTGTATATATTCCCAAATACTGACCAGTAGAATTCAGTTTATTGTTATAACCATTTGTAACAATAAATTGAATTCTACTCCTAACTCACCATACGACCAAGGGTTGAAGAGACGTGAATGCTAACCATTGCTCTATGGCCGGCGCTTCAGTCTTCCTATTTGTGTCAGTATGCGAACAATGAAAACGATATTTTACTATGTTTATTGCCAAACAAAGCACATGTGCGTCTTCAGGCCTGTTGAGTATTGCCTCTGACACACATGTGCGTCCAATCCATGGTTTTATTTAAGGCAATATAAATAGCTACGGTGACGCGCTAGAATCTGTTTCTTCTCTGCAGTACTAAGCATAGGACTTGTTCAGTTTATTGCACCGTGTGCTGCGCTATTCAAGGTAGCCGTGAACCTGTTAATTGCCACAAAAAGCATTTAAATGACGCAGGTGTGATTCTTTTCGTCAATGCCGCGTATTTTGTCACGCAGAGGAGTCAGTGGTGTAATTCCATCAGTCAGACTTCTCATGAGAATCTCAGAGGTGAAAATATCGCACACCTTTTAGATGATTCAATTAGGAGAAGAAAATCGTCCATTCCTGTAGGTAATAAACGCTCGTAATGTATGAAAAAGTCGAAGATTTGAGATATACAAAGGAAAAAAAGGTCTGCTGTCTATTTTCTTATCTGCATACTCTTCGCAATATTCCTGGGTTAGGATAAAGAAGCTAGCTGACTACAGTTGAGAACTTTGAACCTAAATTCTTTCTCTTTTTCATCTGTTACAAAAAACAAAAAACAAACACACAAAAAACTTCAGCTAGAAAACTTGAAAGAAAAAGAAACTTGAAATAAAAAAAAAAAAAGATGGAACAGTGTTTTCGGGGACATATATGCAGGAAATGTTAAAATTTATCTTTGAATCCCTACAGCACACGGAAGTCATATCTGTTGGTTGATAATTTCAAAACAATTTTTTGAATTTATTCCTGAACACGGTTTTCTGTGCGATTTCAAAGCAGATTATTTTACTACGCAGACTTCTTAAAATCACTTTTTACATTGCAATTGCCTTTGTTCTGTCTCTCCTATTTACCAATGTACATATGTGTGGCCGTTTTAATTCTGTATGTAAGTAATCATTTTTCCCGAAGTTTCCAATCTATTTTTTCGCCTTTCTCTGTTTCTGTCTGTTTGCCTGTCCGTCACCCTCCCCTTTCTCTGTCTCTCTCTCTAACTCTCTCTCTCTCTCTAACTCTCTCTCTCTCTATATATATATATATATATATATACGTGTGTGTGTGTGTGTACGTGCGTAGAGCTTACAGGAAAATGGAAATATATTAAGTTAGTTGAAGTCATTATCCGTTCAGTTTGAATAACGTGAGTAGCGTGAAACAAGAATTTTTTAGTGACTGACATCTGGATTGAATAAATAAATTGCACACATGTACACACACACACACACACGCACACACACACGCACACACACACACACACACACACACATACATATATATATATATATATATATATAAGCTATTTATCTAACACGTGAAGTTACGAATAAGATTCATGAACCAGATACATCCTAACTTTCTCTTGCTCTAATGATTTCGTACGTAGTTACTTTTGTATAGACACTGATTTATCGTTCGTTCCATATTTCAGAAATATGAAGTCAGCAAATATTACAGAAATTGATATATTTCTACTGATATTGCTATAATATGTATAACTAGAGGCTTGCGTTATCCATGATATCACAGGAGGGATGGTTATAAAACAAATGCTCAAGAAATGTCATTCATTGCATATATAGTGACGCAGCGGTTGTTGTGGCAGTAGGCAAAACAATCAAACTACAATGGCGGTCGTATTTTAGCACTTCTCCATTTGAAACCCGTTTACGTAGTCAATGTTTCAGCTCCTCTCATCTCTCCCCACTGACTTTACTGATACTCTAACGCTCCCGTTATTTAGCTTTAGTGATAATTTCACGCATGAGCGATTTAGATATCTTTTTTTGAATAAAGAATATAGAATTTCGACTTTTTATCTGAATTTTATTTCATTAATCTTTGGCAATTCGTACGTTGTACATTGGAAATAAAGGGGTTATCAGAGGACAGGAATTAGGGCAAAACGTTACTGTCAGAGAGTGCACTGCTAACGTCATATTTGTTTAAATGCGACTGTATTGCTAATGATCTTTAGATAAGTAATAAAATCCCACTACTCCTAAAAAGAAGGGTATACAACCAATGTATCCTAACGATAGTCACCTACGGAGCTGAAATATGGAAACCTAACCAAAAGATTGACTCTCAAACTGAGAACCATGCTCAACCGAACATGGAGAGATTATAAGACAGTACAGTACATTAGAGAAAAGACAGGAGACCAAGATATCATAGAATCTGTTAGAAAGCTTATATGGCAATGGGCTGGTTATATAGCAAGAATGTCAGACAACTGTTGGACATCACTGATCACAACGAGTATCCCCAGAGATCATATGTGACATTGTGACTGAAAGAAAGTAAGATGGCGTGATGAGCTTGATAAATTCAGAAAGTACTGGTTGTGCGAGGCCCATGATAGAGGGGTCTGGCAAATCTTCGGGAAGGTCTACGTCGAACGATGGACGTTAAAAGAATGATGATGATGATGATGATGATTACAAATTAGTTTACCATAGAAATACATTGCTGGTGATTTTACTATAGAAATGCAAAGACAATTGGGAAGAAAGGGATAGTCGGTGGTCAGGAATCGATGCAAGCTCTACTAAGGTTATTATATTATATTGTAAATGCATTGCTAATGATTTTACAACAGAAATGCATTAAGATATTTTCTCCTAAAGGTGCTTTGTAAATGTGGATGAAACAGAATGTCTGAGGTCGGTACTCAGACAAACATCAAAGAGAATGGCTTCGTTCCTACTAATACACGCTTGCAGGTAGAATTCAGGAATTAAGACGCTGAATCCAAGAAAGGAGAACTAATACATGTAAATAGTCGGATTACGTTAATGTTGGTAAATATCTCTTAGGCCTCGGACAAGCATTTTTAAAGACGAAGTCATTCCTTCATTCATATATTGTCGCTCGCAGTCAGACCAGTCAGAGGGTTTAAAGGGGTGGGGTAGGCTTTGGATTGCGTTATTGAGTGTAGCGAACAGATCGGTCTCCTCCTCACACGACCTCAGCTGCTTCCAACACCTGGTGTTCAAAAACAACTGACCAAGCTCGGCGTTGCTCAACTTCAATGATCGCACGAGAACTTGGTAATGCGATTTGGCCTCAGTTGAAAGATTTGCGTAACATAATCTTCCTTCTGACCTTTCCCCCGAATTTGGCTCGGTGCCGGATTACTTTAAGCTTAGTAAATATCTCTGAATCTTGAATATTTGGGAAAAACATTTCTATAGACAAAGTGATGGATAATATCCAATTGCCTTAGTGACCCTGGTAAACTGGCAGTCGCCCGGACAGAGCTAGGAACACTTGCATTTATTGGTCAATAGACCTGTCTCTTTATTGACCTCACCGTGTTTACCGTGCTAATCACGAGCGCCTTGGCGGACATTCGAATGGCTATATTAACGCAATTGTTTCCCAACATTCAGTAGGTTTTCAAAGCCGCGCTACATAATGAAGGCAAATCAATGGTGTGAAAACACGGCCACTGAAACCATCCATTGGCTACTTTATGATCGTTTGGCACCGAAAGTAAAAGTGTAACAATAGACGGCATCTATAGATTCAACACCGCTTTTAACTGCTACTTAAACGGGAAGTTGTATTTCGGATCAGCCGCGGCTCATTTGGTAAAATAATGGCTGGCTTTTTAAAGCAGTGATTCCGAACGTCTGAACTCTGAATTATCGTAATTTTTTTTTTTCAAAAATCTAGCATTATACTAATAATCTGCTTTGTCTCTCAATAGAAACCGTCATGTGACCTTCGACTTTTAGCAGCATGTAGTATTAAGGGCGATCAATTAATAATAAATGGAAAAAGGCCTGGGTAGTGATCATTAAAAAGTCGGAATATTTGAAAAAAAAAAAAAAAGCTCGAATGCTGCCTGATACAAACTAAGGGACCGATTTAGCGTAAATTTACATTGCAAATTGGACCCTCAAGTAAAAACATATTTAGGGGTGAATTAAAGAAAAAAAATTTCTGTCGACATGATAAGGAGTAAATATTCAAATTTCTGACCCTCTAGCTCCATTGGTGTGGCCTGTACTTTTGGTACTTACATACACAGCAAGACAGCCAGCCAGCCAGACCAACTTGAAAACTGAACAATTTTGGTTTCTAATAATTATACCTTTCCAACACCAATTCGTTTTATAATAGGGAGGATGGGGGTAAAATCTATCTGAAATGAATTCTTGACCGCTAATAATCCCTTCTTCTCGATTTTCTATGCCTTTAAAATTTTTTTTTAGTTGTCCAGGTGGGGCTTGAACATTTTGAGCGTTCCCAGACTGAAAAGGTAGCAATGATGCATGTTAGGCTTATTCGTCAGAGGTTAGGGTGGTGGGAGGTACAAAAGGAATTTATTTCGATTACTTGGATGGAGGGTTAATTCATCTGGAGTTGGATAATCCTGATATCGGCGCACAAAACTTCCGATATTGATTAACATTTTATGACTTATTGGAAATTCGACCATATCGATCGTTCGAGGCCATTGAAGTTTCTTCAAACCTTGAGTGTCTGACTGATTAGTCTTGCTTTGGTATGAGGTCTCCGCAGAAAGTTGAATCGAGCAAAATATATGGTTTCCCAGTCCCAGTGGCAGAGATGGAGGTCATGACCTTCATATGGGTGTGATGAGGGGTATAATTCTTTCCATTTTCAGAGGTATATGCCTTTGGGTAAGAATCTCCTGGTCCTATTAATTAGACCAAACCCTCCAATTTCCTTGCTTGGAATTATCTCAGCTAAGATCAGGGATAAGATTGTGTGGCGCTATTGGAGGTAGGCTGTATGAATGGAAAATTATCATGCGAAACCCAGACCTGGGCTATACCACGGACGTTTGTCACCGGTAACAGATAAATAACCATCAACGACACGAGGGAAGCTGTATTTACTAAGAGGTGTAGAGTGGTAAGAAGATTATGTTGCGCCTATCTTTTAAATGCATAGAAAAATAAATAAATCCTAGCTCGTACCTGGGTTCAGACACCAACCTTGAGTCCATTAAGAATAAACGAGATCGGAAAGTATCCAGCTGTTCAACAATAACAAAGGAATAGTCTACCTGATCAATTAGTTTTCCTTCAAAGTAACCCCTCCCTTAGGAGCTTACTCACTTATCTTAATGTACTTACCGCTTTTCAAAGCAGTCTGATAAATACTGCCCCGTCGCGTCCCCCTTATAATCGTTCACGGCCGGAAATCTTTTTGGAGAAAAGTCAGAAGTCTCGTAGGGTGCAGGGAGAGCTGACAGCCTCCTGAGGGATGCAGTGTTTTGACCTAGGAGAAAAAAACCCTGTTTGAGGAGCGAAAAATGGAAATACCCAGTCATTGTAAATATCACTGTCACAAAGTAAACAAGCACTCTCAACGATGTATGTATGGCTGCTGACTGAATAATCCTACGGGAGAGTGTCTATTCACTCGTACGTAGGTGCTCATCGGTTGGTTGCCAAGTTACATCAAGACTGCACGACTAGTTCTCTCTGTATATTTATAATGGCTTGATACATCCTGGACGGACGACAAATATCATTCGGGGATCCCTAGCTAAGGATACGAAGTTGACAAACCGATTTAGGAAGCCTTCCGATGAAATTCTAGTGAACTCGACCCTTGTTAGTAGCTCTATATTTGTGATCTTGTGCCAGTCAATAATTTCCAATCAAAAGCTATTTACTCTCTGCTGGAAGGAAATCCGACTGAGCAAGAGCTTGCAATAAAGAGCAGCTAACAAATTAGGATAAAGGCAAAAATTAGTCGTATAGATTGAAGATCAATAATGATATATGATACTTCATCTTAAAAAAAAACCAAAAAAACAGAATGTTAGCAATCATGGCTGTCGAAATGAAGAGTAGGTTTAAGAGTGCTATTTAGACTTCTGTCTCCAAGTTGAGTCTTGGCAGTCTATTTTGTAAAGCAGGCCAGGCTAAATGGTGCTCCCTGTTTAGGGTATGGGTTTGAATCCGACCAAAGGATTTATTTGTTATTATTTCTTTATTTTCCGATTAACGTTATTGATTCACTGTGCGAAGGAAAGTGGCACGGACAAGAATTAACTGATAAATCAAGATGAAAGTAAAAGGTAGTCATAAAAATTCAGAAATGGCAATCATTCATAATATTTGATCAAATAAAAAACACAAAAATGTACCTATAGATTATACTTGTGTGCACATCGCTGGTGGATATTAGTGAGCAAGCTAGTTTCATAAAACATCACTATCTAAGTAAATTCAATCCTCACTGATGGCATTATACCTAAAGCCTCGTCCTAGACTAAACTTATTATAACCAACTTACCAAGTAACTAAATACATTCTTTATTCTGGGTGCCTGACGTAGAACGATGACTTTGGCCTGTCTTGTATTCCAATTTCTAATTTGGTGAGTTCGATCCCTGCTGGGTGACATAGCGTTTTGGCCATAATCCAGACTAAGGTAGACGTAGCAAATTATGCTTTTTCGTTCTTTGTACTACAAGTTTTGACAAAGTACCAGAAGCTAGGTATATAATACTCCGAACACAAATTAAGATGACTTGCGAGTTAATGGGAATCTAATAGCTACTATTTCAACCACAAACCGATTTGTAGAACTCTCCTGCTTTTAATCACACACACCACAGACATACATACAAATATATACATACATATATATTATTTCTCTTGACGTCAGTTAGTATCACATTGATCTTGTAAATTCCTTTCTCCCTGGGAAAATGAAATTCTAGAATAAGTGGCAAATTATGATAGATGTTAGCTGGGTGTGTAGAAATTTTACTGATCATCTTTGCTTTACAGAAATAAAAGAGAGGTTAATTCATGAGCTGTCGAACCTTATGACCGATTACAAATGATCCTCTATTGACGAAATATTGACTGATTAAGAACGAAAACATTGATTTATTATCAACCAGTCTTTATATTCTGAATTTTCAAAAGTTGTTTCATGTACTTCGAACTCTGGCCACTCATTGAACTAGTGTGAGAACTGCAAGAATTCCGAGTGTCTGCTTGATTTTTCTTTCCCGAATCAATAGAGGTGTTGCGATATTGTACATCGGTGGCGCACCTGTAGCAGACTAGGGGTGAGATAGAAGTGATAAAAAAAAAGAAAAAGATAGAAAAGAGAAGAAAGGCCAAACTGGTCGGGTTAGTCACTAAATAGAAACCGTCACGCAACGAATGTTTTTTTAACATAAGGCTATGTTAGGGGTTATCAATTAAAAAACTCGAAAAAGGGTGATCAATTAATTTCACTCACCTTTTGTTAGGCAATCATCACTGAAAAAATAACGATGAATGTAAAAATTGTTATGAAAATCTATAAATAATAAAGACTCGCTATCATAGTCAATAATTAAACAACCGTTGCGTCAAAGTATGAAGTCATTTAAAAAAGAAAATTCCATTGAAAAATGAATATGATCAGAATGATTTATATCTATGATATCAATGACGTTTTCCAATAATGAAAATGCTCTAAAATAGGGTTAAAAACATCTAAATACTGGAGAATCTAAATCTTTTTTTAAAAAAAACAAAACGTCAATATAAGGCTCTTAAAAGGTCAAAAAAGCTTCTTTTGTAAAAAAAAAAAAAAGAAATATTTTTAGAAGGGGTCTGATGCCAATTTTCAAGCCTGCTGACAAAACGGTAGGGCCAGGATGGCTATAACACACAAAAGCACAAAGGAACACACCAAAAAAGAGATGGAACCTTTGCCATCAATTCACAATACTTAATCTAATAAAGAACAAAAACAAATGTACCCATACACATTATTTGTATTTGCGTCGCGAATGGTTATTAGTTAGTAAGCTAGTCTCATAGAACATTATCATTGTACTAATATGAGTGCCAGATGTAGAACAATAATTTGGGAATCAGTCTTGCATACTAACCTCTAGTCCGGTGGATTCGAAATTTTTCAAAAAAATAGTTTGAACGCCGCCAGACACAATATAAAGGACGTATTTAGTGCAAACTTACGATGAACCCTCGATTAAAAAGCAGGGTGGGGGAAGATTTTTTTCTTGGTATAATGAGGACTAAATGTTGGAACTTTCAGCCCTTTAGCTCCATTAGTGCAGTCTGTACACGTAAAACATTCATATACAGCCAGTCAGCCAGACCAGCATAAAAGATAAAGAAACATATGTTAACAGATTTGGTGACGGTTTCTGATGACAGTTACTTACTAACCTAACTGTTATTGTATTCCTGGGCTTAGTTACTGCGTTCGCTTACTTCGTAGTCATCTCTTCTTCATGTGTGCACAGTTTAAATTTATTATTCTCCCGTGTCTTGTATATCTTTGCTTTTGTATAATTGGTTCTTATGGCGTTGGTCTTGGCCACTAAGCGACTTCGTTTCTCTCTTTTGGTTTTATCTACATAGCCATGCATGTATATGTCGATTCATATGCAATTCCTCAAATTTGCTTTCTGAAATTCCGATACATTTGTTTTCCTATATACTTTAGGGAAAAACACGTACCCAAATTTCTTGTATACATTACTTGGGAACATTTAAATTTTAATTGTTGTTTTTGAAAAGTGGACTTCCAGTTCTCCGTCATCAATAAGGTTATTTCAGTTCGCTGATCAGTTGACGATAAGTTTAAACTAGTATTGCCTTCTCTTACAAAATTCATTGTTTTTAGAAGGAGTCACTGGATAAATACGGGAAGTTTCATTAATATTGAAGCCTGTTTTAACGTTAGACGCGATAAAAATACAATTAGAGTATTTGTTTAAGATAATAGTCCACTTTATCATCTATGCCGACGAAGTTGGGAGAGGTTATGTATTCACTCATGTCTGTCAGTCTGTCCATACAATAATTCCATAAGTTTTCCGTGAATTTAAACGACATTTTCTGGGGAGGATTGATTGAATTTTGTGGCTGCTAACATGAAACTCCCCTGCATCGTAGCTATAGGTGCGAAACACTATCTCCGAACATTCACTGGTAGGTTAGAGTACATTAAACAACAGGAAAATTTCTAGTCGATAGATATATTTTTCATTAAATCAATACATTTAGGTATTCATTCATGTTTGTCCATTCAATATCTCCAAAAGTTCTCAATGAATTTTCGACGACATTTTTTGGAAGGATAGCCCATACACTAAGAAAGCGATTTAAATAGCGATCAAGTTATCTTACGGTTCCGCTCCGTGCATCGTAGCTTTGAATAAAGATTTTTTTTAAATCCAGTTTTCATGCGCTCTCCGAGTGCTTTCTAGTTCATCTAAGAAGTTAGCAGAGGCCTAATTTAGTGCAAGGATTTGCAAGCTCGTCTCGAAGTTCACTTGAGTAAACTTCGATCTTAACTGATATTTATTCGATTTGAATGCACACCGAGATATTGAAAAAAAAAAAAAAAAAAGAAAAAGAAATCACCCACGGCCTTTATTTGTTAATCTAATATTGATTACCTCCAAGCATGTCTCGTTAAGTTAATCATTTCAGCCTTAAACTGCCTGATGGACAAAAAAAAAAAGTGTTCGGTGTGTTTCTGTCGTCTATCAGTGGAGGTCAGAGTGGCGTAACGGTTCCGGTCACAGAAAATGTAATCTGCTGGCGGAGTTCAAATTCAAGCCGAGGTTATTTGCGTTCTGTTAGCTCAGATGCCCACGAGATGGGTGTGAATTCATATTCCCTCTTCTCTCCCAGCTGTAGTTGAAAAAAAAATCGGGTAGACTGGGGTCTCTAGCCTCAGTTTACAACCAGTCAACGAGAAGGACAAGTTTGAATTCGAAACTAGGAGTAGAATCCACTTTTTTCCCCAGCTATGGGTAAAAATAGCAAGCAAAGTGTATATATGTTCAGAGGCTTGTAACCTTATCCCTCGAAGAAAATCTTGGTAAAGATGGTCGGAACGCAAGCTAAAGGTCTGATCGGATGCAGGATACAGGACTTTTTGTTTGTGGACTTGTAACAAGCGAGTATAATCCCTGAAGAGAACGGGCCTGCTTCAGTGCATGGGTAGTTTCTTAATTCTTCGTCTCGATTTCACCCTCAAAGGGTTAAATGATCCGTGTAAGCGTCCAACACTCACAGTGCGTTGCGTCATTCTTGTGGCCAATTCCGTGTCAAAACGGAATTCCGCTTTCTTTACAGTGGACGGCTTTCTCAAGAGAAATAGAAATTGGCTTTCCGCAATAGTTAGTTTGATTGATATGAGGCATACCCTTTTAAGCTGATGAAGATTTGTAGGGTTTAGTTTAAGGTTACTTCCCGGCTAGAATTCCAGCAAAATTTTGATAGATGTCTTTAACTGGAATAGTTTGTATGTTTTTACATTTTTTTCCGTTTTCATTAGATAAAGTATTATAAATCATTATTGTTTTAATTTGTTTTTACTACGTTTTGCCTCCATCTTAATTCATCATTCGTTTTTGATGAAAGGCAACTGACATAATAACATGAAGGTAAAAAAGAGACAAAATAAAATAAGTGGTACAATTGTTTATGTTAAGGTCCCTCTGATGAATTCCCCTACGATTCAAATACAACAATCAGGTCAAGAATTATCGGATGAAAGTTAATTCAAAGGGAAAGTTCAGCAAAGACAAAGCTTGAGGGATTTTATATAGTACAATTTAAGATGGGGTCGTAAATTAATTTGAGATATACGTCAAACACACACATTTACACACACACGAACACACACACACACATATACATATATATGCGTGTGTCTGTATCTCTGCGTGTATATCAGTAAATTCGATAATATTTAGCAAGTAAATCCCCGTGAGAGAATTCACAGATATATATTTGCATTTTTACGGGGATGATTTTTATAAAGAAATTAATGAACCAGTTCACTGTATGAGCTGATTGTTTCAAATAGTGAAAAATAATTTTTTTTCAGTAGAATTGTTACCTTTAATCTGAAAGGTCGATTGTTATGGACAGCGGAACAAACAGAAAATATACTGTTCATCACATAGATCATATATGTATATCATTATCTTTTCTATATACACACACATACACACACATATATCCCATTTCCTTTGATTGTCTATTCTATTTGCGTTGTCTTGGCTAAATGATACATTCACAGTGTAATAGTGGGTGTTCATTTTAAAATGAGTGTTTCTATATAACGTAATGAAATTCATAATAATTCGGTCAGATCATGTATCCATTTCTTAATAACATAATTGTCACGTTGAAAGAAACATACATACATTCACACATATATATACATAGTTGATATAGATTGATAGATGTATAGATATATAGATTTACCATCATTACTGGCACTTCAAGAATGCAGAAATGGAAGGCAATATAACCATAGCCAGTCGCTGAATCCACGAAACAAATCCAAATGTCGTGAGACATCCAACAATAAAGCAATCGACCTTTATTTCGCTGAGATTAACACTGAGAAAATCACGTTCCACGTACTCTCCTCATACCAAAGAACCTTGTCCTGATTCCCAGGGGCCCCGCTGGCTTTCCGAAAAGTAAACCAACTAGGCACAGCGCTCAATCTCCTGATATTAGCGGCTCACTCGTCCAGAGCTACGGATAACTAACGCATATCCAGCGGCTAATTCGCAGAAAATTATGGCAAGTGCCTTCTGAAGCGGTTACCCAACACCGAACCAACATCAGTTTGTTTTTGCGTCAAGGGGCGAAAGGTAAGATCGAAAGAGCGCTACTATAATTGACCTTTACGAGAATCGCGCTCACCACAACACTCTCGGTCGGACGTTCCCGAATTACTCAACGCAAGCCTCAGGAGACTCGTAAACCGACCTTTCACTGAGACAAACTGAAAACTAATTGATCAAATGCCTCGACTCTCTTCCCCACTCTCCGATACCGAAGTATTATCGAAATGTGAAAATTTCTCATGCCTTGGAAGATTTTTTTTCATGGTTTTTGGTTTGTTTGGGCGTGTCCATTTCCAACTGGGGGCTCTGTGTGTGTGGGGGGGGGACGATTTTCAAGAAGAGGGAAAGCTGCGTTATATCTGCAAATGGAGACATCCAATTAAAACAGGATATTGGGCAAGAATCTGGATCGGATAAGAATGTTTTGAGATTATCAAGTTGTTTTGAGTTTCACGGTGAGAACGGGGAAGGAAGGATTCGATGGGACTGGCTTGATGTTGCCGACTCCATGCCTGGGCAACAGGTTGCAACATTCCTTACACGTTTATCAAATGACAATAAAAGAAGGATATTCAATAAAAGTTAATAATGAGTAGGAGTTACTTTAACAAAGAAAATAATTCATTTATAAACTATTAATATCTTAGAGGGGTCCTTTCTTTAACCCCTAGAATACCGCTAGATTTTCCCATGCTGTAAACCAGAAGATAGACCGCTATGTTCGTGGATAAACAAGACTTTTCAAAGATAGATATTTTTTGTGTCATTGCTGAGAAGAGGGATTAGTAAAAAAAAATATACGATAAGATTTATGGGAATAAACTGTATAGAACCAGAAATATAACCGTAAGATTTTGTTTACACTGCAAAACAGCGTTTACGTATAAATCTATAGTACACTGACTTAGCGTTTTCACGCGAGGCAAGTTTTCAAACACAAATATATCACCGTCTATGTAGTTTACAGTAAAAAAAATAATGTATAATTCAATTTTTCTCTTGTTTTTCTCATCTCCGTTGTCACGTTTTTTTTTTATTGTGTGTGTGATGATATCAATATTTCACGAGATTCGAGTTTTTTTATTTACCAACATGTCGCTGGTTTGTTTTCATAAATGTGTGGTACCAACTACGTATCAAGTTGACAGTTTATGAATGAAATAGGTGGTCTATTTTTTTTTACAAAAAAGGATCAAATATTGAAGAAAGGTCCACAGGAGAATATTTACGAGGAATAGCTTACATTTTTTCAATGAATTTTACTTCTACATAGATATGAAATTTATATAAACTCGCTATCACAGAAAATAATTTAAAAAACCGTAACGTGAAATTTTGATGTAAAAAAAAAAATCAATCGATAAATAAATATGGTCAGAATAAATTCTATTCATCGCATCGCTGGCATTTTATAGTGGAAAACATCTAAAATAGAGTTGAAAAAAAACGTCTAGAAGTGTCTACATTTTTGGTGAATCCAGATGGTATCATTAAACCCGTCAAAATAAGGCTCCCAAAAGGTCAAAAAGGCTTCTTTTTTTTTCTTTGATTTTGTAGGGGCGAGGGAAGTACTGATGCCAATTTTCAAGTTAGTCCAAGAGCTCTGGAACGCACAAACAAACTCATAAACAAACAAATACACACTTGTATCGGTCGTTTTATCGAACGTCGTATCGGCGACACTTAGTCAGCCGACATTAGTCTCGCTATGCAGCCGATGTGGAGACAACCTTTTCGACGAAGTGATATTTCGCTGATTTGGTACTGCGCTGATTTGGCGTTTCGCCGACAGCCGTTTCGTCGAATACTCTCTGTGTACCATTCAGAAGTTGAGAATGAAGAAGAAAAATAGTGAAACTTCTAAAAAGAAAATTATTTTACGTCTTAAATAGCAACGTTTGGAGGATAGGATGATAGAACTTATCATAAAATTATTTTTTGCGACTGATCAGAAAAACTAATTCACAAGCAGACATCGACACAATATCTTTTAAAAAAAATGATGAGAATTGAAAAATATTTGTCCCTTAAATTTTTTCTTGGCTTTGCTGGGATGAAAAAAAGTCCGAATTTCACTTAGGAGAAACGGAAAACAAATTTTCATTAATCATTGAGTAGAATATCGCAATGTTTTTTTTAAAGTGTTTTTTGATTTAGTTATTTTTATCATCGGCAAAATTCAGTTTCTGATAGAAATAAAATATGAGGAATAACTTTATAATTATAAATAAATTTAGATTTTATATAAATATAAAATTTACATAAGTATTTCCATAAATGAATAAATGCTACCGAATTAACTTTTCTTTAAATAAAGTCTGATTGAAATACCAAAATACTTCAGGACAACTATCTTTCAAATATTTTTAGCTGTTTCGGATCGACTTAGTCAGTCATCGATTAGGACGCATAGAGTCAGCCACATCGACTTTTACCCGAAACCCTGTGTGAGTATCTTCATAATTGAACATATTAGAAACAGTCAACCAGAACTGTCAACCTAGGTTTCTTCAGTTTTTTAATTGAGCTGGCTGGTTGGTTGGCTCCGTTTTTACGTATTATGAGTCAAGGCTGCAGCAATGGAACCAGACGGTTGAAAATTTAATCATCCCCCCCTTATCAAGTCTACAAAAACGTTTTTGTTTGAACCCCGCCCACGTAGGTTCTTTCTGTGGTTCAATTTGCAATGTAAATTTATGCTAAATTAATCCTTTAGTTTTTGACCTGTAGCATTCACGCTTTTATTTATTTTAAAATCCCGACCTTTTTAGAGGACTTCGCCGCACAAAAGGCGTGAGAAGTAACTTATTCATCAATTCCCCTTTTTCAATTTTTTTAATCGATCACCCCTATCGTGGTATGCAGCCAAAATACGTTGGTCAAATAGCAGTTTCTATTTAGTGACTAACTGCATCAGCTTTATTCTTAGTTTTTATTTTTTTCATTGCTATTGTTACCTTTTTATCACAGCGTTTTCAATCGATCTATCCTTTTTTGACTGTTAAATTTGTAGAAATACATTTGTCTTGAGATTCTCACCAAGAATAAAATATGCGCAGAAATAGAAATTGTTATAAATTTTCATTATAATACATATTTCATTCATGGATCTGATTACTTTCTTGCTATTGTTTCTTTCTACCACAGCCTTTTTTGCCGATACATTCTTCCTCGGCTGTATAAATACTTCTGTTGTGAGATTGTCTATGTAAGAAGTTTTATTTTTGCATGCATTTTATTCTGGATTTGTTCCTAATTCATCATTAATCTTCATTACTTGCAACTTGACTATAACGTCACATTAAACAGAATCCACGTGTAAAATTTCCCTGTCCCTCGTGTAATTTGAATTCACGACCAACTGTTGAGTAATCGGCTCTCTTGCCAACTGAGCTAAACTAACAACGCCAATATACAAACGAATATATCTATTATACATACAGTAGAAAAATGGCAGGCACCATCTTCCGTTGGAAGAGAGAGGAGTTTGACCCTGCGGCAGCAAGACTTGTCATTGTTAGTTTTGATTGTTTTTTTTTTTTTGTCAGACTCCAAGAATTGACTTCATTATCTCGGAATTTCAGAATTAGGAGAGAGAGAGAGAGAGAGAGAGAGAGAGAGAGAGAGAGAGAGAGAGAGAGAGAGAGAGAGAGAGAGAGAGAGAGAGAGAGAGAGTGTCATGATGTGATGACGCGTCAATTCGCATTCGCAAGTTCTAGGTAGTTGTTTTTTGTAAACTTTGAATTTCAGTTAAAATCAAAAGTATATACCATAACTTATTGTTACTTTCCTGCAAAAACTACATCGCTTCTAAAGATGTCATCAAGTTAATATAATGATAGAACATTTTACAATTTAATAGTATAAAATTTTTCAAAAGTTTGTACATATTTGCTATAATTTTGAAGTATTCACCCAAAAATTTTTATTTATAATCATGAATAAATTTCCTTTTACCGTAGTGTTTCTGTTGCCGAATGCATTTTTAGATCGAATCCAACTGGGAACTAACTTTGTTTTTTTCTTTTCTTTGGTCCTTATTTTTGGGGTCAGTGGCGGATTAACCCTTCGACTGAGTAGGCCTTTTCATTCTCTCTTGCTTTCGACGCTAGCGGTGGATTAATCATTAGGCTGAGTAGGCATTTTCTTCCTTTTTTTTTGTCAAACTTTTACTATCAAGTTTTTGAAAAAGGAGTGACAGCATGAATAACAGTGACACAGTGACGTACGCAAGAACAGAAGACGGATTCACTCCCACTTCCAAAGCCCATCTCGGTTTGACTTGTTCTTCGAAAGTTAGCAAATCCCATTGGCAGGAAATATTAATAAAGGAGACACGTAGCTACGGAATTATATTGCATTAAGAAATGAATTCTGTTTTGGTTACTTTTTAAATTTTAATGAAGCAAGGGAGTTTGACCTTAGGGCAGCCAAGCTTGTTAATTTCATTTCTGCTTTTTGACGTAGCGTTTTTAATCGACCTATTCCTCGTTCACTTGTTAAATTAATACTAATACGCCCGTTTCGAGATTCTGGGATGATAAGATGTCTTAATTATGATGAATTAATAGATGACTCATTTTCTGGTCGCTTTTCATCGAAACGACTTTAGCAGGTTTATTCTCTTTTGACTGCCAAGTTTGCTGTCACAGTTTCATTTTGAGAATTTTAGATCTTCATCATTTCATTCTTTATTTTGACTAATTTCTCCACCATTGTTGTTACTTCAGAGCGTTTTTAGCCTATTTATCCATCTTCGACTTTTAAATTCGTTGTAATTCTTTTGTTTTGAGATTACGAGATGGAGTTTTTATCATCACATGGTATTCCTTTCTTGGTTTTCACATGTTTTTGTTATCTTTTCGTTGCTTCTTATAACAATGCTTTACCTCGGTCGTTAAATTAAACAGCTCCACCTTCAAAATAAAGAAGTAAATTCGTGAAATATCTGAACGCCCACCCCATACCCTGTATGCTCAGCATTGAAGGATGACACTTTATGTAATTCAATGACTTGTAGGTTGGTACATCAATTAGTCTGCAGCCTGAGAATACCTATTTAACGCAACAAGTATTTAGTTATTAACACTATCTCTTTGCTCGTCAATGCACTTGAATCAGTGTTGTATTGAGGATATTTTAGATTGATAAGACTTCAGCAAATAAGTATCGAACGCCTGTATTCCATGTTCAAACCCTAAAAAACATAATTGTTTCGGATACTCATCTAAGTACAGACAGTCAGCTAAGCTTAAAAAAGCTAAGCTGGCCGTCTGTACTTGAATGTTTGGCCTTACACAATCTTCCTATCCCCGTTTTCTCTCATCTGGCCTTGCTCCTTACTCAGCTAAGCTTAGTAATTACGACGTGTACGGCTACTTGATATCAACGAAAAAATAGCCTAACTGAAGTAATGCCACCGAAGTTTTTTTCAAAATGCTCGCCTTGGAACTTGACACATTTATCTCAACGTCCCATCTACTTATCGAAACAGTCTGCTAAGTTTTCGAGAATGTCATCAACAGCACTGTCACGTTCCCCTTGATCTCGTTCGTGGTCTCAAATCACTTCAGAAAAAGCCAGAAGTTCCAGGAAACCAAATCTGGACTGTAAACGGGGACAGACTGAGGTGATTCAATATTTTCCTATCAAAAAAAACCCCAAAACACCATACACAAGATGTTAAGAATGGACAGGCTCGATCCTTGTGAATGCGACGGTTGCATATTACACAACGCTCAATATATGATATCTTACTGCCGACTGTGGTGTCAGTAAAATCACCCCCGAGTGGTTGCCAAGTTACACCAAGGCTGTACAACCGGTTCTCGAGATATTCAAATAAGTTGGATACTTTCCGTACAGACTTCGTATGAATAATAACCCCTTTTAAGTAGTTATCATTATCTGTGATTCTCCCAAGTCTCTCTCTTGTCTGATTAACTCTACGTTTTATTGCGTCGTACCCCAGACAGAATATGTCCAATTAAAGCAAATAGCGACGATCATAAACTAAAGTGTCCCGACAGAGATATGCGTTATCTGATATGGACATTAGTAATTAACGAGAGTTTACGAGTTTGTGCGAGCAGATCAATGAGATGTTAAGCTTGCTATAGTGTTCGAGTTGAGATAGTTACGTAGTGTTTCCTATCATTTTTCGAGAGTCGAGTGATCCTTTAAAAACCTTTTGTAAACCGAAATGGCGTGAAGAGAAAAAAAAACAAAGAAGTGATCGTTGATTTTTACTTTCCCAGATACCAAAAACGATGATTGTATACTAGGCTGAGTCGTCGGAGGTTGAGGTGGGATTCAGGGGACTAGGGGTATGGAAGAGAGAAGCAAGTGTGCGCTGCCTCTATACATGCCGAACATTAGTTTTGGTCCTCACTATTTCGTACAAAGCAAAAAAAAAAAAAAAAGCGAACTTTTGGAAATTGCGTATTTCTCATCAAAGCCAGTAGTTGGGGTACGAGCCCAGATAAAACCCTGGGGTTTTAAAAGTTGATTTTTAAGGTAGACTGACTCTCTCCATCTGAAATATTAGTATAACGCAATCTTCCTAACGTCAGTTCCCACAGTTGAGCATCGTACTCCGCCGGATTTTCTCGTCCGTGGCACGACTTGCTAAGACGCGTCATTTCATCTCTAGTAGCGAACAAGTTGAACACTTGACTTATTTGTACATTGAAGTAATCTTCATACGAGGAAAAGACTGCGAAAACATTTGCTTGTTGCCATATAAACCAAATAAATATGAATTTACCCAAACAGATGCTGCCTCCTCGCCAAAAATTGACACACTATCGTAGGACTATACATGGTACTGGACTGATGACTTGTTAAGACGAAATATCTCGTCAGTGATAGTGAACAGGTTGCTATCGTAGTACGAGATCCAAATGATATGGCACATTTAATGACAATCATATTCTCATCCAATCGTCTTCTAAACGAGGTTGCTAAATATCTGTTTTTGATAAAAACTGTGACCCTATCTGTGTGTGACTCCTATGAATACAAAACGGTGCATTGTTGCCGAAATCTGGATGATTTGTAATGAATAATAGTGTGGGTCCTACGCTTGCACTTACAATGATAACTGGCCCAATAAGTCACAGAAATGTCTATTGCTTTTTTTTCCTATTTTGTTTAAACTGGCATAAGACTACAGCAGTGGGAAACCAATCAAGAACTGAACTCAATAGCAGTGATTGAGTGAAACCATTTAACTCACCATCCTTCACGGTACAGAACATAAATGATTTCCAACAACTTTTGCCTAGTTTGGCACAAAAACAACAGTGAATCACCTGTTGATAATCAAATTTTATATCAGTGATCCTAGATAGTCTATCTAACTATTCATCTATCTATGGCAAGGAGAATTAGTTTTATTTACGGGGTTTGGCTTGGTATAGCACGGTGCCACAATAATGTGTTATCCAAGAGAGATCGAACACTCGTGCAATGACCTACGAGTAAGGCTTGTTAACCATTGCTCCTCAACACGTTCATTGGTACCTTGGAAAACGCAATATACAGCACACATAACAAGTCCCATACCCAATGCCGTAAAGCTCAAACTGGGTCTTGTGCGGTACCATAACTATTGCCTTGAATAAAACTATGGATGGACAGTATATATATAAATATATATATATATATATATATATATATATATATATATATATATATATATATATATATATATATATATATATTCTTCCATTCAGCAGGAGGCCTCCAGCAGCCCTGACAACAAAACTTACCCACGATGCATAGCTCCTGGCAGTGGACTCTCATTCCACATGGTACATTTTAATACACACTCACACAGCACACACCACTGATGATGGGAAGAATCCCAAAACATGTATGGACTATTTACTTATAAGGATTAATAAACGTTACCACCAAACACTCCACTCCCTGTCTGTCTCACTCTCTACAGTGCACATATATATATATATATATATATATATATATATATATATATATATATATATATATATATATATATATATATATTACATTTAACTCCGTCGGGCATAAGTCCACAATTTATCGGATTCACAGCGAATCTGAGTAACTTGAAATCCTTTAGCGAGTCTTGATTATTTAGTCTTTACGGCACGGATACTTTAACTGCAGTAACCTGATTGCCACGTCAGACAGAATGCAAATTTCATCAAAACACTTAAGAAACAATACAGCTCACTGAAAACTGGCTAAACTCGTGTAAATTTACCGAATGTTGACAACTAAGGTTATCCATGATCTCAAACATCTACTCTTCTCTCACCCTTTGCCTGTATCTCCTCATTATCTTCCTTATCCCTTCCAATATTCACCTGTTCGTTTTTTTATGTAAATGTTTTACAAAGATAGATTAGTTTCATATCTTAAAATCTTCTTACCCCACCTTCTGGAATCCACTTAATTTTCTTTTTTACATTTTCCCTTCCAAAACAGACAAACTTTCTTTTCTCTTCCCTCTCAGTCTGCCCTCTTTTTAAAATAATTTTATTTTTTGCTCTCTCTCTCCCTCTCCCTCCTTACCCTTTTATTAAACAACCCAACCTTTCCCTTATGCCATTATTAAAAGCAAAACTTTTGGACGCAGGTAGGAACAAGCAGAATAACACTGGAAGCTGTTCACACTTCAACGGAAACACCTTTATTCGCGAGAGTTCACCATCCCTGTCAACACATTCTTCTCCAGAGCCCTTAAGCACATTGTTTGATGTATTGTTTCTATCACACCTGCGATTTTCTCTCGGAGATCTTGTTAAAATATTAACACCATTTTCATTTCCTTGCTTCAAACAAATATAAATACAATTTTTTTTTATCTTGCAGTTGATTGGAAGGGCAAGAAGATTATTTCTCAAACAAAGAAGAAAGATCGCTGCAAAGATGGAAGTTTTCCAAACACCAGTGGTCCTCGCTGTTTCCATCAACTGCAAGGAGAAAAGAATAGTGTCGACATTCTTTTAAAGGAAGGAAATAAAAATACCGTCGACATTTTTGAAGTTCCCTGTATTATAAATGCTTCGAATAATCCTTTCCCTTTCCTCCAACTCCGTACATACGCTGTCCCTAATTAGCTCTGTTGTTAGAGTCAACGTTCGAAGCGAATCCCTACCCTTTGGGAAAATGCCGTTTGATTTCAACGGAAGATATGACATCGGAGTCAGTCGGTTGTGTGAAATGAGACACTGTAATTATACCATAATGAGAATATTGCGAAATAGGTGATCAAGCCTCGTTTTACCTTCGCGAAGCTAATTGGCTTCTTTTTTCTCTTTTTCAAAATGAAGTAATCAGTCTTACGCATGCGCCGAATTGACGTACTTGCAATCTTTGGACGCAATTTTTGAGCGTAAGAGTTTAAGAATAATCAGATTTTTCGTGAATTCTCGTAAGATTTCAAAGAAGAAGAACAACAACAAAGACTAGAGAAATAATGAATTACCATTGTTTTTTTTTTTTCGTTATCTTTTAAACAAATTCAAAAAGAAAAAAAAAAAAGGCCGGTCCTCGTTTCTAATTAACTTCCTGGAGAGATGGAATATATATCTACGGTGAAATCGGAAGGAGTTTGGAAAATTGAATTTTATCTCGAAATGCCTGCAGGTAGAAGTGCCGGTGGCCAAGCGGTTAGGAGCACGGCAAATCGAATAGACGAGCAGAGTTCAAACTTTGTCTGGGATCTGTGATCATTTCGCACAAATGCCCTTCGGAAAAGCATGAATCCATCTCTTTTTTTCCCACCCAGCATTAGGTGAAAGATAGCAGGAAAAGTGAGTGACGCTTCTTCGGGTACTCGTCGATCATACATTTTGCTAACCTGGAAGAACGTTGCAGTGTAGCCCAGGCAGAGGAACTTGTGACGCGTGAAGCCTAGAGAGAGGGATGGATGAAGAGGTAACCAGCGTAAGGGAACTACTTTTACTTACTTTTACGGAAGACAAGATAAGAAAAACTGTAAAATAATGGATTACCATTGCTTTTTCGTTTTCCTTATCTGACAAAATAAGGACGTCAATCCCCGTTTCTAATTAACTTCCAGGAGAGATGGCATAAATATCTATGGCGAAATCAGAAAGAGTTCGAAATTTGATATCTATCTCAAAATGCCAACAGGTTACTTGGAGTGAATTAGATTCTGAGTGCCGTTTCCAGATCAAGGTTCATCCAATCATTTCTTGCCGCTTGCAGCCAGGCCAGTAAGATTGTTCAGGGAGATGGTAGGGAACAGGAGCCTTTGGCTTTTGTTATCGAGCGTAGTGTGAAGATCAGCCTCCTACCCAAAAGGATTAACGGAAACGCCACAGGCAGCTCTCTGCATGATACCCCCAGTTGATTACAGCATCTGATAGACCCAGTTGGTCACCCATCTATGTTCTGGCCAGGCACGACGTTGCTGAACCTCGGTGAATGTACGAGAGCCGGTGTATCCAACGCGATTCGGCTGCAATCCCGGATCAAGGTGGATAAAAAAACCTCCAGAAGAATCCCTGCAGTACCAGGACAGGTTTAGCTTGACGAATGGAAGAACTCCCGGTATTCATGCAAGAGCATGATCAGAAGGTTGAACCGAAAAAGTTATTCCTCTTGAATGAGATTTTTTCTTTGTTTCTGGGGGCTCCACTCTTGTATAAGAACCGAAATTCCTTAGTTTGAATGCAGTCATTTTTATTCTAAATTTCTGAGATGTTGAATGTCATAACTACCTCCCCTACGCCTTAAGTATAGGTCCATACCACGTACTTATCCAAAAATTTCATGCTTTTCCACAGTATCTCACAAAGTATTCAGGGAATATCTATGAAATATTGTGGAAGGGTTGATAGCACGCTAGTTAACAAGCGATTAAATTTCAAGGCGAATCTATTCACAATTACCTCCCTCACGTCGTAGGCAGACGTGTGGCGATATTATGTGATGTGGGAATGCACCACATAATATCGCCACATGTATGTCTTACATTGTATTCAAAATATCTCAAAGAGTGCGCCATGAATTTCAATGAAAGAGTGGATAATAGCGTAAAAAAGAGTTGCTTAAATTATGGGTGGGGCCCGGTAATTTTCTTCTGATTTTTCAATTTTACCACACATTTATATATCATTTGATTTCCGAGCAGACCAACGCATAATTACGTCCGCTAAATTTATGGCTATCTGTCCACACCACAAAATATCTCCGAAAGTTTTCCGTCTCCCCTCAAAAATTCTCAATGTTTGAGCAAAAGGCAGGCTCTTGGCCTCGGTATTCTGGGGCAGATCCACCCACAGTCATTTCAATACGCTCTAGCCAACTGTATGCAACGTACAATAGCTCTGTAAGTTCTCTGTTTGTCCACATGATATCTCCAGAAGTTCTAAATGAATTACAATTAATTGTAAGCTGATCAATCAACAATTACCTCCCCTGTGTCATAATTCTGAGTCCACAGGTGTTTCATTTTAAAACAAGGATTTAACATTTGCTTGTAATTAGCTCGAAATGACTTGCTCTGAAGCACAAGGTGCTTTTGCAAACTTTATCCCGCATGAACTTTCCTTTCTGTTGATATATGATACGCCCATATTTGATGAAAGATATTTCATTTCTGAATAAGGCACCAGAACCAAAATTTGTCACAAGGAAAAATGACGCTACAGAACTTTTGCAACTAATTTTGAATGTCTACTCAAATTATTTCGACTCACCGAATGTCTCTCTTGCATGTCTAATTGGTCTCATTAGTTGTTCAAAAGCTTCCGATTCAAAAAGTCCTATTACAAGTTTCCAACAGGAAGAAAACCCCAACGAAACAGGTTCTTATTTGGGGAGACTATTGTGTATTATTTCACTTCTGTTGTTGTAACGCTCAAAAGGCACCATTGAGGATTTTCTACCATAGATAGTACTGATATCTGTTAAGGCCCATGAGCTATATTTACTGAGCTTATCTTAGTCAGGCACATGACTATAATAGTGGAGCACCCATAAGTATCGAACTATCTTTATTTGTGAAAATTGGTCACCAGAACGAGTTTGCTAACGGAACCAATGTCAAAAGAATACTTGTATCTTTTTAGTTCATATTCAATTCTAGTTGGTATGCACACTGTGTGGGTAGTTATGCTAGCATCCAAGAGATAGAAATGTTGATAGATAATTTTGTAATAAAAATAATCTTCTGTTTTTAGAATCAATAAAACGTATGATATGATTACGTTTCAGAATGCAAATCCGTGGAGACATCAGCTTCATCTGTCCTGGGGTATTAATTTTTGATTTTTTTCTCCGATCAATAAATAGTGCGGACATAGAAATGTTGTGCAGCTGTAAATAAAAGCAAACTTCACTGGAGGTAAACAAAGCAAATACTGTCTGCAGTTGTGGGCGTACTGACTCAATTATCGTTTTGTTCAGTTTTCTCTGTTTTTTGATGACTCTTTAACAATTTGCACTGTGTTTCAAGCCGGAAGATTTTCACAGTTTTCGGTTCAAACACAGGAACGTTTCCCTATCAGTTTATAACCAGATAGATTCTGGAAACTCGTACGGATTGAATTGAAATTAAAACGAAATGCAAAATTTAGGTGCCACTGGCAAAATTTGAAAATTCGGTAATTGCTTCCCACACGCGCTGACACACATTCTCACACTTCTCATAACACCTTCCTATCGTCGAGAGTATACCCAAAGGTATGAGGTTAAGCCCTTTTCAATGACAACGTCATTTGCTTTGTTCAACTTCTGCATAGCAATCTATATTTTCGTTTCAACAAAATGCTTTCTTGATCATTTTTCAAAACATGTTTTTAAAACATTTTCCCTAATGCAAATGCATTATTGCGAAACTGTCATAATTATTGAAAATTTCCATCTTTATGGCCTTTCTGATGACGCGCTTAAACATGCTATTCCCTATTTTAGCTATTGTTTCCTTGGTAAATATCAAGTATTACTTTGCTGTAAATGTTCATGTAGCCATTCTCTCTACCAATTTTGTCATCGATAATATTTATGTATTCATATTGCGTTGTCTTTGTAACCAATCTTGTCTTTTGATGAATCATGTTACCGGCCTAATTATTCTGCCTTCTTAAATGCTTCATTAGTATTCCATTGGTTATAGATTTGTTCATATCCATCAATCATTTTCTGTTGTCAAATTTTCTTGAACATGCGCATAAAGTTCCTTGCTTTCTATTGTTACTTCTTTTCTTCTTGGTCAAAATACGTGGGACGAAGAGACAGAAAAGATTCAATGGAAGGAGAATCATTGTTGTTTTTGTTTTTTGTTTTTAAATAAATGATTTATTTTTGTCCCGTTCTAACATCGGGCAATAATCACTCCATTTAGATTCAATCATCGTTTTTGTCAAAATATCTTATATATCCAGTTTTTTTGTCTTCTTAAAGTTTCAACTGTTGTACCTTATAAGCTTTTTTTCTGCTGTCTCTGTTGTTCTGTGTCAATATTCTTTGGCTACTGTACTCTGCAGATTCAGATCTGACTGAATTTCTTTTGCTGTTTCGACCAGAACGTCTCGGCCCAGTGATCCTCTCAATTATTTCTCAAGTTCTGAGATCAAATCTTGTCATTATTCCAGGATTAATTCGGACGAGTATCCTTATTTTCATTATTTTGACCATAACATTACGGTCATTGCCTGCTTCCAAACCGTCTGAAATTCTGAGATAGAATATTTTCATTATGGAACCTAACCAAGAACAGATCTGCAAATTGAGAACCACGCAACGGGCACACGAAAGAATTATGCTGGGCCTCACACGGAGAGACCACAAAACAGCACAGTACACCCGGGAAAAGACAAGAGTCAGAGACATCATAAAATCCATTAAAAAAACTCAAAAGGAAGTGGGCTGGCCATGCTGCAAGAATGGTGGACAACCGATGGACATTGCGACTCACGACATGGATCCTCCGAGATCACATGCACAACCGAGTCTGGCAGAATATTAAATGGAGGGACGAGCTAGACAAATTCAGAAAGTACAGGCTTCGTGACGCCCATGATAGAGAAGTGTGGCAAATCCTGAGGAAGGTCTATGTCTAACGACGAACGTTCAAAGACAGATAATGATGATGACCATCCTTATCAGTATCGATGTCGTTATCGCTTTCTAAATTACGTTTTTGCAAATGCCTTTTTCCAAAAACAGGATTCGCAACCGAACGATTCATATAATAATTGAAATACTTCAGTACAGATCTTCGGGCAATAACAGATATTTATATGAATTAGCCAACTTTGAAACGCCCTCTTTCCATAGAACCTATTGTAATGTATTGCAAGATAAGCAGATCGAGATTTGTTACACAGCAAGCGTCGTACTAAGAGATGAAAGTGTTGAGGTGTTGATCAAGGGAAACGAAGGAGAGAGGGAGAAGAAAAAGGCCAAAAGATGAGAGCAGGGAAACGAAAGAAGAAAAAAAAAAGATAGAAAGATGTTCGCGTGCATTCCTGGAAAGGCATCGAGCAAATGAAGCTTTACAAAGGAAGCCTCACAAAGGCACAAGATGATGATGGGATCAGAAAGGAAATATCCAGAAGGGAATCAACAGTGATATGATATTCTTCTGAAGGTCACGGCCATACGTTGACACTAATTAAGGGTTTGTTATCAAACTGAGAGCTCCGTGACCCTCTACAAACATTATATTCAACAATCTACATCCGTTTTCTCAATGATTCTTCCACATAAACACTGGCAAACAAAGAGGGAACTTGCATCTAGCAATTCACAGATAGGGCCCAACGGAGGCGTTGTGATGTCAGAATCAGTTTGATTATCTTATATTGATTCGTTCCTTATTGAACAGAACTTTTGTTTGCTCTGTTGAAGTGTCACAGTGACATTTTCGTTAACAGCAAGAGACATCAACTGCCACTAAACAGATAGATTCCTTAAATTACGGATTCTGGAATGCAACCCGTAATTAAACTAAGATGGGTTTGGGTAATTGAGGAAACGGGAGATCCTCTAAAAGTAGGTGGATGCATAAGGTAAGGATATATATATATATATATATATATATATATATATATATATATATATATATATATATATATATATATATATATATATATGTGTATATATATATATATATATGTGTATATATATATATATATATATATATATATATATATATATATATATATATATATATATATACATACATGTATATATATATGTACTAGCATAGTACCCGTAAAAGTAAATAGATTTAAATTAAATCAGGATGGGTTGAAGTAACTGAGAAGATGAGATAATCGAAAAGTAAGTGGATATATATATATATATATATATATATATATATATATATATATATATATATATATATATATATATACATATATATATATATATATATATTACTGGCATATCACCAGATATCGTAGTATAAACGTATATATTGCAAACAGAGAGCGCACACGTCCGTTGATTTCCATTTTCAATACGAAGAAAAAACCCAGTTTTATGAATGAAGAAAAAAATGGTATTTGTTTTCTGTACCACTAGGTAAACAGCAGCAGCAGCAGCAGTACTACTACTGGCAGTGATCTAGATGCAACTATACAGACTTTTCTTTGCTTCACCCCTTCCTCTCTTTCTGCTTGCTTTAACGCTACTGAACTGAAAATAGAGAAAAATGGCCTATATATTACAAGATTCCCATGTATTTTCTTGATACTACATCATAATGAGGTATACTCACGGACATTAGCAGGCCAACCTGAAAGATTTAACTTGACCACTCGACTCTTTCTCAGTCGGGCATGTATGTTTCCTAGCTTTATCGACCGCTGGTCGAGTTGAAAAAATAAGATCTTATCGTATTTTTTATATATTTTTCCATTTTTTCCGAATATTCAACTGAGTCGTTATTAGGAACAGACTGGGTGGAAACGAATAACCGAATAGATAGAGGACAACGTTAATATATTACAGTACGAAACTTCCTTGTTTGCAAAGTTTGTTCACCTAGGATCAGGAAAGATAAAACAACGAGATCAAAGCCATCATAGTTCATCACAATTTATATGATTCGTTTTTTTTTTTTTGCATAATTGTTTCAGCTGAGACAAATTATTTTGGATGCGTAAACTTCATCTCTCGCTCGATCGTCGGTCGAGTTATTTCTTTTGAATTCCTACACCCTTGAATGCCATATAGAAGATCATTCAATTTTTGGACCACGATAAAGGAGAAGGCACAAACATCCTGCAATAAATTTCATTTTTTTCCTATACATAGGAACAGAGATATTCATTTTATAAAACTTTTTCCAGTTGAAAGAATAGCAATGAAAAATCGTTTGAAATAGAGTTTGAACATCGATACAGTGGTATTTTTATGACGTGCAGACATTGTACTAATTATTGCAATTCGATGGAACATTTTGTCTTCTTTGCATTGGAGACTAAATTATTCATTAGAAGTTTTCTTCGTTAAAAGGCCCCAGGGAAAATATTTCATCTTGTGTCAATACCTGCCACCCGTTATGAAATTTCAATAGAATTCTGCTTGACCTTGAATGAATGTTCTCAAGATAGTTCCCCCAGGAGTTAAAATCAGTTTAATTTTTTTCAGAAAACAAAATGAAATGATTTTCTTGATGAAAAAACAAAAAGAAAAAAAAAAAACAAAACAAAAAAAACAAAAAAAAACAAAACAAAAAAAACAAAAAACAAAACTGCAAAATAACCGTTTGGCAGCATCTTGGGTACCGCTGCCAATGAAATTTGGCAGAGGCTGGATATTAACTCATGTTTGTCCGTCTGTTATTTTGTCAATTTGTTCATACAATATTTGCAAAATCATTCGACAGGGCCAGTCCTCGGGCGCCTCTATCTGAGACAGTAAGACTTTCCAAATACCAATATGAATAAATCCAATAGAAAGGAAAGATTGATTAAACTTTGAGGAGACCCCTGAATTGTTTTGCATATTGTCAACATTGCGAGACAATATTTTGGCTCTCAGGATGTGAAAACTGAGAGGAGATGTAATCCCTGCGACGTCATCATGAATGGATTTGATAAATTGCATTATAATTATTTTTAAAACTCTTGATGATACGTCTCCTGAAGCTTTTCCAAGCTTTTGCCACGGCGTAGTCTGGGAAAATGGTTCGGAACCTTTTTACCATCAACTCCCCTTGTAGTATTTAGGCCTTGTTCCCACACCTCCCTTCACATCTTCGACCGAATGATTAATTAGGAATGGATACTGCAAATCTCTTGAGCACTCTTTAAGAATATATCATGAGCATCACGATATTACTCTAACACCTCTTGAGAGAATATCCCAAATAATTAAAGAAATGCTCACGGCTTATGGATTCGCACCCTCTTCTTTGAAATTACTCACGTCTCCAAGGGAGTTGCATGGAATCTGATTGTTCAGTTTTTTTAAATGACAATTGTATTGACGAAGGTTTATGCCTTTTGCAGCTTTCTGGTTTCATTTATAAATATATTCTAAACTTATGACATGCAAAAATATCTATAATAATGACAATTTTCAAGAATCTGCACGAACATAAAAAGTTCTAAATAACAGTTTTTCCCTTGTTTTCTCCATTGCACTTGAATTGTTATCAAATAAATTGTGTTTTAATAATCGAGTAATAGAGGAATTCATCAATAGTCAATATCTGTTGCAATATACATAAAGCTTTTTTGTTAATGAGAATGCATGAATTTAGCATATAGATAGGCGCCTTAACGCAATAGTTATATCCCGTTGAACATTCGCTATTTATCATTCTGAATGTAAAAAATATATGTTTACTATTCCGGTGGGGATTATTTTTAATTTTATGTCCATTTGGCTAGCCATATTACTTGGTTGGTGAACATCGTCTTCAGTTGCCATCTATTGTAGCCCGTCGGTGTCAACGATGACGCTCGTGGGTGGCTGGAAGTCCAACACACCCGTGCAAGGACGGAGGCTGTTGTAGGTACAAGAAGCACTGCAGTCTTCCTCCGTACTCTTTCAGTTCTTACTTAGCACTGACGGTCTGTGAATGAGTACGAAGCTTTGCCAAGCTACCCTGTCCCTCATAGATCATTTTGGTGGGTATCTTTGCCGAGGATAGTCTTTCATTAGGGCGTCATTTTCTTTCGGTGTGAAACAGCCTTTGTTTTGATGTTGTGATGGTTTAGCACCCTCGTTTCAAGCCTACCAAGAGCTTGGCCAGCTTTGCCAATCCTGGTAGCTATCTCATTAATCTGAGAGCAATATACTGTAATAATGCTGCCCAGGTATTTAAAGGAGTCCACATTCTTTCAACACTTTACCATCAATTGCTATGTTGTGTGACGGTGTTGAGGAGTCAGGGACATGGGGAACTTCTATAAGGCTGGTGGTCAGGCCAAATAATTAAGCTGCTTCAGCAAACGTCGTTGGAAATTGATGAAGATCTTTCTCTCAGTGAACCATTAAGACACGGTTATCTGCGAATAAGGAATCTAAGCGAATCGTTATTTTCCCTATCTCTCCAAAAGCTAATACGTTGTCATCTAGTGGTATTATATGCAATAGTATTCAAACTTCTCAGATTAAGCATTATCAATCATCGTTAATTTTCGACCATTTTTTCAAAAAAGTTCCATCCTTCAGTCATTTCATGATTGGTATGAAGAAAGAGAGAAGCTCATTAATTCTTTTAATTCTTTAATGAAAAAAATGGGATTCTGGTCAACATATCAGCAAAAGTTCAACCCACGTAGGTTTTTAATCAGTTGAATATTACCAATTGTCAGCCAAAACTGTCAAAATGGGTTTCTACAGATTGTATGGTCTGGCTGGCTATTTATGTATAAACGTATCAATTTTCGACCAGTATCTTTCTTCCATCTCAACTTGAGTCGTTTTTCATTGCAACTGACCAGTCTGTCGCTCTAAGTCAGTGAGTAAACGGGGCAAATCAGAGACTTCAATCTCAGGAAGCTTGCTTCATACGGCTATTGTTGAACCGCTTGAGCGACCGGAACTTTTATTACCCCAATCGCTCTATCAACGGGGCAGTTGCCATACGCGAGGGTTTATATTCAACAATTTGACAGGTTGAAAACAAAACAAAGGAAACAATGACTTTAAAAGATGGGAGAGGCTAGGAGAGGGAGAGAGTGAGAGAGGAGAAAGAAAGAAAAAAGAAAGAAAGCTGGCCAATTGTCAGATTAAAACAATGTTGTGTCTGTTATCACACACACACCAAAATTTTACGCGTCAGGGACTCAGGAATCGGCTGACAGGTTATGAAGGCAAAGAAGAAATATAAAATGAACAAAAACGATTTCCAATGCACATACATAAGACATCTACAGTGATATATACGTTTACCGCTATGCACACTAGTATATTCGCTATGCAAATTGTTTTCGCACACATAAACATAAGAGCGTGCATCTGTTATATATATATATATTCATATATATATATATATATATATATATATATATATATATGAAAAAGGAGCTGCTGTAGGAATTGAAGCTGCTACCGATATGTAGCTACTACAACGTAACAATACACTTACCATTGTGCTAAACAGCGCACCAGTAAGGCAAGAGCTGAATAAGTGTTTTCAACCTAAATTCTTATCTTATTTATTCTCAGTCTTGATTCGTCTCTTTCAACGCGACTGTATGTATCTATGTATCATTTTTGTCCGACAGAATGAATTATAAATTGCGTTAAATTATATATAAACTTATCTGGGATGATTTACCGTCGTTATCGTCCAATTTAGACTACGTAAATAGAATAAACAATAAAAGAAAATGGACCCGTTGCAAGAATCGAACCTGCAACTGATAGGTTGCTGCTTCAACGTTGCAATGCACTTAACATTATACAGTTATCGTGTTCTGCTGCATTGAATGCTGGATTTTGACAGGGAAAGGTAAAACACGATATCAAAACAATGCAAACATTATTTGAATCAAATTATGCACTTGGAGAATTTGGTTTTCTTTAGAAATAATGATATGTTACCGAAATCGATTGTTATTATGGCAAATAAGACGTGATGGATGCACCTCACAGTGAGATAGGTTTTTGGTTTTTGGTCAATTCATGAAGAATCTATTTGTGTATTTTTTCATAGTTACTGTTACAGCTAAATGACAAGAGAGATTGTCGTACGCGGAACTGAAGCGACGAGGGGACCTGGTCGAACTTTTGTTGGTTTCGATCGTGACAGGGGAATCGGTGCGGACGTTCGTTTCATTCGATACACCAATCGAATCCCAATCCATTATCGGATCTGGTTTGGTTCATTCTTCGTTCGTTTGCTGCCATGGTAACGCTGAAAATAATTGAGGTGGAGACAACTGGTTTAATTTTGGATGAAGAAGAGAAAACGGAGCCAGTGTGTATAATAATGATATTTTGTATATATATATATATATATATATATATATATATATATATATATATATATATATATATATATATATATAAATATATAAATATATATATATATATATATATATATATATATATATATATATATATTCTTTTTCTCTATCGTGCACTGGGAATTGCACTTTTGAGGAAAGCGAGCGTGGAACAGCAGCTCTATCTTACCACTTGTCATTCAATATCCTTTTTAGATATAACTTTGTCAAACAAAACTCAAACCGACTTAAATGTAACAACTGCCGTTATTGTGGGTGTACCTCCTCAAGTCTCCGTCTCTTCCTCGACTGGCTTTAAATTCTCATTTCACCTCATAATATTAATCGGGTGACTTTGGCACATTTTGAATTTTTGCGTTGGGGGCCAGTATCGACTGCTGCTACGAGTGTGGTCCCCGGTTTTTGGAATCTCATACCTCTGAAAATTCAAATTTGCACTCCTATTTATACGGTTTTGAGGGCTGAGGTCGGAACACGTCGAGCGTGTCAACTACACGTCAATCAAATTGAATCACTCATCACCTAAGATTTCTTCTAAGAATTCAATCGTGTTGATATTTTGTTCCAATGATATATTTTCAAAACAATTTGAAATTGCTTCAAGTGAGATGATATTTCTACTCAGATACCTTGATTGTGGTCGATTACTGATGACCTGAAATGTTTGTATTCATTCTAAGTCTTATTTCATTTCATATTATAGACATTTTTGTCCTTCTGCATTCTTTAGTAGTTAAATAAAATTCTTCAACAATCCTTTATGTATTTCAAGTTCGTTGCATACCAATTTCGGTTTTGTTATTTTTACACAGATCGTCTATTTTGTTATCTACTGTCCTCACACCTATGTATATTCAAGTCTTATATTTCTGCAAAACCTATAGATTTGTTTCTAATGGGGTCTAGTGAGGGTATCGTTATTCAACTGTTCATATTATCACAAAACTCCAACGTTCACTGAAAGAGTCCAATTTGTTAGTTAGAGATTACATTTCACAATTTTTTCAATTAGTCGATGACGTTTCTGGGTCTCTCCAGATGTTTCGAATATTCGATTGTATTGTCCCCTCATGAGAGATTCTCTCTGGAAATGCCAAATTCATGTCTCAATTCGAACTTAAAAACTATGTTACTCACACTTGTACCACAGGCAAGATTTTTTTCAACATATATGATGAATAAACCACCAGAAAAGTGGGGCAAAATATTAGAATAGCTTCATTTACGATATATATATATATATATATATATATATATATATATATATATATACACACACTTAAATCCATTCTGCCAGTTCAGAACAAAACGGTCGGGAATAAGACACTTCATATGAAATAAAATTCAAACACACACATATACACACAAAAAAGATCAACACATACACAAATTTATACACACAAAAGTTTATTTCCATTAATATTCGGACCATCCTCATCTTTGTTCTTTTTCATACAACGTTTCGGCCGTTGCACTCTACGGCCTTCGTCAGGTAAAATCTAGGAGATTTTTGGGAAGTAACGAGCCGAACCCTTTATTTATCCGACGGGGGTATATTGACCGTACTCCCCTCTTTTAGCGTTAGTAGTATTGTTATACTGTCTCACACTAGGATTGAACCTAGTACCATCAGATTACCTAACAGTAATTTGTCTAATGCTGTAACCACTGCGCTATGTGTCTATGTTGTATGTCTATGAAAAACAACAAAGATGAGGATGGTCCGAGTATTAATGGAAATAATAATAATACCTCATCTCAAAAATTCCGAGATATACACGTTTGTCTGTCACAAAAAACAGTCAATAGATTGTTATTGCAGACTTGAGCCAGACTAGACACAAAATATCCATAAAAATGTCTACCATAGTGAGATTCCTTTAAGGCAATGGTTTTGAAACTTTGAAAACTCAAGGACCCTTCTATAGAGGAAATATTCAGGCAGATTCTTTTTTTCACGTTTTAATTTTCAGAATAATTAATGAACTTTAATAAGAAGCGATTTTTGACCTTGGAAAATCATATTTATCTAAAATCGATCACAGTTTTTTGAATTCTAACGAATGGTACAGTTAGCATTGTGTACAATTATTATATTTTTTCGATAGCTGTGCGATATATGATATTGTTTCTCTGCAACAAGATTTGCAATGTCAGGTTAATTGGGGACATGTTGCTGAACACCGAGCAATATTTGATGGATCCCAGTGGACTGCTGACTCCTCAACTACTCTTATTTAATCTCGTAAAACGTTACTAGCGAAGATGACCCGAAAATACTACCCCTACGATTGTGGCCTTGTACAATACGATGTTAGATTTAGAAAGTGTTTGTTGTATTGCAATCTTTTACACGTGCAGGGACGCCAACAGTGATGGTGCAGTATTTAGCGTGCTTGCTACACAGTGTGAGTTCGATCCTCACTGGTTGGTTAGAATAGTGGTTCCTAAAGTCCTTGGTCATGTTCCTCCTCTTGCTATCACAGGTTTACGCAATCCCTCCCCCATTCTAAATTATCATCTAGCAAATTTTCACAGTTATACTTTCCTTCCCTGACTCGACCCCTCTCTTGGTAAAAATTCTTGCGCTTAGGAAATTCTCTCCCTGGCGAGGGGACCAGGGCTTTCTGTGAATTACCAATTCAGAAACAACACCAAAAACGTATTTCTCGGACGATCTCATATATTCCTACCGTATACCCAAATTATGAGAGGTAATATATTTACAGCCTTCTCAGCAGAAGAAAATGTTAGCAACGTCATTTTATTTTTCTTCCTCCACATTTTTTTGTGCCCCTTAATGTCAGTGAATGCGCATCCACGAACAAGGAGCCCACGCCCAGTTTGGTCTTCGGGGTCTGGAAAAGAAGTTGCCTTCAACCGTGGCCGTTATTTGTTCTTGCATGCACGCTCGCAGATCTGAATCAAAGACCGAAGATCATTTGAATCTTAAGTGCTAGGTGGGTCTAGTTCGTTAACGGCAATTCATCGAGGAGAGAAAGCAATCCCTGATTTAGAAGCAATGTCAAACGTAAGGTCAGTCAATCAGGCAGAATCTTGCCCTGGGATAATCGTACATTTACACCGTGTAACATAGAGCGAGAGAGAGCAAGAGCGAGCGAGCGAGAGAGAGAGAGAGAGAGAGAGAAAGAGAGAGAGAAAGAGAGAGAGAGAGAGAGAGAGAGAGAGAGAGAGAGAGAGAGATCCCAGCTGACACAATGAAAACAGGATACGTATTTACCTAACATCAGAGGTGTATCAAAAAAGATCCAGAGGATCTGCATTCCAAACAACATCAGTGTATTTATTCATCTGGCCCGAGGGCAGATTCGATACAAGACCAGGTTTAATGCAAGATACCACACACGCACGCGTGGGCAAGGACAAAAATTGCTCAATCCCTGGGACTGATGTCACGAAAGCATCTACCCCTCCCTGTATGGCAATGGGGAAGTGCTGCCCCAGGGACGGTCCATATAACACCAAAACAGTATTCAGTAGTAATTCCACTCTACGCAGATATCTCATAATAATTAAAACCTCCACTCAGAAAAAAATGACCAAGAATTGTAGAATGAACATCCCACATATTGGTGAGAAGAACAGAAAAAGAAACCAATCACTCAATAAAAACATGAATTGAGGAACATCGTTAAACTGTAATTTATCGAAAGACTTGGGAATAAGCTATGGCTGATCATATATGGAGTAAAAAGAAGTGACTCCAACTAAGTCAAAATCATAGATATTTGAGAAGAGGTTTAAAAGAAATAAAACATGCTATACTCGTGTCAACGAGTAATTACGCTAAAAGCAGATACCAATACCATATAAGAGCTCCAGGGGAATGGCCTGTTGAATAGACGCGCTGGTTGAGTTAATCTGATTATTTAATGTCATGTAATCAATCCTTAGATTAAGAATATGCACCATCTCAATAGAGAGCTTATTGACAACACGAGGAAGAATTAACGAGTATTAAAATATCCCCTTGAAAAGACATCGGACGAGACAAGTTTCGAAGACAATCACAAAGCAGCAACACTAATTCTTCCACACATCTGTCACAGGAGAACCAAAAGATCTGTATTCCATGACATCTGAACAGTATATGATAATAACCCACTCTAAACAGATACATCAATTGAGTATTTTCTCCATCAGAAGGAAATTAGACCAAGAACTGTGTATGGCATTCAATGGTCAGAAAGAATACAAGGACGATCAGCAAATCATCAAACATATGACTTGAAAAACACTGGGAAACTGTAATTCGTGAGGAGACTATGAAATTGGATATGGCTGATCATGTATGGAGGGAAAAGTGAGAACATTAACCCCACGGAACAGAGCCAGAACGATAACCTTAGAAAACATTGGAATAAAAAAACACTTAGAAGAGTCATTGGATAAACACACTAGTAAAACTCATTCGGTCATCTGAAGTCGTGAGTTTAGTCCTTAGATGGTGTAACCGATCATATATACAGAGACAATCAGTAACACAGCAACCCATACGGAACAAAGTCAAAATAAAAGACATAGACCAACATTACCGAATAAGACAGCCAAAAGCAGTGCTCATATGATTATCAAATCACTGAGCCGAGCATCGATATGAACACCGTGTTGGAGTCATTAATTAAAAAAGTAGATTTAACAATAAAAATATCTGTTTCAATACCATACGGCATTGATGGTTGTATTGAAGAGAAACGCTAGCAAAGCTAATCTGGTTCTGCAGAAGTCATGAGTTCAATCCTTAGATTAGGTAGTGGAGAGATACACATCAGTTCAATGGAGGAGGCAGATTAGAATCATGAAGAAGAATGGATGGTTATAAGTTCTGAAACTCCTTAGGAAGGTCACCAGGTAAAATGGACGAAAACCTCATACAGCCTTCGTACGAAGGGTTTCATTGGACATCTTTGGAAAGATGCCAAATTTCAATAGAGACCCAAACTCACCCGCTAATCTTACTCTATGTCTAATAACTTGACGTTGTTTTATAAGGTTTGCTGTACCATCTTTCCTTTGTATATAGGATTGACTGCAACCATTCTCTCCCCGCATCATAGCTTTGCCGATCTGCCTCTCTTCTTAACTGGTGTATATTTCTCATCTAGAAACCTGAGGAAGGCCAGGGATTATAATGACTGAAACTTCGAGATAAAAACAACAAATGTATAAATTTGCTGTGCGTAAAAGAATAATCATAAATATAGTTTTTCATTATTGTGCGAGGCCTACAAGAGCGGTGTACGTTCTTAATAAGGGAGAACCTTTCGAAGACTTCCAGAATTAGATTAGTTAACGTAATTCCGTATATATTCGGTAGTCTGGCACAACGCAATGATAAGAGAGCTCATGGTGATAGAACTGCAAGATTCAATAAAAGGTTGATAAGCTTATTTTCACTTGAAAAAAGTATCGATGGTAATGAATAAAGATTTTACCTGCTATCCAAACGTAAGATCTCTCATAACCTGAAATGGAATAAAGTGGTGAATCAAAAACCATTATTCATACTCAGTGATAAAAAAGAATATTTATATAAGAACAATTTTTGAGCGTTCCCAGATTCTGGAAATGGTGATGATAGTATGTTAGGCTGAGTCATCGGAGGTTAGGGTGGTGGAAGGTGCAGTAAACTGGGCTGAATGGAGAGGGGGAGAAGGAGCACGCTGTAAAAGTGAAAAAGTGGTACTGGGCATCGTATTTGTGCTTGTAAGGTTGACTAGTGGAGGGCAGCCATTTCATTAACTTTCACAGCCTGGACAGTGAAGTAGTTCATTATGGGAGAATGGTTTATCCAAGTACTCATTCATAATCTCTCGTCAATGGAAACCATCGTGACTTGGAATATTTGCCTTCCCCGGTATACCATAGAAACTGTTAGAAAACTCAAATTGCGATGGGCTGGATATGTTGTAAGAATGGCAGATCATTGCTGGACATCACGATTCTCTACGTCGATCCCTAGAGATCCAGTACGAGGTTGTGGCCGACAGAAGGTATGATGGTATGACGAGCTAGATAAATTCAGAAGGTTCTGGCTCCGCGATGCCAATGATTGAGAGGTCTGGCGAATCTTGGGGAAAATCTATGTCCAACGACGGACGCTAACAGATTGATATTGATATTGATGATGATGATGATGATGATGATGATGATGGTACTAAGTGAGGCAACACCAGCCAAAATTCGAACTCGACTTATAATGCTAACCATTAAGCTATGTTGCACCTTTCCAGCAAATTATCATTACATTATCATGTCACCCAGAAGATTTCAAATACTAGATTAAACTTCACTGCAACGGACCAGAAATTGCAGTAAAAAGAAAGAATTAATAAAACTGATAAATAGATTGAAAACAGATAGTGTTTGATTCAATTTCCTCTTAAAAGCAATTGATGTGACTTATAGAGCTTTTTTTTTACCATCTCAGAAAGATGTACGTGTATGTACACTTAACAGAAAATAAATAAATTTTTCCCGGGATCGCATTTGTGCACACACAAAATATTATGGTGCTATGTTGTATAGTAACTGCAAATTCGATTGGATTTTTTTACGATCTCGGGAAAATACTGCTTTTGGTTTAGAAAATACATAAAAAAGCTGACGCAAAAAATACGTATGGCATGAATATGGTATATAAAAGAAAGGGTTTCCAGAAAACTAATATGCTAAAAATCCTTCCCAGAGTAACATCTGTACACATAGAATATTTCTTGATGTTATGTGGTATTGTTTTTATAAAATACAAATGTGATTTCTTTTTTTTTTTTTTACGATCTCGGAGAAAAATATTTCTCTTTCTCTTTCTCTCGCTCCTCTCTAAACTAACCACTGCTTTCTCTCTTAGATTACCAATCTCTCTGAAAACGTACTTGCTCCTCGAGTTTTGCTGAAAAAAAGCTGGAAAAAGCCAAGCATAAAAAAATGTACCCATTTCAAGATGAATTTTTATTGTAAAACAATCATTCCTCCAAAAGCACACTCGGGGTGATTTTCGAAAACCTATTTACCGAAACCTCGCCTTGAGTCGTATCAATACTCAGAGAAAAAAACTTATGGAGTTATGTTGCCAAAAGTATGAATATGTTGCCGTCAAAAAATGAATACGTCTCTAAGAAAAGATATTTTTGGCAACATAATTCCATGAATTGTTCTTTGAGTACGGATATGAATCCAAGAGTTGGGTCATAAATAATACCTGAAAATATCAATTTCCATTGTGTAATGTTCTACTAGAAATAACATTTGGATTAGAAGAACTTTAACCTTCTATAAAAAAAAAACAATGTGGTAAGATGTACTATTTTACAGGGTAATTAACCCTCTTGTGGCCTGTATCATGGCATTGATCCCTTTCATGACTGACCAAGAATGGAATAGAAAAAACTGTACCCACAGTTTTGACCAAGCTAAACATGAGATCTTATGCACGATCTCAGATTATTTCCGAATATAAGATTTAGGAAGAGATAAATGTATTTGAAGTACTATCCAAAGCAGCAAATATTCTTATCTTTGGCAAAGAGATAAAAGCATGAAGAAAACAAGTCTCTGGTACTAGCTCCAAGCCAAAAAAAAAAAACTCAACAAAGTTTAGGAATCAGACCAAAGACGTGGCGCAAAGAATTGGTGGGTTCGTTTATTGCAAATGCGATAATCATAAAGTCAAAAATCCAATAAATTGCATTACACTGCCTTCTGCAAAAACCCAACGGGAGAGTCTCAGATCACACTTACGCAGTAACGTCCCCTTCGATTGGTTTCCAAATTACGCATCAAGGCCACACAACTGATTCTCAGATATTCAAAATAGATGGATACTCTCCCAATAATTCTCACACGCATACACATATACACACGTACATATATATATATATATATATATATATATATATATATATATATATATATATGAGTATTACTCTTCAAAGTTATTAATTTCCTTCAAGTTTATACATCATCGATTCTTTTCATGTTTGACCCTGAAAAGAGAATTCTAAAGAGAGAGAGAGAGAGAAAGTGAGAGAGAGAGAGAGAAAGAGAGAGAGAGAGAGAGAGAGAGAGAGAGAGAGAGAGAGAGAGAGAGAGAAGAAAATACCCACAGTTTCAAACAATCTAAAGAAGGAATCTTATACATCTCAGAATGCTTCCCTCCCCATAAAAATGATAAAAAGACCCAAGTATTTTTAGTAATAATCAAAGCAACAAATATTCTTATCTTTGACAATAGAGATAGAAATCGGAAGAAACAAGTCTGCATTACTAGTTCCAAGCACCAAAGACCCGGAACAAAGTGGAGGAATTGAACCAAAATCTTCTTAAGCTCCAATTCCTAAGTAAGAATCAATCCTCTAGTAAGATTAGCGCTTTTGACGGAATCAAACGAGAGCCTAGCGTCAGATGCATCATAAATATCGAGTTTACAAAGACATGCATACGAATCTGCATATTTTTATTTGCATATTTATAAAAAGAGGATTCCTTGCACAAAACAAGGGACACATGCCGTAATGCGATAGTTCACGGGTTTGTCTCACATATCGTTGCTGGTATCATGCGTACGACCCTCAATGGTTGGCTTTCTATTGTATCTCTCTCGTGGACGGCACTAAGCTTTGTATATATCTATCCAAAGATATACAAATATCTTAGCCTTTTCTTTGTTTATTCATGCCGCTCCTTTTCTAGAAACTACGATGTCTATCGAACTAATATTCTTCATGTAGACTGAAGAGAGGTCAATTTACCACACAGGCTATGTGAGGCTGATCTCTCTGGTCACCGGAGGTCTTCAGATGTCATTTCAAGTTTTTGGTCGCAATTTAGCACCTAAGAAACTCAAATTGGGCATAGACGTACATCTTTCCATGGTGAAGATGATATACAATGCAGAGATGACCTGTGAGGTCATTTGTGGTCACCTGTTCATTTTTAGTCAGTGGGCAATAATTTTGCACCAGTAATGCTGATATTTTGTGGGAGCTTACATCTTCTCATGGCAAACATTGCAATCTATATACATGACTAATCTCGTATAATATATGTCCATCCATAGATTTATTTGTGTGAAACACTTTTCAATAACCGTAGAGGTACTGCTACTCCGATACCAGGCAGAAGCATTGGGTAACAATCATCATCACCAGTCTTTTATCGTCTGTCGTTGGACCTACACCTTAACCAGGATCTGCCACAACTCTCAATCGTGGGCGTCGTGGAGTTAGTGTTCCCCGAATCTGTTTAGTTCGTCTTGTATTCTGTCGGCCTCAGTTGAGCATGTGATATCTGGGGATTCATGTTGTGTGTGTGATGTCCATCGGTTGTCTGCCATTCTTGCAACATGGCCAGCCCATTGCCATTTGAGTCTTTTATAGATTCTGTGATGCCCTGGACTTTGCATATATATTGTGCTTGTCTCATGACATCTCCATGTGACGTTGAGCATAATCTGCCCATGTGCTTGTTGCATGTTTCTCAGTCTGAGGATCTGTCTCTTGGTTAGGTTCCATGTTTTAGCTCTGTGGGTGACTAAAGCACCGATACAAACACTGACCTATGGCATTGGGCCTGGAATAGATGCTTTGATCCAAGGCAGAGAGCACTGCTACTCCGGTCCTGAGCAGAAGTGCCATTCTGGACATTAACAGTTCCGTACTTTTTGAGAAAAAAAGAATAAAATAAAATAAAGCAAAGAATCACACTAGGTTGGTAAACTTTCAGTAGGGCAAGCTCGACTTTCAAGGACAAGAAAATGTCATTAGTCCTCGGAAGAATGCTATACAATCAATGTATTCTATGGAGTTGAAACATGGAACGTAAACAAAAGATTGACCCTCAAACTGCGAACCATGCAATGTGCACATGAGAGAACCATGCTCAACATCACAAGGAGAGATCATCAGACATCATAGTTTATCAGATGAAAAACAGAATTCTTAGATATCAATGAAACTGTTGGAAAACTCAAATGGCAATTGGCTGGACATGTTGCAAGAATGTCCGACAACCGATGGATATCATGACTCACAACGTGGATCCCCAGAGATCAGGTGCGAGGCCATGGGCGATAGAAAGTAAGATGGCATGACAAGCTTGATAAATTATGAAATATTGGCTCAACAATGCCCATAGAAGAGAGGTCTGGCGAATCTTAGGGAAGTTGTATGTCCAAGTATGGAAGCAAACTTGATGATGATGATAACTATATTAGTACGCATATAAAATGATACTTTACCGACACTTGTATTTTACTGTGTTGGAGTATTTGTATCGGGTTCTGGAAGCCCGTATATGATATGATTACTGGAGCAGAACACACCTATTAACCTGTGTTTTCAAAACGTTGCCTGCCGCACGACGCTCATGTGTTTCTCGTGGTATATTGCACATCACTTCTGAACTACATGTGTGTCCCATCCACGGTTTCTATTTGAGGCGATATGAATACTTATAGCGACGTATGGTACTCAGTTTCTGTCTTGCAACACTGAACAGAGGACATGCTTCTTTGGTCGCGCTCTATGTTGCATTATCCAAGATATCAGTGAACGAGTCAACAAAAAATCCCACCCGCTGGAAGGATTTCGATTCACAATGCCAAATATGCGTTCATTCAACCGACGGCCTTCACTTTCACAGAACTCAACGTAGTATGAGTAATGTAGCTTGCTTACCCAGAGAAGTCTAATCGTTATTCATTTTGTGGTAGGTCTCCTTATGAACTTATCTTCAACAGCTAACCCTATAAATGTTTGTTTGGTCAACTTGAAAAATTACTCAAATTGGTTAACCTAATTTATTTGTTTGTTACGAAGAAAAATTCTGATTAAATATGATGAATATTACTTTAAGATAAACTAATAATTTTCTGTGTAACAAATTAGAGTAGGTTTTTTTTCCAGTTGGTCTACGTAATATTTTTTTTCAGTGAAGGGAATTTGATCTGTTAGTCAGCCAGCTTGCCGGTTAGAAGATCTCTTGGGAGGCGAACTGTTCCAATTTTACACCATTTTTTCAAGTGGCGTGTTCAGAGGCACTTTGGTACAAACCCATCTTTTTTGTTGTTTACAACGTTTCGCCCGATTCCTCCTCTGGCCTTTTACTGGTGTCATTTTGTCCAGTAGAAAATCTGTTTCCGTCTGAGTAAAGGTGTTATTATCATTATACATTTACTCTTTCGGGCTAGTATCCTCGATTTTGTTTTTCTCCTTCATGCTTCGCACATACATCCGAATGAACATTGTATCAGAATCACTTAAGAAAGGGAAACACATCAGTTTCAAGACTCCAAAAGGCTCAACGTAAGATTGAGGACAAAAAACTCTTCATCAAGTGAGTATAGAATTTGAAAGTGTTAAGTGATCTAACCATTTACGGTACGAAAAATAAAAACTGCAAACCGAGTTCAAATGCTTGCTTATGTAGTTATGCACTCACCTCCTTTGAGAATGCCTGAATCCTCTAAGCTCTGGGTAAAATCGGAGAACAGATTGAGCCATTGAGTCATATAAGAGAAGGATACTCTCATTAAAAAACCTACGACCGGAATGCCACCTTGGCCATCTTAACACGCTGAGTTACCGAAGAAGAATATAAACCTACAGTGAACTCTGTGTGTGCGAGCTACTCTCTATCTTAAAGCAAGTTTCGGCTGGAGGAATGTCCTCCCTTCATTCATGCAAGTGAGGAATAGGTGAACAACTAAAATTTGATTACGTATTAGAGCTCAGAAAATAATTAGGCCTTAATTTTTTTTGCCGGAAATACCACACAAACGATTAGGAAAATCTAATTTAGCCAATTATCTGTAAAGGAAAGGCAAAATAAATATTTACTTTTGTTTACAAAGAACTTCCTGGCTTACATTTGGGCGGAACTCTTGTCACTAACGTTGGGAATTAATAGGGTCTCTTCGCATCCCCATATGACAAATGCCTCAGCTGTTTTCATATCGTTTTTCTCTTCAAATCTTCCCATATGGTACATACAAACTTGCAATGGTAGCCAATGTCAGCACTTGACACGTAATGAAAATAATAACCAAAGAACAACTCTTAAGAATGAAGATGTTTAAAAGAAAGGGCGCATATGCTCAGCATGAATAACCCAATCAGTTGGCCTAATATAGTTATAAACACCAATTAGAAGCCATTGATTAAGGAAAGAACACGCATGACATTTATAATTATAAAAACCAGTGCTTATTGGATAAAAATGCTGTTAAAGCTTCTTATGCCAAGAAAGTTGACACTTCAACTGCTTGGCCGAATGATACAGGAATTTTACACTGGCGCAGTGAAAAAGAAGATTAGCATCAGAGAAAAAACGTCATGAGCTCCAAAATTCTCTTGGAGAGGTACCGAGTGTGAGAGGTGAAAGAATGAAAATAATTTCAAAATTTGTGTCAAATAAAGGATTCTATTTGAAGTTTAGAGGTTACTAAATACAACAGATATCTGCTGAAGCATAGAGAATACAGTGACAAAAGCATCTCACTAAAGACGACAAAGACGAGAAAACTGGTCCAAACGAATCGATATATAATAGTAACAATACTCCGTCTTTAGAAATTTAGACGTAACGAGGGCTAGAGAAAATTAGTCCAAACAAAGCAACGTATCATAGTTACAACAGTCCGACTTAGAAATTCAGATATAAAGGAGGCTAGAGCGTAAAGCCAACGAAACCTTATCATAAAGTTAACAAAAAAGAAGAAACGAATCGGAACAAATCCATGTCCAGTGACAACAATGCCTTGTTGTAGAATTCCCGAAAGAAAGAAGAACGGAAATTGAAGCAGCCGAAATGTTGATGAAGAGAAGAAAGACGAGAAAAGCTGTGTTAAACGATGATAGCGGAACTGTTGTTGATAGCTTTTGACAAATGATATCGTGTCTCTAATTTCGTGTCCACAGTCACGAATATTTCTTCACATTCGCAGATCAGGAAAGTAGTATACTGACAATTTTAAGCGACATAGAAAATCGATGTAAATCTGTTTGAAAAATAATGTACGTGCTGGTTCGGTTGTTTGTTCCTGTACTGGTCAAGGATTTTGGCCGAAGCACTTCGTTGATAATCGTTATTAGTTTTTTCTCTTTCATCTTGAATGTTTAGTTTCTATTAATCCCAACTCACTCTGACTGTCAGTCTACGACGGTGATCAATCGGCGCAAATTGTAAATAGATATTGAAAGAATACACACCGCCAAAACTGACATGCTGTGTTAAAATGCTGCGAAAAAATTGTAAAAAAAAAATACAACTCAAAATCAATAATAGATGACAATATTTCATCTGATGAAAAATGAATAAGGATATTAAGAGGATATAAGAAACCGTCAACCAAAACTGTCAACATAAGTTTCTTCAGTTTTTAAGCTGCTCTGGCTGGCTTTCTGACCATGTATGTACCACGTGTAGAGGCTGTGCCAATGGGGCTACAAGGTGGAAACTTTCTATATTCACTTCCTATTAAGTCCAGGAAAAAAAGATATTGGCTCGTTTAGCTCCCTTTCTCAATAGGTTTGTAGTGGAGTTTTCAGTTTCTAATGTACGTTTTATATCAATCCATTTGTTTGTGCCTGCTCGTTCTTTGAAAACATAGTTTTTCAATTAATCACTCCGAACAAGGCTTGCCATTGCACCAAAATGCTTCCCCATGTGATACTGATATTCACTTACCAAGGCTAAGTAGAGGATGAACACATATATTTTTTAGAATTATATAAGACAGCATAGTACATAAGGAAGAAAATAGGAGTTCGAGACATCATAGAAACTATTAGAAAACTAAAATGGCAATGGGCAGGCCATGTTGCAAGAATGAAAGACAACCGATGGACATCACGACTCACAACATGGATCCCCAGAGATCACATCAGAAACTGAGGACGACGGAACACAAGATGGAGTGAGGAAATGGACAAATTCAGGAACTACTGGCTCCGCGACGCCCATGATATGTCTATGTCCAATGACAGACGCTAAAAGAATGATGATGATGATGATGATAAAAGACAGTGCGAGCCTCACTAGCTTGATTAAAGGAAAGTGCATGTGTATTGAACGAGGTTAAGCTTGGTGAATCTCAATGTAAAGACCGTCTTTTGTAGAGTGCCGATTAGCAAGCTTATCTAACAAACCATCATTAGAAATTTTGATCCTCGTAAGATGTTAACATTTTGATTTTAGACGGTACGCTAAGCTCAGTAAATATTTTTGATGGTATCTGCCTTACAGCGATGGGTTGCAAGTTGGTTTCGAAAAAAAGGCATTATTTGACTTCATTGCTCACAGAGTGTCTCATCATAGTAGCCTTGTACCAAACTAAGCTGAGCATTTTAAAATAGCTACTAGGGGCATCTTGACATCGTTAGTTGAAGGTTCAGTCTTGAAAGATATTACTCGTGATTTTGATCGTCACTTGATGCTACACTACTGTGGACTTTTGCGAGAATAAGTTAAATTTTGTCAATACTTTTCTGACCCTCAAGTAATTCATGTTTACCGCTGAACCGCATAGAGAGTTGAAAAAGTTAACAGACAGATTTTGCGTAGCCTTACGCCATCAACCTTATTCACGAAATTGTCTGGAAATGGAATTTTCCACGATTGTCTTTAGGCAATGGTTCGTCTTTGTTTACCAGCGTGCTTAGAGGCAGAGCTTCCCTAATCATCTTTGAAGATCTCATACTTTTCATGTTAAATAATTTGGATTTCCTAAATATCCTACTGATGGTCGGTGAACAGTACGAGGCTATGGTTTGAGATATATTCTCGTGTAAAATAAGCATTGCATCTCTTGAAATGGAGTCGCAAGAATAAATTGAATAACGTCAACCATTCAATCTTTGGGATCCATCAATTAAAATCTAATATCAAAAGCCCACCAGGAAGGGTATAGTAGAATCAAATCATTATATACAGAGAGTGACAAGTTTAATAGTTGAACATAGCGAGATAAAAAGTTCTTGTCCAGTGCGAGATAATCCTATGCAAGTAATTGATTGAAAGACAAAAGTTTCGACTCTCAGATAGAACTTGCTTTAGATACCAAATCCTATCAAGTTATCAATATAACTGTCATGACTGAAATTTAGTGGGTTAACTTCGATGTTATGAATGGTACACGAGCACCAGTGAAAAAACATTTCCCTTTGGGGTTGATATATATTTGCTTCCTCTTTGGTCGATGTTCGTTGACAAGTCTTAGTTTTCACATGAACTGTAACCTGAGAGATTTACGCCCGCACGCTATTCATCCATCGTTCAAACGAAAAGTACATATTTCACCAAGAGAGAGCTGTGTTAATTATCTACACATATACATGGCCCATTCCGTTGCTTTGTAACGTACTAAACATGTCACGCTATGTTTTTGTTCACATCTGAGAGTGTAGACTAAATATACCTTTCATATTTGGCGTACATAACCCTGAAATGTGTTCACGTGAAATAGTATAATTTATGTCTTGACTGGGTTGGTGCCAATAACATTACAAATTGTAGCAACGATCACTTTTTTTTTTTCAGAAAAAAAATTTCTCATGTATTACAGTTATTTAACTAGTTCGACCCATGGAGATTCCACGGGTGTTTATAACTAAGAATATCAATTGTCTCATGACTTTGCTCTCCTCTTGCCCTTTGCCCGTAACTTCCCATTTTCTCCCTTATCCCTTCCAGTTTTTGTTGCCAGCCAATGTGTTAATTCAAACTTCGTACTAACATCTATTAGGTTCATTTGCAAAAACTTCCGCACTGCCTCAGTAAACTACATGACTTCAATTTCTGTCATCTCTTTTCTCACTGTCTTATTAAAATAGCTTTCTTTTTTGTCACCTCTCCCCTTTCCACCATTTGAACGACCTATTTCTCTTTTGCCCTCTGTTTTTCTCCCATCTAATTAAACTACCAAACTTTCTTTTCGACTCCATTTATTTTTACTCTCAAGTTAAACTACCTGACATTTCTTTTGTGTTTTTTTATTGAAGGTGTAACATTTGGAAACAATTAAGAACGAACAGAAAAATTTTTATAGACTAGTTAATACAAGTGATTAAATTCTCAGATCATTTTTCTCACAAAAGAGATATGCTAACACACACACACACAAACATATATATATATACATATATATATATATACATACATATATATATACATATATATATATATATATATATATATATATATATATATATATGTACATGTATATATATATATGGCTTAGACAGCGTAAATAAAATAAACAATTACTGAAAATGTAGGCCTGCTAGGTAGCTGCTTCAATATAGCGTCGCTCTTTCCATTGAGCTAAACGGCCTGGCGGAAAGGTGAAGGCCCAAATAATTGCTTTATCTCCAAGCCCTCATCTTGTTCATTTACAAGCAGTGTGAACCATTGTTTCTTGATTATGGACGATCATATTAATATTAGGTACGGGATATATAATCCAGAACAATTGTGAATGCATTATATATTTGAAACTCTATATTACATGGAAAATAAGTCACTTCTCCTAGACAGCGTAAATAGAATGACACATTCTTTGTGAAATAATGAGAGATCATATATATATATATATATATATATATATATATATATATATATATATATATATATGAGGAGGCTGTAATGCATTTGGTAATTTACCTGTGAAATGTTTGCGTCTAATCAAATTCATCCGAGGTTTTGTCCAAAATGTTCAAGTCGAATAGTCCATTGTCTAGATATCTTGTCGGAGGTATTACTTTCAACAAAATTGTTACCTTAAAGCAAAAACATGTCCACTGTTATAGGCTGAGAATCAGAAAGGAAAAAATCACAGTTTATCATATAAATAGATACTCTTTTTTTTTTCTTTCTTTCTCTGTTCCTACTTTTGGTGTCCCTGGTCTAACATTGTCAGTATTGATGCGAGGCCGAGAGGAATAAACGAATATTATAGTCTTGCTAGAGACTAGTAACGTTAGAGATGTTTGACCCGACCTTTCGGGCCCAAAGTGTCAGTTCGTTGCACCTTTCGCGTGTTTATTTAATTAAGATCCCGCCATTTCCTCGTGTGTGACCTCCATCTTTGTCCACCTTTGTCCGTGGTGCAATGGTGATTGTCTGTAACAGCGAACAGTGTTCAAATCAACCGACTTTTCGCTTGAATGCCACCCTCGTTTTGGTTGTAATGTTAGTGTCGACTTCCACCAATGTATCCAGCGGGCGAGCGTCGCAAATTTTGCCTGAAATAAATTGGTTGCTTCAAGAAAGGATTTTACTTTTAGGTATCTTTCAGCAAAGGAAATGTGTGTCATTGATTGGCGTCTAGAGCGAGGGGGAGAACTTTGGCCCTTACTGTCACTGTTCGTTAAAAGACAGGCTAAAAAAAACAAAAAAATGAGACGTGGGGATGAGAGAAAAAAGAAGAAGAAGAAGAAGAAGAAGAAGAAGAAGAAGAAGAAGAAGAAGAAGAAGAAGAAGGGCAAAGAGAAGGAGGAGAAAAGGTAAAGGGACGAGAGAACACATGTGGAATAGATAGAACTGACAAATAAGAGTGAGGCAAAGGAGATTTGTGGGGAGAGAGTAGAGAGGGTAAGAACATGGAACGGAAGGAGAAGCTTGAGGAGGAGGTAGAGTTGAGAGAGTAAAGAGTAGAGGGAGGAAGGGTAAAGAAGAAGAAGAAGAAGAAGAAGAAGAAGAAGAAGAAGAAGAAGAAGAAGAAGAAGAAGAAGAAGAAGAAGAAACAGGTCTGGTTGGTTGCTCAATCGAAACCGTCACTTGACCGATGTCTTTGACAGTACACTGTACTGGAGGTGATCAATTAACGAACTTGGAAAAAAAGGGGCAATCAACAAACAAGTTACTTATCGGGCAAGCACGTGACTTTACCCCCCCCCCCGATTTTCTTGTGCGTGTTGGTTTGCATCTTAAGCCGACTTTTGTGATCTGTTCCCGCTCTACGCTTAGCATATATCCCAGCTGAAACGTCTGTGCGTAATTACTTTGATGGTGCTCTCGTTACCTGTTTTATTGTACACTCAATGGTTACTGATTTTATTTAGCCATAAGATATGGCATATTCGTCTGGGTCATCCGCTGAGAAAAAGCTTCCAATCTCTTCATGTCAGTTTTGACCAATCGCCAGCTTCCTAAATCATGCAGTAAAACAGACTTGTCATTCCTGTTATACAAACAGCTTCATTTAAAATTTTAAGGCTGTATTGTTTCAAGTGGAACGGAGGCGGGAGAAGGCGCCCGAGCCTTTCCCAACCTGACTTTGATGTCTTTTTGGTTTTCATTGTCCTAAGTAACGAGGCTACCTAGATAGGTGAGATCTTCCACAAGCTGGTTCTCCGTTAACAAGAATGGACGCTGTGTGAATGGAGCTCACGTACATTACTTGCGTGTTGATGTTGAGTTCAGTCCGTCAGTTTTAACCTGTACGTTGGCCGGCACGTTGGAGTGGTTTGTTGAAAGGAGGGCGGAGTCAAGATCTTCCAGCTGGGAGATCAGGATGCGTCTGGCTGTATCAGTTGTAGTGTTGGCTGTAATCCAGTCTATGGGAAGATAGAAGATAGAGGAAATGATGCATCACTGTCTTGCTCGAAACAGGAAACTACACTGAGTGGGTATCGCCCACGATGACACTGCACTGAAAATGTTCATGGAATGTTTTTCATGATTGTGATCATCTTTGGGAGGAATCTGTAGGGATGCATTATCTTCCAGAGAGGGAAAAACTGGAGAAAAAAAGAGAAGGGGTGGTGAGGATCAGTAGTGGAGGGGAAGAAGAAGAAGAAGGAAGGAAAAGAGAAAAAGATGAGATGAAGAGGGAGGAAAAGAATAGAAACAAGAGTAGAATGAGAAGAGAAAGATGTTGTAGAAGGGAGAAGATTAAAAGAAATAAAGGACAGTAATGTGGAAAGAAGAAGAAGAAGAAGAAGAAGAAGAAGAAGAAGAAGAAGAAGAAGAAGAAGAAAGAGGAGGAGGAGAAGAAGAAAAGAAGAAGAAAAAGACGAAAAGAGGAGGAGAAGGAGGAGGAGGAGGAGGAGAAGGAAGAAGAAAAGAATTAAGGACGAAAAAAGGCAGAAAGGGGCATGGGAAGAAGCAGGCTACAGTAAAGAAAAAAAGGTGAACAAATTGAAGGAAAAGAAAAGAAAAGAAAAATACAGAGCTAAAGTGTGTAGAAGAAATTATGGGTAACAAGAAGCTTGGGAGAAGAAAGCTGAGGTAAGAAAAAGAATAAAAGTAGGGAAAACAGGCGAAGAAAAAAAGCGTTGGTAAGAAGAAAATAGAAAGAAGGAAATGCGTAGAAGATGCAAGCTGAGACAAGAAAAGAGGAAACGAAGAAAGAGTTGGAAAAAGAAAAGGAGAGGGATGTTTGAGTAAGAAGAAGAAGAGAAAAAAGAAAGGAGGGAGAAAAGAAAACCTGGGTAGCAAAAGAGGAGGCGGAAAAGAGAGAATAATATTAAAAAGTAAAGAATAAAATGTTGGTAAGGAGAAGATAAAAAAGAAAAGAAGGGGCAAAGCAAACGTAAGAAAAAGAGGAAAAGAAGAAAAAAGAATAAAAAGAGTATGAAGAGAAACAATAATAATAATAATGATAATAATGATGATAATAATGATAATAATGAGAAGAAGAAGAAGAAGAAGATGAAGAAGAAGAAGAAGAATGCAAAAAAGTGGTATCAGCACAAACCGGAAACAGCCCTGGAGAATTGAAATCACAAAGTACTTCGGGATTTTGACATCCAAATTGACCACACCATCCAAGTAAGAAGACCGGACTTCGTAATTGTGGACAAGAAAAGGAGAACCTGCCAAATAAAAGAGTAAATAGGAAAGAGAGTGAAAAGCTGGGAAAATACCAGGACCTGGCAAGTGGACTCTAGAAGGTACGGGAGATGAAAGTCAGGATAGTACCAATAATAGTAAAATGCACTTTGAATCGTACCAAAGACACTGGAAGCGAGAATGGAGGAACTAGGGATAAAAAGAAGAATAGATACGATACAAACCACAGCACTGCTGGGAACTGCACGAATACCGAGGAAAGTGCCAAAAATATGAAATCTACGACCCCAGCTGTTAACAGTAGCCTAACAGAGAGAAGAGGAGGAACAAGAGATAAAAATACAACATACCACGAATGGTGGTGGAGTTACGAGCCACAGCGTTGCTGTGATAAGTTGGGAGAGATGAGAAGAGAGCTGAAAACCTGAGAAGACTTACTGTCACTCAGCCTTCGGCGATAACAACCAGATAACCGATGCGGAACTGCAAACCACAGCACTGCTGAGGACTTTGAGAGTTTTGAGCGGAGGGCTGGAGACCCGAGGAGGCTTGCCGTCACTCAGTCTTCAAGCAACTGTTGTGAAATTGATGATGATGATGATGATGATGATGATGATGATAATAATAATAATAATAATTATAATAATAATAATAATTTTAAAATGGTGCAACTGGAATCATGCAGGTAGGGAGGGATATGAAGCAAGGTTAGAAACACTATTAGCGGAGAGCTAAGTTTAGAATGCTGATGGTGCATACGACTTGACAAAGATCCTTTCATTTTTTAAATTCTTTTTTACTTTACCGAAATGATCACTGCCAGAACAACTTTTTTCTCACTACAACTTCACAGAGCTCAGACAGGGAATAAATCAGACGTAAGTAAAATATTTTCTCATGTAAAATTAACGACTAACAGGAACCATTTTTACAAGTGAATATTTTACTTGTTTGTGAAGAATGTACGTATGTTCTCTTGTTTACTATTGATCTTAAACTTGGTGCGTTGGAATATCAATTCTAAAGGTGTAGGAGGTAGAAGTTTGAATTTAACAGACCTGCTTCTCGTTGTACTCTTACTAAGTCAAGACTTGAGATATGTGAGGAAGAGATAAGGCCATGCCAATAATACTTATGTAACTACATGTTTATCAAATGAAACTACGAGGAAAGTACCTGAGACTTAGCGACGCAGGTTCTCAGACGTTGCTGGAAGACAACCAACGTGTCAGTCTGTTAAGTGCTGCACACAACCATATGCTTTCTCATAGTAAGATAATACTCTCGGTGCCGAAAGCCAGTGGAGCTTTGAGGTTACTCTGAACGACATCAGCTTTAACCAATCCTTCAAAGTCCGCTGCTACCCCAAAGCACCCCAAACCAAACAAATATGACACTACAGCCAAATCAATTTAATGCAAAAATGGGGCACAAACTCAAGATTTGTGTGTCATAACCGACAGGTGATCCCTTGCTAGCCATCTGGAGAGACCCGGTCAAAACTCCGGCTCGTGTGCCCTTAATGGCCGCCAGGAGGAACACAGTCATTACCAAGTTACTGTTGGTCAAGACTCTGGCTCATGTTCTCTTAATGACAACCAGGAAGAATACAGCTATCACTGACCGGTAGTTAGCCAAAGTAAGAAGAGAAAATGGCTAGAAGAAAACAACAAACTAGTAATGTATTTCTACTTTGAAAACGAACCATTTGAGTTGTTCCATAAAGAACGCACACTCAAAATATGAATGAGAAAATTCACCGTGGAGGCATTGAGTCAGCACTTGACTGATCAAGTGAAACAAACCCTGAAAAATAAATGGCACTTGGAGATAGAACTACAGGAACTCTGTAATAAAATAGAAAGAGAGAAATAGCTCACCCGAAGAGGAACCCCTCAGCCCAACCAACATAAACGACAAAACGGAAACAACTTGAAACAAAAGGAAAAAGCCTGACCAAAGGCAACGAACAAGAAAGAAACGTTGACATCCAAAATGAAGAAAGAAAAGCCCTGATACAAACTCTGAAGGAAATTATGTAAGAAGAGAAGACGACACTAATACCTTAGGAACAAGGACTGGAAAATCTAAAAGAATCCAATGAACATGTCAGTTACCTCCTACAGCATATTGGAACAAACGAATTAAATGGGCTCAACAACCTGATCTACTCTAGTGAAAAATGGATCAGCTCCTATTAAAATATAAAGAGAAATCTCGAATAACAAGAACAAAAATCCTACCTGTGAATTAAGATTACAAGAACAGATGTCTCAATTACAGAGAGATCAAGAACTACTGAATAATGCACCATACATGAAGAGACTACGCGTAAGTCTATGTGACGAATACAATACAAGACAAAAAGGCATGCCTACGGCAGTGGAAGAGATACATTAAAGAAGGAAGACTAAAGAGATATAGAGAAAGGACTGTCAAATGTACACTGAATTGCACTTGCCAAAACAACAGAAGAAAGTTTCACCAGGACCTGGACGGAGAAAGAAAACGAAACATGATGCTGGATGCCACTTAGACAAAAAGTTTCTGGGACAGCATGTGGGGACACCCAATGAGAAAACAAAGCCCTGAAATGGTTACACACCATGGACAGAGAATATAGACAACTATTAATGTTGTTAATGTTTTTGATGGGAACAAAAAGCCCTACCTGTGAATTCACTACATTACTTGAGGCCTTACACCCCTGAGATGACACAGATAAACGGTACGTAAAGCGGAAATAAGGCAGTAGAAGACTTGTCAGCATAGAATATTGTGTTTAAAAGGACAGAACGTGATGAGAAAAATCTGTGCAAGCCAATACTGAAGACATCATAAAGAGTTCGAAACAGTGCAGCGAACAATAACAAAATAGCAAACAAAGGAGCAGCACAGTGAACTAAGAAAAAACGGAAACAGAAATATAAAACTAAATAGAGAATACAAAAGACAGATACAGAATGTCCCAGACGAGAGATCATGGACTTGGCTACGAGAAAGAAACGAGTGTATCAAGGCAAGCTGTATCGTGGCAAAAATCGACAAAACCTAAACAAAATAGCAAATGCCACCTATGCAGAGAAATTGATGAGGCCGTAAACCACATAATCAACGAATGTAATAGGCTATCCCAGAAAAAGTTTCAAAGACAGGGATGACTGGGTAGTAACGGTGATACAGTGGTAACTGAGCAAACGAACGGGATTCAACCATCAAGTGGTATCAGCACAAATTGGAGACACTTACTTTGGGACTCTGACATCTTGACTGACCACCCAATCTAAGCGAGAAGACTGGACGTGGTAATCGTGAACAAGGGAAGGAGAACCTGCCAAATTATAGACGTGGCCGTACCTGTAGACCATAGAGTAGATAAGAAAGAGAGTGAAAAGCTTGGAAAATACCAGGATCCAGCAAGAGAACTGGAGAAGGTGTAGAACATGAGAATCATGGTAGTACCAGTAATAGTAGATGCACTCAGAACTGTACCAAAGATGCCGAGAACGAGATTGGATTAGAGGAAAGATAGGTTTGAGAATACAAATAATAACACGAAGAACCATACATCCAAAAACAACGACAAGAAATTTTACCAGGATCTGAACGAAGAAAAAAATAGAACATAAAGCAGGATGACACAGAGACAAACAATTTCTGGAACAGCAAATAGGGACACACGAAAAGAAACAACAAAGCTCCAGAATGGTTACAGTGCATAAAAAAGAACTCAAAGACGTTGTCAATGGAATGCCAATAGAATTGAATGAAACGACATTGAAACATGCTCTCAAAAAATAGCCAACTGGAAAGCACCAGTGTCTGATGGGATCCCCGGATATTGGTTCAAGAAATTCACCACACCACATGACAGGCTCACCTACCAACTCCAAAGCTGCCAAAACGAAGTTGAGGTCCCAATATAGATAATCAGAGGCAGAACCACCCTCACTGAAAAAGACATTGAAGAAGAAGAAAAAAAAAATAAACAAGCAACCATAGACCAATCAAGTGCCTACCATTTACGTGGAGAATTCAGACTGGACAGATAGTGGAGAGAATATATATATATATATATCCATGGATAGAAGAGGACTATTATGAGAAGAACAGATAGGATGCAGGAAAGGAACCAAGGGAGCGAATGATTTGCTCTACATTAATTGGACGATCTTAAAAGAAATGAGAAAAGGGAAGGAGTACGTAGCAATGGAATTGATAGACTTTAGAGAACATACGACATGAATCCACACAGCTGGATAGTCGAATGCCTAAGAATAATCAAGATCAGTAAACCAGTGGTGAGATTCATAGCCAGCCATATGGAAAAACTAGAAAGTAGACTTGACAGTCACAGGAAAAAAACTTAGCAGGAGTAAATATAAAAAAAGGAACATACCAGGGAGACTCTCTGTCTCCATCACTATTTGTTCTAACCATGATACCTCCGAACAGAATTCTGAAAAACAACAAAGGATACAGATTCTCCAAAGCAAATGTACATGGACGACAAAAAACTCTATGCACAGAACAGAGGAGAGCTCGAAACGTTGTTCAACAAAGTAAAAGAATACAGTGATGAAATTTGGAGTTTGGGATAGAAAAATGTGCAATTATGGTAATGCACAAAAGAAGGTTTGCAATAGCTAGAGGAATCGAACTCCTGGACAGCAAAAAGATTTGAGCATTGTCCACAAGACTGATACAAATACCTGGGAATTCTTGAATGTGATGCGATAAAATTGGAAGAAATGAAAGAGAAAACAGGAAGAGAATTCAATCGGAGGATAAAGAAAATATTAGAGACCGAACTAAACAGCAAGAATCTGATAAAAGGAATGAACACACGGGTTGTATCAGTTGTAAGATAAACAGGACCATTCCTTGGATGAACAAGGGAAGAACTCCGGTCAATGGACCGGCGAACAAAGAAGCTTATGACAATGCACAAGGCTTTACATCCCAGAGATGACACAGTTAGACTGTACACAAAGAGAAAAGAAAGCGACAGAGGACTCATTAGCATCGAAGACTGTGTCTAAAGGGCTAAAACACTTCTAGAAAAGTATGTGAAAACAAACAGTGAAAAAAATGTAAAGAGTGACCAAAGCAGTGTAATCAACAACAAAAAAAGTAGAAAACGATGGAGCAGCACAGCAAACAAGGGAAGAAACATGGTAACAGAAGAAACCATACATAGAATTTAAAAGATATAAGATTTTGAAGACGAGGGATCATGGACATGGCTAAGGAAAGGAAACCTGGAGAGAGAAACAGAATAGCTCATCATGGCAGCCCGAAACAAATGCATCAGGACAAACTATATCAATGCAAAAGTCGACAGAACACAGACAAGCAGTAAACACCACCTGTGTATGGAAAGGGATGATATCGTAAGCCACATAACCAGCAAATGAAGTCAACTATCCTAGAAGGAGTATAAATGTAGACACGATAGAGTAGCAATAGTGATACACCGGGAACTGAGCAAACAGATGGAATTTAATCATACAGAAAAGTGTTGCCAGCACAAACCGGAGTGAGACCTGGAAAATGGAAATCACAAATTACTTTGGGATTTTAACATTCAAACTGACCACAGCGTCCAAATAAGAAGATCGGACCTAGTAAACGTGGACAAGAAGGGGGGAACCTAACAAACAATAGAGTAAATTGCGAAGAGAGTGAAAAGCTGGGAAAATACGAAGTCCTGGCAAAAGAACTGAAGAAGATGCAAAAGATAAAATTCAGGGCAGTACCAGTAATAGTAGGTGCACTCGGAATCGTACCAAAGACACAGAAAGCGAAATTGGAGTAATTAGGGATAAAATGAAGGATTGAAACTATACAGATCACAGCACGGCTGGGGACTGCACGAATATTCAGGAAAGTTCTAGAAATATTAAATTTACGACCCCAGCTGTTAGCAGTGGCCTAACAGAGAGGAGAAAATTATTATTAACAACAATAACAACAACAATGATAATAATAATAATAATAATAATAATAATAATAATAATAATAATAATAATAATAATAATAATAATAATAATGATAATAATGATAATAATAACAATAATGATAATAACTCATCATCATAGTCAATAAATTCACAACATTAGTGTCATAATTTGATGCCATAAAAATTTCCATTGAAGTATAAATATTTACACTTCAAAGGTCGGCGTTTTTCACTTGAAAACATCTAAAGTAGAAAAAAAACAACATTCAGAAACATGTATATTTTACATCTACATCTACATTCAGGAGAATCTGTATATTATCAATAAATTATACCAGTTGAAATAAGACCCTGAAAAAGGTAAAAAAAAAAGGTTCTTTTTTTCTAAAATATCATTAAAAAAAAGTTTTTAGAATGTGTCTGGTGGAATATCGATGCCAAATCTGAAGTCAGTAGACAAAACAGTATGGTCAGAAGCACTGAAACACACAAACATATGCATATATGGAACTTTTGGAGGCTAGGGTCGTTCAATAAGAGAAGGAAAAGGTAGAGTAATAAGATGAGGATAAGAAAGCTCCAGGAAGGAAATGAATGAAGAAGATATTGCAAGTAGATAGGAAATGAGAAGAAAAAAGAGTGAAAAAAAGAAGGGAGCAAAATGAAAATGAAAATAAAAAAAAGAAGGAAAACGAGTCAGCAATATAAGAATAGGAAGAAGAAGTGAAAAGGAAAGTTGAAAGGAAGAAATAGTAAAAAAAAAATGAGAAGAAAAAAGATAGTATAAGACGCGGGGAAGAAGAGCGAGTAAGAAATAATTCAGAGCTAGAACGAAAAGGCGGGAAGAAGTAAGAGAAAGAATAAATGAAGGAGACGGAAAAGTAAAAGAAGAAGAAGAAGAAGAAGAAGAAAAAAGAGTAAAGAAGTAAAGCAAAAATTAAATTACCTGTAATGACATCTATTTTTTTAAATTGTCCAATTATTTCTTCATCTTCAGCGAAAAGATTGAAGTGAGCGTCGTTATGTGTTCTTATTGAATTAGGAAAAATAAAATTGCAAAAAAGAAAAGACTACATTTCAGCGAATTGCAAATGTGTTATATTAGAACTTTTAGCTGACATATTGGGCAATTGTTTTGGGGTTTTATTTTGGCTTGTCTTTTATAATTTTGCTCCATCATTAAAAAACTGCGCAACGATTTTAGGCAAAAGGTAGTGAGAATTCTGCTTGCGAAAGAATCAACCTGCGCAAATGGAAGATTTTATTTATTTTCTTTTTCAAAAGAAAAACGAACATTTTTTTTTCCCAGGATTTCTCAAAGAGAGGGATATAAAAGAGTCGTATTAAAAGTCACAAGTATCTTTAAATGCAACGGAAGAGATTCAATAAAGTTGAATTTCTTGAAAATTTTAGAAAACTCAACGGATGAATAAATTAATCTGTATAGATTCGTTATCTACCCACCCGTATCTCAACCGGTCCCTCTATTCTTAACCACCCGTCCCATTCTGTTAATATCTATTTATATCTGTCAGCCTCCATCTTCGTCTTTTGATGTATCTATCTGCGCATGTCTTGTTAGCAACCTACCACAGTCTGTTAATATCTATCAAACCGCAGTTCATTCATATCTAAGTTTATTCCCATCTATCGACCTCCTTCGCTCTTTTTCTCTCTCTCTCTTACACACACACACACTCTCTCTCTTTTTCTCTATCTATCTATCTACCTATTTATCTACATCATTTTGTTCATATCTCCTAAGACTCAGTCTATTTATTTTTGTCGATATCAGTCTCTTTGTATCCGTCTCAGTCAATTCATATCTACGTCAATTCCTTTCTCTCTATTTACCTCGGTCGCTTCTCGCCAATCTATTTATTTTTTCTTTATGAAAAATGCATTGAACTTCAAAGAAAACCTTTGTATTTATAGACGAACGTATCATCTAACAAAATGTCCTACAAACAAACGTTCATGCGCGGCGCTGTGAAATTTTGTCTCTGAATAGTGTGGCTTCTATGGTATGTGTCTCTTTGTATACTTACACAACAAACCACGAAATAAAATTTAAAAGATAAATAAATAGTCAGTGGTTTACGAAGCATTTATTTATGTTGTCAGATAGATTTAATTTCAACCAGCCTCCAGGCATACGCATCAATGTAAATAGGATCATTTTATCGATTTAGTTATTTTTGACCGGTTATTACCCGTGAAAAAAAATTCACGGATACTTTTGAATTTCGATGAGATGATTTTTCTAGAAGGAAATTAAACTAAACACACACATATGTACACACGCATCCGCACATGTTTGTAAGCACACACAGACATACATACTCACATAATATATATATATATATATATATATATATATATATATATATATATATATATATATAGTAGAAGCCATAATGCATTTAGCGAAAATATCTACCTGTGTTCCTGTAAAGCGTTTACTTTGCATCCTCTTGTTGAAAGACTTAATAGTTCGCTACTTCAAAGCTCTTAATTGTGTAAATAAATGTTTACGTCATAGCAGTTTGATGTGAGGTCTTATTAAAAACTTACCAAACTCGTAATTGTTTCAAATGCTAGGTTGTAAGATTTTTTATCGGCGGAATCGTTACCTTTCAACGGAAGAAACTATTATTACGAACAGAGAAACTTACAGAAAAATACTCACCGTCCATTATTATACAGATAGAAATATTACTTAACAATTCTTAGATTGGTAAGAAGGAAATAATAGAAAACCAAGTGGTATAGGTTGCCTTGATATTACGCTGAATTTTCCAAAAATCTTCCTTCAAAAATAGAAATTGTAGTGAATGCGACCGTAGTTCATATTTCCGCATTGGGCAGAGAGAGCATATACCTACAATGCACGGGAGGAGAAAATTCCTCGAAATTGAATCAGGTCTTTTGTATTCAATTTCTCACCATTCTACAAAGATTTCTTTGAAATACGTAAAATCTTATGGAGATATCGCACGGAGAAACAGACGGAAAGATCAAAAGACGTGAAGACAAACACAGGTTGATATATTCAAACATTCAGTGGCAGAGGTAAGAGATCAAATAGTAGCAAAAATTTTTTTAAAAAAGTCTTGCCGTGACAAGGATTAAAAACTGACTTAACTACGCCACAACGCCACGTCTTAACCACTAAACGATCACGACTTAAAGTCAAAGCAAAAGTTGAATATGTTTGCTTTATTTCCCCTCTGAAAGCTATGAATATGAAATTCATTGAAATCCGGGACGGATATAGTTTTGTTGAATTAGTGCTACCACCTTCTTCTGAAGCCCATTTTGCAACCCCACACAAAATTTCATTGGAATTAATTGAAAACTTTTGGAGATATTGTACAATATGAACATAAAGCTATGATACTGTAGGGCAAAAAACAATAGATCAGTCCCCGAATTCAATCTTTTAAGTAGCCAATTACCCAACCTTCGGTGAAACTGCGTACAGATTCATTCACTATTGGGAATATTGTGCAGTGTGGACGTTTTAGCTATAAAACAGGAGTCGACAAATTCGATCCTACCAAAAATTCAATTTTGTAGATCGTTGATTCAATTATATTGACATTAAATGAGAACTATTGGAAATATTGTGTGGACCAGTGAAGAGACAGAAGGACAAGTGTACGAATATTGGAAAAAGATGATAGCAAATAACTTATCTTGCTCTGTGTCTCTCTTCGACATCTCAAAATATTTGATGCCCCCTTGTTATGAAGAAAAGAAAATCAATTACATATCATGTGGCGAAGGAAGAACCACATATATATATATATATATATATATATATATATATATATATATAATGTGATGTGGATTCGCTTTGCAAACAAGTTTATGTTTCTGCCTTCTCAGGGCCTCATCAGGCGAATGACTGTATGTGTATTTTAGTTGGGGGAATTTGGTGGGATGCTTGTGGGTGTTGCTATGAGTGGGAGGAATCATTCATGTTGTTTTATTATTTTTAGTAGCGTGAATGCTTTTTTTGGTGATTGTAAGTTACATGTCAAAGGATGCGAGCATTGACATGTAACTTATATTATGTGTTATGTACCTTTATATTACGTTATATTGCTAACCTGATCTGTACCATACGTACTATATATATATATATATATATATATATATATATATAGATAGATAGATAGAGAGAGAGAGAGAGAGAGAGTCGGAGATAGCCAGAGATAGCCTCGTAGTGCAAGATGAAAGGGTTTCTCTTCATCGCACATCCCGTTCAATACTCCAACATTCATCTTCGATTACCAGTTCGAATGAAGTGCTGACGCATCAATTTTCGTAAGTTGAACATAACTTCCAACCGTTGTTATGGCTTAAGAGCCCCTATCTTTATAGATTTTCCAGGATTATTGCTATCAGCCAAATATACCTTCTCGGGACATCTTTCTTTATGTGCATAGTCGAAATTTGCATTAATTTTAGATTATTGATTTTGAAATCAACCCTTATGATATAATACATTGAGACAATACTGATAAAAAAAAATCTTCATTATTATAAGACAGCAATACTTTGAATAATTGTTCGCGTGTGGCCCTATTGCTTAAGGCCAGCAACATCCCAAAATAAATTTTAGCCAAGTATATACGAAACCGTTCATTGATTTTCTTTCTAGCGATAATTTTCGCTTTTTCAAAATTTGACGTGTTCACCGTTTGACTTCTACGTTAATAAACATCAATAAATATCCATTTACAATACGTAGCCAAACGACATTAGTGTCAGAAGTGAATCGCTTTTCAGTTGTTATTGCGTATATTTCAGAAGTGGACATAAGTTTTGGTTCAATGAATGTCACTTGTTATTAATTATTGTCGTCTGTCGCCTTACTGCGATATCATATCTCTTTTGAATGTCTAAGATTTTTTTTGGTAATTTATCAACCCATCTCAGTCCGTTCACATTTATTTATATCAGTTGATTCATGTCTATATATTGATCTCTGTCTTTTCGTATCTATCTCAATCTGTCTATCTATCTGTTGATCTCTATATCTGTTTGTTTACACTTATGTCTATCTATCACTTTATATATCTGCGTATCAATGTATATACATTCATATGGTAATATCTACCTTGGTCCGCTCGCGTCTATGTTACACTGTTAATCCCAGTTTATCCATCTATCTATTTATCTATTTATCTGTTCATATGCTATGTATCGATACTTCAGTCTCTTCATATTTGTCCATTTATATGCCGATGTCTTATCTATCTACTTATCTTTATTAAAAAATGGATAAATAAATCGACGGAATATTAATGAATGCATCATATTATTTCAAGCTCTATTTGAAATGACCTCTCATCGTTACAGCAAATGAGCCACTCGGCCTAGACAGTATAAATAGAATACACAATTAAAGAAGTCTTATATGATATAATGGATTAGTAAACTATTTATCTATCTACGTATCAATTAATTATGTCACCCTATCTTATTTATTTTCGTCAATATCTTTTTCTATCTATGTATATGTCAATCTTCCCTTATATATGTATACGTGCATTTTAGTTACGTCTTATATATCTAATTATACGTCAGTTACTTATCCTTTTCTGTCTGTATGTCAGTTATTTTTTTATTTATCTATGTCAGTTACTTCTCATTTATCTATCAATATGTCAATTACTTCACATTTGTCTACACATGTGTCAGTTACTTTTATATTTTTCACTGTCCATGTTGCCATCTCTTCTTATTGATTCACTTTTCATGCCAATCTTTTATCTATCTATCTATCTATCGATCTATCTATCTAAGTTGGTTTTTACTTATCTTTTATTCATTTCATGCTTTTTTTCTTCTTTCTGGAATCTCACTATTAATCATACTCCTTTCATAACTGACAGTCTCAGTTGGTACAAGGTTAAATAATGGAAACGCGAGTAATGAGATTTAGTCACACTAAGCTTCCCTGGGAGAGTTATTATCGATATCCTTGAGATATTTATCCATCTATTTATTCATATCTATCCATCTATCTATCTATCTATCTATCTATCTCTCTCTCTCCCTCTCTCTCTCACTATATACATATATATATATATATATATATATATTCATATCTATCTATATATTCATATCTATCTATATATTCATGTCTATCTATCTATCTATCTATCTATCTATCTATCTATCTATCTATATATATATATATATATATATATATATATATATTCATATATAGATGTGTGTGTGTGTGAGTGTGTGTGCATGTGTATGTATATTTATCCATCTATCTATTCATATCTATCCATCCATCTATTCATATTTATCAATTTGTCCATCTATATATGCATATCTATCTATTTATCCATCAATTTATACATATCTATCTATCTATTTATCATCTATCTATTTATCTATCATATCTATGTATCTATTTATTCATATCTATCAATCTATTTATCTATTCATATCTATCTGTCTATCGATTTATTTATCTATTCATACATTCATATCTATCTATTCGTCGATCTATCTATCTTTCTTTCTATTTATCTATCTATCTATCTATCTATCTATCTATCTATCTATCTATCTATTCGTATCTATTTTCCTAACGCTTTCGCTGTGTCAGTTTATTGCAATCTATCTTGGATAAATCGTTCGTATCAATTTGTATTCATTTGTTTATCTTTCTGCATATCTTCAGTATCCATCCCGGGAGTTCGCTATTCTAGCCTTTTCAATATCTATTTCCAAAAAAGAATACCAAATTACACCAGGGAAATTTAGCACAAGGCCAGAGAAACTTTTTTTTGTCATCGTTGGGGAAGGAGTTACTTTTCAGCGCATTCCTTGACAAATCAAACAACATTATTCTCTTCATGACAAAACCGCGTTCATGCCGAATACCGAGCTATCAACATACGGGCTACAGATTTAGAAGTGTTTCTAATAGTGTTGAATGGGATGGACGTGCGGATTAAATTATTCAATGTTATAAAAAAAACAAACTTCTCATGTATGAATTGAGAACAGAACTATTATGATAATTTTATTACTAGCTTTCCTCTTATTATTGTTGTTGTCTCTTGGATGAAGCATTTAGTTCTATCATGATTTTATTACTAGGTTCACTTCCTGAAAAGTAATTTCGGATAGTATTTCTTTATTTCTGATTTGCCACTCTTCACCGTAGAAATTGAAAAAATGGCATAAAACTACTACTACTACTAATAATAATAATGATAATAATACTAATAATAATGATGATGATGACGATGAAATCTTTTGATAAAAGCAGGAAGATTTATAATCTTGAATATTTCCTAAAGAGCCTTCTGGAAAGCAATGGTAAACATTGTACCTTGAATCTTATCTAGTATATGACAGGAACAGTAGTTGTCCTATTATTGTTCATCCATACCAGAATCGTCTAATTGTAAAGCGACGGTCAGCATTTTAGTAATGCCAACTACTGCTGGTAAGTTTGCACCAAATATCGTTCCCTTGGCGTGCTCCATTATTGAAACCTTGGGTCAGCCTTGGTTAGACTTTGTAAGCAACTCAAAAAATGTCGTTAATCAACAACTTCTCTGTGCTATACTACTCGGAAGCTGTAATCTTGTGATGCACATTAGCGAGTTCTTGTGTCAGAATAGGCCAAGCTAAGGTAGATAACTATGCGATACTTATTTGCTGGAGTGAGATCAAGTCATTTTCCGCCCAAACTGAATGAGAACAACAGAGAAAGATAGGATCAAAATAAAGGGAAGCAGTGCATCGTCATAAAGCGGAAATATCACCTCGCAGGAGATCGTCGGGATTGGGGGCCTTGGATGGAATTTGTGTGTGAATAAATGGTTCTTAGTGAAAGCGAAGAATAGTGCAGCACTCATAGCAGCGTGAAATATAAAGATATGTCCTCAAGATTTTTTCTTACAAATCCTGCATCAAACTCTGCTTAGAATAAAAAAAACAAACAAAGAAACACAAAAATAAAATCAAACTCGTAATCACAGTCAATAATTGAGTGACCGTAGCATTAAAATTTGAAGTCGTGTAAAAGAATTTCTACTGAAGAATAAATATGGTCAGAATAGATTCTATTAATTACACCACTGTCATTTTCCACTGGAAAACATGTAAAACAGATTGAAAAAAAACAACAAAAAAACAAAAACAAAACATCTACGTTCCCAAGAATCTATATCTTATTGATAAACTCGTTAGAACGAGCCCCAAAAAAGTGAAAAAAAGATTGTTTTTTCTCCGAAAACCATCTTCAGGAGAGGTTTAGTGGAATTCTAATGCAAATTGTAAAGTCTGTAGAAAAAACGGTATGGCCAGGAGCGCTAAAACGTACGAACAATCGCTGGCAATTGCCGTTGATTCAGTTTTATTATCAACATTTTGTTTTATTCTGTCTTCCCTACTTGGCATGTTTTCCGTTCTCAGTCAGGTAAAGGTTTTTTCCCCGCTATCCAAAAGTACTACAATCTATTAAAAGTAATTTCGTAAGAGTTCACTCTTTGCTATGTGTCTCACCGTTATGGTTTTGTGTCGGACCAGACAAAGTGTTCAGTGCAGAGCAATGGTTAACATGCTTACCTCGAAACCATTACAACTGCAGTGATTGTGATTCCTGCTTGAGACTTGCAGACCATTGCTATTCACCATTTGGATTATGGAAAAGAAAGAAAGAAGGAATTAGGAATGAACGAATAAAAATATGAAGAAGGGGTCGTCGACATAATAGTGCTAGCAGACCACAAGATGAATGAAAAAGAAAATTCGAAAGAACTCACCTGAAAACAAAATTATAAAGCATAAAGCTTTCTCACTGAAGCTCTCCAACCGTCGCCCTTCTTTCAACCAATCTTCCGAACTATCTCCTGGGTAGCGTTAAAAGGACTTCGTGGACATGCTGTATATACAGAAAGAGAGACAACAACAATAATTCTTTTTAAAGATATCAAGATGTCTCGCAATGAGTGCAAGAAACATTGGACTCATGCCTTTCCCGACGACATGACTGTAGAAGTGATGTGAGGAGTGCCAATCGGGATTTGAACTCGACTTGACGGTGATGGTAAGACTTGAGCACTGATACCCAGCATGGCTCCTTGCTGTTCCAATGTGTTCGTACTTTTCTTCTTCTTCTTCTTCTTCTTCTTCTTCTTCTTCTTCTTCTTCTTCTTCTTCTTCTTCTTCTTCTTCTTCTTTATATAATAATAATAATAATAATAATAATAATAATAATAATAATAATAATAATAATAATAATAATAATAATAATAATAATAATAATAATGATAATAATAATAAAGAAACGAGGACGAGAAGATAACAAAGAGGATGGAGAAGAAAGGGAATAGAGGAAACAGTTTTCTTTTTACTTTCTGTACAGCAAAATGCAAAACAAAAAAAAACAAAAAAACAAAAAACAGAAAAAACTATTATCTCGGTCCCCCGAGGGCAGAAGCATGAGTTGGCTGATCATTTTCGGTTGCAAAATAATCTCTGGTTCACTTAACGCCGATGAGAGCACACCGTTTTGAAAAACATTGTTTTCTATTGGACAAAACCAAATACATAGATCATCAGAGAGGAAAATGTTTGCCGGTGAGTAAGAAGACGATTATGAAACACAAAGAGAAAACCATTGAATATGATAATACCTACATCTCTTTACCCCCTCCTCTCTCTCTCTCTCTCTCTCTCTATATATATATATATATATATATATATATGTATATATATATATAGATATACGTATGTATATATATATATATATGTGTATGCACAATTGTTAATGTATACACGAATATGTGCACGTAAATACATGCATGAATACCAATGATATGCATATATACATATACACACTTGAAAGCACACGAATAAATACACAAAAATATACTCTCAGAAATTATAATTATTTATGCTTAAATATTGAACATCATAAAACACATATCCACACTTATTTTGGATATATACATAGGTTTACTATATCATGCACAAACACATACACACATGCACACACGTGCATATATATATATATATATATATATATATATATATATATATGAATGAACAGTTTGGCTTCGCGAACGAAGATTGTTGGGAGACAATCACTGTGTGCAGTTTTTCTCTCCAACCTGAGCAATGGATTTTTGATGTGGGGCCAGCTTGCCTTTAAACCATGGTTTAACATCCTATGCTCCTTTGCGCTAGCACAGATCGGAGCAGGATTCCAAGGTCGTAAGTTTGACAAGAGTGTCCTTCACCTGGCATAAGCTAGCTGTGGGGATCGGTCGTCCCATTGAAGGAGTATTCCATCAGTGAGGTGGACCCATGGTTGGTGCGATTAATCCACAGTTGCTTGATGCAGAGTTGGATATAGAGTGCCACCGTTAAAGTGCTGGCCATTAAAGCTGTCTGCAACTTTAAATTGAGAAGCTTTGGATAGTATGGCTCTCTGCAATTTCTATACAAGGATACTCCGGATAGCACAACTCTAAGCAAACATCTTTTGGCAGGATGCTGTGTTGAGGGTGATCAAATAAAACATTAGAAGATATGTTTTATTTGATCACCCTCAACACAGCATCCTGCCAAAAGATGTTTGTCTCATGATGGTTTTAAATGAGTGACTAGCCATCCCTGTTTTATATTGTGTTTAGATATTTCAATTGGCCCCAAGTTTGCATCTAATGTTTTCTTGGAAATCCAGACTTCTCAGTGATATCTATCCAACAAGAGGCGAGAAAAGTAACTTATTCATTGATCACCCCTTATTTCAATGTTTTACATGATCGACACGGCATGCTGCCAAAAGACATTGGTCACATGATGGTTTCAAATGAGTGACTATTGTGTTTAGATATTACATAGAAATATCGAAATTATTAATGATAATCTTAAATATTCTCTTCAACTATGTATACATATTAGATATATATGCTTGTGTGTGTGTGTCAGTAAGTCTGGAGACTAATGATGAATAAAGCATTTAACAAAGCGGAGAAGGCAAAGCTTTGGTATAGATCATGGTACACCATTCCCTACTCAGCTACATGTGCCTGTCTCTGCAAGTCCTTGGGTAGACTGTTAGTGAATACTTTTTGTATCTGTTATTCTCTCATAAATGCTTAAACTGCGGATGGATTTGACAAAACTTTGCAGTCATATATTTAACATGCCCCGGCAAACGAAAACTGGATTTCTTCAATTTTGTTGAAAGTAGATTAAAATGTTCGTACGCTTCTATGCTATTTCCAAATTATAGAATCTTATTATGTTAAAAGGCTTGTTTCTTGATAGATGTATCCTAGAGTATATTGAATTGCTTGAAAAGTTGATTGTGTTAAACTATATTAAATCCCATATCTGGTCAGAAAAATTTGATTTGACCATTTACAAACACCAGCGTTTACTGAGCATCCATTTGGTCTTACGCAAAAATATCATTCACCATGTCGATGTACGTGGATCAGTATATATATATATATATATATATATACACACACACACACACAAACACACACACACACACACACATACATATATATATATATATATATATATATATATATATATATATATATATATATATATATATCTTACATAGAACTTTATCCAGCGAATATTTCAGATATAGAATTCAGCAAATATCTGTGTCAGGCTAAACACTTATTGACCCATTCTCATATATATATATATATATATATATATATATATATATATATATATATGTATATATATATACATATATATATATATATATGTGTGTGTGTGTGTGTGTGTATACATGTATAGAAACTTCATTAAAGCGTGCTCAATGTTCTTACACAGACCTAATGAACGTCCCATTCACATTTAAAAGTACTCTGAATCACACACGCACACACACACACATACATACATACACACACACACACACACACATATATATATATATATATTGAGAGAGATAGAGAGGGAAATAGAGAAAGCAATCATATAATGTTTTAAAAACTTTTCTTTCCCGTAAAAAGTATCCAGAATAATGCTCCTGAAGTAGAACCTTCGAACTCCCGTCTTTTGATCTCTCTCCACATCTCCAAATAGTAACAATCTTCCTTTTTTTTTTGTCATTAAAAGCACCATGTTTGTCAATGCTCTGCTTACAGAGACACAAGAAAGTCGTGTCAATAACAGATATGGATGTATTGATGATCGATCACCTGCAGTATACAATCACGAGACCTTTAGCGAATCACAAATAACTGACAATGGCAGCTCGATATTGCAAGACTGGAATAGTTAATAAAAAAACGAAAAGTATACTTGGTTGGGGAAAAACTGTCAAGTCATGAAATCTTCTTTAAAGAATATTACTACGAAACGCCAGTTTGTCGACTGCAATTCTTAGGTCTTCTCTCTTTAATCCGCCTTTAGTCGCTATTCTTGTTCGTCGTTGCTTGGGCTAAAACTTTTACTTGATATTTTATTTACTTAAGTGCTCGCGTGAGACTTTTGACCTATCGACAAGCAAATATTAGTAAAGTTAGATACATTGCGTGATTATTTACGGGATGAGCTTAATAAACATTGCTCCACAGTGAGACATGATGTATGTGCACGTCATTGAACTTTAGACATTCACAAATATCTTCTTCAATTTTTACTAGCAATAACATAAAGTAATGGTTTGTAAGTTAATCTCCCACAATATTATTATAGTAATAATTTCGATCATCGCTGGATATCCTACACACGTAGTCTTGTGGAGAAAAGATTTGTAAATGCCCCATGGATCGTCAATACGGTAAAGATTCTCACTGGGTGTCGTAACGTTGTAGCCTTGTAACCAGTAGTTTACAAACTTGTTCTGTCGCAGAAACCTTATACGATTTTCCCAAAATTGTGGAGCCCACACTTATATTCTACGGACAACCCTGTCAACCTAATCTAATAAGATATTAAATAAAATAAAAAAATGTTTTAGAGAGATAATTTATTCACGTAGAAAAAACATACAATTGATGAAACGTTAGGATAAATGAAACTTCCAAATATGATGCAAATCTTTCTTTGATTATTATGAATTAGTAATTATTGTGGAAAATCATTGGAAGCAGAATGCACGGAATGTAGCCGATTTTTGGACTCCCGATATGCATTGAAGATTTGGTTTAATACTAAATAATTGAACTCACCCATTTTGTTCAGCATTCAGTCCGTCATCTTACTTTTTCGAAAACGGAGATTACTATACTTTTTTAATAAAATAATTTTCTATCAAATTTTATGGGAAGACACATCATCTTGTAAAAACCTACAATTTTTTTTGCGAAACCCACCTTGGGAAACGCTGTTGTAGACCAACTGTTTGCAAGCTAGTCTCTGAGACTATTACTATGATAATGTGTTTGCATCTCACTGGGTTCCCGTAATTTGTGGTTCTCAGACAGACCAAGCGATATACCAGAGTGCAGTAACAATAGCTTACTATCTCTGAAACATTGATTATCATGACATTGCTAGACCATTATTTATTCAGATAGCTACATACATTGGTGTAACGTTTTATGCTTTCTATATTTAAAAAATAAATATCATAGAATATCATTTAAACATTTCACAACTGATGCTTTCTTTTCGTAAATCATAAACATACCCCTATCATATCGATTTCAGAAAAATAATTCAGCCGGTGTTTTTGTGAATATCAACTATGAAAGAATGGCCCCCGGATTGTCTTTGTTCATTTTTCTGGAAATTCTAATTCGACTGATTGAGCGCAAGCAAATGAACAAGCTGTAATGTGAGATTCGGTAAATTGATATAGATCCTAGAAAAACAAGTCAGCGTGAATTGGGTTTTAGATTTTTCTTTGTGTACGTCACTTTGTCATTGTTATTCGTGCCTGCTGTCACTATCTTTTGTTCTGGACATTGTTGTCCGTCATTTTTGTTACATACGAAAATAAAATAAAATCTCAATAGTAAGAGATAGGCAACAAAATTGGTGGAATTTCATCACGAGAATTCATTATTTCGTTGCCAATGCCCAGTGCATCAGAGTGAGCATTTCTTCAAAAAATCAACCTGATCAATAACGTCTCATCTGGTTATTTTTACCTCGATACAAGCCACCAACCAAACCTGTCAACATAGGTTTCTATCAGTTCTTTTTATTAAGTTGGTCCAGTTGATATGCTTATGGTAAATTGGTCTCTAGTTCATGACCGTCAGTTGTTTGAAAATATAGACTTCTTAGTGATTTCAAGAGACGTGAAAAGTAATTTATGCATTAATCAACCTTTCTTCCAATATTTTGTTCGATCAGCCCCAACACGACATGCTGCCAAAAGACGTTGGTCTCATGATGGTTTTGAATCAGTGATTAACCATACCTGTCTTATATTGTGTTTCGATACTTCATAGAAATATCGAAATTATTGATAATTTCTAAAAAATATTTTACAATAAATGTAGTTGAGTGCATTTATGAAAACACACACCCTGAAATAGCGATAAAAGGTTAAATTCACATTTGTAGTATCAGGTGCGCTCAAAATTACACTTAAAGTTAACCACAGCCTGGCCACAGGAAAGGTGTATTTTTCGAGACTGCATCAAAGATGACTACAAAATCATTAAAATCAAGTTTTTTTATCGGCGTTATTTGTGTCTAGTGTGATTGATAACAAATCAAAAGTTTAAGACGTTCTAACAACTAGAAAGTTATCATTTTCATGAGGGCACGCATTTGGAAGGGAGGTTAACACTCGATTAAATGAGCATTTAAAGAATACGGCGACTACCTTGGACACCATCTTGAAAATTATGCCGGTCAGTTGTCAAACTCTAATATACTTCAAGGATGTTATTTTGCACATCTGATATCATAAAAACTGTTGAGACGTTTTATATACATTTGCTGGTCGGTTGCGATACTATCAATAACTATTCTATTAGTACAAGTCATGGGTTCAGTTCAGAGAGCAGGAGGAGACAATTCCAAAAACACACAAACACAAGCTATATATATATATATATATATATATATATATATATATATATATATATATATATATATATATATATGCATTTGAATTAGGGGGAATAGTTTTTTTATTTGCAGTTTTAAATGCCATATGGATGAGGAATGTAAGTAGGAAGACTATGTTGCACCAATCTTCCAAGTGGACAGACTAGCTTTGAAAAACTAGCATTGCAAATCACGGTCTTTTGCTTTAGCGAGAACAACAACCCGTACCAACTGTGCGAAATGAGCAACTATCTCAGTATTTATGGCTTATTTTCTTTCAAAAAATCATCTAGAAATCCAAATATATTTGTGAAATTTTTCCTCACTGGGAATAACTAGTTGACTTATATTTTAACACTCAAACCGGAAAACAAACTTTTCCCCTACTTTGATTAAATAAGCAGAAATAGCCTAAGAAATATCTTTAGCAATCTTGTTCCTCAATTCCCCAGTTATTTTCTGTTTTTTTTTCCTTAGCTCAGAGCAGGAAATCAACGGTTCGCCGAATATATCTATATCTTATACACGTGAGTCTTCGAAAATGTCTCCTGTTTCTCTATGGTGCAGCCGTATGCATACATGAATAAAAATTGTCGTCGGAAAAATCTGCGCCGTTTTTTTTTTTTTCCTTTTTTTTTTTTCAATAATAATTGGATAAAAATGGCAGAAACGTAATTTCAGAAATCTGGATTTAATTATGAGAAAACCCAGTCTCAATTTGTAGCAGACGAGATAGTCGCTTTTAAATCACTTTTTCTGGTAAACATCTCCTGTATAGAAAGAAAATGAGATATCCATTTTAAGTGCTTCTTTGCAGCTATGAGTTGCAAGAAAAAAATACGTTGTTTTTCTAATCGTATACATAGGGTTTGTAAATCTAGAGGACCGTAGTAACTGGAGAAAAACTATCGAGAGTTGTCTGAAGTAACCATTTCCAGCACTTAACCAAATCTGAGACAGTCAAAAGTGAATCCAATTCCACCTCATTCTACTTTTTCGAGCTTTTTTTTTTCATTTCCCCACGACCAAGTTTATCTGTTCTTCTTTAAAAATTATGTTTATGTTTCACCCTCAAATTTTTTGCGGACCCGTGCCATGCTTCTCTCAACTCCTTCACGCTTTCATAACCTTTCATTTATCTTCGTCAGATTCAGTGTAAAATTTGAATTTTCAAAATGCACCAATCGAGAGAGTGACAAACGGAAGCGCGCGAACACGTTGATAACAATGCAGAATCGTCAATCACCGTGGAAAAAAAAATCACGGATATATTTCGAATTTTATGAGATCATTTTTTCTTAGAAAAAACTATTGTATTCGGGTCGATTGTTCCAAATGGTGGGAAGGAGATATTTCATCAGCAAAATTGTTACATTCATGTGAAAAAGACAAATGCTAATGATAGAGAAACCGAGAAATATTTTTATCTGCAAAATTGTTACATTTACGTGGAAGAGCTGAATATTATGGACAGAGAAATCAAAACATATTTGTATCAGCAAATTGAGTGGAAGAGCCAAGTGTCACGGACAGAGAAACCTGAAAGAAATCTTAATAGGAATTTTTTACATTTAAGTGAAAGAGCCAATTGCTACTGATAGTGAAACCGGAAAATATTTTTATCAGCAAAATTGTTACATTTAAGTAGAAGAGCCAAATGCTACAGAGAGAGAAACTGAAAAATATTTTCAACAGCAAACTTGTTACATTATAGTGCAATAGCCAAATGTTACAGACAGAGAAGCTGGAAAATATTTGTATCTGCAAAATTGTTACATTTAATTGGAAGAGCCAAATGCTACAGACAAAGAAACCTAAAAATACTCTCATTAGCCAATTTGTTACATTTATGTGGGAGAGCCAAAAGTTTCAGACAGGGGAACCAAAAAACATTTGAACTGGCAAAATTGTTACATTCAAGTGGAAAAGCCAAACGTTACGCACAGTGAAACCACATTCTATCAGTAAAAAAAGTTACATTTTTGTGGAAGAGCCAAATGTTGCAGATAGAGAATCCGAAACACATTTTCATCAGCAAGTGGAAGAACTGAGTGTTATGGACGGAGAAGCAGAAGAAAATCACACATCTCATTACATAAGTAGATTATTATATAGATTGTAATCTCCATTTCAAGTGCTTCTTTGCTTTAAGTTATTTTCCACTGTTTCTGAAAAGGAAAAAATAATCCTAATCTAACGGAAAGTTACCGAGGGATTCGACTGATAGAGCACGATTTTCATTCAAGCCTCAGGAAAACCAGTGATCTCTTGGCGTGACATAGTGACTTATCTCGTTGCTCGGATATATGAGGTCTGTGTGGGAAGCATCCAGCTAGTTTGATTATCTCGATAACTGGTTGCGTGGCGTCAATATACCTTGGCAACCAATCAAAAAGGACCCTTAATGTGCATGCGTATACAGGGGCAACTCAGTCAGTAATGAGCCTTTTGAACCTTTGCAACAGTTTCATTCAGAATGACTGAGTCTGCCTACCCTTCACACCCGGTGCAGTTTTTTTTTTTTTTTGTCGATTATTATATCACCCAGGCTTGTTAGCCCCCCTCTCCCTACAATCCAGATTTGTCTTCCTGCGATTTCAGGCAAGCAGCTGGTGGCGATCCTAAAATAGGACTTCTCAGATTATCTTAAAAAAGCAGAACAAGCACTGGATGACCGATCAAGGTCCCACGGAGAACATTTTGAAAAGGATAAAGGCCACATTACCCTTGGTAGGATTTTTTTTCTTTTTTTTTTTTTTGCTGTTGATAGGGGACAGATTTCTGACCGTGAAGAAGAATAAGGAGAACGCAGCGAGGCAATCGCGATTCCGAAATAGGACTTTGCACATTATTTTGAAAAGTGGAACGGGCGCTGGGATAACCGATTAAGGCCCCAAGGAGAGTTCTTTGAAAAGGATTAAGGCCACATTACCCTAGGTAGGCTATTTTTTCCCCTGAATATTCAACAGATGGATATTTCCAGGACAGACCGCGTAGACACAAAAGTTGAAACTTGACCGTCTCAGTAATGTCATTAAACTGAATAATTCAGTTAGACAGAACGTCCATCCACCTGTCCATTCTGATTTCTTAACACTTAACCCAGGAGTCTGACATACAGCCTATTGAAAAGTCAGTGGCTGCAGATGGTGAAGAGGACAGAACCTGAAGGTAGGGCAAATTTTCTGACAGCTATGGTTGTGACTCACCTGGAGGACCGAGCATATTTCCGAAGGAAAATTCGTTTTAATTTTTGACTAGTATTTCTTTCATCTTTCTGTTATTCATTTCAATTGCTTTTCACCGCAACAACTCAGACAGTCCGTCTACGGCCGTGAGTAAACAATGTGAATCCTGGATATGGACCATTGGGAGCCTTCCACAGGTGAAAGAACGTGAGTCTTTCATTTCCGATTTTGGCTGCTTACTCACTATCTCAGAGTGGCGGTCTGAGTTGTGGCGATAAAAGGCAACTAAAATCAACATGAAAGAAAAACTAGTCAAAAATTAATAATGGCAGACGATATTTCATCTGATAGAAAATAAATCAAGATTGTATAACTATTTTTTCTTCCATTTTATCGTTGCTTTTTTATTTAAGCACTCTAGATTGTCAAACTCTACGAACGTATGAGCAAAAAGCATGAATCTGACATGATATGAACTTACATCTCATATCGTGAGAGCAGGTCTGACCGGGACGTCACCATGACCGATCTAGTCAATGAAGATTTTAGAATAACTAATAATGATTGTAACTACTGCTAGATAGTAAACAAAAATATACCGTAAATAATCAAATTAAAAGTGGTAGCTGTACAAATCTAAATTTTAGCTTTGCGTAGCTTTCAAGTTTCTTTGGTCGAATCGATTTCAGCGACATCCATGTTAGATGTGCCCATAGAATATGGGGCGCAGGTTTTTAATCTTGTCAGGGTGCTACTTCTTTATTACCAATACACACAGCTTATTTAACGACTGTTAAGTGTAACAATGCACATGAAAGAATAATGCGAATGCTGGGCCTCACATGGAGAGACCACAAGACAGCACAGTACATCCGAGAAAAGACAAGAATTAGGGACATCATAGAATCCCTTAAAAATCTCAAATGGCGGTTGGCTGGCCATGTATCAAGAATGGCAGACAATCGATGGACATCGTGACTCACAACATGGATCCCCCGAGATCACATGTGCAACCGAGGCCGGTAAAATGTTAAATGGAGAGACCAGCTAGACAAGTTCAGGAAGTACTGGCTCCGTGATACCCATGATAGGGAAGA